>JAQPCC010000015.1:1200000-2400000 GCA_028392965.1 Lindernia subracemosa | reverse complement strand
TATTTCGTCGTATTCTTCGAACCTCATGTTCATGTTCCCAGGTCATGCTACCCGAAGCAATCGCAATTGTTATGGCACCTACGGACACATCAAGGTGCAATTTTTCTTCGTAACACTCAAAATTCTCAACTATTTTCTTCCAAAAAGTATTATAAACCACTGAGTTAATTATTTTTCATTTAAATATTATCCTATAATTGTGACTCAACCTTTCCCTCTATTTTGTAGTCCTCACGGCATATTTCACCTATCTGATCCCGCCGGTGTGGCCGTCATTCGAAACTGCCAACAGCGCGGCTTTCACCCTCACGAAGAACCCGACGATGGAAGCCCTATTTACGAACACTGCTCTCACGTTTATATGAACGCCAGGTCGACGTTCGATGTCGTGGATCTTAGATGAGCTTTCAGTCTTTCGTATTTCTTTTATCTTTCCATCACATCAAGGTTGTCAAGAATTAGAGATTTATGTACAGGCTGAGCTGATTATACATTTTATTACCATATAAATCTGTACTTTCCAATGATAGACATGCAATGAAGCTGGCATTATTCATAAAAACGAATAAAAGGGCGATCATCCAACCAAAAAAGCCGAAGCCATGTCCATGAAATTTTGATTTACATATAAATTGCACGGAGCCGTAAAATCAATACCAAAATGCACAAAGCCTTTCGTCGTGCCTTACTTGTTCCTGACCCATGCAAGCCAACGACGTAGCGATGCCTTCACTTTGCTTTCTAGCGTGTACGCCTTGTAGGACATAATCCTGTGCTTCCTCTTCACGTCCGAACGGCCATGCCTATGCTTCGACAGCACGTAAGAATTGTTCGAGCGGTTATCCAAGCTAGGGTTATTATTACGGGCCTTGTTTGGCCCGGGCTCGAACTGTCGGTCGTGCGTGTACAACCAATAAGTGGCCGAACCCTCCATTCCCTCCCTCTCGATGTGGTTTTCGGAGGCGGCGAGAGAGGAATAGAAACGATGAACGATTGTAAAAGTTTCGTCGTGGTTAGAATGAAAATTATAAAGCTTTTTTTCAAAAAAAAAAAATGTCTATTTATGGCGATAGAGTATATGGCGTCGATCGATATAACATGAAATCGAAATAAAATATAGTGGATTATATATAAGAGGAATTTTATGGTGCTCACCTTACGTGAACACCTTGTGTGGGCACCTGTGTGACTGACATATCAACATGCCACGTCAATATCAGATGTGATGTGACATTAGTTGACACATTTTAGGTGCCATTGATCGACATTTCCGATGCTGATGTGGCACGTTGACGCCTTATGTGGCACCCAATGTGTGACATTGATATGTGCCACGTTAACATGCCACATCAGCATCGAAAATGTCGATCAATGGCACCTAAAATGTGTCAATTAATGCCACATCACATATAATATTGACGTGGCATGTTGATATGGCACGAATCAGTGCCACATCAACAGGTGCCCACACAAGGTGTTCATGTAAGGTAAGCACCATAAAATTTCTCTATAATATATATATATATATATAGATATATCCGAGAGAGCAAATGAAAAGGCTAGAGGACAACCTTAATTTTCTCTAAACATAGTTGGGAATCAATGGGGGAGCTTAAGTTATAGCTTCTTTAATGAGCACGTGCGATATTATGCATGACATTAAGCACAAAAAATTTGATTTTTGTTATAAAATATTTGTTTTATAATATGTAAAGTTATATTATTATATAATATTAATTATACTACAAACAATAATGATAACGAATAAATGAGAAATAAGAGAAACTCTTTTGATCTGTATTTGATCTATCTATTACAAATGAACGAATGCCTCTATTTATAGGCAAAGTAAAGCCCACAATATGTCATTCATTACATCACATTTTTTCATTAATAAATGGACCATTACAGTTGGGAGTTATGTGGATTTAATAGCTTCACGTTCTCCACTTGGACATCCACATATATATTATATATAATACTCCCCCTTGGATGTCCATTTTAAGATGATATTAGTTGCCTCGTTAAAAACCTTACTAGGAAAACCACATGGGAAAAACCTCAGTGAAGGAAAAAAGAGTGCAACACGTATTTACTCCCCCAGATGATAACATCATTCCAAATCTCGAAGTCTTCGAACTCCAATTGAATATACCAATCTTTTGAAAATTATTGGGGGAAGTGCTTTCGTGAATAAATCTGCAAGATTTTCACTTGATCGCACTTGTTGTACATCAATATCACCATTTTTCTCTAAATCATGTGTAAAGAAAATTTTTGGTGAAATATGTTTTGTTCTATCTCCCTTAATATATCCTTCCTTTAATTGGGCAATGCATGCATCATTATCTTCATATAAAATCGTTGGAAGTAACTTTTCCGATAATAACCCACAAGTTTGTTGTATATGCTCAATTATCGATCGCAACCAAACACATTCTCGACTAGCTTCATGAATAGCTAAAATTTCTGCATGATTAGATGAAGTAGCCGTTAAACTTTGTTTAACTGACCGCCATGAAATAGCGGTTCCGCCATGCGTAAATAAATAACCCGTTTGCGATCGAGCATTATGTGGGCCAGATAGAAAACCAGCATCTGCATAACCAATCAAATCTGCTTTTGATTCATTTGGATAAAACAATCCCATATCAGTTGTTCCTTGAAGGTATCGAAATATCCGTTTAACTCCATTCCAATGTCTACGAGTCGGTGACGAACTATATCTTGCCAATAGATTTACAGCGAACGCTATATCAGGTCGCGTATGACTCGTCAAATACATTAGGGCTCCAATAGCACTGAGATATGGTACTTCAGGACCAAGTAGTTCTTCATCGTTTTCGCAAGGTCTAAACGGATCTTTATTCACATCTAAAGATCGAACAATCATTGGAGTATCCAATGGATGAAGCTTTATCCATATAAAATCTTTTCAATACCTTTTTCGTATAAGTCTCTTGATGTACGAATATCCCATTCTTTAAATATTCGATTTGGAGTCCAAGACAAAATTTCGTTTTACCGAGATCTTTCATTTCAAACTCCTTTTTCAAACAATTAACGGCTTTTGATAACTCTTCAGGAGTTCCAATTATGTTAATATCATCAACATAAACTGAAATGATGACAAATTCATTTCCAGATCTTTTCATAAATATGCACGGGCAAGTTTGATCATTTTTATACCCCTCTTTCGATAAATATTCACTTAGGCGATTATACCACATACGCCCAGATTGCTTTAATCCATAAAGCGATTTATTTAGCTTGATTGAGTACTCATTTCGGGGCCCTGAATTTTCAGGCAACTGAAATCCCTCGGGAAGTCTCATATATATGTCACTGTCAAGTGATCCATATAAATAGCGGTGCCAACATCCATTAGACGCATATCGAGTCCTTCACGTACTGCCAGACTAATTAAATAACGAAAAGTAGTTGCATCCACCACAGGAGAATATGTCTCCTCATAATCAATACCAGGTCGTTGTGAAAAGCCTTGTGAACCAAGCCGTGCTTTGTATCTCACAATTTCACCGTTTTCATTTCTCTTTCTGATGAAAACCCATTTATATCCAACCGGCTTTACATTTTCTGGTATGCGGACTACAGGTCCGAAAACTTTTCGTTTCTCAAGTGATTTTAATTCTGCCTCGATTGCATCTTTCCATTTTGGCCAATCATTTCTTTGTCTGCATTCTTTTACAGACCCTGGTTCATGATCCTCATTCTCATTTATCTCATTCATTTCATGTAGCGCTACGTTAAATGAGAATTTATTGTCAACGTTGACTTTTTCTCGGTTCCATCTAATTCCATTTTGAGCATAATTTATCGAGATCTCTTCATTATCATTATTCTCAAAAATTTCATGTACCTGATTTCCATTATCATAATCATTAATGCCCATTGACTCTTCTAGAGTCGATAAATCCTCGACTGGACCATTCTTATTATTTGCTCCTTTTCTTTTCCGAGGATTTTTATCTTTGGAACCCGATGGCCTATCACGTTTTAGTTGTGGCTTAGGCTCGATCATTATATGTTCTCCAGGAACATCAACTTTCGCAGGAGCATTAACAGCTGGTATATGTGACTTAGTCACTCTTTTAAGGTCAGTAAAGCTATCTGACAGTTGATTAGCTAATCCTTGTAAATGAATTATCTTTTGAACTTCTAGTTCACATTCTTTCGTTCGAAGATCATAATGATTTAGCGATAATTCATTCCAACTAATACTCATTTCCAGCTGTTTCTTTTCTCCCCCTAATGTCGGAAAATTCGATTCATCGAAATGACAATCGGCAAATCTAGCCGTAAATAAATCTCCAGTTAGAGGTTCTAAATATTTTATTATCGATGGAGATTCAAATCCGACATATATTCCCAACCTCCTTTGAGGTCCCATCTTCGTGCGTTGTGGTGGAGCAATTGGAACATATACCGCACATCCAAAAATTCTCAGATGGGAAATATTTGGTTCATGACCATAAACTATTTGTATCGGGGAGATATCATTATAACTTGTTGGCCTGATGCGGATTAGTGCCGCTGCATGTAATATAGCATGTCCCCAACAAGATGAGGGAAGTTTCGACTTCATTAATAATGGCCTTGCAATTAATTGCAACCTTTTAATCAACGATTCTGCAAGACCGTTTTGCGTATGGACATGTGGCACGGGGTGCTCAACATCAATTCCAATAGACATGCAATATTCATTAAATGCCTTGGAAGTAAATTCACCAGCATTATCAAGGCGTATTTTATTTATTGGATAATCCGGAAAATGTGCTCTTAATCGAATCAACTGAGCAAGCAATCTCGCCAAAGCTACATTCCGCGTTGATAACAAACATACATGAGACCATCTAGTTGACGCATCAATCAATACCATGAAATATCTAAATGGTCCACACGGTGGATGTATCGGTCCACAAATATCACCTTGTATACGTTCCAAAAATCTTATAGATTCATTCTTTATTTTTATTTGTGATGGACGAATAATCAACTTCCCTTTAGAGCAAGCAACACATGATAATTCATTCGATTGAAGAATCTTCTGGTTCTTCATTAAATGTCCACGAGAATTTTGAATTATTCTCCGCATCATAATTGAACCGGGATGGCCCAACCGGTCATGCCAAACAACAAATGTATTATCATTAGTAAACTTCTGGTTTACGATAGCATGTGATTCAATTGTTTTAAGATATGTGTAATATAGCCCAGAGTCAAAAGATGGTAATATGTCAACAATTCTTTTGTCATTCGATATCACTTTTGTAATATGCAAATATTCAATATCTCCTTTTTCTGCAGTCTCAATATGATATCCGTTATGTCGAATAGCTTTAAAGCTTAATAAATTTCTTTGAGACTTAGGAGAATATAAAGCATTTTCAATTATCAGCCTTGTTCCTCTGGGCAGTAAAACGTTAGCTCTTCCGGAGCCCTCAATTATATTCGTGCTACCCGATATAGTAATAACACTGGCTTCTTTCATATCAAGATGATCGAAATATTTCTTATTTTTTAGAATCGTATTCGTCGTTGCAAGGTCTGCAAGACACAATTCTTCATTGCACATGCCCGCATCCATCAAATAATATCCTTTATAAACAAACACATAATATTTATTATTGAAAAAGAAATATTGCATTAACAAACATATAGATAACTTAAAACAACGATATATAATAAAACACACAATAGTAAATCATAATGCATAAATAAAATCATAGCAGATTAATTTTCTTCGATCAGAAAATCCGCAGCTTCCAAATGAGCATTTTCATCATTGGCATCAGAGGTAGAGGCGAATTCAACCTGAACAAAATTCATTTCGATTTTCTTTCCTTTGCCCTTTTGAGATTCCTGATATAGCTCAACAAGATGTTTGGGCATACGACAATTGCGCGACCAGTGGCCAGAACCACCGCAACGATAACATTTTTCATCATTATTCTTTTGTTCAGTTTGCCTCTTCTCATCTTTATTATCAAAACCTTTCCTCTTCTGGGGAATATTTTGATGACCGCCCCGATAATTATGATAACCACCACGGAAATATTGATAACCACCACCATAATATCCTCGGCCACGACCACGGCCTTGATCACGACCTTGACCACGACCACGTCCACGGCCGCGATATCCACCATGACCACGCCCACGATCATTACCTCGAATGTTGTCATTATTAATTTTGACTGCATTCGCTTCAGGGAGTGCAGTAGAACCAGTCGTTCGGGATTCGTGATTTTTCACCAGCAATTCATTATTTTGCTCAGCCAAAAGTAAGCAAGAAATTAGATCTGAATACTTTTTAAATTTTCTCTCCCGATATTGCTGTTGTAATATCATATTCTGTGGATGAAATGTGGTGAATGTTTTCTCCAGCATATCGTTATCAGTAATTGTCTCTCCACATAATTTCAACGTGGAAGTAACTCTATAAACGGCATAATTATATTCACTTACCGACGTAAAATCCTGCAATCGTAAATTCAGTCATTCGTACTTTGCATTGGGGAGAATAACAGTTGTCAAGTGGCCATATCGTTCTTTCAGGTTTTTCCACAACTCAGCTGGATTCTTTTCTGTTAAGTATTCAACTTTCAGATTTTCGTGAATGTGGTGGCGAAGAAAAATCATAGCTTTCGCCTTGTCTTGTTCAGTTGTGGTTTTCGTGGGATCAATAGTGTCACCTAAACCTTTTGCTTTCAAATGGATTTCAGCATCTAGTACCCAAGGTAAATAATTTTTTCCAGTGATATCGAGTGCAACAAACTCAAGGCTCGCCAAGTTCGACATATTACTATAATAAAATACAAAACATGTTATTAAAACATTACATAATAAAAAAAAACTTATAATTAATCTTCTTTTAAATCTTCTTTTGTATCTTCTTTTGTAAAAGTTCTTATAAAAAATGATATCCACATCCAGATCAGTGTCGCCGTAATAATAATCATAAGTAAAAGATCAAACATCGGACATGGCGACATCCTTCAAAATAAAATATATTTCAGTAATTATAATATTAAAGAAATTACAATTAATAATTATATTTTAAAAACATTGGTAAAAATATTATCCACATAGCTGAAAGGATCACCGTAAATAATGTAAGGAGTAGAAGATCCATCTTTGTATAAAACGACATATTTTTTTTTTATTAAAGAAAGATTATTAATATGCCGCTACTGAGGTTGAGATTACCGCAAGACCTCGTGGGCTTGTGTTGTGTACGTGCATAAAAAAAAACACACGCCTCCACGGGGATCGAAACCTGGACCTCTCGTCACTTGTAGTGAACGATATTCCGCGAAACCACTCGCGTATTGGCGTTTAGTTATAAAACCTTTAAATAATACTTTTATAATATATATTTTTAAATTAATCATAATTAATATATGATTAGTATAAATTAAAAATTAAATTACCATACCTTGACTAAACTCGTACGAGATCTTCGACGGAGGTTGATCTTGACGACGGAGAGCGGTCGTGCTGATAACGTGTTATAAAATATTTGTTTTATAATATGTAAATTTATATTATTATATAATATTAATTATACTACAAACAATAATGATAACGAATAAATGAGAAATAAGAGAAACTCTTTTGATCTGTATTTGATCTATCTATTACAAATGAACGAATGCCTCTATTTATAGGCAAAGTAAAGCCCACAATATGTCATTCATTACATCACATTTTTCATTAATAAATGGACCATTACAGTTGGGAGTTATGTGGATTTAATAGCTTCACGTTCTCCGCTTGGACATCCACATATATATTATATATAATAATTTTAAATTTATAAAACTGAAAATATTCGCTTTAATGATAATAATAATAAGTGTTTGTTCGTTATTTTTTTTATTATTATTATTTGAAATGTGATATAAGATCTAATTTGAATTGATGAAAAAGCAGTGGTCCTCTCCTCTGTACTTTATTGTCTGGTCTCAGTAACGAACAAAATGGCCTCATGACATTTCCATTTCAGTTACTGTCATAATCATAACATAATCAAATGATTATCATAAATCATAATTATTATATATACATACATAATACCTACATCCCCCATATTTTTTTATTGCCTTAAAGTTATTGCTGAGGTTTTTCTCCTTATCCATATAATACATGTAATATTTTAGGTTAATATCAATCACAAAGACATCATTTGATAACATCATAAAAAAAATGTAGTAATCATATAAGTTTCCAAACTAGTACGAATAGTGTGTGTTAATTACGAAGTAACATGTGATTTGTCTCAACTTTACAAAATGGACAATATTTCACCTTCGAATATTTTTTTTATTAGTTGAAACTCATCGTTTTATCTACATATTGTGGCTTATAATCGATCTACTTGGTTTAAGGAATGCCACTCATGAAGTGGATTATGGATATAGCTTTTAAAAAAATTAATTAATTTAAAGTTTATCCTTTGCATATGTTGTCTCATTTAAGACAAAAAATACAAGATATATTGTAATATCTCAATGACATGGATCCTCTTGTATATATCTCTTGTTGATTAAATAAAAAAAAAATACCAACTATCAATATCTAAGTTTAAAATGTTGACTCATACATCAATGATAAATTGGAATAATAGTAAAAGAACAATTTTTTTTCCCATTTATTTTCGGTTTTCTAAGACATTATTACTTCAGTCGTTTTCGAATAGATCGTTTATTAGATATTGGAAAATATCGAAAAGTGGACTTTCATTCCTCGTGAAAATCATATCATCTCAATCTTACTCTTTTTTTTGAATAAAATATATGACATTATACTGCAATAGATTCAGAGTACACGGCGGTAGCCATGAATTGGGTTGGCGAAGACAGACCCTCACCATTAAACCCAAGCGACTTGGCTAGATAGTGGGCGATATCATTACATGTTCGCCGAATCAATGAAAACTTAATAACCTCAAAGCGATGACAAATGGCAATGCAATCAGAAAGGATAGCACCAACGGAGGCTTAGTTTGTGTCTCCTCTGTGCACGATCGGCGCGCAATCTCCCTCGATAATCACGCTCAACCATTGCCGTCTCTTAGCATATAATATAGCCTCTCGAGCCGCTAGACCTTCAGCTACCTCAGGATCAAAACAACCCGGAAAGAAGCGAGTGATCCATCCATGCACCACACCGGCATCATCACGAGCTACCACCCCAGCAGATGCTCCTTTTCGACTGAGATGTACATCTCCATCAAAGTTGAGCTTCATAACGGAAAGCGGTGGATGTGTCCACCTAGGGATAGGGTGGTTCGGATTATCATTCGTATCCGTGACAATAACGCTCATAACCCCTTCACGCGCTCGCTGAATAATCGAACCTAAGCCAACACGCTTCTCCTCCATGATCCACTGATTGCGCCCCCACCACAAGGACCAGCAAAGTGAGAGGAAGAAATCAAACTCACTCCTCGACAAAGAAGTCCCTACTCTGCGGATCCAATCTTCAGGTCTCTTATATTGTCCCTTAAAGACTGCAGATGAAAGACCTGAAGCGCGCCAAACCTGCATGAAAAAGTAGCATCCAAGAAAAGCGTGGAGCGTATCTTCTACTTCACCATGACAACGGCTGCAGAAAGGGTCGGGCTGACAATTTCGTTTTGCAAAGTTCCAGGCCGTCGGGAGAGAGTCTGTACACACACGCCAGGCCAGGAGTTTCACCATCGGGATAACCGAATCATTCCATAGAAAATTCCAAGAAGCAGGTGCAGCGGAAGAGACAGCCACTCCTTGTGAGTCCAGGGCCACGACGACTTTGTATGCAGATTTGACAGAAAAGTTCCCGTCCTTTGTGTGATGCCAAATCAACCGGTCCTCTACCTCGGTGACACTTAAAGGTAAGCTCAGGATGAGATCCGCATCAATTGGCAAAAAGAGAGTACGCACGAGGGGAATATTCCATCTAGCAGAGTTCAGAATCCTGAGTTCATCGACCTTGGCCATGGATAATGCGGGCTGATATATAAAAACGCAATTTTTATACGATATTCCCAATTGATTATTATTTGAAATATATAAAATCGAATATGGTATCATAGTAAATCTGATATGGGTTTTATAGCCAAAATTAGGATGTTTGGTCTCAAAAGTTATAACCATTTTTTTTTTAACATTCTTCCATGTAACAGTGTGACGTCAGAAAATTTATATACGCAATCATGTGGTCAAAGTCAAACCATAATGTATATAATATATAAACAATAATCTGTTTTAAAAATATTAATTGTGATTAATATTATATTAAGATTATTTTATTATAATTATACTTATATTAAGATTATAATGATAATATAGCTTATAATAATAAAGAGAGAGAGATTAAGTATTTCAATACTTGGTGTGATTTACAATGAACTCTAATCACCTATTTATACTACTAATAATTCACTATTACAACTAATCATATTAATTATAATTATACACCTCACACTAAAATACAAACTTTTCAATTAAACACATCATCTTATCATCTTATCATCTCATCAACATTTAATACAATACTTCCAAATCATCAATAATTTAACTAATGTTATTATTTAAAACATCCAGATTATTTAATTATTTCATAATATAATCCTCATACTCCTGCAGGAATTTTTTATTTTAAAAAAAGAAATAATGTTCATATGAGGTAATAATAAAATAGTCTCCAATAATAATAATTTTCCTACACACACTAAAGCGTACGACTGCGCAATCCGATGAAACCCTAAAATCCCATCCAAAGTGGCGGCAAAACAGCAAAAAATACATTCACTGAATTCTCCAAAACACCCCTTGCTAAAAAATGACAGCGTTTCCAAGGTAAGGGCAATCTCGTCATTTCCAGTTATAGGGTTTTCTCAAAAGTTAATATATATCCGCCCCCAACGATCGGATATTTTCGTAATCGCCCCCTCAAACATCAAAATCCTCTCTCTAGATAACATTTCGCTTCTCACTCTCCACCGTTCGCCCACAAATCCCCGCCGCTATCTTCTCTCAACAAAAGGCTTGATATTCCCCTCTGACTAAGTTTCAGCTTGGGCTTTGTGTTAGATCTCAGTTTTTTTCTTTTATCCTTTTTGTGGGTCAAGTAGTTTTATCGTGAGGTGTGATCGTTGGGCGGTGCTCTGTTTTTTTGTCAATCAAGTGTTTGTCTCTCTGCCTCAAAGGTCTGATCCGACTTTCTAACAAGGGTTTCTGTTAGATCTCTGATGAAGAACTTGGAATTGATGGATCTGAGTGATAAAGTACGGATCATGCTTGTTAATTTTTTTTTCGGCGATCGAAGTCCTCTTTGTGATTTATAGCAGTTTTTTTTTTTGGCAGGGTTCTGAGTGTGATGAAGTGAGTGTTAGCCAAACACTAACCCCTGAGAGGGTTTCGTCTGATGCCTCAAACGTCAAGACTTGCGTCGATTGTGGTACTTCGAAGACACCGTTATGGCGAGGTGGCCCAGCTGGTCCAAAGGTAAACATTTATTACATTCTTACTTGATATGTATCTAAAGGTTTAAATGTGTTTAAATGCCTTATTTCGGTAGTTGGTTGTTCTTGCTGGTGATCTTTTTACAAGTCCCATTCTATGTGTCTGCTATGTGTACGAATCTTGCCACGCCTCACGTGATATGTCTCAGTGTTGATATTTATTAAGGCTCTGCACTCTGCAGTATATTATTATAATATTGCCCATCATCTAAGTATAAAGTGTAGTGTAAAAAGGTAATCTTGACATATTTGATCTGTGCTTTCTGTAATAATTTCTTCTTTTCTTGGTTTTTGCCTGGTGAAGTCACTGTGCAACGCATGTGGCATAAGGAGCCGAAAGAAGAGAAGGGCTTTGATGGGAGTTGCAAAAGACGAAAAGAAAACAACAAAGAAATCCACGGCAGTCGTCAAGCACCACAGCAGTACTGCCCAGTACCAAAGCAGCAACAGCTGCAACAGTAGTACCACCAGCAGTGGAGATAGTACCACGTCCACCACGGTGGTGGCCGCCGGCGGCGGCAGGAAGAAAACCCTTTGGTCTTCCTTCGGCGGAGAGGTGGCTCTGCAGAGGCCGAGGTCGAACACCAACAGGAGGAGGAAGATGAAGGAGGAAGAACGAGCTGCTTTTCTTTTGATGTCCTTGTCGTATGGCTCTGTCTATGCTTGAGTTGTGAGGGGAGAGTTGTTGCACTTGGTGCAGTGGAGATTGTACTGTTTTGTGCTCCTTTTTCTTTAATTTTTTTTCTTTTCTTTCCTATCTTAGCTTGAGTTGTATCCATTGTATGTCCCAGAGGCCAGAATGGGGAAGGCATCAATGAAACTTGTTTTGAACATCAATGGATATATACTGCACAAATTTGAAATCCCACCTTATATGTTTTCCTCTTTTTCTTTAGACATAACAAATTCAATATGTATTGTGGTTGGATTATTAATATGGGCAAACTTATTTATTGCAATTCCCATTATATATCACAAGTATATATAAATTGTAATTACAGCCCAAAGCTATAGATAGAGGCCCAAATTTTTTATTATCATATATGCCCCCAATGGATAAGTCATTTATCCATTCCATTTGAACTCTTACATTATTTTATGGCATGGACTTAAAAAAATACGCATTAAAGAGGATTAGTTCTACTCAAAATTGTAGTCATTTCACATTAGATAATGAGGTTTAGATTTATCTCATACTGATCTTAGTTAGAGTGAAAATTAGGGTGACATAAAATGTACATTTACATTGGCACGTAATAATTTCTATAAAGCTTTTAATCAAAATAAATATTTTTTTTGTTTTTTCAATACCATAATAAAAGAAACTTTTGACTAAAAAAGAAGGAAAAAAAAAAAGCTCTTTTGGACTACTTGTGGTTTCCAGCTAATGCCCACGTTCGGCTACTCTCCACAATCCGCGTAGTTCTAAGTAACACATCTGTGCAATAATGCCTATTTTATTATTGCATCTAAAGTGTTATACAACTTTTCCACCATTATAATTTATAACAGTTCTCTAGTAGGTGTAAGAAGTAAAGAAGACAAAGACAACAGTCAAACTAAGGTGATGAAAGAGATTTTCTTTGTTTAGATTAAATACTACTACTAACATAACATAACAGCTTGATTAGCATCTGCATGATGGATGTAATATAAAGTCTCGAAGTTTCCCGACAGTGATTTGATTACCAGCCTACCAAGTACAGTACTACTATGGTGTGATCATTTCTTACACCCCACTATAGAATTTATACATATAAAAATAAAATAAAATAGGAACAAAAAGAGAACATTGAGATCATTAGCTTCATGGGCAGTCATGGAAATCCGCTGATATTGAGCCTTTGGACCAGCGAAAGTTCAGAGGAAAGATAAGCTACTGAAAAGCACGGTGGTGATCATGATGGACATAGGCAGCTTCATATTCTTGAACTGTAATCCAGGCGATGATGATGATGATGATGATGATGGTGATGATGGAGGGTTGTAATAGTAATAAGGAAAATATGGCACGATTGGGTTCGGCGGCGGCGGCGGCGCTGTACCTGCGAAAACCGGCGGAGAGGGCGGTGGTTTGTAGTATCCACCACCTCCTCCTCCGAATGGTGGGGGTGGTGGGAAGTAAGTGTAAGCTGGTGTAGATGGCGGTGGTGGTGGGGAATAGTAGTATGTCGTCGGTGGTGGTGGGAAGATGGCGGTATTTGCCGGCGGCGGCGGCGGTGATGGGGTGTTACATGGGTTGTCACAAGCTGAGCACATGGTGCAGGCGATCTGATACTTCGATCCAACCCATGTTGAAGACCTACGCTGACCGTTGAAAGCTGCCGAGAGACATCGATTTCTTGATGATGTTAGAACAATAATTACTACTAACGTCAAGAGCAAAAGCTTTGCATGAAAAGATCTCTTCATCTGCTCTATGAAAAAACTGTAATATATCTTTTAGATGTGGAATTTGAGAGAGATGAAACTCAAAGAGATGGTAAGGGAAAGGAGTCGATGGTTATATGAACAACTGATCGCTGCTAGGATCGGCGGTTTTCGTGCCTTTCAATTAATGACAAGAAGTTAATTATAGGATTAGAGTTAAACATGTAGTACAATATTGTCTTAATCTTTCACGTAAGGAAATCAAATGAAAAGAACAAGAAAACAAACGTGTCGACCTTTAATGTTACATCCATATTATCTAGCAGACATTTAGTATAGAACATGAATATTCGATGACTACGATGTTCAACCTAAGCTAATCAACAAAACAATACTCCTTATTACACCTTCAATCACATGATGAGATTCATTCCATGCATGTTTAATGAAATGATGCAGCAGCAGAAGCAGAAGCTAAAGAACAGTACCAAGATCCTACTTTTCGATGACTTAAGAAGAAAAGAAAGGCGAATAACTGATCTTAATCCTTCGGATCAAAGATGTCATATCCCAGGTTGTAACGATACTACGTATACAAAGGCGATTCGATAGCATGGAGAATGATGTATCTCTCAGACAGGTAGATTATCCAGTTGGTATTCGTCGATGCTGAACTCCCTGTCTGAAGCTGCGATGCCTTCTTGCTGTAGTAAGAAGAATTCATGTTAGAAAAGGGTCAAGCTAGCTAACCATGTGAATTAGACCATTTCGACGGCGATGTTTAAGTGTGGTAAACCTGTTTGAGAATTGCAGACATTAGATCGTCTTGGCCGTAGTTCTCGGCGAAAAACCCATCTTGAAAACCCATGTCGGGCAATCTCTCAGCCTTGATCCTTAACGAAGTGTCTGCTACGGAAGAATTAACATGGTGAGGAGTGTTTGAACTGTTTCCATGATCCTCAGAAGCAGAGAAGGCTGATACGTTAAAAGGAGGTAGTCTGACTTGTCCGTTGTTTTGAGCAGAAGACAAAGCTGGCCGAACTAACATCGAAGGCGAAACGTTTGAAACTCCTCGTACGTCTGGGAATATAGGGCTCTCTGAGCTCAAACCAATACTCGGCGAACGCCAGTCTTGCTGTGTCCTAATACGATTTAGATCGCTGAACGTATCATAACTTGGAATCACTTCACCTTGGAGCTTAGGCGACGTTCGAGAGTTCATCAAGGGTTGAAAGCTGGTATTATTCCCCGGGAAATCTGTATTCTGAGTTCTTGAAAAGTCCATCATGGCTGGAGATTTTGACGACGGCCCACAATGATTTTGGCCCGAGACAGAATATTGACCGATTGATGACGGAAGATTTGAAACATGGCTCGAATTAATATCGTTCAAGGTCTGAGGAGGTGGCCTTGATTGAGTTTGAAGCTGAACCATAGGCGTCAACAGAGAACCGCTCTGGCTCGTCTGAGGCTGTACGTGCACGTTCATGTTTCCGAAAGACTGAGCAGATTGATGCAAACTCGCTAGCTGCTTCGAGTCCATGTTCGTAGGGATCCCATGGAGTAAATTCACTTTCTTGGCGTTATTACCGTTCTGCCCTTCGAAGCAGAAGACGTTTCTTTGATCAACTAACGGTAAGGGAAATGCTGGCTTGTTATTATTAGCTCTACCGAGTGCAGCCACTTGAATCGTTGCAAGACTCTGAGGTGGGAGCTGATCAGAGGCAGCTAAGGCTTGAAGATCGATGGGGCTGAGCGAAGATATTGGCCCGTAAGGTGGCTCGGGTGGTCCCATGAAAGGGCTGTTGAGCCCGTTTGGGTGCTGTGGCACCCCGCTCAACCGTCTTAGATAGAGCCTGTATTTCTACATAAAATACCGTAAACGTTAAATCCGTAATAAAAAAATTCATGGGTCCGAAATAACTGTAAAGATTAAGATGATACTGTCAAAACCTGAAGATGGCTGGCGACGTTCTCTCTTGTAAGGCCCGGAACGTTCATCAGCTCCAAGATTTTCTTTGGGACAGCTTCTGAAACCATGGATACGTTTGGGTTCTGATTATTACTAGCAATGCAATGAAAGCTGACGCTTTGCGCCAAAAAAGGAAAAAAGAATCATACTGTCGATTCCAAGCTGATTGACAGCGTTCACAAACTGCTGGTGGAGCTCGACGGACCAAACCACACGGGGCTTCTTCAACGAAGAGGTGTCGTCTTTGTCTTCTGCGTCTTCTTCTTCCTCTTTTCTTTTCCTGGAATTTTTCCAGTTTCCTTCATTAGGCGACGATGATAGATCCACATCGTCGGGCGGTGAGGGCTTGTGCAGCCTTTCACCATTCTCGGCACTATTCGACGGTTCGAAACTCTTATCCCTCCACTCGTGCCTCTTCTTACGAACGACGTGCTGCCATATGTTCTTCAACGCCTCCATTCTGACGGGCTTTATGAGGTAGTCGCACGCGCCGTGCGTCACGCCCTTCATTACCACGTGTTTGCTGTCATCTGCTGACATCACTGAGCAACCACAAGAAAAAGGATGTCAGATATCATATCAAGAAACCCACGGGCAGACATTATACTTCATGAAGAACGACGAAATACAGAAAATAACAACACTTACTGATAACTGGCAAGTCCATTTCGAGCCCAACGTGTTCAAGAAGCTTAAAGCCATCCATATCGGGCATATGAACATCGCTTATGACAATATCGTAGCCATTTCTGTTCTCTCTAAGAAACTTCAGTGCAACCTCTGCCCGATTGCATGTTGTAACTGTGGGAAAAAATGGCAACGAAAAAAAAAAAAAACAATCATCTACAAAATCACCCGTGATTCCATACCTTCGTCAAAATTAATCAAACAAACGACGAAAATTACGTTCTTTTCTAGTTTCCCTAGCAGCCTATTGGCCCATTTGTGCTCAAGATCTATAGTCAACCTCACATCTAATGTTATTACAATCTCCTCATAAAAAAACTGTAATAATTTCACCCCCAAAATCTTCCCTTAGTCACACAATCACAACGTCGTACTAAGTCATGATCTAGCATCTTTGAAGTAGACACACAAACAAAATCCCATTGAAAATCTAAGCTTTTCAAGCACTACAATCAAGAAAGCAGCCGACAGAAATATACGGAAAAGAAGTCAAACACTTATGTTGCTCAAGAATATAAATCTGCTTCGCAAGACTGAATATTATTACCTTCATAGAGACAACAATTAAGCATCTTCTCTAAGATCCTTAAACAAGTAGGGTCGTCATCAACGACAAGCACTCGTAGACCAGCTGGGAACTGATCTGAAACTACATCACTTGCCTTCCATGAACCACTCGAGCTTGCATAAGTCAAGGGTTTCACTAAAAGATCCATTTTTATTTTTTTTTCTATCAGAGATTCGCCAAACTAACTAAGAAGTTGAAAGCATTTCCCTGAACCCAAGTGAGAACTGCTGTGAAAAATTACATCTTTCGCAGTTTTGGGGATGGAAATGACTTGGTTGCCATAAAATTCAAAGAAAGATTATGAAATGATAAACTGAGATGATGGGAGATTCAAAGATCAAATCTTTAGGTAGTTCTACTAACTGGGAAGATTAAAAATAGGTCGTAGAAGGGAAGAATTACAAGGAAAATTTTCTGTAATATGTCGTACAGATAACAATTATTGTAAGAAGATAAAAAAAACAGAGTTATGCTTCAAGCGCTCTTTGTTTAGTTGGAGTTTCCTTCCTCCTTCCTTCTCCTTTCTTTTACTATAATTCTCTTTGTATTTTCTCCAATTATCAATATTTTTTTTGGGGAAAAATGTATTCTTTTTTCCTTTTTTTTTATTTGTTTCTTATTAAATATTAAATGGCATTTTTGAGGTGGTGGGTTGGGTCACCACATTGAGTGTTGATCCAGCTCACATATTGTCCCACGCCAGCCTAAAAAAAAAGTAAATTAATTTTTTTTTTAAATTTATATTCTCCAAGTAAATTGTAAAAAGTTGCAATAATAGAGTTTTTTTCCAACAATTAAGGAAAATTCTTTTTATTTATTTATATAATTTTAAAAGATGGGACTCAAAAATCAAAATGGATCATATTAAAGCTAATGATCAGGCGCAACTTCAGCTTTTATTTTATAATCATTTATTGAATTATTTAAACATTTGATTCCTTCTTTTAATGAGAAAAAGGAGAATATTTTCTCTATGCTTTTAAGATGAAGACTAAGATAACAGAATATATATATATATATATATATATATATATCAACCGCAACCAAAAGTATCAACCACATCCAACCATATGCCTCCACGTGGCATCCTTCAAATTTGACGAGAAATTAATAGTTCTTGCTTCAATTATGCCATACCAATTTCGATTTGCTACCCTTAAATTAAATTATATATTTTAAGTATAAAAAGGGTAATTCTATTGGCACCCCCATTTTTTCTATTTACATCCCCTAATTAATAAGTGAAGTAAATTATTAAATACTTACAAATTCTAAAAGTAATTATTTTAAATTATTAAATACTTATAAATTTGAAACCATTAAATACATACCATAAAACTAAACAAATTCTGATTTCAACCCGATTTGGAATCGTCGGTTCCGATTACACCAAAATCTCAAACCGTAACCGAACCGCGGTTAATCACGGTTTCGAACATTGGTTATTTTCATTATTTTTTTAATTTTTTTTCAGTTTTTTTTTTATTTTTTCGTTCAAAATCGGCGGTTTTCCAACGGTTAGTAAATTATGGTAGTTGATCTTCAACGGCCACAAGATCGGGACCATTAATAATTATTTTTTTACTTTTTATTTAGAAAATAAAAAACATGCGGTTAACCGGCGATTTGAACCGCCAATTTTTGATTGAAAATATAAAAACCGAAATAGAACCGTTAACGGTTCGGTACCGATTATAACTGGAACTGTTGACCCCGGTTAACCGAACCGGTGACCGTCGGTTCGGTTCCGGTTTTTAAATCGTCTGAACATCTCTAAATATAATAAAAAATAAATTAAATATTGTATCGATGTAAAATAACTTAATTAATATTGTTGAATATCTCATGCAATTAATGTTGAATTTTATTAAAAATACATTATAAAATAATTATTGTTGAATTCATGTACTTAGTTAAATGATTTTTACAAATTTCAAGTATTTTGGGGGTGTAAAGGGGGTATGGGGGTGTAAAGGGGGTGTGAATAGTAGGACCCGTATAAAAAATACTTCATAATTAAGTTTGAGATGACACAATAGTCATACACTATTCGAATTTGAACTTCACCGATTAAATAATTTTATTTTACGTTGGTCAAGGTAGTCAAGGGCTTATCATATTACTAGTAATTTTATGCCTGTGTAATTATAAATTTTAGGATATTAGTGTGAATTTAATTTTATTTTAGATAATTTCAGAGTTTAACTATTATTATAAACTCAATTTTTATTACAAATAAATTAAAAGTTAGTTATTACCACCCTTAAAATATTATTGTAAACATGTTATGGGATAAGAGAGTGTGTGATTTTTATAAAGGATATAGACTTTTTTATTAATTATTAAATTTTTAAAAAAATATGATTGGCTAATAGTGACATACCATGACGATTTCTATAAGGGTCTCTAATAATATAATAAAAAGATATTACACGTATGGTAGTTTAATAATTTTATTACCATTATAAATTTAATAACATGCATTTGCATATTATCACTAAAATATCAATCAGATTTCAAAGTCCAAGTGCTGCTTGAGTGGGCCCACACAACTTTTATAGGCAAATAGGGGTACGGACTTTAATGGGCCAAACGCGGCTGAAGTGGGCCTATTATTTCATCAGTGTGTGGGGCCCATCTACTGTACGTGCGCCTCTTGCCCATGTCCACATCATCTCATCTCATCTCATCTCTTCAGTATGGATAGAGAATAGAAGTAGAAGAACAAGGTTATTACGCAACTAACTGCAATATAAAGCTTCTTTGTTTCTCCTCCTTCCACACTTGCATTGCATCATTAAATTTAATTATTATTATTATTATTATTTAGTATATTCTTTAAATATAAAAAAAATTGATTTCTATCCCTTTTTTTTATATTTTGTCAAGAAAAGAGTTGAGAACAACATGAGGGGCACGTGGCAGTTGAATCTTTGCCTCCCTGCAGCCAACCTTAGCGAGCCGCTGTTTGATTAGTTCCTGAGAGAGAGATTGAAACTGCTAAGCCAAGTTGAAAAGCCTCTTTGGAAAGAGACAGCCAATTAAATCAATCAAGCTAGCCAGCCAATTAAATCTTGGTTTAGCTGTCAAAGAAATTATCCTACTACATTTGACACATGATAAAAACAAAATTATTTTGCTTATGTGTGTTAGGTAATTACCCATTTCGATAGGGTAGAATAGACCGATCAAGAACGAGTCCTTAAGGTTTTTTTGAAAGGAGTATCATGAATTTTTACGACTATCAAACGCCTAAATAAGTCTGTCACATATGGATCCTTTTTGCATTCATTATGTGGTTCGTAGTTCGTAGGATATTTTGCAGGGTTTACTTGATCCCATATGTCAGGGTTTTCGAAATATAGAAAAAAAATATTGCAAATTATTGCGCCAACCCCCGATTTACTTGGTCCCACAATCTATGATTCTTGAAATACAAACACGCACAATAAAAATTAAAATTAAAATTGCATGCTATTGCGAGCAGCCAATTTAACTGATCTCACATGCCTCGGCATACGATTGCACTAGCAATCGAAATTTACTTGATCCAAGGTTTTTTTCTTACGATCCATGAGTATCTCTACTCAATCGGCTACATGGATTTATTCCGCACACTGTAGTGATAGAACTAACCTAATCAGTTGAGCATGTCTCACTCTTCACACAATACAACAGTGAGTTGAGTAGTGTGATTTGAATAGGAGACCATTTGGCCCTTAATGCTTACATAGGTGGGCTTAAAAGATTGGACTACGGTCCTTAAATCCATGCAATGCCCAAAACTATAGTAGTCCAGCGACGTCGATTTTGTGCTTCACTTCTATGTCAGTCAACCACTCAAGGCCTCGTAATCGGAGAGATGCGTCGTAGTCTCGTCACTCTGTCGCCTTTCCAGCTGGTGAAACGACACCGTTTAGTGGATTTTAGGTCACATCAGTGTAGCCCATTCAGGATGGCGTGGGCGTGGCGTGGCATCGCATAGGCCTAACTAAGCTTTCGTCACTTTGTACTCCATTTCACCGTTTCCCAAGAGGAACAGAGACAAGCTTGATTTGATACCATTTTCATGGAATGTAATAAGTAATAACAACTTGTAATGTCATAGGCTAGTGAAGCAATTGTGAGTAGGGGTGTTCATTATTTGGGTGATCCGATTATCCACCCGAACCATTTTGAATTTGGCTTATTCGGTTCGATTAATCGGATAAACGGGTGGTTAATTGGGTCACCCGAACTATTAAACGGGTGAATGGTTCGGGTATCGGGTGAAGTAAAAAAATTCGCGGCTCACCCGAAACCCGAATAAGAATTATTTAATTATATTTAAAATATATTTATATATTATATAAAGAGTAAAAAATTGATATCATCGCTCAAACGAACTTTACTTTCTCGCACAAATCAAATCGAACCGATTAACTTATATATTTAATATAAAAACTATATAAAAAAAAATTCATTATATAATTATAATTAAAAATATACAAACTACAATATTTAATTGGTTTACCCGAAAACCAAACCATTAACCCGAGAACCGAATAACCCGAAAACCAAATCATTTAATTGGTTTTGGTTTGGTTTGCGCGGGGTTATCCTAAGTATCAAAAACCCGAATAACCCAAACCGAATAACCCGAAAACCGATAATCCACCCATTTGAACACCCCTAATTGTAAGTACGTTGTGCAGCTCAGGTTGTACTGTGTATCAGTCTAGTCTAGTCTGCTATGGGTTTGGCAGTGGCCTTACCGTAAATTTAGGTAAAGGCAAGTCGTCTTCCACAAGTCCAAACAGCTTGTCGGTAATTTCCTGTAAAAAAAAGAAACTATTTAATTACAGAGCTTCACGATTTCTAACACCTTTATCAACCTTCGAAGCTTCACTTCCACACCTTTTATTTTTGTTCTTTACTGACATCTTTTAACACGTACTAATGTCTTCATTTCCTTAGTGTGCTGGGTTTTTTTTTAACTTTCATCGTACCCTCTCTAATTTAGCGATCTTTTTGGCGAACAATTGAGAATCGAAAGCTCAACGTTTTCTAGTAAAATGGAGTCTAATTCATGGGCTCGACTGTATACCTCTGCCAGGCGCCATCAGTCTCGACCAGGTTAATTTGACTGTCAATGTTTTTGGTTTTAATTATTATTATTTTTCTGTGGGCTGCGAAAAAAAACTGTGTCTTTGTGTGTAAATCGAAGTGGGATTCGTGATTTTGTTGAGAGCTTCAGCTTGGACATGGTCGATTACCCAAAATTTTCTCTATTTTTTTGCGTAGTAGAGATGCTTTTGAGGTTGAATTTGGCGAAAAAGATTGCATTTTTTTGTGGCGAATCAAGAGGAAGGAATAGACCTTCTATGAGGACCCTTCATCGTTCTTTGATTTTCATTTGGAAACGTTTGTGGTTGGAAATTGAATGCTCTGTGTTAGTTTCTATTGTCGAAATCTCCAATTTCCCCACATCAATACTGTGATTATTCTTGTGATGAGCATGCTTTAAGTAGTGTAAGAACTTTTGTTATTGAATCTACATGTCTGTTTCAAATATCACCATCGCAGGACTGTGTTTAATCTTAGCTTGGGTTGAGCTCTTGCATATCACAATGCTTGTCGAATGTTTCCGACCGTTCTTGCTTATGTTGCAGATGCATTCCACGCCGAAGACTGCGAAGGAGAAGAAGATCAGAGGGTTGAGTTTATGTGTCCATTCTGTGCAGAGGATTACGATGTCGTGGGGCTTTGTTGTCATATCGACGAAGAGCACGGCTTCGAAGCCAATGCTGGGGTACCCATATCACTGTCCTCTTTTTATATTTCGCTCTTTATGGTTATTCTCAACGATTGTGATTGTTGCAGTGGATTCATTACATCGAGTTAGTTGTGAGCTTTCTTGTTTTTCCCAGAATCATTACAACCGATTATGCTATACTTTTCAGGTATGCCCCGTCTGCTCGAAGAAGGTGGGACCCGATTTGGTCCGCCATATGACCGTGCAACATGGGAATCTTCTCAAAATATCCTTTTCGAGCTCAAATTTCGTACGAAAATGAAAAGTCTTATTTCGTCTGCGTTTTCTTTACTTCGATAAGCATCGCCATTTGCTTCCTTGACCTAACAGCCCACGTACAGCGAAGGAGGAGACTACGCAGGGGCGTGTCTAACATATCGTACTCCATACTAAGGAGAGAGCTGAGGGAAGGAAACCTACAGTCCATATTCGGCGGCTCGACCCAAACCGAACCCGACCCGCTCCTCACCTCGTTCATATACAACCCGCCGTCCAATGCTGCTGACGAACCAAACGACGACGATCGTCCGCTCGCTTCGGTTAAGGCAGGTCCCGTCGAGGAGGAACCGACGGACAGGCTCGGGAAGCAGCAATCTCCTCTGCTGTCGGACGAAGACCTCAAAGAGCGGGCTCGGAGGTGTGCGTTCGTGCAAGAGCTTATGCTGTCTACTTTTCTCGACGATCACTTGTGAGTTGATAGATGCTCGACGACGGCATGGGTCAGTCATTACTACTACTACTAGGCCGGGCCGGGCCGGGCCGGCAGGGTGTATTTGGAACATGTATGTAGAGAAATACTATGCATGTCGTTTTAGTTTATATAAGTCTATTCAACGGACAACCACCACCATTAAATAACATCATATGTAGTAAGATGAAGAATTATTTTTTGTCAATTAAATGATATTATTGAGATATGATCGATACTATTAAGAGATTCTCTTCGCACCTATATTTGTAACGTTGGCGTTGCTAGTGAGCAAATCAAGGTTGAATTTTGGTGGTCAATATAGGTGTGTGTAGATTGACTATCTTATCTTATTTGAGGCGGCTATAAAAATTAAAATATAGATAATAATAATAATAATAATAATAATAATACTATAAACTATTTGGGAGTTAGTACGATATGATTTAATACCTAACTCCACTAAGCCCAGAAAAAAGAAATATTAATATAGTAATTAGTTATAGTATTGCTTTATTTATCCTAGATATTATGTAAAGAAAAAATAGTAAGTTTGAATTATTTTTTTTCTCGGACAAAGGGGATTGATTATAAGATGCAAGAATAATATAGCAAGCTTTGATTCCGTCAATCTTGTCACATTCAATTCACAAGCTTCCTTTCTTTTATATTTCATCTTTTCACATTCGATTTATGATTTAATAAAAGACAAATATCAAAGATAATCATTTCGTCCTCATGGCTATAAATAGCCACCTTCATGCACTTCTTCTCTTCACACCTATCATCTTCCCCATATATTCTTCTTACAACAACTCATATTTTTCAGTTAGTATTTCATTTCATCACATATACATCCACAATGGGAGTGATCACTTACGAGGAAGAAGTTAGCTGCGCAATCCCACCAAAGAGGATGTTCAAAGCCTTCATCCTCGACTCGGACAACCTCATCCCTAAGGTCTTGCCCCACGCCGTCAAGCACGTCGAGATCCTCCAAGGCAGCGGTGGGCCGGGAACCGTCAAGCTCATCACCTTCGGCGAAGGTTTATTTATATAATTCTTGCCTTGCCAATAAGTAATTAGTTTCATTCGAATCATAATGCGAAAAAAATATAATAATGAAAAAAAAAAAAAAATAGGCAGCGAATTGAAGAAGTCGAAGCACCGCGTGGACGAGGTAGACGAGGCGAACTGCACGTTCAAGTACAGCGTGATCGAGGGCGACGCCTTGCAGGGAGCCATAGAGCACATCTCTTACGTGATAAAGATCGAGGCGGGCCCCGACGGCGGGTCCGTGTGTAAGATCACGAGCACTTACGACATCAAGGACGAGCAAGAACACCATGCTATAGAGGAGAAGATCAAGAATGGTAAGGAGAAGGCCAAGTCCATCTTCAAGGCTGTTGAGGCTCACCTCCATGCCCATCCTGAGGAATATAACTAAGATGTAATGATGATTAAAAGATATATATATATATATATATATATATATTCCTTTTTATGATTGAATAAGGTGTGATTTTGTATCGTTCTTGAGGTGTGTGTGCTTGAGTTGTTTATGAGTGGATCATACAAAGTAAATGGAAGATTTTGAGATCCATTTTATCGAAGACGACCAAATTTAATTTGCGCTTTGTGATATATTTTTGTAATTATCAAATATTGCGATTCGACGGAAGAGAGTATTTTCAAAACTGTACAGCGCCGACTTTCGCCTGCTGGCCGGCAATCTACTAGCCTCGTCGGAGAATTTCTATCAGAAGACTACATTACGCAACACTCCCTCATTACATTCTGGTCTCAAATTTACGAAAACGTCGTCATTTCAGGTTCAAGGCAAAAAAAAAAAAGAAAGAAATAGTTAGTCGCCAGAGCCGCAGGCGGACTTAACAAGGCGGCGGGTTTTGCGGGCCAGAGTAGCCTACGACTGCATTGGAGCACATGGCGGAAGCTTTTTCCTTGCCAGTGTACTTCAAGTTGATATTGTGGAACCGAACGTTCTGGCACGGAACTTTCGAGCTGCACATTAAGTTGATGGGGTTCGGAGATACCGTCGTCCCTCTGATGTTTTGGTAGAATACGTCGCTGATCCTCACCAGCGATGGCTGAGAAAAAAAGGCGAAAGTTTTAAGCTCAATCTCATTGCTCGTTTCTTGAGAACAAAAAAAAAAAAAGCGAACCTTGGTAGAATTAGAGCCGTAAAACTGGTTTATGAGTATCGGGTTTCTAACATTGTACATGATGATGTCCTTGAATAGAATCCCCGATGCTTCGCTTGGATCAGACGCGGGATATGTCTTGATTCTGAGGCCATTGTCCGTATTAACCAAGGTGCAGTTTTTGACGATAAGCCCTTGCACGTCGAGTTCGTTCGGCCTCTTTCCAAGGCTTCCCACGCTAACATCGTACGAAGGAGACAGAGCATCAGTGTAAGTACATACCGTGTAATGAAGCAAAGAGAGTTCGAACGCTTTTACCTAAGGCCATGCCCGGGCCCACACGTCAGCTGATTCATGGTGACGTTAGTCGACCCGGGCCCTACCGAAACGCAGTCGTCGCCGCTCTTTATTACACTCCTCGAAATCTTGACGGTTTTCGACTTGCTTATGTGGATTCCGTCAGTGTTCGGGCTGTCTTGGGGGGCGGTGATGGTGATGCTATGCACCCTGACGAAATTGCTGTTAGTGATATGCATCGTAAATCCCATGCTATTCAGCAGATGTATCGATTTGATCTTTGCGTTTTGGACCTTTGTCATGTATATAGTCTGCGAAAAGAACGAACGAATCGCTTTCAAGAAACGGAAAAAAAAAAAAGCGTATGATTTTAAGTTGCGACTTAGACGGCTCACGGCGGGTAAATGAACGCAGTTTGGATTGGTTTTGCAGTCGTTGTACTCCCAGACGTTCGGTCCCTGGCCATCGATGGTTCCTCCGCCGGTCAGAACTATGCCGTCGACCTCTTCGATGTTTATCCATCCCTTGCCGGGATATAGAGAAACGTCTGAAACCGCTCGGAGGGTCCCTTCGAGCACGACAGTTATAGGCATCGGGCTTTTGCATGGGCCTTTAAATACGGTCTCTCCTAGCTTGTAGACGCCTCGCGGGATTAAAATCCTGGCGCTGCCGTTGAAACTGCAAGCCGCACTCCATGCCTTGAAAAAAGCCTGCAAGGAACAATAGATGTTAGAAATTTGAAGGAATTTTTTTAACACTTCCGTAAGAATTATCCAAGGAAATTCACCGACCTGCGTGCTTTCTTGATTTTCTCCAGGTTTCGCGCCGTAGTTTAACACGTTAAACGTCATCGCTTGAATGTGATGACTGCCGCGGCGTCTCGCCCCGGCCACCTCGATGGAGGGGACGAGGGGAGACAAGCAGGCGATTAGGACAAAGATCGTGCCGGCGGCCCTGATCTCCATTGTTAGAACTTGAGGCACAAAAAATGGCTTCTTTTTCTTTTTTTCCTCTTTAAAGTGTCTTTCTGTTTGTCAATCCTTAGTAAGTGCTCCTACCCTCCATCTTGTTTTCTTTTTACTGAAGGGGTGAGTAAGAGCTCTCTTTGCATTTTTTTTTTCTTGAGGTTCTTTTCACCTATCTATATGTTAGAGAAAATGAAAAAAGAATGATATAAATTGCCCAAATCTAATGCACATATCGCTTGATTCACTGTTGTAGTAAAGTCCTTTTTTTTTATACATAGTAAGCCATTTTCATCTCTTACCATATCTGATACTTCGGCTACTTTGTAGAAAGATCATAAGCTCGTTTTCTTACAGAAACTGTTAACTCACTTACTCTTCTTTTTACATAGTCGTAGTATCAGAATGCATACTAAATGGCTGTAAAGTAAGGTATTTATTCATATAAAATTCCTAATATTAAATGATTGATTTAAATCTCAGAATTTAAAACTGACAGAACTGTTTGTTTGATAAGCCATGAAACTCTCCGAACTCTTAATAAACTGTTTGGAATCAATATAAAACTGCTGTCGATGTTTGCTAGTTTTCTATTTTTAGCTTACATTGAAAGCTCTTTATAATCCATCCATTCCTTCCCTTCAAACAAGAGGACAAACCTATTGACTGAGTGTTCTCCTCAAATCCCATATCATCTTGTTTAAACTCCCTCTTTAAATTATATAAAAAAGAAATATGATTTCGAAAAAAGTAGCTATCATAGGCTTCGTCGCTGCCGCCCTCGTGGTGACGTGCGCCGTCTCTGCGACCGTAATCATCGTACGAGGGAAGGGCGATAAGAATTCTAACAGCGGCATAAGCGAGTCAGAAAGGGCTATAAACCAGCTATGCAGTCAGACCTATTACCAAGAAACATGCATCAACAGCTTGTCCAAAGCCACAGGCTCCTCCGATCCCAAGACCCTGGTCAGGGTCGGGTTTGAGGCCGCCATTCACGAGCTGGCCCTCGCCATTAACGAGTCGTCTCCATTCATTACAGCCTCGGAGACGTGCAAGAAGGTGCTGGACGATTCGATGAGGGACCTCGAAAGAACCTTTCGGCAGATGGAGGGCTCTGATGGTGCTATGGACGTCAGGGTGTTCGTGGACGATCTCCAAACCTGGCTCACGGGCGCGTTGACCTTCCAAGAAACGTGCATGGACGCCCTCGAGGAGGCGAACGCGGCCGAGGCCGTGAAGATGAGGCAGCTCTTGGGGGTCACCCGCGAGCTCACCATCAATGGCCTGACCTTGGTCAATGAATTCTCCAGTTCCTTTGTGGGTTCGGGTCGTCAGGCCGGCTCCAGCAGCAGGCGGCTCATGTCTCGAGGCCTTCGCGGCGATGAGAAATGGTTCGAGGGCAGTGAGGTCGCCCGGCTCCTCCTCGGCAGGCGGAGAATCGCCAGGCCGAACGTTATAGTGGCCCAAGACGGCTCGGGAAAGTATAAGACCATCAACGAGGCATTGAGAGAGGTTCCTCTTAACAGCAATAACACCTTTGTCATCCATGTCAAGGAAGGCGTGTATCAAGAATACGTCACCATCGACGGCGGGATGAGGAACGTTTTGCTCGTCGGAGATGGGCCCACGAAGACGAAGATCACCGGGAATAAGAGCAAGCTCGGTGGCGTCGACACTTACTTGTCAGCAACTGTTGGTGAGTTTTCAGATTCAAGAATCAATCACCATGGTTGATCTTTGGCTTGGCAAGAAAATGACAGAACATACTAAAAATGCTCTTACAGCAATCGAAGGCGACAACTTCATGGCCAAGAACATAGGATTCGAAAACAGCGCGGGCCCACAGATGCACCAAGCCGTGGCCATTAGGGTCACGGCGGACCAATCAGCCTTCTACAACTGCAGGTTCGACGGCTACCAAGACACCCTTCTGGCCCACAACCACCGCCAGTTCTACCGTGACTGCACAATCACGGGGACGATAGACTTCATCTTCGGCAACGGCCGGGCGGTTTTTCAGAACTGCACCATCCTCGTGAGGAAGCCATTGGAGGAACAGAAGCTCTGTATGGTCACGGCGCAAGGCAAGGAGGAGGAGAATGAGACCTCAGCCTTCGTTCTCCAGAACTGTAGGATCGAGCCGTCGCCGGAGTACCCCATAGCCGATAAGAGGTACCAAACCTTCCTCGGCCGTCCGTGGAAGAAGTACTCCACGACGGTGGTGATGGAATCTGACCTGGGCACCTTGATTAGCCCCGAGGGGTGGTCCAAGTGGAACGAAACGACGACGAATTTGGACACGTGTCGGTATGCCGAGTTCAATAATAAGGGCCCGGGCTCGGATTTAACGAGGAGGGCAAAGTGGTCTGGGATAATGAGCTTTTCGTACGAGGATGCTCGGAGGTTTACTGCCGGAGAGTACTTGCTCGGCGATTCTTGGATCGGCCGTTTGGGGATACCGTACGTTTCGGGCTTCTTCAGCGGTTTGTAATGAAAGAACGTACGGATGGATGTCTTACTTGTTAATGGATTCTTTCTGTGATTCTTTTGAGGGATTTGTGAGTGATTATGGGGAGAGTATACTTTTTGATCAATGGAGATCAGTTGATCACTCTGTAAGAGTTGTTCTGATGTAGAAGAAACGAAAAATGCTTACATCCATATGAACAACTGCGTTTTTTGTCTGTAAATTTATGATATGGACAAAAATGCTTTCTTTCTTACCAATTAGCTTATCTTTCAAAGTAAGTTTAAACTCTCCAACGATATCAAATGTATCCCCTTTCTTCTCCATACATGAGCCTCAATACTTTCAGTGACTATGGCTTTGTTCCTCAGATCGACTACTTCAAGGTATTTATGTATGTTTGCAAATCAAAAACCAAATCTTTATTACACTTATTCGAAAGGTTTTGGAAGAAGCCCGCAAATCGTGCATTACAGTCCATATTTTGTGAGCACAAGTCGACGATTCGATCCCAACGATTACCTCTTGGAGTTTGAGCTCTGCCCTCTGTGTAGGAATGGTACTTGACAGCAGCAAGCACCATATTGTTCTTCATCTCTTGCTGATGGGCTGGCTGTTAACTGCAGATAATTTGAATGAAAAATGGCTACTGATTTACTGACATGAAGTCCCTATAGTATGAGTTTAAAAGCCAACTCACTGGTATTACAGCCGACGAGCCTTGAATGTTAGAGAGTTCGATGTCTTTAGCTGCCTTCTGCTTCTTCTCTCGAACAAGAAGCACGGCACATCTGCACGTATAGAACAGCAGCACCAAGCCGAGAGAAAACACCCCGACCGACACGACTATGACCGCCGATCCCAAAGCTGCGTAATCATACAGTGAGTTTGCTTAGTGTCATTTCTTGTAAGAATATCACTGAAGTAGAATGTCATTCGTCTTACTATGAGCTGCAAGCGAACTCATTTGCCTTTCCCATATCAGATTCACGCTAGACTCGGAAGACAAAGAGACCGACATCATCTCATTACAGTCGTCAGGGTAGCATCCGTGGTTCCCTAGGTCATTCACTGTCACGGTCAAGACAGCCCCGCCATGTTCACCTTCCTGGGGATTATAATAGAGCCCGCGAGGAAAGTATGAGTAAAAATTTCGATGATTAGTGTTAGAAATAGGTTTTTTGAGTAGACTCACATTATAGGACAGTTGTTCCAAGATTCTGTTGCACTCATCGATCGAACCGCGGAGCCTTACTCCTTTAGCTTTCACAAAGAAATGCTTGGCGATGGCGACGAACGTCACGACGGGCTGCCAGTGATAGCTACCCTTCAGCTTCACTTCGGTCGAACCGATGAGTTCTGATGGAAGGTTCGTCGATATAATCCCAGAGCTTACTTCGACTGAGAAGATCACAAGAAAATGGGATCTATTCCCTGAAAAAAAAAGGTAGAACTTCTTTGTTAACTTCGTAGGTTTGAGGAATTTTTCACGGTGAGTTTTAACTCGATTTTTTTTTCTGCGAAATTACCAGGAAAGTTCGGAAGGTCGGGATCGTCGATGAAGTTCGAACCATCCCTCATTTTCCCGAATATGAGGGCGCCATTGCTCGCCCCACGTAGGATCACTAACGAGGGGAGAGTTATAATCGGCGCATCATTGATGGGCTGCACATAGATAGGCACGTCGATGTCGTTCCTTCCATTCTTGTTCTTGGTGGAAACTCGAATGGCATCGTTTCCATAGAAATTCCCATTTCTATCAGAAGATCGAAAAACGAACTCAAAGCTGAGACAAAGTAATTCATGACAAAATCGATCGAAAGAAGAAAAAGAGAAAAAGAATTACCCGAAGTACTGGATAAACTGGAGGACGAAGTTTACGGCATCAGTACGGCCTAACAAGGTTATGCCATTTGCCTCTCTTCGGACAGAAAATCCGTCCCATGTTGTCTGCCAATATTGCATTTGTATCGGAGACAACGACACCGTCCCAGATTTCGAACTGAGCATTACGCTTATGTTTTCTTCTGCATCGGAGTATATGATTTCCAGCCCAGAAAAACCGCTGCAATAAAAAGGCGAAACATCAAAAAGACAGATTTGAGTATATTTCGCCAATTTGAAGCAAGATTTAGGACAAAATCTTACAGAAAAGTGGGACTAACTACGTCTTCTGTAGCTTGCAAGTCACTCGGGACAGAGACAAACTGCGGCGGCGTACAGAGGACGAGTATGTCCACGGTCCCCGAAGCCCGATTTCCGTTGAGGTCAACTAACGTATACGTAAAAGTATCGTTCCCATAATACCCTTTGTAAGGTGTGTATCTAAAGAAGCTTCCATATTGTAGAATCGAGCCATGGCCGGGCTGTCAACATCATACTAGACTGTGTCAGTTCTAACAGAAAACTGCCTGATATGTTACCTTGTAATAACGGAGTTTGAACTTACGTTCGAATATTCAAGATCAGTTGCATTTCCGCCAGCAAAGAAATCGTTTTCCAGGACATTGAAAGAGATCGACTCATCTTCCCACACCGAGACCGTATCATTGTACGCTATAGGAAAATATTCACCTGAAAGAAACATACGGTATATGATTTCACTTGGGGAGATGAAATGAGCTTGCAGAGTTTAGGACAGCTTACTGTTGTAGACGCTAACACCAACGGGGCAAGGTATGAAGCGTTCTCCATTGTAAGAAGCGCACATTTCGTAGAATCCAATCTCATTTGCCACGTAGCTAGCTGCGTAGCTGCCGTCATTTTTATCCAAGAACGGCCATGTCGAAAATCCCGAGTTATTGACCGAAGCTATCTCTATGCTCAAGTTCGACTGCTGCGAAACCACGGGATTGTCGTACGAATCCATGAGCTGGACAAGAACTTCGTTTTTAATCAGCTTCGCTACTTTCCGTTCGTATTTTACTATCCCCGAGAGAGATACATTTACGACCCCTGCGTCGAATTATTACAAAGACCTCTCATTAGGAGGTAATATGATCTACGAAAAGTGACGCTATATTCTCACCTGGGATTACTTCTTTCTCGAACGCCCGCCCGCCGTTCAACGGAATATTCCCGCAGAATACGCTGATCTTGTATGCACCGCTCTTCTCGGGTTTATAGATAACATCGAAGTCGCTCGACTTTCGACTCTTTTTTACCAGCAATGCATCCAAAATTTATTTATAATCAGCGTAAACTCAATCTATGGCGTAATGCGATCTCTTGTAATAATCGCAGAATATACTTACATTGTTGGCAGCAGAAGCAACCGTCGGACGTACAATCTTGGAATCAAACTCTTGCAAAATCTCGACTTTAACGATTTCCAAGTCAACTGGTGAAGGGTATAAGTAAGCGTCCTTCAATAACACGGAAAACTCCGCAATATCGCCGGCGACTGAATCGTTCAGACCCGACCCATTGACGACAGTGTTGGCCCCATCGCAGTACCCTGTAATAAATAATCCCTCGATATCGCATTAGTGCAAATGATTTTTCCCGGGAAAAAAACTGTGAAGTGAATTGCAAAGTACCTATAAACACCGTAAATTCGTAAGGCACATTGGAGATGAAATTCTTCTTCTCTACGTCACATATGATCAGCAAGAAGTCGCCGGGCTCTTGCAAGCTGAAAGAGAACATTTGAATCCAAGGTTCGACGTACTTAAAGCTCATGCCAGCTTCGGGCATAGATAAATTCGTTCCCTTCTCGATAACTTCTACGTCGAATTCGTACAGCCCGTGAACTATGTTTCCGTACTTGTCGTGCTGGTGTATGAATCCTTCCATCGTCGAAAATAATTGGAAATACTTTGTCGTTACATTCCATTGAACCGTACAGCTTTTGATGTCTAACTCCCCTGCTTAAAACCGTCAAGAACTTGTTTATTCGATACCTTTTACTACATTCAACTGTGTAATGTAATGGAGACAATTACCTGGATTAACCTTAAACGGTAATGGAGATCCGTGCAACGTTTGGTTTTCGATCTCGACGTGGAGTAAGAGCTCTCCAGCTATGGCTGCGATAAACTCGACCGCAAGAAAACCTTGTTGATTCCATCCTTTGAATGTCGCATTGAGCAGATATGTCGGTGAACCTTCTTGTGTAGTTGATGCAGACAAGGCAGCGTTATAAGTTTTCGCCCCTTCGCTGGCCAAAGTGACGTTATTTCCAAACGCATCTTTCGGAAGGATCAAAAGCTCGGCTTTCGTTCCGGCGGCAAACTCATTTATCGCATCTTTCCACTCCATAATTCCGGCAGCTGCGTACATTCGACCTACGCAAAGCCCGTGAAATCCTTAAAATTCAGACAAGGGCCGAGTTTAAAAAAAAAAAAGAAAAGAAAGAACAGTATCTTGCAAACTTAAAACCTGGGCTAGTTCGAAAGTGAAGCGAAGCGTCCAATACATGGAAATGTTCGTCGGTTATGAGGACGTTGAACAAGCCAACCATGATGGGCACGAACGAAATGGCCCAGTTCGCCGTATTATTACCGCCGTCGAAGTTCAGATTCAGCCCCGTAAAGATACTGCTGTTCCCCATCTTACCGTCGACGGTTACATTCGGTTCGAAAGGGAATTCGTACTTGTCGCCCTCGTACTTCCCGAGGACAGTGACTTTGATCGTGGCGGTTTCGCCGGCGGGGAATGCGTCGACTTCGTTTAGCCAGCCGAAGGCAAAGGCGGGCAGCGCCGAAGGATCTGTTAGAACGACGGAAGGGATCGAACATGACCATCGAAAGACAAGCTTGGTAATTGCATATGATCATCTCATTAGAAAGCATGGCATATGTATATCTAACCTGAGTTAGTGGGATTGATGATGATGTTAGATGATACGAAGATCAAGACAACAGTTATGATTACTTTCCTTTGAGATGCCATTGCCGCTATAGTGGAGGAAATATTATTACAAAGTTTTCCAGGGAGGTTTTTCCTTCTTCCCCCCCCCCCGCCCCCCCCCTTTTTTTTTTTTGAAATTTTTTCTTACACTCGTTGGGCAATAACGGTTATTTTCCTTAAGACGTGACGTTGTATTCAGAAAATATGAATTAAAAAAAGGGGCAATTATGTTTCAGGCCCTCTTAAAGTTTAAAAATAGGATTCAGTCCCTGTCGGGAAAATTATTAGTTTAAATGACCTATTTTACATAAAACTTAGAATTAAGGACCTAAAATTCGAACTGACAAAAATACCCCTATAAAAAGTTAAAAGAAAAGGTATCGACCTCATCGTTTCTGTTACCAACTAAGAATATATTGTTATTGCAGATATATTATGTGTTATAATACAAAAATATTGCGTTATTGTATGGTTAAGAAGTGGTATCAAAAGAAAAAAATTTAGTTTCAACCTCGAAATTTTCCGTATTTTTATTTGCACGAGCATCACTCCTGCACCAAATCTGGCTCGATGTGTTCTTGGGGATTTATTCTGATATTCACTTCGTCGAATGTAAGATTTGTCCAGGAAATTTTTCGAAATTCTTGACGCAAAAAAGAAAATACAATGTCGATTAATATTTTCGGCCGAAATTGCAACTAACATGTATAAATTCGAGAGACTCATAGCTTGGACATTACGTCGCTTCTCTGTGTTGACTCCGTCGTTTGTCTTTCAAGGTTAACGAAAATGAAATTAAAATTATCGGAAACATAAAGCGTAAATCATTGTTCCTTAACGGGTGAAATCTCGACTTTAATGGCCGAATAAGGTGGATTTGACTCAATTTGATCATGGGTCTTAGTAATTGACGGGGATTATTGATATTAATAATGGAATATCGAATAATTTTGATGGGAAAAAAGTTTGAAACGTATGTGATTAACAAGCTTCCTGTGTCTTCTAATTCGTTTTTTTGTAAAAACACATTTTATACACATTCGAAAAATCGCAGACGATACCGAAAAATCATTGAAACCGCTGGCTTCTCACACGTTAGTGACCTAATAAGGTTAAATCGACCTCAATTTCTCATGGGTCTTCATAATTTACGAAATTTTTTTAAATTTATAATTGAATAATGCTTCAAACTAATTCGAAAATCTCGTTGAAAATGGGTAAAATCTTGACTCTAATGGACGAATAAGGTGAATTTGACTCAATTTGATCATGCGTCTCACTAATCGACAAGAATTATTGATATTAATCATGAAATAATGTAAAAATTAGCTTTTCTCGAAATTGAAATATTTTTGAGCTGAATAACACTTTCTGCAACTAAAATAACACATGTATATAGAAAAGAAAATACTTCATTTTAGAACATTCTACAAGGTTCTGGATTGTCAAAGAATATTACCACATTACCTGCAAATAATACCAACTGTTCGATAAAAAATAACAATACAAACTCAGTTTTTAACACATTTGTAGATATTGATACCGCATAATAGGTTCACAATACCACAATACTAATTCTATTAATTTCGCTCACAGGTCCACTTTTTTTCGGATGTATAAGATTGAAATTCATGAAAATATATAAATTAAAGAAGATAAACCACCAAATTCATTAAAAAGAAGCGTTATATTAGAGTTGATGTTTGTAGTCGAATATTGAGGTTATTAGTCATGTAAACGTGATAGTCATTCTTTCTAAAATCAAGATTATTATCTCTTTCAATAAAACATAACATGTGAATCTCATCACAAACGTGTTCAAAGTTTATATTAGATCACGAATAATATTTTATAGACCGTAGACCCTAAACCTTAAACCCCAAACCCTAAATATTAAACCCTAAACCCCGAACCCTAAAATATTTTTATTGTTGTATCATATAAATCATAAGCAGTCAATGATATTACCAAATTTTTAGGTCGTTAACCCTTAATCTTAACCCCGAAACCTTAAATCCTAAAGCCACAAAATGGATTGTATTACAGATAAATCACTTCTGGTAACACTTACACACTTACTGATAACACTTAAACCCATACTGGTAACACATTACGTTTCAATTTCGAGGAAAGCTAATTTTCATATTATTGCATGATTAAAATCAATAATTCTTGTCGATTACTAAGACGTGTGATCAAATTGAGTCGAATTTACCGTATTCGTCCATTAAAGTTGAGATTTTATCCGTTTTTCAACGAGATTTTGAATTGGATTTTGAAGCATTATTCCATTATAAACTTCAAAAATTTTCGTTGATTATGAAGACCCATAAGAAATTGAGGTCGATTTAACCTTATTCGGTCACTAACGTCGAAGATCCTAGTAATTTCAGCGATTTTTGGTTATCGTCGATGGTTTTCGAACTATTTCTCTTTGTCCCTTCCTTGTTTACAACATGTGTTATTAACATGAAACGAGCTGTTATTTTTTGTTAATTATGTGTTATTATGCGTCAACACTAGTATAAGATATGTGTTCGTTGCAGGATATGTTATCCAGAATGCAGTAAGTGTTACCCAGAATGCATTAAGTGTTACCCAGCAAGCATTTAATTAGCAAACGTTTCAATCTTAGGTCGAGTCAAAATTCTTCATTATTCCTTGATGAACATCAACAATTCCCGTTGATTACTAAAACACATGATTAAATTGGATCGATTTCACTTTATTTGTCAATTATTGTCGAGATTTCACCTATTTTTAAAGAGATTTTTTGAATTGTGTTTAACACATTATTTATTCCATTTTAAACTAAAAAATTTCGTTGACTACGAAGACCCATGAGAAATTAACATCGATTCAACCTTATTCGGTCATAAACGCCGTGATTGAACCGGATTTGAACATGAATTTTTTCTTTCGTTCACTTGGAAGAGATGATGGCAAACATTAGTAATTTTTTGCAACAATAGAGGGTAAATATGTCTTTGTGCATCATTTGGGTAGTTTTCTCTAAAATTTTCAAAAATAGGTCCTTAACAATAAATAGAACTTGAATAGGGTCTGAACACTATCACAAACATATTAAGAGGGCCTGAAATTAAATTAACCCTTAAAAAAAGTCACGGGCCTATATGTGAAATGAGATTTCTCTGAGCCAGTTTTGTTGGGCCAACACGAGGCCCACATAACTGACGAAATTGGCCCAATAATTGGGCCCGTCCATCTTTTAATAACTAGAAATTTAAGTGGTCGGGTCATGAATCACATTATGGGTTCAAATCCAATTGAGCTCTTCGACTAACGTATATTGTGCGAGTTGGGGCGAAAAATATAAGTTAAGAGAATTGGTCTCCACTGAAAATTAAAGTCGTCTCATAATCGATAGAGAAGTTTAGATTCGATTTATATTAAATTTGGTCGGAATTTAAAGGAAAATGGGGACTATGTGGCATTGCATAGGGATAACATTCGACTAGACTTGGCAATGGGGTGAGGACTGTTCGTTTCCCGCGGACATTTTCCGTTTTTCACTCTCATGGGGGGTGACACGGAAAATTTGCTCCCCGTTGGCAGGGATGGGGCGGGGACGAAATCATACTCTCCGTCTCTTTTTTCGCAGGAATTCGATATATAAAATTATTAATTATCATTTTAAACCCTACTATTTCTTATTATATTTATATTTCTTTCCCCTTTTCACACGGCTGTCACAATTTTCGTAGTCACATAGTTAAGGTGCACTCTCTTTTCAATACAGGGACGCGAGAGTTGAATATGAGTAGATCTTTTTGTTTTGTGGGTTTTCGAGGCCCACTGCTAAACAAAGTGACTCGTAACTTTTCTTCTTTGCATCAACTTTCGAAAGTGTCACAACAAATTTGTTCAATTATTCTTCGTCGGCTTCACCATTGTAGAAAAAAAAAAACTACACTAAAAAAGGCGCGGAGCGGGGATTCTCCATGGGAAAAAAATTCCGACAAATTTCCGCGAGAATGGAGAGAAATTTTGCCTCGTTATTAACAACGGCGGAGCAAGGATTCTCCGATAAATGTTGAGACGAGATGGAGATTAAGCCCCACCCCATTAGGAAGCCTACATGCGACATAAAAAAAAAATAAAAAATTCAACCCATCAATTTATCTATACTATATATTAAGGGAGAATATACTATATCATCAAATTGATTTGGTATGTCAATGCTAATTACTATTTTACTCTTAATTTTCAAATTTATTCCAATTATTTCCCAAAAATCATATTTTTAATTTATAAAAAATAATTTGCAATTAAAATTTATATTATAAAAATAATTTTATATTTATTTATATGAAAAATACTACCATATTATTATTATTTGTAAATCAATGCGAGAACCCACTTTAGGTACAGAAAAGAAACAGTAGATAAATATTCAGAATAATTCAGTAATTTAAGTGCCATAAATAGGGTGTGTGTGAAATTATAAATTCTCCAATCACATAACGACAAAATTAAAATTTTAAATAAATAAAACTAAATGAAAAAAATAAAAAATAACGTGGTGCTGTACGTGGCGGTTAACTAGCGCTTTGGTGAGTGCCACTGCATTTCTTTCTTCTATTTAATCATCGGCTTTAATGAGACTTCTCTTTCATCGTCAAAGCCAAAGAAATTATTGCCGCCCTCTTTCTTCCATTCCACTGCGAGGACGACGACGATGGTGGGACTGAGTGTAATATTGGAGAACTACAGGGACCTGTCTGCAAAAAACCACCACCATGTGATGACAAGGAAAGGAATTAGCATGGCGACCATGAAGCCACCTTACCATAGCTGCTGTCCCAATTCTCCGACGACTACGATGATTCCTCCGACGAACGAAACCATGTCTGATAATCTCTGTTCTTCTCCTTCTTCTTCTTCTTCTTCTTCTTCTTCTTCCTTAGGGTTTCTCGACTTCTGCTTCTTGTGCAAGCAGAAGCTTTTGCCTGGAAAAGACATCTACATGTACAAGTAAGCATGCAATAATCTCTGCATATATATATTATATATATATATATATCTTTTCAGAGAGATCTACTGTGATGACTGATGAGTATGAATCATTTGATTTGGTTGGCAGAGGGGAGATGGCATTTTGCAGCGAGGACTGTAGGCACAGGCAGATCTTCATGGAGGAAGAAGAGGCTGCATCAGCAAAGGGCGGCGGTTGTACCGGCGAGTACAACTGCTCATTGTCTGCCACGTCATCTCCACCGCCTTCTGCTCATTCTAGTACGCCCCGTAGGGCCGCCGAAGGTCCAAGAGCTGCTAGAGCCAACGCCTTCGCTTACTGATAGGAATTTCCACTTCTACCCTCGACGTACTTTTGCTGATGACTTCCATTCCCTCGTCTAGATTGACGAAGCAAAAGGATATACAAAACATAATCTATCGCTTTAGGTCCTTTTCTTGGCCAAAGATCAAAGGGGAAATTTTTAGATTGTCTTTTTATTTTGTGCTATCATGCGGAAGTGAGTTTGTTGCCTGAAGGGCGTTTTTGGAAGTTTACGTATGGAAATAACACTTTTATAAATCTAATAAAACAAAAAAGGGATCCTTATATTGTAAGGACGAGCACAAAGTACAAACAAGCATCGAAGATGATGCAATGGCACGACCCATTGGGTCAGCATTCCCAATGATCTGAGGGGGGAGAAGGAAAAGATCAGTAGGACAGACACATCAATCACACCACACGCTTCTAACATCATTCATAGTGTTGTTCTGATGAGGTCAGAAAGTTTATCACTCCAATGCGAATATCACAGTACTCTATGATTTGATCCTTCAAAAAAGAAAAGGAAAAAGAAAAATGGGGCAGCATTATTCTTGAAAACACAAACACACAGAGATGATGTATGTATGTATGTTGAGTTAGCGTCCCTTAAGACAGCAACCCTCAATTGGAAAGAGACAGTTTGGTTTGGAGTGTGTTAAGTTTAGAGCTTATGGTCAGTTTTCATAGAGAGTAGTAAGTGAGGAAGAAAGAATAGCCAAGCATTGAAGGGTAGGCAGCAAGCACAAGTGTACATTTACTGATAGAAATAGTACAAATTAGTCTTTTTCCTTTCACAGATAAAAGATTTACGTACAAAAGGGCGGAAGCCCAACCGCCCTTATCTTCTTCATCAATGGATGTCCCACAAACGTCATTGAACACAGCTCAGCTCAGCTCAGCTCAGCCTGATTTGAAAAGGAGGATAGCTTTGGAGTCCAAGTAGAAGTAGACAAAGTGGTTTGTCTCATGAGTTACGTAGGAGCCTGTAGTTGGAGAAAGAAAGAAAGATAATCATGTGAGATGAAGACATCGATTATTGTCTTGAATGTGACAAAAACTGTTTCAATCACTGAAGGGATAAGCATGAGGCTGTGATGAAAATATCAACTTATAGAGTCACTATGAACTCCAGGCAATAAAGACATGAAGGGTAATAGCTCAGCAGTTAATTGTCTTCATCTTTGCAGAAGCTAAAGAAGATTCTTGCCAATCCAATCCAATCCAAAATTGAAATAAACTAATGAACTCAATCTACCAAGAATAGGTTGGTCATAAGGGCTGAATTCAATGTCTTCAGGTAGTCTACCGATGGCGTCCTAGGATGTTCTATTGAGCAATAACACTAGTAAAAACTAACGAACCCAGAATTTAAAATCTTCATTGTTTTCCTACATGAGCAGAAATGTCGAGGAAATCGCATGTCGAAGCTCAACTACAAACATAAATATTAGACAGAGAGATTCTATCCTCCACACCAATGATAATACCAAGAGGTAATGGTTTGAAGCTAGATGTTGTATCAAAAAAACTCTGAATTTCATATTGTGCAAAGGATAGAAATGCATTCTTAAAGCTTGACATGAAGAACACCTAAGAAAGCTCAGGTGGGAGAAAATCAAACTGCAAATGATATCTTTGAAGCTTGTTGTTTACCAAAAAATTTATCATTGATCGACGGAATGAAATGACTAAAGGAGCATTGAAACAAATGAGTATTAAATCTGCAGAAACATCTAATAATGAAATTAGATTACCAAAATTCTTGCCCACAATACAATGCCAAGTAGGGCCATATTTCTTGTCAAACACCTTCTTTATGTGCTCGGCTACATCCTTCTCCACATTACACTTCTCGAATGCCTGTGGAATCACAAGCATGGTAATAAGATCTCCAAGGTTTAAACATAGGGCAACCTAAAACTTCACAACAGCAGAAGCCTACAGACGATTATTTCTCATACAATTCTTATAAACACCTAAAGGATAAACTTATATATCTATCACCATTCACACTTCTTAGTAAACCCAGCTTAAAGATCCCTAAAGACCCACACAAGCTCCATCTTTTGAAATCTACAAAAAAAGATTGAATCTTTTTTATTTGGGTACTTCCATTTCTCCATTTATTAACAGAAAAAGAGAGAGAGGGGGAGAGAGTGATTACATCAATGGCAATGTCTATAGCTTCTTTCTGCATATCATCTCTCATGTCAGCACTTTTAATGGTGACTTTCTTGCCGGAATTCGATCCGGAGGAAGACATCTGATCGTCGACGGCGGAGGGTTTCGGAGCCACCGGTGCTCCGCCGCTGCTCCTCTTCAAATCGTCACTCATCTTGCTTCCTTCTGACAACCCACCTCAAACTTAAAGATGGAGCAAAGTTCGATCTCTATTTCGCTTCAAGATAAAGCAGCGTTTTAGATGACACTGATTTGTTTAATATCAGATAGATTCTGTTCGAAACTGCTTATGATATGAATCATTACTATTTGAATAAAACATTTTCTTGAGATGGGTAGTAACACATATACCACAATTTTGTAATTTTATTATAATTTTTTATATATTCTAATAAGCTACAAATTCATTTAAGATGTGATGATGATTGCTCCAGAATTTTTTGAAATCATTTAATAAATACCTTTTTCTTATTAATTTCTAAAAGAATTATTTGTTAACACATATACCACCCTTTAGTAAATTTCTTATAATTTATAGGCTTAATTACTTTTTAAAATACTGTATATTGAGGCAAGTAGTATTTTCATGACTCTTAAATTCGAAATTGAAGTAATTTTTAGACACATAGAGTTTCTTTACATTTCACACGAATAAAATGTACACTTTTTTTTTCTTCTTTTTCAAAATTTTACCCCATAATTTCTCATTATGATTTGTATCTGTTTCAAATAGGGTTAAATATATTTTTAGTCCCGTATCTTTGGTAGGGTAGCGTTTTAATGACACTTAAGTTATGTGTGACAATTTTAATCCTCTAAGTATCAAAATTGAAGTAATTTTAGGACACTTAAGTTAAATGTGCAATTTTAGTCCTGTAAATATTGAAATTAAAGCAATTTTCGGACAATTAAATCCAGAAATTTCTGTACTTATAGGACTAAAATTGCTTCAATTTATATTTTTACATGACTAAAATTGCAACCCTTAACTGCCCTTAAATTGCTTCAATTTTGATACTTACAGGACTAATTGTCACATCTAACTTAAGTGTCCTTAAAACGCCACCCTCTCAAAAAGTTCCGGGACTAAAAATATATTTAATCCTTTCAAATAACTAAAATGAAGTCGCTGTTACACAACTCTTTATAGTACAAAATACACATCATAGGCATCATGCAAGAATATGCTTATTACTATTCCATTTCCGATGCAATGAGGTGGTCATCACGCCGTAGATGCGTCTTTTTTCGTCGCCGAATATACGTCGCCTGAAGTCGGCCCACCATCCGAGGAAGTCCCTCCTTTAAGGAAACCGTCGGCTCCTCGTCTGCTTTCAGTCGCCGTAAACATGTCATCGGCTCCTTCCGTAAGGCCTGAAGAGTTTCATTGCAAGCATGGAGTTTGCCTCAACTTTCTGTAATAAGACTGCATATTTGTTTGTATTGGTACTGACCTGAGCTACAAAGTTGCTAGCTAACAACTCGGCCATCGTCGATGCACACTATTCTTGGCCCGTAAGCGTTGAAGATTCTAGCAATCCTCGCCTTGAAGAACAAAAGAACTGAGTTTTATTCGATTTCATTCTCGGGATATAACGAACAAATCGTACCGAGAGTAAAGAAAACCTCGGATTCCCGCCGTCGCCACCAGCCATCATGAGTTCGTCGACCAGACAATATTAATCAAATGTTTTTGTTACCTAAAATACATATTAAGCTTATCATGCATGTGAATAATGTCACTCCAAGTTTTGCCCTAAGGATGAATAGTTAGTATTCCCAACACTTTTACCTTCCTACAAAAATACATAATTTGATTTGGGCCTATACTGTAGAATGGGATGTGTCTTAAACCCACCCGTTTACCATTTTCAAACCCGCCCGACAAAAACGGGTCTACTATTTGACCCATCATCATCATCATCATCATCAATTATATGTATGTATGCAACTTTGGATGCTGTTTAGGATATTTCCAAGAAGTTACACTGCATGCAAGGCAAAAGAAAGCCAACCGTAGCTTCTTTCTACCATTTGTCTCCATGGCCATGTGATAGACCGTACACTTCGGATCTAGTAAACTTAACCCTTCAATTATTGCATTTTGCTTTGGACGACTGTGTTTGCTTCTTTAGGACAAAGGAAAATGCAAGAATAACCATCGTTACTTTGTCGGACTGTGAATAGCACTAATAAATATCATACAGTAGTAGATCATGCAATATTTTGAAGACTTTATTTTAAATGAGAGCTATATGGTAAGTTAAGTAGTAACATATATACATCATCATGATTATTAGCACACATTATTACATTTCTACCTCAGATAATCACTTAGCAGAAAGAGAAAGAGAGAGAGAGAGAGTTGCCTTAGTGGGGAAGTACCCTACTTCGAGAGCAAGCGTATTACCACACACACGGATAAGAACTAAGTACGATGATACAACAAGATCCTTACTACCAAGCCCACAACCAGCCACGGGGAGGAGGGCCGCCGCACGCGGCGATCCTCGCCGGGGTGGTGCTGCTGGTCCTCATCCTCCCATTGCTCCTGGGAGACCAAGGCGAGGCCGTCACGGAGTTCATCGCCGAGATGTTGACCCCTATAGGCCTCCTCCTCCTTCCCATACTGCTGCTGCTCGTCATTCAGTTCTTGTCCTCCGACACGGGCTCCTTCGTCTCGTCGATCTTCTCCTTCGCCGAGCCGAACACCATCCACCGAGCCAGTGGGTCTCCGGTCGGCGTTGCGGCGGTGCTCTTGCTTGTACTGTTCCTCCTCTACAACAAAACATCCATCTTCGGCGGCGGCGATGATTCAGGAGAATGACCGACGATGGCCATTCGATCTTCCGAGGCCTGGCGATAGCCGATATGCGTGACTTTTCACTTGTTCCTATTTTTTGTTCTTACTGTATACCTTGTACGGACGTAGGTGGGAGAAGAAGAGATCTGTGTATGAACATGGGATGGTTGAGAAATGGGCTCAGCTCAACTTTTTGCAATTACGACAATGCCCTTGAACTTTTGATAGATGCTTTTGCCGACATGTTAAAGATCCAATCTTTATTACAGAAACTTCACTATGTCAGCTATAATCTGAATATGTCTTATTAATATGTCTTCTTTAATCATTCCTCGTCATCAGAATTGAAAGACTGTCTTCTCCTCAAAGACTCCAAAACCTCAGCAGGCACATCCCCTCTATTCCAAGATTCTCCTCCACGTAACTTGAGCTTAGGCACACTCATTGCACTAAGAGGAGTCGATGCACCTCGGTTGACGTCCCTTAGCACGGACTTCACCCTGGCCGAAGCAGCCACAGCCGAAGCATTGGTTCGAAGATTTGGATCGTTCGGTCTTTGCTCATTTCTTTGCATGGTTGAGTCGGCATTAGCAGCGGCGGCGGCGGCGTTGTTCTTCGTTTTTGTCGCTTCGTACTTCTTCATGTCGTACACAAGTTCTTTCTGAAGCTGCCTGTCGGCTACTAAGATGTCATCGATCTCATTCTTGTAGTCTTTCAGTAGCATCCTTAAGCAGTCCATGAGGGAGCCGATGAGAGGACTGTTTTTGCTTTCAAGGAGTCGTTTTAGCTCGATGAAGATTGGGATTGCGTTTTGGATCAGCCCTTTGAGTACTGCTTGAGTTATGGCTCTTCCTTTGGTGGCATTTGAAGTTGAAGATGATGCTCCCACGCCATTGTCTTCTTCTTCGACGAAAGTGGAATCAGATGATGATGCGCCGTGGTGGGATTGGACTCGGATTTCTTTGCTCGAGAGGATTGCAAAAGCATCCTGGATTACGTTACACATGAGAGACTGATCTTGATAAAGAATATGATATATATATATATATTATATATATGTTTTATTTCAAGATCCAACTGCAAAGAATGCATAAAAGAATTGAAAGAAAAAGGGTTTTGGATTTACCCGTAGGACTGACTGGCCCGTGTTATCTTCTATAGAGATCATACCATCAGATGCAGCTGCAAGAATTTCTGCACATACTTTGGCAAATGTAGCAAGAAGATGCTCCGGCGCCATTTGTTTCAGCAAAGTCGTGTAGACGTGCATCCTTTGAGACCTAGATTGCTCATTGTTTCCGCTGGGGACAAAAGTATATTATTAACTCGAAGTACAGTATAAGGATTTCATGAGGATAAAGCATAAGTACCTGATAGAAAACATATGCCTTTCATTGCGTGAGCTGTTGGCGTTACTACGTCCAGTTTGGGCATTCAAATCATTCAAAACAAAGACAGCTTCCACGAAGCTATTGTAAGCTAAAAGAGGTGCCTTTGCTGCAGTTGAAAATTACAAAAGGAAAATTGAAGAGTGAATAGATGAGTTTATAGATTTTACAGGCATAATGAGGTGCCAATTCAGTAGGCTTTAAAAAGAAGAGGAAACCTTTAAGGATATTTCCAAAAAGGAAATCGGCTAGCTGCCTTATTTTCTCTGATTCATCGACTAAACACAGCAGAAATCGAAGAAAAAGAATTCCTCTCCACTTCACATAGTCCCGCTGCACAAAAGAAACTGGATATGTAAGGTAAAAGTACCTTACACAGCGAAAGCATGGAAAACGAGGGAGAACATAGATTCTCCGTGCAAAAGATTTACCTGTAATAGCCGTGATAGTAGTACAAATGTCTGTCTCCTAACTAGTTCGCATGGATCTCGCAGACATTTTGTAATCTTTGACATATAACTGCACATTGCAGAATTTAGACATGTTGCATTTGTTGAGAAAATACTAATGATCACTATAATTGTATGTAAACGGGGCATACCAGTCAACAATAGCAGTGTACCGCACACAGAAATCAGCCATAATTACTATAATATTGTTGCGAAGTGCGGGCAAATCACTCTTTTCAAGTTCCTGGAAATGAGTTTAATCCAATTAGTAACTGCATTATAAGATTTAAAATATCAAGGAGAAAATATCAAGGAGAAAATGTCCATATCACGCTTTAAAATTTATACCGGTAATTATATATTCTTTAACTTTGCATTTTTATTAGTATCCGTGGAATTTATTATGTTCATGACCATAAGATTTGAAAGGTGCGTACCTGAACAAAAAGAGGAATATAGCGCTTCGCAAGTTTCCCATCAGCTAAGCAAATCTTGCCCATTGTCACCCAAGCTTGTATATACAAGGAAGGTGCAAGCTGCTTCACTGGAATTTGAGGCCCAGGTAGTTTGCTAGATTTTGTATCAGAACTCCCAGAAGTGATTATGGTGTGTATGGTAGGAACAATAGCTTTTAAGGAGGTTGAAGGACAGACAATGACTAGTGATCCAATGGTGTACATGGCTATAACTGCTTCGGATAATAACCTAGAGGAGGCAGTATTTGTTTGTTCTTGAAGTCTAACACCTGTCTGAGGCGTACGAAACACCTTCTCTTTATAAGCATCTGAACCTTCTGACATGTACGAGTCCAAAATGCGGGAAGATTTAGATAAAAGCTGGTCCACCCACCTTGTTACAAGGGAATCAGCCTCCTCCTGATTTAAGGCCTTTCGTCTGCACAAGGTTTTGAGTGCTTTCACATGAGCATTAACCTGGTGCAAGAAGGGGGGAAATGGAAAAACAAAACTTTCAATTCACATGGTACACGTAGTATGAAAACTTCAATACAGTATGCGTAATCAAACAGAAAGATCAAAGAAAGAAATTTCTAGATTTTAAACGACAAACCGCACAATCTTGCAGCAGAACTTCTACACATGATCAAAACTATCAAACCAATCATAGTGTCAACTGCCAAGTAGTTTGATAGGTAAAAATACTATAAGTAAAACAGCACCACAAATTTATGCAATTAGTCATCTATAACTAGATCAAACGCTGCATACCTCAGTAGAGTGCATGTTGAACCCTTCAAGACGTTTGAGGAAGTTATGTGCTAGATCTGCTGCTGGTTCAGGAGGTAGCTCGGTAGAAACATTAGAAATAGTCTGTAGCAGAAAGACACGATCCGAGACCCAAGCAACATTGATGGACTCCACATCTTTTAAAACTGCATCTCTAGGTCTGACAGGGCTTTTGAGTTCCTCTATAGGTGTATCCTTGTCAAGAAGCTGCCAATGATGTTGAAGAAATTCCCAATCAACTGCATTTGAAAGATGCAAGGATACTTCTGACAGCAAAAACCAGGCACCAGGTGGCGCCATCCACTTATCTATCGGCAAAGAACGGTCCAACCAATGGGTTTCAGATGCTTTAATGATGTTCTGAAGTGAAGTAGCAATCTTTGCCTTTAGTTTCTTCTTTTTCCCCAGGCTCGTGCAAATTTTCTTAACCCAAGGTGCTACCTCTCCATCAGATATTTCATTCAGCAGGATAAGAACTCCTTCAGGATAAAAAGACTCAGCTCCCAAGTCCAACCTCGAATCATTTTCTGAACATTTCGATCCAGCTCTTGATATTCGATCAAGTATCAGTTCAAGAAATAGGCCCTCACATTCTTCCTGAATGCTCGTTTCATTGTCACTAATCAAACGTGGAACGGAATGCACCCACTCCTTGATCACAAGGTCGTTTGTGTATCTCCTAAATGCCTACATAATAAATGCAGAACTAAGCTTCAAGAATTGAAAATAGCTACTTATAAGACAACAACGATTAAAATCCAAGAAATTGGTAGCAGTAAAAGACCAGTAAATTTCACCTCAGATAAAGCTGAGACTGCCACCTTCCTGATGCTTACAAGGGGGTCAGAACAGGCCATGCCTACTGTCTTTAGAAGTTCTTCATCAAACTTGCCTCCTGAAAGAGAGGTCATCTTGGATATTAACAACAGAGCTGCCTTTCTAACAGCAGCCTTCTCATCCAAACACCTTTGTTTCAGAACATCGTTAACCCAATTGTCCCCTTCATGCCCTAAGCCCACCATTGCTTTCAGCAATGCTCTAGTCTTGTCATTATCTGCCAGAGACACAACCACCTGAGCTAAGCTTGTCAAAGCTCTGGCTCTGATCCCAGCCGCAGAATCAGAGCAGCGTTGAATGAGTGCTTCTAATAACTTCAAACCACATGGATTTTCGTTCTCATCAATAGTCTCAAATCCCAGCGTACCACCCAATGACGTAATTAAAACAGGAATAAAATCCACTGCCAAAAGCCTAAGATGTCCCTTCCCTTGGCTCATTTTCACCACATAATGAGCAAAGTTAATTTGATGCTCAGCATCCAAAGCCTTAACAATCTCCATTATGGAATCAACTGCAGAAGCCCTCCCTTCGGCCTTTTCTGGTGCTTTCTGAACCAAAAACTTAGGCATATTCACCAACGCCTTCATAATTGCATCCGAACTCTGACCCAATCCCATCATCTTATTAACCAAAAATCCTAAGCCAAAGCTTTTCAACTGCAACTTGGATGATAAAATAAGTGGAGCCAACCGTTTCAAGATCTCAGTTGCAGTTTCCCCTAGATCCCCATGCTCTACTTTCAACACTTCACTTAAAATCCGCAAAGACAACTCAGATAACCTCTTGAAACTCCCTGTATCCCTCCAACCCTCAGTAGCCATCACAGGAATCTCGCACATAGCTCCCACCAAAGACTTCAAGCAGTCAGAAAAACGGTCCAAGTGAATCAAACCCAGCACCATTTCCAACTTCTCAAGCACAAAAAACAGATCTTTAACATCAAACCCACTATCTTCACCCTCATTATCAACACCACCACTCCCCTCGACCCCACGCTTGGACCTTCCCGGATTTCCCTTCTCCTTCTTTTTCCGGCGCGGATTTTGACTTTTCGACCCTTCCGCAGAAATAAAAGAAGGATTTTTCATCGATAAGCGTATCGCGCGAAGGAGAGTGAGAAAAGCCATGGGAGAGAACAGAGTGAAAACAGGACAATTGGGCGATAAAAGCAGCAACAAGTAAACTTTAGCTGCCAATAGCGAATCTTTCGACTCCATAGCGGAGTAAATGGCACTGGTGAGTGACGTAAGTGAGATGTTCCTCGCCGAAATTTCATTGTAGAGATTTTCGAGATCGATTGTATCGCCTGTAGTGCTAGTGAACTGAAGAAGAGTTTCTAAATCTGACAGTAACGAGCGCGAAAACGGCAACTGAGCCTCTAGACTTTGAAGTATTCGAGCTGTGATTTCTTCCATGGCTATGAAAATCGGACGAAGGTGGACGGAGGAGAGAGCTTTTGATTTTGGGATTTTCCCGCTCGGAGTTTTCGTCGAGGCTTTGCTCAGAACGACACCGTTTGGCGCGAGCTACTGCAGTTTAATATAAGCCCAATAAGTATGAAATTGTAAGCCTATTGGGCCCATTTAGGCCCGCCCAAATTAAGGAAAATATCTGAAAAGTGGGGCCCAGACTGTAAATATACGGCAATCTTCGTCTAAATTGGGAGTATAAAAGACCTTATTTCAATGCTTGGTCAAAACTGTCTTCCTATATATACTCCCAGCCAATCATCACCTTATAGTAAAGCTCACTCTAATCCGCCGCGTGTGTTGCTTTCTGGGCAGATTCGACCTTCGTCTGTGGAAAGAAGAGATCAGAGAGGTTTAGAATCGTGCAATCATGCTGGTCTATCAAGATTTGCTTACAGGTGTGATGAATTATCCATGATTTTAGCTGGATCTTGTGGTCGATTCGTGTTTTTTAATTTGGGGGGGGGGGGGGGGGGGGGTTGTTTGTTTGTAGTTGGATTTTAGATCCTTGAACTTTTTTTTTTTTTTGGAATAAGAACATTGGTAATTCTTCGGGCATACGATTTTATGTTGTTCGCTTTGAGTTATGGAATAGGAAGCTGATTTGTGTCTTCATGCGCCTAAAGATCAGATTTTGTTATGATATTTGCTGCTCTGTTTGTTGAATGTTCCTGTGCCTGTGTTGCTACGGCTTAGGAGAGCTTTTCCTTGTTATTGTTGAATGATTTTGTCTAATTGTAGGTGATGAGCTCCTCTCTGACTCGTTTCCTTACAAGGAACTCGAGAATGGAGCTCTTTGGGAAGTTGAAGGAAAGGTTAGAACTTTGTCCACTTTTTAACAATGTTGCATCAAATGGACATCTCATGTTTCGCTGGATTTGCAAACTGTTGTCAATCGAATAGCGTATCTGATTATGTGGCGTTCCTTGTTTTCACAGTGGGTTGTTAAAGGTGCAGTCGATGTAGACATCGGTGCGAATCCATCTGCTGAAGGGGGTGAAGAGGATGAAAGTGTTGATGACCAGTCTGTGAAAGTGGTCGACATTGTTGATACTTTTAGGCTTCAGGTTTATTACTTGTTACATAGATTATTGTGTGTGTTGATAGAAAGAAAAGCAACCTTTGACCTATAACAACAACTGTTTCTACAGGAGCAACCTCCTTTCGACAAGAAGCAGTTCGTTGCATACGTTAAGAAGTACATCAAGCTGTTGACTCCAAAGCTTGAGCCAGAGAAGCAAGAGGAGTTCAAGAAGTCCGTCGAGGGTGCAACTAAGTTCTTGCTTTCAAAGCTCAAAGACCTCCAGTTGTAAGAAGCCTGACCTTATCAGTATCCATATACATATGGGAATGATGTATCGATTATAATGTTCTGTGTGTATCTTTCCCAACACAGTTTCGTGGGAGAGAGCATGCATGATGACAGCAGCGTTGTGTTTGCTTACTACAAAGAAGGCGCCGTCGATCCAACATTCCTTTACTTTGCTCACGGTTTGAAGGAGATCAAGTGCTAGTCTGCTTGAGAATGACCACTGGTATCTTCTGTAGCCTTAAGTTAAATGTTATTGGTTTTGCTTTGACAGTGAAATTTCCTTATTTTTATCGTTTTTGTTGATTCCGAATGCTAAGTTATTGAGTAAGGATGATCATTTTTGGCCGATTGAATTAGACTTTGGATTTGTCTCCTTTTCGACAGTGTTAGTTTGCAGCTTTTTGTTCTATATGCAGCTAAAACATTCAATATCAAAACAGAAATACATTTTAAAACATTAGAATCTGCAATTTAGGGTTCTTGCTTCCGAAGTTGTTCGATCGATTTATAGCAAATTGCCATCAGAGCAGCTATCACTGCATCTCACCGAACAACGGTAAGAAAAACTGTGAAGCCAAAACTTTTTTTCTTACAAGTCTGTCGTTCGGTTTGCATATTCTTGAACCAATGCTCCGAAAAGCGAATGCCTCTCGAGTAGCTTTGATGGATGCTCAAATTCTTTAACCCACCCTGTCATGCCAGAGAATGACCATCCATCATAAACTTAGAAATCATTCATTACTATTATCGGTGTAAGAAACACGTAGAGAATGCATGAACGAAACTGACCATTGTCTACGACCAAGACTCTATCGCAGTCCATGACAGTCGGGATTCTGTGAGCTATCGTAATAATTGTGCAGGCGGAAAATTCTTGTCTGATAATCCTCTGAATCACAGCATCGGTCTGAGAATCAACTGACGCCGTTGCTTCGTCCATGAACAGGATTTTGTTGCGTTTTAAAAGGACCCTTCCCAAGCACAGAAGCTGTCTTTGACCTACGCTCCAGTTGTCCCCCGAGTCGGCCACTGTAATTACAGTCGTGCAAGTTATTACATCATCAGCCCAGAAACATATATAAGTAAAGATTGTAGCTTTACTCGCCTGATGCGTCTAGCTTTTCGGGCTTTGCTGCTACGATATCTTTTAGCTGGCAGCACTCAAGGCTCTAAGAATGATGATAAATCAGCGGCTTAACTTCAGTTGATCATCAAGAAGCAACATATGTAAGAATAGGGAAAAAAAAATACCTTCCATATGTCTTCATCAGAGTATAGCCCGAGAGGGTCGATGTTGCTTCGAACGGTCCCTTCAAACAAGACGGGCTCTTGAGGAATAATTCCCAGCCGAGATCTTAGGTCGTGGAGGCCAAGATTGGATATATCAATCCCATCGATGCTTATCTTCCCAGAATATGGTTCGACCAGCCTAAAGAACACTTGGATCAGAGTTGACTTTCCACTTCCAGTCCGACCAACGACGCCAATCTTTTCGCCACCATCAATGCTCAGTGATATCCCTTTCAATACTAACGGAGTATTGGCTCGATACTTGACTTCAAGGTCCTTCACCTCAATATCTCCACGCTCAGGCCAGTTCGAAGGCGCTGGTGAGTCTGCATTTCTCCAAGGTGCTTCTGAGGGTATTCTTATGAATTGCTTGATTCTCTCCACTGAGACCATTCGATTCTCGAGATTGCAGGAGAAGTAGATTGTGTAGTAAAGGAGGCTGTTAAGGGGCAGGCCGTAAGAAAGAGACAGTCCGACGTATTCTGACACAGAAAAAAAAGAAAGATTCGAAAGTGATGTATATCGTTTCAGACATCGAATATCCTGTCGATGGAGTTAGTTTTTCTCCTTACCTGGTTTGATTATGGTACTTGGCAGTATGATCAAGAACACCGTGGAAATGCAGAAGAGGAAGCTTCCGATCAGCTCCAAACGGAAGCCCAGCCACTCGTTAGCCGCACAGTTGTGGAAGTTGGTCTTGAGGTTCAAATTGACTCGTTCGAGGTTTTCCTGCGAGAACTTCCTCTGCTTTCCGAAGCAGCGGATGGTCACCACCCCTGATATCGTCTCGGAGAAGTGAAGAATGATGGGGGCTTTCGTAATCTGTTCTAGCCTCGTCAGTTCGCGGGAAGCTGCGAGGTAATAATTCTGGCAAGACACAAAACTCAGAACCGCCGAAAGGATTGTTCAGACAAGGAAAAAAAATATGCAGTAAGTACCTGATACCATATGTTGATCCAAATGACGGGAACTACGACGAACAATGTAGGCCATGCGAACTGACAAGTGATGACAATGGTCCCGAGCAACGTGAAATAAAACACCAGAGTTATGTTCAGGTAAAGCGGGATTGTCATATCCACGTTCGTCTGATCGTACGACGCCTGCGAGCTAAAAAAAGGGTTAGTTAGATTAGGACGAAAAAGTAACCGACTGTATCATTACGAAAAACCTACCCGGCTCAGCACTCTGCCCGAAGGAGTTGTGTCAAAGAACGACATGGGAGCGTGGAGAGTGCTGTCAAGAATCTGTCTGAAGAAGCTCCGGGCTGTTGCGAGCGCCATGAACGGGACGAGGAGAGACCTCAGCGCGATGAAAACGCACGAGATTAAAGCTATGGAGGCGTAAACGCCGGTAAAGAGAGAGGGATTGAACACGCTATCGTCTGAAGTCTCATAGGCCAGCCAATAATCAGACGCCATCTGCGTCAGCTGCCACAGCGCAGATATGATCATCACCGCGGTTACTCCCCACCACCCGCCGGTCTCTGTGATGTACTCCTTGTACACCCTTAAGCTGACCCGCCCGACTTCCCTCTCCTCGTCCTCGATGAGCTTCGAGCTGCCCTTGTCTTGTTTCGGCAGGAGTGATTGCCCATTGACTTCGGTTTGGTCAGATATCTCCGAAGCTTGCTTTTCAAGGGAAGCTTGCTTTTTAAGGAGTTCAGTTTCATCGGGGGAGTTCTTGCTAGCTTCGACTAGCTCCATGGAGCTCTCATGAGCAGCAACGAGCGCACTGAAATCTGAGCCGTGGTGAAGAAGGTCTTTGTACTTTCCCGACTGTACTATTCTCCCGTCTTTCAAGACCTGTTTGTCAGTAGCCAGACAAGATGAACATAAAAAAGTCGAAAGAGAATCCAATTGTTTCGAATGTTTTTTTTTTATTACCAGTATGACATCGGCATTGTGAAGGAAATCCATCTGGTGAGTGACAAGTAGAATGGTTTTATCCTTGAGAAGTCCCCTTATGCATTCCTGACAGTTTCGAGCTATCAGTTGCAGTCTGTAAATATTTCATTACACTATACCGAAGATTTAGTAGTTTGTCTGACCTTAAATATTTCGGTCCCCGTGTGAGCATCGACGGCGCTGAAAACGTCGTCTAGCAGATAGACGTCGCAGTCCTGATAAACGGCTCTGGCTAGCTGTATCCTTTGCTTCTGACCGCCGCTGAGATTAATCCCACGTTCACCTATCTCCGTCTGATCGCCATGCTCCATTATCTCCAAATCTTTCGTCAGCGAGCAAGCTCTTATTACATTCTGGTACTTTTCACTGTCCATCGGCGAGCCAAACAGTATGTTCTCTTGGATCGTGGCATTCTGTATCCATGAAGTCTGTGCCACATAAGCGGTCGACCCACAAACCATAACCTGTAAATAATACATCGACAGACGCGAAGGTTATAAAGTAAAATGACCGTCGTACTGTAATAGATCCCTACCTTCCCCGAAGTCTTATGGAGTTCACCAAGAACTGAAGCAAGCAGAGAAGATTTCCCCGACCCAACCGTTCCGACTATAGCAGCTAGCTCGCCTCTGTTGATCTTGAAGTTTATGTCATGAAGAACGATTTGTCGGCCTTCTTCTTCTTCTTCCCAAGAAAACGCTCCTTCGCTCACCTCGACAGCCACCTGGCAATGGCTTAGGCTTTCGTCCCCTCTCTCGACCGTCTTTTCATCTAGTTCCCTGCTCGTCAGGTAGCGGTCAAGCCGCCCCAAGGATACGATGGCTTGAGACACTGAGATGAGAGTAGTGGGAAAGTTCTGTATTGGTTCTTGCAAGATCTTGAAGATCGAAGTAGCAGTGAACACCGTCCCAGCGTCGAGGGGGACCCTCAGCAGGGTTGCCACCCCGAATGTGACCGCGGCTAGTGCGATGGGCAGGCTCCACAGCAGGATTAGGTTCCCGGAGAACATGTACGTGAACTTACTGAGCCAGCCGTACTCCTTCTGGCGGGTTGATTCGATTTTCTTGCAGAAGTGTTCCTCCCAGGCCTGGAACTTTATTACACGCATGTTGTTGAGCAGCTCGGAGGTGGCCTTCATTCGGCTGTCCCGGCTCATCATCAGGTTGAACTGATAGGCGTTGTTCTTGCGGGTTATGGCCAGCGTCAAGAACATCAGCCCGACGACCGCCACGAGGGACACGAGGACTGAGATCCCGAGGTATACGTACAGCAGCAGCAGGGCGACGCCGACTTGGATAGGCATCATCCATAGGGTGTGGAGCTGATAAACTAGGTCGGACAGCTGCTGGCAATCGACGGCCATGTAGTTCACAATCTGACCAACTCCGTGGGCTTGTCTGGACGAGCAGGTTAGCGTCAGGCCCTTTCTGTACAGGCCCGTGATCAGCGTGGACCGTATGAGCATCCCGAGCTTGTTGGAAAGGAAGTTGAACTGATGGGAGCTGAGAACTTCGACGACCTTCGAAACGAGCAGTATGAGGATCAGATAAAAGCCTCGGGACATATTCCTTCGATCCCCCGAGGTGAAGCTGACGAAGCTCTTGATCAAGACGGGGCCCACGTACATCACCGCCAGGCGGACCACCGCGAGGGAGCCCGTGAGGACGAGGTCTTTCCAGAAGCATCTGAGCAGCATCGTTCTTACAGGGTTCTCGGTCGGGCCGGGCCAGTACTGTTCGAAGAGTTCAGACATCCTTTTGGCGCGGTGATCGGGCGAGAGAGAAGGGACGTCGTCGATATTCAGAGGGGAGTTGTAGCCTTTGCTTATGAGCGGTGTCAGCCAATGCCACACCGCTCGTGAGAGCATCGAAGCTTTGGCGTATCCACTCACGCTTACAGATTCGCCTATTACATCCTGGGACTGATCCTTTTCGGCGTCTGCAGTGATGCCAGTTTTGCCCTTGACAGCAACGATAAACAGATAGAGGTAAAAGGGGAGGCTTACCAGGGAACATATGTCGTCTAACTTCAGATTCGAACCGCCATTAGAGGCCAACCGTGCGATAGCCGAAGCAGAGAAAAGGCACGCCAGGGCAAAGCTCACAGCCCAATACGCCCTTAGGGCCAGAGAATGAGAAACAGCCGCAGATTTGCGTTCGTTTGCAAGAACAACAAGTATGGCCACATTAGCAACCGCCTGCGAAAATTCGAACAGGCCATCCACCAAGTCCCAGGTTGACTTGACGCCTCTGCTGAAGGATAGTATGCTCAGGACAAGGTAGGCTAAGGCTATGAAGGCTGTCACAACGAAGCATAGTTTAAACCAGAAGGTGACTGTAAGGCCAAGATTATCATCCCCAATAAGAGGTCTGCTAAGGGCCGTCGACGAATCATCGTCCCGGCGGACAGAGAATCTCGAGTAGACCCTTTTGAGAGCCAAGACGATAAGTGCAAAGAGGAAAACCACGTTAACAGCTGAAAAGAGAATCCTCTGGGAGCATGGAGACAGGAAAATGAATTCCAGCCATTCGATCGCCGTTGAACCGTCGGAGGATTGCACCATTGAAGCAGAGCACTCGAGGGACGTGAGCCAAGAAGCAGGCGACATGGGTTCTTCGAATGCTAGATGAGGAAATAAGATAAGCCGATGATACCTCGTACTGCTGTCTCTATGTAAGCAGAAGTTCAAACAAGTATGTTAGAAACCAGTGGACGGACTCTTCGCCGCCGCCGAACATGAAAGTTTGGACGCTTAAGCGACAAGAAATGCTTATACTATCAGATAAATATGGTGGTTGCACAGTGTTAGAAATGTGTACTGTGTATAAAACAAAGGAGCTTACTTGCAGAGAGTGGCTTGGCTGGCTTATCTATGAATCAGCAAAGGGGTAAGGCAGTTAGGAGGTTAATTTATTAATATGTTTCTTGTCTCATTGAGCTATGCAATAAAATGATGGCTCCATACATCGTTTTTCACGTTAAACCAATTAACCAAAGAAGCTACAAAGATCTTCTCTTCAGCGTCCAAATAATTGTGACAATATTTTAATGTCTCGTGGCACACGAGATTACAAAAGAAAGTACGGTAGGAGACAAATCAAATCCAAGCTGCAACACATGGCTGGCGGTTCGTATCGCATTTGTCTGCCTTTGATAGTTTCTTACAGCATTGAACTAACCACAGACACAGACCCTTTTGGCTCTGTTTCTTGATGAGGTGTGTGTGGTGGGGCTTCGACTTTGGAGTAACTTTGATCTGAGGCCATCGTTATTGGCTTATAATAATTCAAAGGATGTGACTTTAAAGCTTAGATTTACCATCTGCTCTCTCGCCTTAAGGTCTTTGAGAGCTCGGGCTTCCTCGTAGATCAACAGTTCAAGAAAAAGCTAACTTGCATAGAGTAATATATCCCAACAAAAACAGAGAACTAAGGAGTAAAGATCATACAGAGTAAACATTCGATCAGTTCAACTCTTCAAATGGTCTGTAAAAACATAAACTTTACGCCACAAACTCTAAAGCCCATCATTATCACAATGAGTTTTAGACGATTCTCCAACTCTAATTGATTTTTAAATAGTTTTTTTTTTGGAGGAATTTGAACTAAGACGTATAGTAGGAGTTTGAAGAACTGTTGTTTAGTAACTAAGGACCAATTTGTAATAATAACCTAATGTCTTCTTTCGACAACTAATTGCAAAATTTATTGATTTACACTAACATCTACCCAAAACCCTTTCAGGCCAAAATACTGAAGTCGCCAATTGTATATCTATCTTGAGCTGTTGAGTTCCAGAGATTTTGATGAAAGGGACTGCGTAGTATCAGCGAGAATGAGGACCCTCTTCGCTAAACGAGGTAAGGTCTTGGTAAAAGGTTGCCTTTTTCTTGTTTTTCATGGGCATTTTGCTACTCATAGCAAACAGCGAATTATCATGAATTTCCTTTTCCTGGGTATATCAGTTGTTAGAATTAGATCAACTTATGACGAAGGTTTGAGCAAAATTTGCTTTAGTTTTTTCAACTTATCTTGTGGGTGTCCTAATTCGTCTTCCTTTTATTTTTCTCTGATTAATTTTTTTTTTCCGATCTGCTGATTGTTGCTGCAGGATTCACACGTCAGCTCGAGCAGAATTCCTTTTATCTCTGCAGCTTTTGCAGAAGATCTTCATTTTTGAATGAGGGATCCTCCAATTCCGATATTAATGGAATACAGGAAGCACCTTTCAATGGGGTAAGATCGTTCGGGGCTGATAGAAATGACGGAGAAGGTCAGAATCTGACGAAACATGAAATCGTCAAACAACGAGTCGAGGAAGTGTGTCAGATTCTTGGCAACGGTTCTTGGGGAGCTTCGTTAGAGAACGCTCTGTCTTCTTGTGATAACAAGCCACAGCCCGATGTGGTTATTGGGGTGTTGAGAAGGATGAAAGATGTTGATTTAGCTGTTAGTTACTTTAGATGGGTGGAGAGGGTGACCTCTCAAGTGCATGCGCCGGAATCTTACAACGCCCTTCTCTTATCCATGATTAGGTGTAATAAATTCGATCGTGTTGGAAATGTCTTGGAAGAAATGAGCCTCGCTGGTTTTAGCCCTTCGTTCGAAACGTTCATGCAGTTAGTTTCTGTCCTAGTTAAGGCACAGAGATTTAGAGACGCATTTGATCTTATCCAGACGATGAGGAAGTTGAAATTGCGCCCGCCGTTTTCTGCATACACTACCCTCATCGGTGCTCTTTCATCAGTTCATAAGCCAAATCACCCCGATCTTATGCTTGACCTCTTCCATCAGATGCAAGAGATAGGCTACGAAGTCAACGTGCATCTCTTCACAACTCTAGTTCGTGTTTTTGCCCGCGATGGACGAGTTGATGCTGCTCTCAACTTGTTAGAGGAGATGAAGAGCAGTTCATTTGAGGCTGACATTGTTCTTTATAACGTATGCATTGACTGTTTCGGTAAGGTCGGGAAAGTTGACATGGCTTGGAAGTTCTTTCATGAGATAAAGGCACATGGTCTGAAGCCGGATGACGTGTCATATACGAGCATGTTGGGAGTTCTGTGCAAAGCTGGCAAGCTTGACGAAGCAGTTGAGTTGTTTGAGCAAATGGAGCTAAACAGGTCGGTGCCATGTGCATATGCTTATAACACCATGATCATGGGCTATGGCTCTGCTGGAAAATTCGATGAGGCGAATGGTTTGCTGGAGAGGCAGAGGCAAAAGGGGTCCATACCGAGTGTGATTTCGTACAACAGCCTCTTAACTTGCCTCGGGAAAAAGGGAAGAGTTGACGAGGCTTTGGTTTTGTTTGATGAGATGAAAAAAGATGCCATGCCTAACCTCTCCACGTATAACATTCTCATAGACATGCTTTGCAGGTCGGGAAAAGTTGAAAAGGCTTTAGATATGCAAAACGAGATGAAGAACGCAGGTTTAGTTCCAAGCATTATTACCATCAACATAATGATCGATCGTCTGTGCAAAGCCAATAAACTTGACGAGGCTTGTTCGATTTTCAATGGGCTGGATCCTAAAGTCTGTGCCCCCAATAAATATACGTTTTGTTCACTAATCGATGGCTTAGGTAGGCATGGCAGAGTAGATGATGCTTATAGACTCTATGAGCAGATGTTAGATTCTGACGGGACCCCAGATGCTATCGTCTACACATCTCTCATCAAGAACTTCTTCAAGGCCGGTAGGAAAGAAGATGGTCATAAGATCTACAAGGAAATGGTCCACAGCGGCGTCTCTCCTGACCTCACATTCCTCAACACCTACATGGACTGTGTTTTCAAAGCTGGTGAAACGGAAAAGGGCCGAGCTTTGTTCGAGGAGATCAAGGCTCAGCTCACTCCCGACGCACGGAGCTACTCCATTCTAATTCACGGGCTCGTAAAAGCTGGCTTTGCACGTGAGACTTACGAGCTATTCTACGCAATGAAACAGCAGGGATGTGTTCTTGATACACTAGCGTACAACTCCGTCATAGATGGATTCTGCAAATCGGGCAAAGTCAACAAAGCCTACCAGCTTTTGGAGGAAATGAAGTCAAAAGGGCATCAACCGACTGTGGTCACCTACGGTTCTGTGATTGATGGGCTTGCCAAGATTGATAGGCTCGACGAAGCCTATATGCTCTTCGAAGAAGCAAAGGCAATCGGCGTGGAACTGAACACAGTTGTGTATAGCAGCCTCGTGGATGGGTTCGGAAAAGTGGGTCGGATCGACGAAGCCTATCTCATCATCGAGGAAATGATGCAAAATGGTCTGATGCCAAACGTCCAAACGTGGAACTGCCTGCTCGACGCCCTGGTGAAGGCAGAAGAGATAGACGAAGCTCTCGTCTGCTGGAATTCTATGAAAGACTTGAAGTGCGCCCCTAACCTCATATCTTACAGCATCATCATAAACGGTCTGTGTAAGGTCCGAAAGTTCAACAAGGCCTTTGTGTTCTGGCAGGAACTGCACAAACAAGGGATGAAGCCTAACGTTATCACGTACCTCACGATGATATCTGGGCTGGCTAAGGCTGGGAATATACACGAAGCTGATAAGCTCTTCGAGAAATTCAAGTCGAACGGCGGCGTGCCTGATTCTGCATGCTATAATACTATGATCGAAGGGCTGAGCTTGGCCAATAAGGCGCAGGAAGCCTATCGGCTGTTCGAGGAGACGAGGTTAAAGGGCTGTAATATTTACACGAAGACTTGCGTTGTCCTTTTGGATGCGCTGCATAAAGCCGAATGCCTTGAGCAGGCGGCTATCGTCGGCGCTGTGTTGCGGGAAACTGCTAAAGCGCAGCATGCTTCGCGGTCGTGGTAATGTACCGTTCTTGATTATGGTAACGATCTTACGGCGGAGCACTACTTTGTCTGTAATCATTAAAATTTTGGGCAACTCTATTTTCCATTTGAATATTGAGGTTTCATTCAAGATATTTTAGTGGTGTCTGAGAATTAATTCAAAGTTTGCTCAGCTGTAATTAGCGACTTTAGTAATAAAAATATAGAATTGGAGCAAAGCAAACCGCAGGGACTACGCATCTGCTGGAAATGACCGTTGTAAAAAGGTGGGGCCCCTTTTCACGTTTACATATTTCAAAATCTTTACAAAAATGACCGTTACATTCATCAGAAAGAAATCATTTCGACACATCTTTATATCAACAATCCTCGGCAACACTGTAATTGCATCACAAGAGGAAGCGAAAATCTCAAAGTTGAAAACTTTCTTTAGTAGTTCCATAGAAATGGCGTTGAGGTCACTTGATAATGAATTGCCCATCACTGCCGATAGCAGACCCAGAAAGCAAGCGAAGATCGTCGACTCGCAGAATCGAAGAGTGAAGCCCGATAGCAATGGGATGAATGACGAGAATAAGCTCCCTTTGCAACAACCTTCGGCTACAACCGATGCCACGATTGATTACATCTCGTCTGAAAATCTCAAACCATTCGAAGATGCAGATCTGAAAATTCAGGTACTTTTTTTAGATTCTTGATTAGATTCTTAAAGCCATGTGTTTTGTGCTTATATCATAGGTGTTGAATGAATGCTCCTATCGTTCAGGGCTTTGTCGAAGGCTTAGAGTCGAAAGATTGGGTAAAGGTATGCGAATCACTGAACGATACTAGACGGTTTGCTCTGTTTCATCAGGAGCTTCTTCTGCCTTTTCTGTAAGTTTCAATCTTTCCCTTTGTTTTTCTATTTCTCGTTGATGATTTGATGAAAACAAGTAAAAGATCAATGAGATTTCGAATAATAATTTGTGGGTTGAAAGGGAAAAAGTGCTGGTAGTGATCGTAAAGGCGATTAAGAACCCGAGAAGTGCACTGTGCAAGACCTCTCTCATGGCTTCTTCTGATATTTTCAAGGCCTTTGGGGAGAAGTTGCTAGAATCAATCTTTGATGCTTTTAGTCAGTTGGTGAGTAGTCCTTTCACCGTAATTCCGATGAGTTGGGAATACTTATGAGTTATTAACTCCTCTTTACTGTAATAACAGCTGCTGCAGCTACTGCTTAAAGCTTCCCAAGATAAGAAATTCGTTTGCGACGAGGCAGACAGGGCTCTATCGGTGATGGTGGAATCCATGCCGGCTCTGCCTTTGCTCGAGAAGCTCCGTGTCTATGTTGGCCACTCGAACCTCAGAGTCAGAGCAAAAGCTGCAGTTTCTATATCCAAATGTGTCTCTAAGATGGTGGTAGGCCAGCATATTTTATCTACTTCATCATATCAATATATGTGCAATAACAGTGATACTATTGCAGGACCTAAAAGCTATGGAAGAGTTTGGCTTGGCTGCACTGATGCAAATCGCATCGAACTGTTTGAACGACAAGCTTCCCGAGGCTAGAGAAGCAGCAAGATGCATTGTGATTTCACTGTATGAAGCAACCACGGCGAATGAAGAGGAAAAGAAGCATGAGTTTTGGCAAAGCTTTTGCCAGTCTAATCTTCCAGCTCTTCATGTTCAGGCTATGGTTAAGCTTGTATCTTCTTGAGAGTCTTAATTAGTTTAAGGAGATATTAGTGAGCAGCTTTGTTTATCTTCAGTTCTTCATTAGTTTTCTGACTTGATCATCTGTTGTACTGATCAAGACTTATCAGTTCTTTCTTCCATCCTAAGTTAAAAAAATAGGGAAAACTATCCGCCTTATTGACACAAGCCCTACTCAATATAATAGGCAAGTTTGAGAAATTACAAGTCAATGGTCAATCTTGGTGGGCTAAATTATACTTATTCAACAGACAATTCTATATTAAACATGAATCTTTGTGTAATGGATGGTGATTGATAAGTGGTGATTTATTGTTAAGTACATACGATGTAATGGAGGATATGAAAAGACATTTTAGCAGTCATCGATGGAGAATAGCTAGTGAACAAAAACTCCTAACAATAGGCCAATCTGCGTAACTTGCCATCTCAGCAACATTTCCCCAGGTGCAAGAAACCTTAAACAAGACAAACCCTAGACATCAAATACAGTATATTTGTCATAAAAATCGATTCTTTTTCTCCGCAAGCCAACTAACCACATTAATGATTAAACCCCGTCTGTATTTTTCTCACCCTTTATCGAGCCGAAGATAAACATGTATTCGAAAGGCCGCTAAAGCTCAAAGTTTGAATCTTTGATATGGATTCAAGGCACCGTGGAGTCTCACTTTCAGCTGCGGCGCCGAAGGCGGCGCCGCCTTCAACAGGTATTAGAGCTCCTCTGACTGTTGATGAATCCGACTCTGAATGTTCTGTTTCGTCAGAAAGTTGTAATAACAGTCCTACTAGTAGTTACTACCGTGGTAGTGAGTCTCAGGGCTTTGGCAGTGGCGAAGATGAGCTTGAAACTGAAAGGGAGAGGCCTTATGTGAGTGATAGAGATGAGGATATTGTCGAGGGAGTTCATATACCTGAGGATTATGCATTTTCTAGGCCTTCTGTTGAAGGTGGGAAATCAGTTCAAGAAAGTACTAGCAGTAGTTTTAGTGGCGATAGGCGTGGGTTTTTAAGGCCCTCGGTGAGAAACTCTGGTGCAGCTTTTGTTCAGGAAAGTAGTAATTTTAGTGAATTGCCAAATATGAGGGCTTATGTTAGAATCCCAGATGAGAGAATTCATGAGGGAGCTGTTACTGTTCATGATCCTGCTAATTCACGGCCATACTTAAGTGAAAGTGATGACATTACTAAATATGATGGTGTTGTTCCGAATAACGGTAATTCTATCCCCGTTGTAGTTTCTACAGATGAGGAGGAGGTTCTAATTAATGAGGCACCAATGGTAGATGCTGACATTTCAGTGGTAGAAAATCTACATGTGCCAATTGCCTTGATATCTGGCGACAGTGATGACGATTCTCAGGGCAGTGAGGCGTTGGAAGGTGATGGTTTCTCAGTTGTTGTTCGAGTCCCAAGCATTGAAATCCTGCAAAGAGTCGATAGTGCCCCAAAAGCTAGAATCTCTGAGTTCAACGAAGAAGATGACGACGAGTATCAAGCTGAAAATAAGGTAGAGATGGAGTTTGTGGAGGATTTGCGAATTGATAACGGTTTTATGAGTTCTATAAATGGTAATGAAAAGGTGCATACAGTTGCAGAGAACTCCATTCATCACGTCTTATCCTCCAATGCTATTGAAGATGGAGGTCATGGCGCTGATAATGAAGCAATAGTGGATTCTTTGTTTGTTAGTGAAGAACTAAGGGCCATCCCAGAACCAGGGAAGAATGTATATTCCGTGCCTTCAGATGATGAAATTCAAGAATTAGTTGAGGTATATGATCAGAGAAAGAGTGTTGATTCAATTCATCAAAGGGATTCGATCGATCTTTTCGAAAATGGACTTGTACGAGGAGCAGTTGAACCACCTGAAGTCATTGAGTTCAAATGCAACGGTGACTTTGGACTTGGAGAAGTATCTCCACAGGACAGGAAAATCGAAGAAGTCAGTAGCTATTACATCGAACCCAATCTTCTTCAAGATGAAGATTGTGGGAGTAAGAGACCGAAATATAAAAGCACACAAAACCTTGAACTTGATTTGTTCAGCTCTGCTGATGTCGACCAATGTGAATTTTCAAGTAATGGCGACGTCCAGGAAACTGAAGAAGACAGGCATATCGAGCGGTTTACCGAGGTTTTAGAATCTTCAGCCCTCCAAGCTGATATTACGACAATGGTAGATCAGATGGAGAGTGGTAAAAGACTGACCTCTATCGCAGATTTATACAAAAGATTGGATTCAGTTGATGGCGACTCAGAGCTAGCTTTGAGCGAACTAGAGAAGAAGAAGAAGCTAAAGAAAATATGGCAGTTAATGGCAGAATATGTCAGGCTTCTCCATATATTAGGCTACTCTCCCGAAGAGTCCATAGCTGCAAGGGTTCTACATCGATTAACAGTTGCCGAGTCAAGGAATCTTGATGATTCCATGGAAAAAGCAGCCATGGAGATCAATTCACAGATCAAGGAAGATCTTGATATTTCCCTGACCTTACTGGTCATTGGGAAAACAGGCGTCGGTAAGAGTGCAACTATAAACTCCATTTTTGGAGAACGAAAGACTTCGATTAACCCTTTTCACCCTGAAACAGCTGACGTGAAAGAAATCACTGGCACGGTTTGTGGGGTGAAGATAAAGGCTTTCGACACCCCGGGTCTTCGGTCTTCTATGGTAGACCGATCCATCAACTTAAAGATTCTGTCATCAATCAAGAAACTAATCAGAAAAAACCCTCCCGATGTTGTCTTATACGTGGACCGCCTTGATGCAGACACAAGCTATGCTGATGATTTGCATCTGCTAAAGTATGTGACTTCTTATCTTGGTTCTTCGATATGGGCTAAGCATATTATTGTTTTGACCCATTCAAGTTCAGTACCACTAGATGGATCTGATGGAAACCCTTTAAGTCGCGAAGCATTCGTTTCTTTACGGTCACGAGCTGTTCAACGGCTTATAGTCAGTTCATCTGAAGAGCTTTCGCTGATGAACCCAAGTACAATGGCTGCGGCGAGTTTAATTGATAATAAACCATTTTCTGAAATGAATGAGAATGGAGAACTTCCGCCGAAGCTGCTACTTTTATGTTGGTCAATGAAGACCTTATTCGAAGCAGGGACATACATCCCCTTTCATGATGAAATTGGAAACTATATAGCATTCGATAATCAGGCGGGAAAAGCTGGCTTTTTCCTCCGATCTCAAGTTGAAAAAGCATATGGTGAAAGCTTGGAAGATTATCATATTACTGAAGATCAAAAGTTGAAATCTCGAATTTCATTGAGCAGAAATACGAAACGGGGTATTAATTTTGGTTGGAGCGACGAGAGATGCGTGAAGATTTGTAGCATAGAGTGTTCGAATCCACTTCAAGTTGCTGCATTAGCTTTGGTTACAGTTGCTTGTGCCATTTGCAGGAAAACATAAGCTGTCCAAATAGGTCTTAATCTGAGTCAGTTGTAATGTGAAGAATGAGAGATTATTACAATGTTCTCACGCAGGATTTTTTTCACCATGCTGAAGTTTGGGACGTTTATTCAATTTGTAAGACGAAAACTGTTTCAGACAAGCCAAAAGTGAAATGCTTTAAGACATTCATTCTGTCACTTCACATCAAACCTTTGCATGGAAGACAAGAATCTTGTCTCTTTCTTTTAGAGCAAATAAAACAGCACTGTCAACATGGATAAGAATAATGATCTAAACGAACTTTTATGACATTGAAACATGGAAGCTATCGAGGGATACGCTTGGAATAATAACAGCAGACATCTAAGGATCTCAATGTAATGGCATAAGCTCTTCAAGAAGTAGCTTTGCAGTTAATCTTAAGACAGCACTGTCCTCATAGCTTCAAGAATGCACGAAGAAGAATGCTACGAAATGTTTCGACCGAAAAAGAACTGATTTTTATGACTGTCTTCGTCGATTTAAATTCGTATGACAACAGAAAAAACGAAATCAACGAACACTACAACCAGCTCTATTACATAAGTTACTACAGATCAAATAAAGAATGCAACAACGCCGGGGTCAGAAACAAAGACAAGGCAAACAAATCATCGAGAAGAAGACAAGTTCGTAGCCTTAAACGAGGGGTGAGGCAACCCGAGATTGCTGTCTGCTTCGAGCGGTTTATTCGTCTCGTTCCTAATCCTCACCACTCTCCTGCTGGCAAGCGATTTATGAGCGAACCCATACATCTGTAAGATCTGATTGTCCCCGAAGTTGAATGCTCGATCCATCTGCTTCAGACAGCTCTCCACCGAACTGTCGCCGAAGTTACCACACGGCTTGCAGCCCACAAAGTGAGTCACAAGTGGCCAACTCTGATTGCTCCGAGGACCTTCTTCGATCATTTCCTCGTACTTATCCACTAAGATCTTCCAATAGCCGTGCAGATAGTACGCATTTTCCAAGTAAACCTTGTCGCCCCATTTCTCCCTTTGAGTGGCCAATACATACACCATGGCAGATTGATCATCAGCTTCGAAGACGGGCCTACCATGCAGCTCCCTAGTCAGCAGTTCCCCGGCTTCTTCCCTGATCCTCCCTTTGGGACCCATCGGAGCCAAAACGTCTAACAAATCCAACGACCACTGAGTATTCCGCAGAAGGAAACTGCCCGTGTTCAGCCCGATCCAATTCTTCTGCTCGTAGACAAGCTCGTTCCAGCCGTGCATTACCAAGTTGACGTCTTTGTACCTTTCCCACGGAAGCTCGAAGGCCATGTCCGTAAACATTGCATCACTATCCATCCACCAGAAGAATTCAACGTCGGGATGGGATAGCATGAGCTTCCTGACCAGCGGTAGTTTCGCCCAAAATCCCGACATCTCAGCATCTAACAGTGCCATGTTGTAGAAAACCTCGATCCCATGAAGCCTGCAATAATCTATCTTGTTCTTAATACTCTTTAGAAGGTAATGATCGCCGACTGGGTTCTCGCAGGGTTTGGGAGACGAGCCAGTGACCAGCAAAACCCGAGGCTTAACGTCGTCGTTCTCGCCTATGAAATTCGGAAAGGCCGGGTTTTTCTGCAGCCAATCACTCCTCTGCTGATCCCAATCGGTGATCTTCGGACCCAATGTGTAAGGCTGGTTAGAGTCTCTCTTGAACTCTCGGAACCCATCGTCTTCATCCTTGAAGATCTCATTGATGTCAACGTCGGCGTAGTTCTTGTCGTCGTTGCCGCCGGTGGACGACGAAGCGGCTTCTTTGAGGACGCGGCGGGGTTGGCGGATGTAAGAAAGGGCGTCGCGGATCTCTTCTATGTCCTTCTCCGGCGTACCGAAGTTTCCGGCGCCCATGTGTCCACGTAGGACGACGAGGGTCAATAAGAGGCAGAGGAGCGTCAGTTTTGCCCTTCGGATGAGGCGAAGCAGCTGACGCGCTCGGACGGGGCCGAGGAAACGCTCCAACATGGCTCCGATCGAGTGGTTTTGGGGTTTGCGCAATAATGGTTTTTGGATTGAGATTAGCTGTTCGCCGGAAATGTTGTTGTTTTGCGAGTATTTGTCTGTATAAATATAGTAAGGATTTAAGGTTGTTGCGATGTAATGAGGTGTAACGTAATCATACGCGTGGAGGGTGGCGCGTGAGCCGCGATTTGCGACGGTGCAACTGATCGGAATGGGTGCGTCGATTCTAATATAATGCGAGGGTGGTGAGGGTAGAATTGGAAATATAGAATTATATATATATATATATTATAAAAGGAAATTTAGGTCCAAGTCCAATAAAAACAAGCCCAGCTCAAAACTTCTACTTTTCAATTTCTGATCATTTCTCACTAAATTGGGTCTTCTCCAATCGGGCGTTTCGTGGCGAAAGATAGCAGAAAATGGTAAGGCCGTTGTTGAAATTGTGTTGCTATTCTGAGGATTGAAAGTTCAGATGTTTGTAGATCTATCTGTTGCTTGTAGTGTAGCATGGTGGTCTTGCTTTGTTGAATAAGTTAATTTTGCAGAATTTACGAGCTAGAGATGTTCTTTTCAACTATGATTTTCATATCGATCATTTATACTATTGACATTGTATTCAGGACGGGCAGGAAGGGGATAATATCAAACAGAGTACAGCTGATATGACGGCATTTGTACGTTATGTTTTAACTCTTTGTATCATGCTGAAAATATTTAAGCCATTGATGTTATTCTGACATCTCTTTAAACTATTTAGGTGCAAAACCTGCTTCAGCAAATGGTAAGATTTAAGAAAATGATTTTAAGCTTTGTTTTGATTTCATTGTGTTTAAGTCTCGGCGTCCTTTGTAAATTTTATTCGTTGTGTGCAGCAAAATAGGTTCCAGACCATGTCGGAGTCCATCGTTTCAAAAAATATCCTTTTTAAACTGTTGTTTTGCTATATATAATTAGCTATTTGCCTCCTTTCTGAAGGATTTTAAATTCAGTGAAGTTGGATTGGTGGATCCAAATGAGCAATTCTTGTTTGTGTCATATTCGAATGTTCTTTAAATGGTTCTTACATGTGGAAAACTCCTAATATAGATTCATGCGAGCTTCAGTTTTTGCCTTATATTGGTAATTTAACGTACTAAGCGGCAAGTAGTTTCTTTTTTTTTTTCCCTTTCTTTTATTACTTGTTGGATTCACGAATGTTCTTTCCTTAACTGCATCGTACTCGACGAGATGGGGAACCGAATCGACGAGCTGGAGCAGAGCATTAATGATCTCAGGACCGAGATGGGCCAAGAAGGTTCGCCTTCCCCTGTTGCTCCGCCGAAGGCAGAAGGACCAACCACAGCTTAAGACCGTTAATGAAACGAGAAATTCTGGGAGTTGCTTTTGAATATTGTTTGTTATTTCTAACATGGGAATGCACTTTTCTACGGTGCCCATTGTTCAATAGGAGTTCTCCACATGTATCCATACGGTTTACGTTATTCCATCACCTTATATTTGTTTTGAGTGCTTATTTATGTTATCTTTGGCACTATGATTCGAGCGGCTTGAAATGTGTTTGAGTGACAGATCTTTATTACATTCGTGTGAGAGATGCCGGATGGGATCTCTTGGAGCCTAGTGAAGGGAAACACTGTCCAGATTGGTATGTGTACTCTATCTTCGATCATTTGATAAGAGAGTCTTCGGCTAAATTGCTTTTGTGCATCTTCTACCTTGTTCTTTCCATTTGTTCTCGTCGATTTACCATATACTTCAGTATGTCATAGTCAAGACTAGATGGATATTTGAATTTTCTGGCAAAGAATGGTCGCATGTTTAACAGCTTCTCTAGGTTTCATGTTTCTTATCCTTTTACAGAACTTTGTCACTTACTGTAGATCTTCTTCTAACATAGTCTAGGCCACATGTGAAAGATCATTTGACACGCCATATATTTTATCCTTGGCCTCCATTTTCTTACATGTCATCATCTTTGAATTTGGGGACCATATTCTGTTTTATTTTTTTCTTACATTCCAATAAACTTGGATTTTGATTTGAAAAAGGATGCAGCCCACTTGAATAAAAGAACCTTAAAATTCACTTTTGTGGATATAAACATTATTGCATCACATTTTAGTTTCCAGAAAAAAAAAAAAACTGATTCCATTTTATTATTATTGATATTATTATTATTATTATTTTATTTTTTCCATGCTTGTGTATAGACAAGAAACTAGGTAGGAACTCAGTAAGTATAATCAATAATAAGAAGCGAAGTGTTTGAACATGGTTGAAATATGGAGATTCTATTGTTTTACTTTGAATGAATGAAGAAAAACAAGTATATATTTAATTAATGCAACCACCAAATATTAATACAATAATGAAGCCAATTTGCTATATCTTAAAACCACTTAGACAAGAATAATTTCATTATCACGAAGCTTCCAAACATCTAACAACCTCAGACCAATTTCTATTTTATTATTATTATTTTTTGTTTGTGGTCTTGGAAAAAATAAAGTAATTATTATGGATAAAAATATAAGTCTTAAGTCAAGCCAAAAAAAAAAGAATGGGGGAGAACGTTTAAGCATCTTTCAAAGCAAACAAATGGTTGTCCTTAGGTCAAACAAAGAACAAAGATTAGACGCGTTTTCTTTTTTTCCCTCGCGAAATAAAAATTTAATTAAAAAAACAAAAAATAAAGACAATAATAATCTAAATCAAAAATAGAGTTACTAGTATTTTATTTTGATTTAGCTAACGAACCGTTACAAACTATTTTTTTTAGATTTTATCAACGAGATCGAGGACTAAATTTTTAAGGTAACATTGATGTTATTATGATCTTCTATATTTATCATGTGGACTAATTTAGTCCATGATGTTTCGCCTGAACCAATTTAGTCCCTGATGTTGTCGATTTTGAATCAATTTGATTCTTTCGTCACGATAAACGTCAATTTTAACGAAAATTTCATACGTGTCTCACAATAAATCAAGTATGGATCGATAAAATTGAAATGGTTACTGAAATTAGGACACGAAATTAAAAATATCTCCTCCAAAATTCGAATATGAGCTCTAGATCGTCTGATTCGCCTAGTTTCATTGGCAATCGAAGAAAATCGTACAAACCCCCAAATCTTGCAAATATTCCAAAATTTGATTCATATATGATTTAGTGTGGGACACGTGAGAAATTTACGTTAAAATTGACGTTAATCATGACGGAGAATCAAATTAGTTCAAAATCAACAACACTGAGGACTAAATTTCTAGGGAAACATCGGAGACCATTTTGGATTTTATCACATTATATATATTATATATATATTATATATATATCTGATCTCTGTCTCTCGCATGGCCATAGGATTTATAACATAGAGAGGGATACATTTTACATTTTTCACTGCAGCGGTGCATCTAATACTCATCACTTTCAACGTGCTTTGCATTCTCGCTCCTCCCTAAATCTGTTCTTCGCTGCAATCAAGAAGGGAAGGTGATATCTTTATATTCGAGATCTTTTGGTGATTGTATTTGGCTTTGTAGAGTGTGATGGGATTGTGTTGTGATTTCATCCATCGTGATTTCGTCATCTGATTTGTCTGTATTTTAGTCTTCTATACCTTTCTGTTCATTGGTGCTCTGGGTTGTCTTATCTCTGCGTCGATTGGCTGTTTTTTTTTTTATTGATTTTAGGAGTTTTGGTTAATGGTTAACAATGGCGAAGAACTGCCGTTTGATTTTCACATTGTATGCTTTCTCAGCTGGAATATTACTTGGTTTTAAGTTCTTGACCTTGAATCGTAGCATATGAGGTCATCTATGTATCTATAGAGACGATTGCATTAATCAGCTGAAATTGATATGATTAAACTCAGTTTCATATGCTAGAATCACTGAAAGATTGTGTGTTTTGCTATCATATTATCTCAGCCGGGAAAAAGAAATGATGAGTCGTGAAAGCATAACAGACCGGCAAGGAGAAATCAAGGTAAGTTTCGGCTACCAATGCAGCAGCATAAGCGAAGATTCCTTGGATAGGCCGAACTACATCGATATCCCTTCGAAAACCGGCAAACTCAGAAGGGCAAACAGCTCCTTCACTTGCCTCTCGGGTGCTGCGCTAAGTGCCAATGCAACGCTAGCCAACACGAACATCTGCAATGGGCTGATCGCGTCGGAAATCTTACCCACTCTGGATTCTCCCAACTCGTTTCGAAGGATTCCATCTTCCCCGTCTCTATCAAAGATGGAGTTTCTGTCATCTTCGCTCCAGTCGAACCTGAGCTTCAGCCCGTCTTCTCCAAGTGACCATCTCGATTCTGACCCTCTCTTGCTGATGTCCACGAGTGCTCCTTCGAGGAGCGAAGGTTTTCTCAATGCGATGGAGGTGAAAATTGCTGGTGGAGCAGCTGGTGAAGATCGTGTTCAAGCGGTTTGCTCCGAGGAGAATAATTGGCTTTTCTGTGGGATTTATGACGGGTTTAATGGAAGGGACGCTGCTGATTTTCTTGCAGGGACGTTGTACGAAACCATCGCGTTTAACCTTAATCTACTAGATTGGGACAGTGTGCAAGAACCGGCCAGAGTTGCCTCTGACATATCCTTTAACCAAAAGGTTCTAAGCTGCCTCGAGCTGGCTCTGAATCAAGCAGAAGTCGAATTCCTCAACATGGTTGAACAAGAAATGGATGATCGTCCTGATTTAGTATCGATAGGGTCGTGTGTCTTAGTCGTTCTTCTTCATGGTAAGAATCTTTATCTGCTCAGCGTTGGCGATAGCAGAGCTGTGGTAGCTACCTATGAAGAAGGAACCAACTCGACGGAGAGCAAACAGTTGAAAGCTCTTCAGTTAACAGACATTCACTCCGTCGACAATGGAAAGGAAAGGGCACGGCTTTTGAATGAACATCCCGATGACCCTTCGGTGATTTTTGCCGGAAAAGTCAAAGGCAAGCTTAAGGTTACAAGGGCTTTCGGAGTTGGCTACTTGAAGAAGGTTGATTATTTATGTTTTTAAGGCTTATTTAGCTATTATCTTGATTATTCGGTAGGGTGCCATTTTCTTTATTTCTTCATTGGAAATCTGATCAGTATGCCTCCGTGCTGCAGAAATCCTTCAACGACGCATTGATGGGCATTCTTAGAGTTCGTAACCTCACGAGCCCTCCATACGTATCATTAGAACCATGCCTAATCGTACACGAGGTGTCAGATTCAGATCACTTTGTTGTACTAGGAAGTGACGGCCTGTTCGACTTCTTTACCAACGAGGAGGTAGTAAAGCTCGTCCATTCATACCTATCAAGCAACCATTCGGGCGATCCAGCCAAGTTCCTAGTCGAGCAGCTCGCTGCTAAAGCAGCAGATTCGGCAGGTACATTATGATTCTTCCTTAAACGTAAATTTCATCGCAATCCACAAACTGCAATAAGTCGATAAAGAAAGGTGCAAGACTTTCGACTAATATCATAATACGAAACTTACAAAATTTATACTAACATCATTCGCAGGTTTTAGCATGGAGGAACTGATGAGCATCCCTGCTGGTCGAAGAAGGAAGTACCATGACGACGTCACGGTGATTGTAATAGTTCTTGGCATGAACAAACGCACCTCAAAGGCATCAACATGTTTGTGAAGAAAGAGACCCTCTTACACTGTCGAAGCTTGAAATGATTGTACAGTATCAAATATATATATCTTTCATACAATGGCTTTGTATTTTTATAATTTGTATGCTATCAACAACATTTATCACCCATAGACTATTTGTAGCTCAAGTCCCAATTTTTTCTTCTCCTTTTACTGTCAAGGAAGTATCACCGTATAACGCTATCGTACTCTCCAAACTGCGATTAAATTTAATTTGTGAGTAATATATTTCATTTGATATAATTATAATAATAATGGTAATATAAAGGCAGTGGCTAGGAAGACAACGAATAGAAGACATTTGTCTGATGAATCACTATTCAGACAACTTAACAAAACAAGAAGAAAAGAACATCCACTGCAGATCAGATCATTAACATTGTAGACTACGAAGGACCCTTTCGTTAGTCCCAATGAAAAGTTCCAACTTGTCTCATAATCACAATATCAGATAGATAAAAAATAATATACAATTGAAATGAGAATGCCGGCAACTGTTTGTTTTATCCATCGTAAGATCTCTTTAAATGAATCCAAACTTGAATATGATAAGTACTGTAATAACTGCTCAACTGCGCTCAAACTGAAAGAATCAGTGAAGCCCAGGTGGAAGATGTCGACTAGAAATAAGAAGATAATAGCATCTGTTGTCTTTGTCGTCCTCCTCCTTTTGATCATGATGATAGTGCTCTCCGTTTGCCATGGTTTCAAGTGCTGAAAAAATGGAGCTATTGTATTCAGTCTGTTCTTTGTTTCCATGTTTTGTTGGCTTTGCTTATCAGTTTCAGACCAGGCTATCTTTAGTTAAGACATGATTAGTATAATTAAAGGCTGATTAACACTTAACAGTCAAATTCATACAGTTTTTTCTTACAGCTCTTCTTCTCCTTCTTCCTTGCATTATTTTCAGATTTGTTATGTATTTTAAACGGTGTCATTTTCTACTAGAAAAAAAATAAATAGATAAATAAAAGTGTAAAAGTCACTGTTTGCCTAACTCACACAACTTCAAACGTACGACTTGTAGCTTTAGTTCCAGAAATAAAGGTGGGCGCACGATATTCACATTTTCAATGAGGAGAAAAAAGGCCATGAGAATATGTGCAAGAGATGCATAAGAGTAGTTTATATTTATAAAAATTGAAAAATTACCAAAATTCTAAATTTATATATTAATTTACTAGCTTGAGGTTGGAAAATGAAGAACCCTGTTGAAGCTTCTCTTTAGTCAGAATCTGCCCAAATTATTCAATAAAATAATGCAAATGAACCCATCATCAAGTTCGTACGTATAGGCAAATATATGCGTAATCAAATTTAGCTACCTATGTTATTCTATATTCCAGCAAACATTTGGCATTAATGTGTTTTGAGAGGATATCTTTCATAGTAATGTTAGAAAATTAGAATGACGATGTAATTAAATATGAATCAATAAACGATTGCCATTATTCAATAATAGGGTGATCATAAGCAAAGATTATTGAAAATTCGTGTGAATATATAATATTCATAAATATATATTTTAAAATCAACAGTGAACAAATAAATCTCTACACTGTTACACACTGCTGCTGCATGCACACACTTGTACATACATTAAACTCACTTCACTTCCACAATTACATTACATCTCACAAGCTTAGGTACAAACACAAGCAATCACCAATAAGACAACCTTAACCTAGTTAAGATTCACATATTAAACTGATCAATACTTCAAACTAGCTATAGCTAGCTAGGCGTCCCTCACTTCAAATTCATTCCTATTCTTGACGACAATATCGTACATGTGCATGGGCTTCAACTTGTTGAAGTCTTTAGGAAGGGAGATAAGGTGCACCGTTGATCTCTTATGGAACTGAAGCAGCGATGGATCATCGTAGTACCTCTCCCAACCGAGCAACCTCAACTTAGTCTCTAACGCAGAGTACGACGTGATCGTTTCGTCAGAGGGTAGATGAACAAGCAATTTCTTCCCATGGCAGTCTCCCGCGTTCTCCACGAGCCTAACGACGCCGTTCTTGAACACCCAAACTCCGGACATTGTGTGACTATGTGTAAGGAAATGATGTGTGCGAAAGTTGGGATTCTTTTGATGTAGTGGTGAATGTGGGAAGTATTTATAGAGGATATATATGGGCTGTCGAAATTTGATTTTCTTTTTCGTTAGTAGAGATGGATATAATATGTCAGTCAGCTAATGTGAGATGGGCTCGTGATGGAGAGGATGTATGTGAAGGCAAAAGGAAAGCAAGCCATTGAAGTAGGGCAACTAAAATTAGGTTTTCATTGAAATTCAGAAGTATTCTTTTTAGTTTTTAAATGGAAAAAAAGGGTTGTTTTTTTTTTTTTTATCGGGCATCAAGAATTCTTACACGGCCTCAGTAAGTTATCCTAATATTATTAATAAAGCCTAACCTAATTTAATAATAGATGATCTTTGTCTTAATGGATTCTCGAGAACCTTCTTTTATTACCATATTATATTAACTTTACAGCATTAATACGAGTGGAGCATTGATTCCAAATAAGAAGCAAAGATTTCATGGCCGATGGGATGACTATGACAGAAGCTTAGCATCAGCAGTCAAGATCAAACTCGTTAGAGACAAATGGAGAGAAGTCTATCTCGCTCCATGCTTAACGGATAGGATAAGAAAGAAAAAAACAAGAAAACTGATCTTATTACTATATCATGAATGAACATATATACAGCTTTCATATACTCTTATTTTAGTTCCAACTGAGAAAGAGAAGGAAATGGCATACATGCCCATCCAAGGTAGGAATGGGCTATGGACACACATGTAGTAAAGCCCCTTATCTTCATATCATAAGTCAATGGCATGGCCATTGATTGTTTGATCATGAAGTAGAACTCAAACAAAGATATTGGAAGATCTCTTCTGCAGCTTTTTCAGTTTTACGTTTACTATTCGTTTCTAGTCGAAAGAGATCAAAGGTGATTTTCATCAAGTGAATATTAATTATTAGCTTACGATATGTTCGTGTCTCATTTTAAGGGTTTTGAGCATTTAGACCTTTGAACATCTTGCCACCTACATTTGTCGGGATAGTCTATTTTTACTATAGAGGACTCTAATTCTATATATTTTGTAATGAGAAACAATTCTCATTTATCAACAATATAATCAAAATGAGGGCATTCTAGAATTGAAAAAGACTCGGTGTGTGTGTGTGTGTGTGACACTTGTCATCACCCCAAGCCGTTATTCTTTCCTATATTTAATGAGACAACACTTATTACCATTCGCCTACAATTCTTATTAGATAACTTTCAATGAGCAATATAGCAAGTAGACATATGGATTCATTATATATATTATTCATTCTATTCCTGCGGCTGAGAATCTTTTGAAAACTCGTGGCTCCTCTCGAATGATGAGATAAGACCATATTACCAACTACCATATCCATACTTTTAGTTATATTGTTAGTTAATTGTAATAACTGTCTGGCAAAGTGAACTTATCGTTATAGAAACTCTTTGAAAGCTAATATCTAGGGCAATCGCCTGTTTTTTTCTGTGGTTTATCTCCTTATTGAGGAAAGCAAAGCATTGAATCAATAAGCTCACTTGATTAGAACTTTCATTAGTACTGTAATAAAGTAACAAACAAAGTTTCTTGGTGCCAAAACGAACAAGCAAAACACTCTTACAAACCATCTTCTAACACAACTTCAACTCCAAAGAAGCATAGATACACACTTGAATCATAGTATAAATCAACTAGCTACCACACATACAACAAACCCTATAAGAAGCTAGCTGACGAACTATATGTCCCTCACTTCGAACTCATTTCGGTTCTTGACCACTATGTCGTACATATGAATGGACTTAAACTTGCTGAAGTCTCTCGGGAGTGAGATAAGGTGAACCGTGGACCTCTTATGGAACTGCAGAAGCTCAGGATCGTCGTAGTACCTTTCCCAACCAAGTGAGTACAAGATTCTTTCTAGCACTGAGTATGATGTAATAACGTCATTGGTGTGGACATGGATCAGTTGTTTACGGCGAGGGCTATCGCCGCCGGGATTTTCAACTAACCGTAGCACACCGTTCTTAAACACCCAAACTCCAGACATTATGTAACAGATTTTTGATACGAAAGCAGTGAGATGAAGGGTTTTGGATATATTGAAGCTCGAAGCAAGGCGGGCATGAGTTTATATAGGAGTAGCTTTCATACGAAGAGAGGGTTTAGTATGAGATGTATGAAGGCCAAAGACACATTAAGTGGGCCAGGTGGTGTTCGTAGTTCCTCGGATCAAACTCATTTCACACACGCAAAGCTATAGAAGTAAGTTTTATTACATTCGCAATTTGACTATATATATTATATATGTATATATATATATATATATATTTATATACTGATTTTATAATGTTGAAATATAATAATTTCGGGATTCGGATTGAGGAGAATTTAACTTTGTTATCCGATATTCTTTATTAAACCCCACCCCTATATTTGTGGGTATCTTATTATATGCTACATGAAATCCCTATCAAGCTTTTCTTTAAAGAAGAAGAAGAATGATAGATGGAAAATGACAAATATATTATTGCAAGAATTTGATTTCTTTAAAATGAATAAAGGTAAAAAAAAGAATATATTTTACTGAATTTATCAATTGATTAATATGATTTTTTTGAATGCATGTACGCGAATATATCAATAATTTGAAGAACAAGGAAGAATAAAGATTTATATTCTTGATTCTTGTTCTTGCATTACCTTTTGTCATTTACGGACTAATACCACGTACCCAACGTAAGTTTATAAATTTATTATTTGTTAATTAAACGATATCTCCAACTATTAGATTCTTCCATTTCACATCCCTTTGAAGTATTTCATTGTAGGGTATATAATCTATCCTCGAAGATTGTCTTGCATGCATGCCCTCGTGAAGCAATGGTCCTATGACAGCAAATAGCCCGACACAAGCCATTGTCAACACAAAGATTTTAGTATGGACCGAAAATAATTTATCAATCCATTATTACAATTTTTTTTTATCCGAATCTTCATTTTAATTGAATAGATTGGAAGGGACCACTTAGGTACCTATATACCTATATATATATATATATATTCATACAATATCCTTTCATATTATACATTGATGCTCGAATATACACGTTTTATTATGGGTAAAATACATTTAATGTGAAAAGGTTTTACTAACATGCCACGTATTGCTAAGTACTTCGATGCTTCTCAGTGGATTGTTCTTACGTGAAGAACTTTGAGATTATTAAACTTCCAATGATTACAACGTTTTAAAATACTAAGCTCTCATTTTTCAAGGGACATCATTAAATTTTGTATGTCTTGATCGATTCTTTCCAAGAACGGATGGCCTTCATTCATATATGTGAAAGAGCTCTCACTATAACTAAAAGAAAGAACGGAAAAGAATGAATTACTCTAACATAGACAAAGAAAAGATCGCTTCTTACACATGGCAACTTAATATTGAAACTATTCTCCAATGTTAATGATAAGAACAACCCTTAAAAAAAGTGGACATTTTTAAGGAGTACTTTGTTGAGTGTTCGATTAGAATTTTTCTTCTTCAAGTTTAGAAGAATATGATGAAAAGATTAAAGGGTTAGAAAAGATTGAGTCTCACCATAATCTGATTTGCACTACGCTTTGGTATAAATAATGAAGGGATTAGATCAATTACATAGAATTCGAATAAAGCTACAGCCTGTCGAACGACGGATATATTCCATTCAGAAACACACGTAAGTAACATTTTCTTTCATTCGTCCCATAATCCGAAGATAATGACGGAATTAGTTCATCATTAGCATCAAATCGTGGAAGAGAATCAGAATACTTAAAGATTACAACTTTATTCCTTGTGTAAATAGCATTCTTGATTTCCACAATGATCAAGTTCTTTACGTACAAGCCAAACATCATCAGAAGAACTAATGATCTATATTATACTAGCCCTCCTCTTCCTAATCCTGACCATACATATCAGATTGACTAATGATTCAAGCATGATATACTTGTGCAGCATAACACAGACTCAAACTCAGTTCAGACAAAGAAACCTCAGCTCGTAAAATCATCGGCAAATAGAAGAAGCACAAGCAAATTAAAGAAAATAAATCAAACCGAAATGGAGCAATAGCAGTTCAATAGATGACCATCATATAAACTCAAAACTGTAGTGCATAATTGAAGTAACATCACACAGCTCAACAGCAACTTAGAATTGGAAAAAAAGAGTTAACTTTTGCTTACAAATCTTCCTCCTTCCTCACATATTCTCCAATATCTGCATTCCAATGCACGACTATGCCATTAGGATCCATCTTCCGTACGTTCTCAGTCTCCACGGCAGCCTGCCCAAAGCCCAACGGAACGTCCGACATCGAAAACACCACCACTCCATCGTTCTTACTGATGTTCTCCGTAATCCTCCCGACCCAGCCTTTCAACACACTATTCCCATACAGAAACGTCATTTCTGAGCCGGGCTTCAGCCACACCTTGTGCTTCGCATTCGCGGCCAGCAAATTCAAACTCGTGATGGTCAGGTGGAATTTTCCCGACTTCGTGAACTTGCCGATTTGGGTCCCCAGAGAAACGAGCTTCTCCCGCTTGATGTTCGTGGCGCGCTTGACGAGGGCTTCCGAGACGTAGTACACGCGGTTCTTCTGCAGGCGGAAGCAGTACCTGCTAGGGTTCGGGTCGGGTCCTTCGTGAGACTGAGCGTCGAGCACGAGCGATTTCAAGTTGTTGCCGACGAACTTGTGGAGCTTGTTGAAGACGAGCGTCGTTTCTTTCTCGTCGAGGGGTCTCATGATTGTTTGGGGGGCGCAGCGTAGCTGAGAATTTGAGGAAATTTGTGAGCTATTGCGTCTGGCTAGGGTTTTGGGATTGGGGGTTTCTTATTAGGGTTTTACGGTATGAATAATGCTCTGTTTTAGATTCATATTGGGCTTATGGCTTTGATTTGGGCCTATACAATATCTGGGCTTCGCTAAATTTATTGGGCCAAGAGAGTGTATTAATGGCTTAATGTTTTTTTTTTTGGTCCCGTAATTTAGGGTGGATGGCGTTATAGGGACAACTAATTTAGGAGTTGGCAAAATACAGACAATAATTTTCGAAAAAATGGCAATTTAGGGACATTATATGCTGCGACACTGTATTTTGACCCAAACCCGCTGATGTAACGCCCGACCTGCTGACATGTGCGCTTTAATGGCTCGACACATCATTAAAAGTATCCGACGTGGCGCCACGTCATTGTCTGAAACTTAAGAAATAAAAACAAAATCGATTTTTTGTTTTCGCTTCTCAAATCCAACACCGTCGATCGCCTGAAGCACCCCGACAAACAACTTTTTTATTTCAAAAATCGATTTTGTTTTTAATTTTTTAATTTCAGACAATGACGTGGCGCCACGTCGGATACTTTTAATGATGTGTCGAGCCATTAAAGCGCAGATGTCAGCGAGTCGGGCGCCACATCAGCGGATTTTGGTCAAAATACAGGGTCGCAGCGTATAATATCCCTAAATTGCCATTTTTTCGGAAGTTATTATCCGTATTTTGCCAATCCGAAATTAGTTGTCCATATAACGCCACCCCCCTAAATTATGGGACAAAAAAAAACATTAAGCCTATATTAATTATTAGGCACAGTTTGGTTGCGTGGAAAAAAAGAATGAAAACAATGTTAATGTACCAAGCAATGATACTTTACGCTACGAACCATTATACCTTTCATTATTTTTTTTTTCACGTCGGAATCTTTATACCAAACACGACCTTAATAATAGTAATGAAAGAAAAGAAACAAAACGATGCATTCAAACAAACATTAATGAACTGAACTTATATCACCAATGCATTGCCTAGAGCTTGCCCTGGACTTCTTTAATCCATAGCCGATGGCACATCCTTTTTCGTTTTCGACCGCCCGTCGAGCCGCTATACTCCTGCGAGGCTCATCAGGTGCAACCCCAGCACGTGCAGAACGATGCGCTTTTGCTCCCCGAGTTTCGTTGACTTTTCGCTTCTTATTCGTAGTCAAATATCCATCCGCTAGAGCCTCGAGTGCTTTAGCTGTAGGCGGTCGTTTTCTCGTGCCATGCCTTCGAGGGTTCAGATCGGACAGCAGCTCGGATGTAGTAACCTTAACAGTCAAAGAAGTTGCCTGCCTCGATGATTCGCTGACTTGATCATTGCTCGGTTCTGTCGAGGACGAGGCATTATCGGGTTCCTTAGGACATTGCGGGAAGTTGTTAAGGTCAATCAATGTCTGCATTAGTGCGTTCTTCTCATGGCTGTCGTCAGAGGATGCCCATATATTTCGAGATACACCTGCTGTAGTTTCTGCGTCTTTCTTACGGGCCGTTAACGTCTTGCGACGTTTCTTGATAGAAGCCACTCGGTCTACACCTGCCCTTTTCAGCTTTTGGCTCGATAGGGGCTTTGGGTCGTTCTTCCTATTATTCTTCTTCTTCTTCGTAATCTTTGAATCAGATATAACAGTTGCCATAACCTCAGAATGAGCAGTAGAAACGTCTTGACCAAACGTTTCTCTGACGATTTTCTCAGATTCTTCTTTATCTCTATAGTCGATGAGACGTTGAGCAGTAAAAGAAAGCGAAGCTTCGCATGGAAGGCCTCTCAGTTCTATCACTTCTCCGCCAGAAAGAGCAGTGTCCACAATCGTGAACTTCGAACCACCGTCGCCTACTCTTTGTGGAGTCCTAGGTTGGAGATAACTACGTTTCTTCCCCGTACATTGATTACTGTCCGAGCCCGTCTCACTTGTCCGATCACTCTCCTCTTTGGTCTCATCGTCAAGTTCAATCAGCTGAGGGTCCTTTGCAACTCTGCTCAGCACATCAGAGACAGAATCGAAATAGTGGTCTCCCTTCGCCAGCTTCCTCCTGGAGAATTTCTTCACGCCGGGCACTAGGAAAACCAAGCAGTGGCCTGAACTAGAGATGTTATAACTATAGCCCCGACCCCTCGGCTGCTCGGAGTGCCAGCCTCGAGCTAGCAAACGGGGCCAAACCGCTTCCCAGAACAGATCGTTCGAACGGGCTTTGCTCAGACGGAAGCCCCCGCTGATGAACTTGATGATTTCGGCGGTTGTAAGGGAAGAGCATGCTTTCCCTGATGGTATCGTCTCCGGGCGAATGGGTCCCACTTGGCCGGGCCCCGAAGACTCGATCGTCGTCCCCGTGAGGTCTTGTTTCCCCGTTCCAATTCCGATGGCTTTGACGAGTATTTCCATTCCAACCATGGACTTTAAGGTAAAGACGTAATCTGATAGCGACGTTTTCTCATCTCGAAATGCCTTGGATACCTACGAATTTGGTAGTTCTGTAAGTTTTAGGACAGCGATGGTGAAGAAGCTATAGAATAGAAAACAAAAAACTATCAACTGTCTGCATTTATAGCTTTGCAATGCAAGGAAAACAGTTCATGATGGCACATATTTGCAGTAATAAATCTCAAATACCTCCAGCAAAACGTTTCGACATTCTTCTGAAACCATAGGCAGTATTCGGGAGAGTAATTCCTGCTGTCTTCTTCCAGAAAATAGTCTCTGACCATAAACGCATTTCTTGCTCCTTCTCTTTCGGCTTTCAGACCATCTTCGATATTCCTGTGTACCGTAAAGCTCGCTGTAGTAAAATGATAGTATCGAGCCCATCTCTTTCGTCTCTACTAATAACCTTATCTGGACAAAGTTCTTCTCGAATACGTACAAGCCAAGAAGGAAACTATCTCTCTCAGATTTAGTCCAGTCTTGATTAGGCAATCCAGGAACCAAGACGTGGCCAGATTCATCGTTCTTGACCGAAGTTGACAAACCCTTCGACTCCTTTGTAAGATTTCTCGAGTCAAACGAAGGCCTATTACAAGATCTCAGCAGTTCTTGTCCCATAATACAGATCGAAGTCAATGGTAAAGGTAATCCAATCAGGGAATCTTGGACGAGGCGGGCTTTACTCTTAGAGTCTTGGATCGTTCTTGAGTGAGAAAGATACTTCGAGTGTCTGACAAGAGGCGGGATTTGAGCTTGGTACTCAAGGGCAATACGAGGTAAGATCTCTGGCTCTCCAAACTTATCGAATGGCCCGTGTGAACTATCAAGTAGTGGTGAGAGTATCTCGCTATGATGATTCTCAGAGCAGTCTCCATTTTTAACTAAACTATGGGAAGCCATCTGTCGAAGAAAGAAAACAACACTTGTCTAATTGCTTCATCTCCATTCAGACCAAGTAGCTCAAGTGTAATGACAAACAAACCGAGATACAAATTATGACGAACAAAAGGTCGATTTTCCTTTTCGTTTTTGAAGACAGATTAGCACGTTTTCATCACGAGCATGATCGATTTCTATAACCAAAACCACAGAGCAAAGCTGGAAATCGAATGCATTATGTTGCAAATCTGGCCACTTAATCAGATTCCACGGCCAATCGAACCACAGTTAGAGAATATATTTCGGTTATGTAAACACGAAGGACCTCGGGAAATCGATTACAAGCACAAAAACACGAATCGACTTTAATTAAAACCGAACAAAATCTAATCTTTAACCTGCATTCATCAGAAAAATAAAGAACTCCCCCATGAAGCCAAAAAAAAGAAAGCATCACATAGCAGTAAAATCAGCAAACCAAACTTAGATTCCAATCTGAAACCAAAAGAGACAGACAAAACAAACAAACACCACAAATTCAAGCCAAAGCAGCAACATCATGCAAAAAATAACATTTTTTTTCGACTCCCAACGAAAATTGCAATCTCGAACGAAACTTCCAATGTGATCCCGGAAAATCAATCTCTATTTTCCACTTCAACATCTCATCTAATCCTTTAACAAGTAATTCCTCACGACTTCAAACAAAACCAGCGTCGCCAACAAAGATGCACAAATATGAATAACATATGGATAATACAAACTTACTATTGCATGTATACAGACGAAAAGGAAACAGAAAAAGGTGAGGGGCAACGTGGGAGTGAAGCTGGGCAAATGGGACTAGATGTGAATCAATAAAAACAAGAAATATTCAAGTAAAACGCAAATAAATGCAAGAATAAGTACAAAAGGAGTTTATTCATCAACAGATGCAAGAACATAAGACCTGTAGGAGTATGTCAGGTCCAGTTGATGCTCGAACCTGGGTTTTTGTTCTCAAGAGATTAGAGCTTTCATGGGGTGAATTGAAATCGAAGAAAGAGAAGGCAGAACAAAAAAAAATGAAAGTCTTTCGCTTTATATATCTTTTTGGCTATTAGTAATTAGTTTTCATTGTTGAAAAACCAAAACGATCCATTACTTGATGGGAAGTTCGGACCGGGTCATAGGTTCAGCTTCGATTCGAACAGACCCGACCCATCATTACTTTCTGAATCACTGCTTTAGCAAGTTGAAGCAGACGCAAAACAAATTCGTGGGTTTAACTTTCCACCATCCACTGATTAAACCGTTGATCTGCTTTGCTGATCTCTTTTGTGATTCAAAAGCCAAGAAACGCAAGGGAATGATTCTTGGATTTTTCTCTTTTTGAGTTATTGAGCGCAACTCTTCAAAGATAGAATTCTAACAAGGCATAAACAGTAGTAGAAAGTGATGGCTTTTATTGGGAATCTTGCGTCGTACATCGGGCAGATCATTGATCATACCACTATAACAGTAAACACACCACACATACAGAGAAAGGGAGATGCTATGTATGTATTTCAGCAGGTTCTTGCACAGCTTCCTTATCTCCCTCGAGTACTTCTCCAGAGTTTCGCTGTCAAGATTATTACAAGCTTGTCTTAAAGATTTGAGAAACATACATACATACATACATACATACATATGTGCAAAAGTTGGAATATCGTGGTTGATGAAAGGAACGGCCTTTCCTTGGCGTCCCTGATGAACCTCTCGGGAATCTGCGATGGTTGGTGCTTTCTTAGCTCCTGGACATCGTCGATGTGGCCTACTTTGATATCAGAAGCTTGCATTGGAGCCATTCTTCTATGTATATATATGAATTACTTCCAACAAAAGATGCAAATATGCTTTCAAATCTGTTGACTGGTACAACTCAGTTCGGACAGTCCCTTATTTATAGGCAAGACAGAAAAGCTTTGAGCCATTGATGTAATGAATGATGACAGCAGAGAGTAGTCCAAAGTTTCAAGCAATTAAAGCTTAAATCTTTATGTAATGGCAGCAAAGTAAACATATATCGCAGGGGCCTAAGCATTATATATTTATATTCCCCACTTGACGATATCATCACTACGAACGCTCGGTTAAAGCCTCAAGACAAGCCCCCCCATCGCACCATAAGTGGCAGATATCATGGCATGCACTTCTTTTTTGTCTCCTTGCTTATGTATTCTACTCTTTTAAACTGATGTAAGAAAGTGGCTTGATCTCTTACAGAGGATGCCATAATCTGCTTAAGCAGGCGTGGAAGTATAAAGAAAATCCATTAATTGATGGGCCCAACTCATAATCTCGCAGAAAGATGATCCTCAAATTTTCTATGTTAAAAAACAGAGCTTGATGCTTCGTTTCTTTGTCTCTATTTACAAAGTGACTGACTAGTCAGACCTATTAGTGGTCCGAAATTTGAAAGACCCAATTTCTAGGAGTTATGTTTGTTTTTTAGTAATCAGTTTTGGACCCTATTTTTTCATATTTAAGGCCATTTTTTTATTGCAATTAAAAAGGGGTTTAATATATATATATATATTCTATAATTGTCCTAAGTGCTTATATGATGTATATATGGTATGCCTCTCTTACATCCACGTGATCTCTAGTCTACGTCTTTAAAAGTCAACAATCATTTATTAAACTGCCACGATGACTGAAATTATATTATTATTATTATTATTATTTAAAAAATTTAAAGAATACTACTACCTCAAAAATCAAAAAAAGGAAAAAAAATGAATAAACTATAACTGCCACGTGGATCCACCATAGTTATTTATGGCAAAGATGAATAATTCCATGGGGGAAAATAAATGTTAGGTGCGAATATATGGCACGTAATAAAACTGTCAAAACAGAACAATTTAATAAATAAATAATAAAAGCAAAATTCCAAATTAAAAAAAAAAAAAAAAGCTACAACGAATTGGGAAAAAGGGGTCAAATAAAGAACCCCCAGAAAAGTCCGAAAAATAATAATAATAATAAATAAATAAAGAATAATAAAAGAGACATACGAAAAGTGCTCAAAAAATCACAGTCACACACGCAAAGACACACACTTCTGTGTATATATAACACACACAAACACAGTGAGAGGCATGTAGAAAAACCCCCCTCTCTCTCTCTCCCAAACCCTCTTCGCTTTTTCACACACCATCGCGCCATCACTGTGAGCCCTACACTGTATCTGTGAATAGCTCCAAGTATATTACTGTGTATTAACTTATACGTTTTCATACTCCGTACTGCACCGTACATACGTAGATAAAGATTCGCCCTTTGAGCGTTTAGAGTAAGGTTAGTCATCTTATTATACGGATGGAGCAAGCACCTTTTGATCAAGTAGCTGAATGGGCCGCGGCAGGTGGTGAGACTGGGCTTGAAGGTGAATTTTCACTTATACTATCGTTGAATTTGCGTTGATTTTAGCTGAATTTATGGGCGATGCTTGTAATGTTGATTGATTTGAAGTTTGATTGTGTCGGTGGCAGAGCCTATGTGGCAATTGGGGTTAGGGAGTGGTCCCGAATCGTACCCAGAGAGGCCCGATGAGCCCGATTGCATATATTACCTCAGGACCGGGTTTTGCGGGTATGGCAACCGATGTCGGTTCAATCATCCTCCCGATCGTGGCGCGGTATTGGGACTACTTCGTCTTATTTATGTGTTTCTTGAGTTTGTTGTATGGTTTTTTTGCTTATCATTGATGTGATCATATTGAGGATTCATGGGGCGATTGATGGCGGGTTTTTAGTTTTCGTTCGGTGGTTTAATGGGTGGAAGATGGGGTCGTTCGCCTTCAGTTATGTTTTTGTCGTGGTTGCGCTGAGGCGTGGTGCGAACGGATGATGGGAGGCAGGCACTTGCATTTTTTTGGTGATGGTGAATTGTGTTGGCTGCATGTATTTGTCTGTAAATTGGGGGAAGTTCACGTCTTTCGTGTTTAGATGGCCTTTTTTGTGGCTTGAATTTGGGGAAAGTCTGCTTTTTAAATAATAGCGTGAATCGCACGCATGAGTGGGCTTGTTTGAAATCAGGGTTAAGTTAATTTGGATATTTGTAATATTCTGATAATAATGCTGAAAGCCTGAATGGGAAGTGATATTTCCGTGCTAGCCCATTTGCATTATAAATGACTCGTAAATACGGTTACTTTTCAAACGAGTAGAATTAACGATGGTTTAGTTACCACTTGACCATCGGTCCATTAGCAACGGAATCTTTCGTATGTTATTGAAAATTATGGTCATTGCTATCGAATACTAGATAGATTTAGAAGATTTTCTTTAGGATCACGGAGATTGAGCAGTGCGCTTATTTTATCTTTATCCATTCACATGTTATAGGCGATGGGAGCATTAGGATCTGCCGGAGGAGAGTACCCGGAGCGTGTTGGCCAACCTGTATGTCAGGTAACAAAAATGCACGTCTTTTATTAGCTTGAAAACGTGCATATGACTGCATGGAAACCCTTTTTGATGAACCGATATATTTCAAAAGAATTGATTATGCTTAGTGTTGGCTGTGAACCAATATGCTTTTTTTTTCGGTCTAGATATAGTTTATTTTTCAACGAATGCACTCTCTTTTAATCTTTAGACCAACGTATACCCATGAATTGTTTCCTTACATTATCATACTCTTCTTCCCGAAACTTGTAGCACTACATGCGAACGGGGATATGTAAATTCGGTGCTTCATGTAAGTATCACCACCCAAAGCAAGGAGTAGGGTCTTCTGCGCCGGTTTTGCTCAATTATTATGGCTATCCTCTCCGCCAGGTTTGCTACTTTTTAAATTCCCATATCTTCCCATATTTTTTTAAATCATATTTCTCTCAATCGAATCCTTCATTGCAGGGAGAGAAAGAATGTTCGTACTATATAAAAACTGGTCAGTGCAAGTTTGGCGTGACATGTAAATTCCACCATCCACAGCCCGCCGGCATACAAGCACCGCCACCCATGCCAGAGCCGGGCCCCACACAGTTGCCAGCACCTATGCCTTATCCAACCATGCAGTCTCCCTCGGTTCAATCTCCTCAACAATACGGGCTTGTCCAGGGAACTTGGCCCGTTGCTAGACCACCGATGCTTCCCGGCTCGTATGTCCCGGGAAGTTACGGTCCCATGCTTATCCCGCCTGGGGTTGTTCCCGTCCCTGGCTGGCCTCCCTATCCTGTATGTCTAGCTTACAGTTACTCATTCGAATCAGATCATTTGTCCCTGAATTGTGCTTATAATCCATCTACTTTTTTGTTATTACAATTGTTTATTCTTACACGTCTGTAATTGCCCGATGTTAGGATTACATGGTACAGGCGCCTGTTAGTCCTACTCCAGGCACGCAACCAACGGTTGGTTCTGCCCCACTTTATGAAATCGCAACACAGTTCTCTCCTTCAGGAGCTACCTATACAGGGCCATACTTGTCCGTGACTTCTTCATCTGCTGCTCCTTCGAGCAGCACCCAAAGGGAGAACCCATTCCCGGAGCGCCCGGGTCAACTCGAATGCCAGTATTACTTGAGGACTGGGGATTGCAAATTCGGATCCGCCTGTAAATACCATCACCCGCCCGAGTGGGGCGGGTCGAAGTCTAGCGTCGTGCTTAGCCTGATGGGCCTCCCTCTACGCCCGGTAAATATATATATATATATATATATATTAAAATCTTTATTACTGTTATATATATATATATTAAAATCTTTATTACTGTTAAACGATAGCCTTAAGTCGCTCGCATTCATGGATTGCAAATTGTTTGTCATTTAGGGTGCACCTCTTTGTTCTCACTATGCCCAAAATGGAGTGTGCAAGTTTGGGCCATCTTGCAAATACGATCATCCAATGAGCATTTTTAGTTATAGCCCATCGGCATCTTCTTTGACCGACATGCCGGTTGCTCCATACCCAGTAGGAGCCGCTCATGTGACCTTGGCTCCATCTTCTTCATCGTCGGATTTGAGGACCGAAGGAGTCAGTGCGGACGCTGTCCCATCGCAGATGAACAGTTCGAGCGCTTCTGTTGGTTCGATCTTCTCGTCGAGTGGAGCCGCTGCTCAGCCTAGTGCTCCTCAGGTCGGAACAGTATCGAGCGCTGGAAGTGAAGTCCAAGGATCTCATTAATTATAAAGAACGATGAAAGCATCAAATGAAGGAAGCTCTTCAGTTTTTGGTGCAGCTTTATTATTATAATACCATGGATCACCATTTCCTTCAGTCAAATAAGTGATATACATTATACCCTTCAATGATCTTGGACCAACCTGCTGGTATAGCTAGCTAGTATTCTGCCAATAAAAAGGAATCGATTCGACCGGCCTGGCACTTTGGAGCGGCGGCTTCTTTGTCGATGTCTCTTTTATGTCCTCGGGAAGGGAGAATATTAACTGTATAAAACCCCTTACACCCTCAAACTGGAGGGTTTCTAAGTGGGATGATTAAGGAGGTGTTTCCCCTTTTTTGTCTGGGGATATTTTATGATCTATTTAAGTAGCTTTTCAATTTAAAATCACAGTTTCTGATATGTAAGATATTGCTTTGAGTTGTGGTATATGAAACTCTGACCATTCTGAGGTTAATTCAGTGGGATCAAATAACATCAGAAGAATCTTCCGATTACTGTCTGAACCCATGCACGCTTCTCAGATTATAATCATCGTTCTCATTGGTAGTTTATTTCTTTTGTTAAGACTACTTCACTAATTAATGGTTTTGGTATGTCATACTTAAGGTGTCTTTCATTAAATCTGTGTAAATAAAAAAAGCTTAGTGAATCTTTCTTCTCTTCACTCTCAGAGGAAAACCCTAATGTAAACACCATTGCTGGCACCATTAGATAGCTCTAAATATTAATCTATCGATCCCATATCTTATTGAGTGAGGTGAGAGGGCATTAAAGCTTTGACTGGCTATCTTAACCGACCAAAGGGCAGTTAGTTCTCAGGCCGTCCGGCCGGCCGGGACTCAAAACTTTTCCCACACCTAAACTCTTGATCATAGGATGAATCTTTTCCATGCAATAATCAAACACCGAAGATTACATCCAAATTCTTGACCATTAGGCTTTAAAGTAGGGGTATATAATGCAAACTCCGAAGTACCCTAATAAGCCTGTCTCGTGGTATCCATGGTCTCGAATTAATGAATGTTTTTGCCTCGATGTTTTATTGCTGCATGCAAAGTGGGATAAAATAAAACCCCCTTTTTTTCTTTTTTTCAAGTGAAGCAATATGTTACTCTTTCCATTTTTATTTATTTATTTATTGATACTGTCGATTTAATTTCGAACAAAGTTCACAATTTTATCGAATTTTTACAGGAGGATTTGCCCTAAAATGAACGCATGAACTGAACCTACGCTGCGAAAGAGTACCAAAACAACTAAACTATGACGAAAGATATCCCCGAGTGGTAATGAATGCCCGAACTCTTTGACGGCTTTACTTACAAACGGAGGCGTTGCCATATAACAGAAACTGCTTCTGCAGCTGATTTTCTCCGACCTCTCAGCTCCTTGACTAAGTGTCATAAGTTCAATTATGGACGACGACGATCATGCGATTCCATATTAGTTCTGTATTCTACAATACTATCGTAAGTCTCCTTGTTGAAAGTGCTTTCAGCAAAGCATCTGAAAGATAATGTGACCGATTCATTACAACCATCATATCTATATTCGCGCAAAGAATTCTAAGTTCAATAATATATAACGTACCTAAGTTCATGCCAAAACATCTCTGTATGCTGATCAAGAAAAGGCCGAAGGGGCGAGAGAAAATCTCCTCCTCCTCCTCCTCCTCCACAACTCCGTAGATCTGTGCGCTGCTGCTCCACATATCTTGAGATGAAGAGCGAGGTAACAACGTGAACAATGACGGTAGGATCGGGATCGTCTAACAAAGCCTGCAACTCCCTTCGCACCCACGGCTCTATTCGCTCTAGCATCGCTTCTTTTGCACCCCTTTTTATTACTGCAATTTGCTGCAAATCAATACAGCTAAATAATTCAGACGGGCTTTCAGAAACAGATGATTAAGTCACGAGGGACGGGACAGAAAATCATGAATTAAAAAAGACCTGCAAAAGGCCATTTGTGGGAGATGAAGGAACAGCTCGTAATCTCCGCCTGTAAATGCTGTAAAACAGGAAGACATGGAGTAATTGAATCTAAATCAAACCATTGACAAAATCAAATATCAGAGAGGAAATGATGGATAATATTACCTGGCTCGCCATTTTCGAACTCTCTCAGCAACAATTTCAGGACTTTCACCATTTTCGCATCTGAAAGAACGTCGCCGAGATGCCCGTGTGTTGGTTCCTGATGATTCTCTTGCCCTTCTAGCTGACCTTAGAATGAATGACCTGACGAAGATCATGGTGAAGCGTACCAATGAAGTTTCACTTAAACTAGCTAAACAAGAGCTTCAGACAACTAAAACAGAGAAGGCAACAACTAAAATTCTTCCCCCCAACTTTAAAACTTTTCTCATCCCAAATGGCGCCCCTCAACTACAGATAACAGTTCAGTCGAAATTGGAATGTAAAATATCTAACCTATCATGGAATTGACGTCGCCTCGGCCTCCACGGCAGAGCCACGTCGCTGCGAGAACCCGAATTTCCCGATCTGCCCCCGTCCAAAGGCGGCAGCTTGTGCTCGCGAAAACCATAGTGGGTCCTGCATATCCACGATTCGAAGCTGGCGTTGCAGAGAGGACACGAGCGCTTGACCTCGCTCCACCGGCGGATGCATCCGACGCAGTAGGCGTGCGCGCAGGGGATTAGCGACGCGGCGGTTCGGGTCTTGACCCGGTCCAGGCAAATCGAGCATGGGCTCGGCGAGTTAGCCAGTCTGTCCATTGAGTCACAGAAGAGGATAATAGCATGAGAGAATGACAAAATTAGTGAAGTTTTTTTTTTAAAATTACTACAAAACTAACTAACTTTTTCAATTTTAATTATTATTATTTAAAATTGCAATTTATTACTATTATTATTTTAATTAAGCAAAATATTACTAATAATTATGTTTTTAATCCCAATATATTTTTAACAATTTTAAATCAATTCATTTTTTAATATTCGATTAATGTTAACTTATTATTTTTTCAAAGCAAAATATTACTAATAATTCTTCTTTGTCCAACAACGCACTAATATGATTGGATCATTTACAAACTTCTATAATAATGAGAATGCAGAGCATGACAAGGATAAATTAATTGCGAGATTATTTCTAGAAAATAGCATTGTGTAATATTAATTAAATATAGTCGACTTTCATCAACGTTCATAAAATATTCAAACAAGCATTATCTAACATAAATTAATTTCTGTAAAAGTTGTCACAATTCATGATCAATATTTTCCCTTGAGTATTTCTTGCGAGACTTTCGATCCATTTCACATGGATATCGTCGTGTTCGTTTACGTCCGACTATTCTCTCTGGACGTAAATAAGGATTATGTACCAGATGAAAATGAGGCTTCCAAAGTGACTCATCTAATGGACACCCAAACTGATAAGAATATGTCGCCTCCAAAATTGCAATTCCAAAATCATTTGGAACATATTCACATGGATCAACTTTAAAATACTTGCGCACCTGACAAAAAAAAGCAACTAGTATTCAATAATAATAATAATAATAATAATAAAACTTTGTGGCATACAAAAAAGAACATCGATTCTTGAAATAAAAAAAAAAAATTACTCAATTATATGGCAAAAACTCGAGAAACCGACCTGCTAAGAAACCGACCTGCTAAAAGTAGTAAAAGGCCATGGGAAGACACCGAAGGAATCAAATTAGTTTTCTGGTGTTGCAGTACCTCTGAAGAGACAATTGATCGAATTAGGATTCACGTCTTCTTCTCTTTTGTTGGTTTAATTAATAAAATAATAATAATATCTCAATTCTTATTATTCTCTTCTATTTTTTATTATAAAGTAATAATAAGAAGAACCACGTGGTAAACAAGTGAGATGTGATAATATTTTTGATTAAAAATTGTTAAAAATATATTGGGATTAAAAACATAATTATTAGTAATATTTTGCTTAATTGAAATAATAATAGTGATAAATTGCAATTTTAAACAATTTTAGGATGAAACTGAAAATAATTGTAATTAAAATTGAAAAAGTTAACTAGTTTTGTAATAATTTTAAAAAGTTAACTATTTTTGTATTACATATTAAAAACTTCACTAATTTTGTTATTCTCTCGGAATAGTAGCGTTTTTTTTAATGATAAATAAAGTCGGCATGAGACTGCAAAATATCAAACACACATTTAAAAAAAATTCTATTTTATCCTAAATTTTAAATTTGATATTTTCGATAATAAGTTTTGGTTAGGTTGGTAGGTTTATATTTAGGAGAATTTAAATTATTACAATTTATATAAAATTACATAATTGGTATAAAATAAAATAGGTATTTGATTATTGAGTTTATAATAACTCATCTGATAGATGTGTTTATCTAAACTCGTATACATATGTTTAAAGCTGTTATACATAAATTCATATTTTATATAAATATATGGACTACATATGAAATACATAACCATGTCATAAACAACATATAAAATTGTTAAACCTATCAATCAAACAAGTATTGTCATAAAAATAATAATAGTATACTATTTTATTCAATTGAATATGTATAATATCACATAAGAGAGAGAGAGTATTGTGATTTGTGGCTATGCTTGGAATTGAGATTGGGCTTTTCGACCCAAAATGCCCAATATAATATAACACATGGGCTTAACTTGATAGAACACAACACATTTACAATGCATTTTTTTTAAAAAAAATAAAATAATAAATATAAATGGAACTCCAAAGTCTGCTATGCAACGATCCCGACCCCCCAAATTCTTATGGAGACATGATATGCTCGAGCGGCCCAAATTTTCAGTGATACTAATTTTTATTATATGTATGTATCGTCCCAAATTCACAAAGTGATCGAATCCATGGCCTTCATATTGAGATATTATATGTGTTCGGACACACATTTACACTACTTACAACTTAATACTATTCACACGCATATATATGTAGTTTATTAGTGAAAGGTGACATACTTCACTTAAAAAAAAAGCTGAAATATACACACTCTTTATTTTAGTATCACAAATTATACTCTCCATCTCTCCATATATTCTTAATAAGCACAACAAAAATTGTAAGAATATCGAAGGAGTTATATGTAATAATATATCAGAGCCAGAGGGCGCCAGCCCTCTTAAGCTTGGGAATGAGGGCTCCTTGGAGGTGAAGGCTCATGACTTGATTCTCACCGCCCACAAATTCCCCGCCTATGAACACCGCTGGCACCGTAGGGTTGCACCCGACGACGTTGCCCGCAAGTGCCTGCTCGATCTCCCGGCCTCTACTGATCACGTCGAGCTCGTAGATAGTTGGGTTCACTCCGAAATCGTAAAATAGGGTTTTAATGGCGTGGCTCATGCAGCATAGGCTCTTGCTAAAGATCACCACTGGCTTTTCGGACACCATTTTGTTCAAGCTCTCCATTGGTCTTTTATGCCTATACTTGAATTTAGAGAAAGATGTTTTGATGTGTTAATTAAGGTATTGTAAGGAGTTAGGTTTTGCTAGTGAGTAAAGTGGAGACTGCATGGGGGGTATTTATATAGGAAAAGATCAAAATTGGAAGATTTTTTTTTATTATTATTTTTTGTCTTTGTTAACCCTAATACTATATATCTATAAGACAATTGGTTTTTAGTTGTTTATTACCTTAATTATTATATATTGAAAATGATTGATGTGTCCTATCCTACTTTATGTTTTTTGCGAACGATGGCGAATCTCAGCATACGAAGAAATCCGAGACGTGTCCGTTGTACGGACTTCATGTTCTTGATTTGATCGTAAGTAAAATATATTTTTGATAGATTAGAATATTATCTAAATGTTCACTATGTATTGAAATATTCCAATTAGGTTTATGAACAAAGTCAACTAAAGTTGGAAAGTATTATTTAACTATGATCTTAAGAATATTTACACAAATGTAATAAACTCATATTTGATTGATGAACTGTTAAGATTTTATAGATTTGGCATAAACAGGCGAATGTAATAAATTTAATATATATATATATATATATATATATATATATATTATATAAATGTACGTGGTCCATATTAACTTTCTACTGTATCTTTCACGAAGGCATCAACTGAGTTGGAGAACTAAGTCGGGTTTATCCAAATGGGACCTCTTTTTTTTTTCCTTTTTTTTTCTTCTTGCAGAAAGAGATTCGATCGATCGAGCTGATCTCACTAAAGCTAAAGAAAATATGGAATATAATTTTTTCCTTTTATTATTATTTTTTTGAAGTGCATGGGATGGGATGCTATTATAATAGATCAGTTTAGGTCATGAAAAATACATATATACACATATGTTGAAAAAAAAAAATAGACAAAAGGAAATGTTTATAAGAAGAAGACAAAGCTTAAAAGCTATCCTTTTTTTTCTTTGGCGTTTTTGTCACGTCATATGCTTAGTGCATTTAAAATGAAGGAAATTCTAAATGTACAATGACGAAAATATTTGGTTTTCTTGACGAATATATGAATATTTAGGATTTTATTTTATTCAATAATTCAATATAACTCTAAATTATACTATTCTATATTGGTTTTTCTTTCTGGAGAATGAAGAGAAGATAAGTATAATAGATATCACTTTTTCTTTTTCTTTTTTTTTTTTCTTTTAGGGAAAACCTAAATATTGAAAAGCTATCTTCAGCTTTTATAAGCTTTTCGTCACCAATTGGAATATTGGTCAATGTTGCCTTACTCTCAAACACTGCGTGTCGATATTTATCAACATATGTATATATATGCATATTATACTTGAAAATAAAAATGAAAGCCAAGGCATATATTATATATGGACTCATACATATATGGCCCTTCATATATGCCAAAGATCGGCAATGTTCAAGCATGCAACAGAATTATTTAGTTTTCATTCGAAAAACATTAAAGAAGAAAGAATATATACTGAGGAATAAAAACTAATAGTGCAGCATATGTATATATATATATATATATATATATATATATTATAATATATATACATAGACAAGCATATATTATCAAGTATAATAAGTAGGTGTGTGTCGTGTGTGTGTTGAAGATACATATAGAGAGAGCTATCATGAAGCCTGTAGATAAGATTCATATAAAGTGTGGATGAACATGACAAATGAATATTAATCATAATAATAATAATAATAATAATAAAAAAAGAATATTTACATATTTTTTAAAGATGTTCAAGAACGGTTCTTGGCATCCATCCGCATGCATGAGCTCATCGCCATTTTGTTTCACTTGATATATAATATATATATATATATACACATATATATATTCAATGTACATATATTTAGAGAAATATATATATATATATATATATATGAGTCCATAATGAAGAATATGATGTCGCCGCATATAATGAAGAATATCGTTCACGTGATTATATGCATTCATTTTATTCTGATGAAAAATCGTATTTTTTGATAGAAAACGAGGGTCTAATAATATTTTTTGATCGAACATAATTCTTATATTCACAAACGTGTCGACCATGCATTTATTCAAGATTTGGTAATATAATTCTTGTTAACAACATCGAATTATATATCTAAAAGTACGTTTTATTTATCTAAAAGTTCACGGAGTTCACTATAAAAGAGGGACTTAATCCTTTCAAATTTGTAAAATGGAAAAATTATAAAATTTTGAATCATAAGTTATATCGATTTTCGATTACTATATATTTGATAATTGCAAAAGTTGGTCGCTAACTTTATATGTCGGAATAAATTTAAATATTCGATCATTTTTCCGACAAAATAACTCGGAAATCATACTGTACCAAGAAAAAAGGTGTTTGAATAAATTAGATAATATATTACGACATTAAAGTCTATAGTGCTTGCTATTAAGTTTCATCGGGTCTTTTCGTGGTATACTAGAAATTCAACTCTATATTATTTACCCTTCATTCTTATTTAATTTGCATCAATAATCTTGGGATGTGAAAGTTATATATAAAAGCATATCATAAAAAGTTGAAGCCTCTTCACTACAAAACGTATAGAAAGCTAGCCGTTACACAGGTGATTAGTTATTACTTAAACTAGAACTAGTCCGAGGATCGTCCACAACACATAGTGATATACTCTTTCTCTTCTTCTAACACACTTGCAATTAAAAAAAACTGCATTATTCATCACTTAAATTATATCGTTTTATTCTTGATTATGTGGCTGGCCATCCAAAACCCTCAAACCCATAAAGCGCCGGCCCTCTGAAGCATAGGCCTCAAAGTCCTCCTAAGATGGTGGCTCATGACCTCCTCGGCCCCACCGACGAGCTCGCCACCAATGAACACGGCTGGGATCGCAGGGTTCAGCCCGAGCCTACCTAGGGCTTGCTCGATGTCTCTGCCACGTAGGACTTCGTCGAGCTCGTAAACCGTGGGATGAACTCCGAAATCTGAAAATAGGGTTTTGATAGTGTGGCTCATGCAGCAAGAGCTCTTGCTAAAGATCACTATAGGCTTTTCGGACACCATTTTTCTCACTCTTTCCATCGTTGATATATGATGGTTATATAAAAAAAAAAAAGAGAATATTGGGTTGATAGTGTGATTAAATATAGTGTGAAAAGATTTTAGTTTAGGTTGTGAGGAAAATGGTGAGTGCATTAGGGCGTATTTATATATGCGAGGAGATCGAATGAGGCTAAAGGGATTGAATTGAATATATTTTTCTATAATGCATTTGAGAGTGAAATGTGAGAGGACGATATATATATAACGAATCTATGCTATGCATATTGGAGAACAAAGGGGGGACGTGTCCCTTTTGGTACGGCGTCGTTTTTACTCGATGATGTATATAGGATGATGTAATATAATTAAGTAATTATCTTAAACTCGCATTATATTCTTGCACAACTTGATAAGTAATATTATTGTCATATGACACCGAATATATATATATATATATATATATATTACATATTAAAATTGAAAATAAAAAAGAGAGAATATATGAAAAGCAACATTGCTTTCTTGGTCGATAAATCTAAATAGTGGTGAGAAGTTGCGTTGCATTTGACAATTTTTTTTTTGTCACCATTTTTTGTGAATCTTTTGATGTGCATGTTGCTCTCATCACTTTGAAAAGCTTGTAATGTAATTTCTATCATATAAAATTATAATATGTACATATATATTTATATAAATTTTAAAATTGTACCTTTTTTTTAATGCTGAACTAATCCACATGCATATCTGTTTCATCTCAATCCCACATAAACTACGATGCGACGGTCAAAGAATTCAAGTGAATTCGAATGCATGACCTTCACTTAGAGATAGACAATGCCCACTCGACCTATTATTTTGAGACAGTTAGATTATATTTCGAAGACAAGAAATTCCAGGCCCAGCCCAATGTTGATTAACTACTTGGGCCCAGCCCAAAATATCATTTTATTTTGGGAATTTCTAAAATATATATATATATTATATATCTATATACAGACGACTACATAATAAAAAATAAATAATAATAATAAAAATGGAGAGTTTGGTAATGTAGACGCGTGACTTGTTATTAGCATAGCAGTATATGAACACCACCACATAAATATTAAAAGGAATAAATAAATAAATGGAAGCATAAACAATTCTTTAACCCACCAAACATGTGACTTTGATAGACAGAACAAATAATTATATAAACTATTAAGGATATCATATCATATCATAGTTTATTTTTTTAATAATTATTATTAAATATCTTAAAAATCTAACACGTGTTAGGCATGTCACCGGCAAGAGTCCAGGTGGACCTGTCGCCACCGGACATTGATATGATATCAACCTCCTTACCGTAGCGGTAAAACTTTTTCCCCCCATTTATTATTATTATTATTATTATTATTATTATTATTATGGGATTATTAAATCTTCGCAATTTCTTTCTTTCAGTAATAAGGAAAATCATTTAACTGAGAGAGAAGCAGCAGTAAACTTCCATCCATGGAAGAATCTGAAAAAAAGATGAGATGATTTACAGATTGCAACAGTTACCAAGAAGATTATTCAGACGACAGCCATCTAATTTTCTACCCTCCTTTCGCGCACATTTTTAGTTCTTAATGAAATTCAAAATCACCAACAGGGATTTAAAAAAAAAAATTCATCTTTTTTGACTTTTCTCCACCATCACATTTCTTTAATTTCACACACTCACCACAGAGAGAGAGAGAGAGAGAGAGAGAGAGAGAGGTGTTGCAGTGCAGCGGCATTAATGGGTTTTTCTTCACAAAACTCTTCGTAATTCGTGAGCTCTTCTTTCACTTTCTTTTTTATCTTTTTTCACGCCTGAGCGGTCTCGATCTCTTGATCTCCTCTTATCTTCAGGTGGGGGATCTACAAATCTCGTAGTTTTTCTTTTTATATTTGGGTTGATTATTGCATTTGTTGGCAGCTCAATAACTGTTGGAGGAACGTCAAAGATTGGGTTTTATTTTTAGAGGAAATCAGTAGTGGGTAGCTAAGAAAACGCCGTTTGATGCTCAAATTTGGGTTGATGAAAATTTGTTTGCCGTCAAGAAGATTAAATTTCGAGGTGGGTTCTTTGATTCTTTGAAGTTTTGTAAAAATGGGCTGCTTCCCCTGCTTCGGATCGTCCGAGAATGAAGTGAGCGATGGTAAAAATGGAGTCAAGGAAGTGTCAAAGAACGAGCCTTATAAAGAGAGTTCAACAGCTCGCCATTTGAACAAAGGTAGTTCTGATGAATAGTGTCGGTATATTCTTCAGTGGATTTGACATTATTCTTTCTTTTCTCCCTCAATTTGGTTGATTTTTTTCATTACTTCTCTTTTCTGGGATTGATGTGTTTGTCTAGGATTTGATTAGTTGATGGCAGAGTAGTAATGCCCTTTAACTTGCCCTGATCTGTGGCTCGCTCAAAATTTCGTCGATTTTCGATGAACTAAGCTTATATCTTATGGCAAGGAGTTGTAGTAAGAATGAGTTCTGTTCTGTTTGTATGATTTTCCTTCACTTGTAGCTTTAAAATGAATCAGTAAAGCTTATGAATGGTCTTCAATCTTTCATGTTTCATAGCCTTCTTACAGATTAATTGGTCTGAAGCAGACAGATATTATAGAAAGAATCTCCACTTTGTTGTTGATGCATACTTTAGCATACAAACCTTCCAAAGGTTGTGCATTGAGAATGCTCGATATCTATTTACCATCTCAACAGATAAATCAAGATCACGAAGCAGTAATGATTCGAAGAAAGAAGCATCCCTTCCGAAAGAGCCAAACATCGCTGCTCAAACGTTTACATTCCGCGAGCTTGCAGCCGCCACGAGGAACTTCAGACCAGAGTGTTTGCTCGGCGAAGGTGGCTTCGGACGTGTTTATAAAGGCCGGCTCGAAAGCACGGGCCAGGTGAGTTTACTACATTAATGAAATTTAGTACTGAAGCACTCAGACTCAACTCAACCAACTTATAATGTGCTTTTAATGGTATAGGTTGTTGCAGTGAAGCAGCTCGATAGGAATGGGCTTCAAGGGAACCGAGAATTCTTAGTGGAGGTGCTCATGCTCAGCTTATTACACCACCCAAACCTAGTCAACTTGATAGGCTATTGCGCCGACGGTGACCAGCGCCTACTAGTGTATGAGTACATGCCCTTGGGATCTCTCGAAGATCATTTACATGGTTAGTTAGCTCTTCTTTTCGATGTTTTCTACCATTTTTTTTCACGACGTTCTGAGTAAATCGAACATGAAATGAGCAGATCTTCCGCCAGATAAAGAACCTTTGGACTGGAACACGAGGATGAAGATAGCAGCCGGGGCAGCAAAGGGGCTCGAATACTTGCACGATAAGGCCAACCCGCCGGTCATATACAGAGACTTGAAATCCTCCAACATACTCCTCGATGAGGGCTACTTTCCCAAGTTGTCTGATTTCGGGCTCGCAAAGCTAGGCCCGGTCGGGGATAAGACCCACGTGTCCACCCGAGTCATGGGGACGTATGGCTACTGTGCTCCTGAGTATGCTATGACCGGCCAGCTCACATTGAAATCAGATGTCTACAGCTTCGGCGTCGTCTTCCTCGAGATAATCACTGGTCGAAAGGCCATCGACAGCACTCGTGGGCCCGGCGAGCAGAATCTCGTGGCATGGGTATTATCATTACAATGCATTTCTCTTATTCATGATATATCATTCTCCCTCCAACCAATTTATAGCAGAAAAGCATGATTCAATATTTCATGACATCATATGATCTCTTTTGTCGAAATCAAACAGGCGAGGCCCCTCTTCAAGGACCGAAGGAAATTCCCAAAGATCGCCGATCCTTTACTACAAGGGCACTTCCCTGTGCGAGGGCTGTACCAAGCCCTCGCAGTAGCTGCCATGTGCCTGCAAGAACAAGCAGCCACTAGACCGCTCATAGGAGACGTAGTCACAGCCCTGAGCTACTTGGCTTCGCAGACCTACGACCCCAACGGGCCAACCTCGCAGAGCCACAAGGTCAGCGGTCCATCGACTCCAAGGCGGAGGAACACGGCGGATCGAGTCGAATGGCTCGACGAGGGCTCGCCCTCGGCTCACAGCAGGAATTCGACCGACAGCTACTACAAGAGAAGGGAGAGTAACAGCAGCCCGAGGAACCGGGATTTGGACAGGGAGAGGGCGGTCGCAGAGGCTAAGGTTTGGGGCGAGAATTGGCGGGAGAGAAAGAGGGGGAACGCGGCGATGGGGAGCTTTGACAGCTCGAATGAGTGACATAGGATGGGCCGGGAATTGAATGTTAAGTTATGACGTAAGCTTTGTTGTTCCTATATATATATATTGGGGAAGTTGATGTCTGAGAATTTTTTGCTTTTGTTGTTACGTGGAAAAGACATTGGATTTGTCTTCGAGAGGTCTTACGTTGGTTGGTAAGTCGTTGTAGGTAGACAAGTTGTACGGATGTTTTCTGAGTCGTGTCTTTGTTTTCTCGGCTATATATATAGTATGTATTTTTGGCAGTGTTGTAAAACGCGGCCTAGGCGGCCGCCTAGGCGCTAGTCGGCCTTAAAACGAAGCGAAAACGTTGTAATCGGGCCTTCAGTTCGGCACGGCCGCCTAATCGGCGCCTAGGCCGCGTAGTCGGGCGCGCCTAATCGGCGCCTAGGCAGTGAAATAAAAAAAAATGTAAAATTAAAAAAAAATCCTAAAATAAATAATAATATTTGTAAATTAAACACCCACTGCAATCGATACAGCAACCCACACCTCCATTCTCCACAGTCCACCCACACACATCCACATTTTCCATCCGTCTGTCACCACCTTCCATCGCCGCCTGTCGCACGCCATCGCCCGTCGCACACCATAGCCCGTCACACTCAGTCGCCCATCACGTCACACGCCATCCCGCTGCCGCCCCCGCCCGCTGCCTCAGGACCGTCTGTCACCACCTTCCATCGTCGCCCGTCGCACGCCGTCGCCCGTTGCACACCATCGCCCGTCGCACTCAGTCGCCCGTCACACGCCGTCCCGCTGCCGCCCCTGCCCGCTGCCTCAGGTATGACTTAGACTAGATTTCGATTTGAGTATGAATTAGTAGCTTCCGATTTATGAAATTAGTGGGTTTTTCATCTGTGGAACAAACTCGGGTCCAACTTTTCGATTTGTGTAGAGTAGTGCTTTCGAATTAATAGCTCTCAATTTGTATATGATTTGGAAAATTGATTTGGGTTTTATTTGCTAGTATGAGTCATTCCTTTTTTTATTTTTTGTTTTGATTATTCAAGAATGAGGAGTAGTGATTTATATTTGTGATATTATTTATTTCATAGATTTCAAGATGACAACCTCAAGTGCGGCTTCTCAAACTGTTTCTCAACCTTCCGATGTTCCATCGATTCTTAAACGAAATTCAAAAGATGTCGGATGGGATTATGGCATGTTAGTTGATGGCAAGAACATGGACAAAGTTCAATGCATTAAATGTGGGAAGATGATGAGCGGAGGAGTTTACAGAATCAAAGAACACATAGCTCATATATCAGGGAATGTTGCTCCATGCTCAAAATCTTCAAAAGAAGAACAAGCTATATGTAGAAATGCAATCAATGAAGCAAAGCTTAAGAGGAAAAAGAAGAAGGAGGAAAGTGTAGAGTTGAGATCACAAGTTAATATTCGCAATGACTCTAATGAAGAGGATACTCTTGGAAGCCAACTGGAGGAGTCTCTTGGGCAATTGAAATCACCCCGTTCTCTTGGTCCCATGGATAAGTTCGCTAGTCCTATCAGTCCGGAGACCTCTATGGTTTCTGGTAAGAGCAAGTTACGGGATCAAAACATTAATGAAGCACTTTTCAAACAAAGAATTGAGTCCGTGCGAGAATATGTTGGCGATTGGGTTTATGAAGCCGGTATTCCATTTAATGCTATTGAGTTAGATAGCTTCAAATTGATGGTGGAAGCGATTGGTCAATTTGGACCCGGATTTTTGCCACCGACACGATACGATTTGACAGTACCGCTATTGAGGAAAGCAGTTGATAAAACTAAGAGTTGTTGAAGACACACGAAGACGAGTGGAAAATAAATGGATGCTCAATCATGACAGATGCTTGGAGTGATAGAAAAAGGAGGAGCATCATGAATCTGTGTGTCAATTCTCGCTTAGGTACTATTTTTCTATCCTCTAATGATTTTTCAAATATTGCACACATAAGTGAAGTCATATTTGAGTATGTTGATAAGTGCATCGAGGAAGTTGGTCCAGAGAACGTTGTTCAAATTGTTACTGACAATGCTTCGAACAACATCGGTGCCTCAAAGTTATTAAAACTTAAGAGGCCAAAGATCTTTTGGACTTCTTGTGCTGCTCACACAATGAATCTCATGCTTGAAGCTATTGGGAAACAAACAAGGTTCAAGAATGTCATTGATCAAGCGAAAACATTGACGATTTTTCTATATGCACACCACAAAGTCTTGGCGATGATGAGATCATATACAAAGAAGAAGGACATTGTGAGACCGGGGGTGACACGGTTTGCTTCAGCATTTCTTACTCTACAAAGTTTGATGGAAAAAAAATCAGAATTGAAGACGATGTTTGGAAGTTCCGAATGGGAAGAATGTAAATTTTCTAAGACTGTGAAAGGAAAGGAGGCTTACACAACAGTAATGAGTTTGGGATTTTGGAATGGCGTGTCATCTTGTCTCCAAGTGTTCACGCCTTTAATTAAAGTACTTCGGATTGCTGATTCTGATAGAAAACCATCCATGGGCTTTGTATATGGTGAGCTTATCCGGGCAAAGGAAGAGATCAAGATTACTCAAAATAATATTCCGAGCAATTATGAGTCGATCATTGAAGTTATTGATGAGAAAATGAAAGGTAGACTTGATAGTCCGTTACATTTGACGGCTTATTTGTTGAATCCGTACTATCACTACAAAGACCCTCTCATTCAATTAAAAAATGAGGTCTCAATGGGGGTGATGGACTGCATGGATGTTTTATTTCCTGGAGATGATGTTATGCAAAATCGGATCTTGTTGGATGAGCTTCCTATCTTCAAAGATAAAAGCTCAATTTTTGGAAGGTCAAATGTAGCATCAAGATGCCTCTCGAACGACGACAACTTTGATCCAGGTAAATTCTTTTACATTAATTTTGTTATTTTTACATCGTGATGATTTTTTATATCGTGATGATTTTTTATTGTTCTATTTTATTTGTGTAGTGACTTGGTGGTCAACTTTTGGTTCAATAACTCCAAATCTTCGAAGTTTGGCCATGAGAATCCTCTCATTGACAACTAGTTCCTCGGGTTGCGAAAGAAATTGGAGCGCCTTTGAAGGGGTTAGTGTACTTGTCACAATATTGATGTTATATTACCTCTTTTGTTAGGAATATGTTATATTACTTGATACTCTTTATTACTTTTCATTTTGTTTTTGTAGGTTCATACCAAAAAAAGGAATAGGCTTAATGCAACTCTACTCAATAATCTTGTATTTATCCAATTTAACACAAGGTTGTTGAGTAGACAAAAAAGGGAGAAAGATAGAACTGATGTAGATGTGTTATCTTCATATGAGGCATCCACTGCACAAGAATGGATCGTCAATGGGATTGAAGCTAGTGATGACGATGTGGTGGAGGAAGGGGAGGAAGGAGGAGATAACTTCGAACGTGTGAAGTATCGAACAATAAGGGAATTGTATGATGATGATTTCGATTCTGAAGATGAGGTAAACGAGGATTAAGTATGAGACATTTCAGGAGGGCGAATGATGTACGTTGATGTCTTGCTTGTATGATGGACCAACTTATTTTTTATTTCGATTGATGTGTTGGTTGATATCCGTGGGTATCTTGTGTTTGTGCTTTCGAACTTTATGTGACCTTATTTTTTTTGGCTAGACTTTATGTTGACGTTATTTTTTGTCTTTTAAATTTTGAGTATGCCGTAGAATACTTTCATAATGATGTTGATCTTATTTTCAAAATGGGCTTGTTACTATTTGGGAAATGCTATGGAATATTTTCGGAATGCTATTGGCAAATGAAGTATGTTGAAATATTTTTGTCGTGGTGAAAAAAATGGGTGAACCGAGTAATTTCCGCCTAGAAACCGCGTAGTCCCCGCTTAGGCCGTCTAGGCACTAGGCCCCCCTCGGCCGCCCGACTAGCGCCTAGCGCCTTTTACAACATTGATTTTTGGTCAAGGATCTTCGTGTTTATATTATATAATTATGTTTTTTTTTTTATTTCAAGCATAATTTTTTGATTTCATCCTTTTTTTTTGTTTTTAATGACAAAATCTTGAGAAATTCGACTGAGAAATTAATTCAAATTTCAATGGAGAAACATAATATAGCAAATGAGACCTAAAGCTAATTAAATATATAGAATATGATTTGATGACTTTAATATATTGGGCAAAACACATTATTTTCTCATGTTTACCCTATGTACCAATTAGGCGCCGATGTTTTATATGAACCAATTTAATCCCTGATGTTGTCGATTTTGTACATGTTCCTTCCATTACGATAAACGAATTTTACCGAGAATTTCACACACTAAATCATGGATATATTGATAAAATTGAAATGGTTACTGAAATTAGGGCACGAAACTAAACATTTCTCCTCCAAACTTCCGACATGAGCTCTAGATCGTCTGTTTCGCCGAGCTTCATTGACAGTAGAAGAAAACAATACAAACCCCCCAAATCTTGCAAATATTCCAAAATTCGACCGAGACATGATTTAGTGTGGGGCACGTGCGAAATTTTCGGTAAAATTGACGCTTATCGTGACAGAATGACCAAATTGGTCCAAAATCGACAACATCAGGGACTAAATTGGTTGATACGAAGCATCGGGAACTAAATTGGTCCATAGGGTAAACATCAAGTACCATTTTGGATTTTATCCGTATTCTATACTTTCTCTCTCAGTGATATATGGAGGAAAACTTGATGAATGACAACGAATAAATCAAGTTGAAGGCGTATGGTTAAGGTTTCTTAAGAATAATCCAATACTATCATTAATCATTGACTTATATGGTAACATTCAAAGGGATTAGGATGCTAATTTCATATTCAAGGGTTACATTTTTTCAAAGGTCGACGTACCGTGAAGATGCAGCAAGTGAACTGTCATACTTATCCATAACTAATTTGATAAGTAGGAAATGGTTAACTACTTTTTAATTATTATTTGCCATTCCAAGATATTTTGTTCGTTATTTTACTAATCTTAAAATGGATAAGGAATCTCTCGAGAAACTAAAAATAACCTTTTATTTCTAGAGACAGATATCAAAAGTCAACTATGATATTTACCGAATTTTATATTAGTTTATTTTAGTTTCACACTGGTCAAATATGCATCACACATTTGAACACATCTCTCCAATTTCCCATTGTGAAACGGTCAATCATGCACATCTACCCATTATTCATCCAAGCTGTGGTAACATTATTTAATTATTTTTATATAACATATAATCAAAACCAATTCATCATTGATGGTCTATCATCAACTTTAATTTATATAAAAATAATTATTAATCTCACCCTAAGCCCTCCGTTTGGTCAAAATGAATATGATATGCAAGAAACGTCCAAGAACTTCCAATCCAACTAATACAAACCCTAAGACGACGTTGGCATCTCATCCCTTTATATATATATGATTACAAACAGACAATACCATAACACATACAACATACGAACAATATAGTTCATCATCGTCATCATCGTCATCATCATATCATCATCACCGAGAGACTATAATGGCCGACCATTCGGCTGCGCCACCGAGAAACTATAACGGCCGTGGCTTTGCGCTGGCCGATTTCTTGCTGAGGTTCTTGCTGTTTGCTTCGTGCTTGGCGTCTGTTTTGGCGATGGTGACGAGCAAGCAAACCCTGGTGGTTCCATTACCCAGCCCGCCCTTTCGGCTTTCAAGGCCCGCTAAATTCTCCGACTCCCCGGCTTTCGTGTATGTTCTATTTTATTACAACCATCTCCGGCGTATGCATGTGCGCGTGTGTGTGTGTGTGTTTTCGCCTTTACGGTTTGAATTTTGTGCCAGGTGCATATCATAATCAAGAAATTTGACAATAAAAGTTGTTTCCTCCCTTTGTTTATGCTATCCAATTATTACAACGTTGGCTTTTTTTGGGAAACTAACGTTGGTAATAACAATGCGATGGTGCAGATACTTTGTAGCAGCACTCTCAGTTGCAGGCTTCTACGGACTCATAACCACACTCATCTCCTTCTTCAGCCTCTCCAAGTCAAGCTATAGCGGAAAAATCGTCTCCCATCTCATCATATTCGATGTGGTAATAACGTCGTCTCTCCCATCTCTCCATGTGAAGCTATGATGCTTTTATTTAAATTTATGGTTCTGAGTAAATATGCAAATGCAGCTACTGCTGGGAGTCGTAGCATCAGCAACTGGCGCAGGCGGGGGAGTTGCATACATAGGCTTGAAGGGCAACTCCAAGACTCAGTGGATGAAAATCTGCAACAGATACGACCGCTTCTGCAGGCACGTAGGAGCTTCGCTCGCCGTCTCCTTGTTCGCATCGACCGTTCTTGCACTGCTCGTCATCGTCGCCGTTCGTTCGCTGTCCAAGAGAATACCAAAGTAGTACAACGTCGAGCTTTCATTATTCGTTTTAATTATATATTTGCATCTGTACTAGGGTTTCTTTTTCTTTTTCCCAAGTAACTTCTGTATCTGTTTTATGTGTATATATAATGTTGTTTGGTAAATTAAATTCATATCTCTGAGGTAAGTTAATGTTCAAGAAATTCACAGAAAAGATTAGCCCAGAATTTTATTTCGAACACAAGCATGTAAAAATTGAAACTTTGCACAATCAAATCACATACAACAACAATGATCAAAATCTCAAAGAATTGCATATGTGAAAGTCAACCCCAGCGAGCATTACTGTTCGTGGATCATAGCCCCCGAATGTGTCGGGTTCGGGTCATAAGGAAAAGGGTCTGGGCGGATCTCAAAATCTACACCACAAACCACAAAGTCTAAGCAGTTTAAATAATCAAGATTTGATGATGATGATGGTGATGATTATAGAAGCTTGACTTATTACCAGATGAAGAGGTTCTAACAAGAGGGGTAGCGATATATGAAGGCCACGTGGCGCCTGGGCTGTGGGGCGCAAAGAAACATCAGCATAACAGCCAAGAAAACTACGAGAAGGAGAGCTTGGATGTTTATTCCATCGTCTGATTCGCAGCAGATCTTTCCCATGGCTTCTTCGTCAGAATGGGGGATTGATGAAGAATATGAGAGGAGATTATTACATGATTTTTGCTTTGGTATCTTAAGAAGACGGACTTGTTTGTAGCAGAGATATCAAAAGATTCTGACTTGGCCTAATTTAGCTTATTACCGAAGTTCATTCAACGAAAAATGACAAAGATTGATCCCAAAGTCAACTTCTTGAAGGTTTCAGCTAATGAATGATTTAGACATAATCAGGCAGTTTGTCACTTTCCCAAGAGGGTAAAAAGGCTAATGGATTATTGGGGACTTTTTGTGGGTCGTTAAAGGCCCAACTCACCGACCCGCCCGACCCGACCCGTATGGTTTACCCTAAAGAAAAGTGTAATAATTTAGAATGTGATCTTCTTATCTTATCCACATTCATGGACTGCTCAGATTCTGATAGTGTCTGCGAGTTTTTTGAGGTTTAAAACGTTTCAAATCATTTTTTGCGAGGTTGGATCCGAGTCAGCAACGTGTCATGTGGATGTGGGCTGTCTGCCACGTGTCGATCTGCAGTGAATTCTTGAATTTGAATTATTTTGTAATAATAATAATAATAATAATAATAATAATTGTGGACATTGAATATGGTGGCGACATGGGGGTGGTCACTGCCCCTCAATAATTAAATTATTTTATGTCATTGCATAAGTCTACTTTTATTACATTACACGTCAGCATGTCTTAGTTCCTATGTACGCTTTTTGTCATCCACAATAAATATCGACGGTCCAATGTTTTTGAAATTTTCACGCGTTTTATTAGGATATGAATGAAACGTTTATCTGTCAAAATTGAATTCAACTTTAATATATTTGACATATATATATATACATATTGGATATATTTGATATAAAAATATAAAATAAAATAAAACATTTCTCTTTTCCTTTTGTAAAGGAAAAGCCAAATCAAATGTATGCGGCTGCCATTTGTTTCCGCCAAGCAATGGAAACGTGTGAAGATATGCACTTTCCATTTTTTTTTTCTTTTTTCTTTTTCTTTTATTATTGGCCCCCCAATAATTCTCTTTATCGTTTACTCCCTCTTGAATCTTTTAAAGCCTCTGAAAATATTTATTTGTTCATACACACAATCCGTTTGCACAGAGAGATCTATTTCTTTCAAGAGTTCTCTCCCAATCAAACTCAATCGCCTGACCTTAATTCTGTCTAAAACATTGTAAAGATCTTACCTTTCTTGTTTTTCTTCCCCGAAACCCTATAAAAATTCAAGCTTTAGCCAAATTAGTTACTGTAATTAAGTTTTTTTTCATCTGGGATTTTTGTAGTAATGGAGGTTTCTGTGATAGGAAGCTCTTCACAGTTGAACCTAGGCAAAGTAAACGATGCTGGGTTTTTCAGCAGGAATCTGACTGCTAGTAAGATCTATAGCTTGAAGATTTCTACCTCAAGAGGAGTTTATGTCAGTCAAGGTCACACCCTTCAATGGCCGTCAAGATCTTCAGCTGGCTTTAGCCTTAGAGCATCTGCTAGTACTGAAATTCAAGCTGATTCATTTTCAGCTCCAAAAAGTACCAAAATCAAAGCTGTAAGTACCATCTTTTCTGTAGGATTTGTTGTCCCTTTATTCTTCTGTTTCAGATTCTTGATAATCGGTGGTAATGAATATTGGGATGTCTGTGTTGTCTGTTTTTGCTGAAAATTCCAAAAAAAAAAAAAAAAATTCCCACAAACGATTTGTCATAAACTTTGTATTTTTATAAAAAATTCAGTGATTTCTTTATTGGGAATTTGCATTGGTTGCTGTTTTCTTTTACCAATTATGAGTTTCAAATCTGATAAAGCTCATTGACATGCTTTATATATCCATTACAGAACGATGCTGTCAAGTTATATGTTGGCCTGCCGCTAGATACTGTCTCGATATCCAACAAGATAAACCACGCCCGAGCGATCGAAGCCGGGCTTAAGGCGTTGAAGTTATTAGGAGTCGAAGGCGTTGAGCTTCCCATATGGTGGGGAGTAGCAGAAAGAGAAGCAATGGGACAATACGATTGGTCGAGCTACCTTTCAGTCGTTGAAATGGTCGAAAAATTGGGCCTTAAGCTCCACGTCTCCCTCTGTTTCCACGCCTCGAAAGAATCTAAGATCCCTCTTCCACAATGGGTCTCGCGGGTCGGCGAATCCGACCCGAGTATCTACTTTGCGGATCGGTCGGGGCGGCTGTACAAAGATTGTCTGTCATTGGCCGTGGACGACGTTGCTGTCTTTAATGGGAAGACTCCCCTCGAAGTGTACGGAGAGTTCTTAGAGAACTTCAAGTCTTCGTTCTTGCCGTTCATGGGATCTACGATCAGTGTAAGCTCATACTACTTTCTGTTCACCTTAGCATACGAATGAATGTTAGAGTACTGATTTTCTTATGTTTTTTTTTTTCTCAGGGTGTTTCTGTAGGCCTCGGCCCAGACGGCGAACTACGTTATCCATCTCACCACGATTCTCCGAAGACTAGGGCTCATATAGGGGCGGGCGAGTTTCAGTGCTACGACAAGCACATGCTCGGCAGGCTGAAGAACCACGCCGAGGCACACGGGAATGCCCTCTGGGGTCTAGGCGGGCCCCACGACGCCCCGAGCTGCGAAGAGTCTCCATTCTCCGGGGGCTTTTTCGCAGAAAATGGTGGATCTTGGGACGGCCCTTACGGCGACTTTTTCCTCTCGTGGTACTCCAACCAACTCATTCTTCACGGGGATAAAGTCCTCTCGCTCGCTTCCTCGACTTTCAAAGACGCTGCGATAACATTATCTGCAAGAATCCCTCTTATCCATTCGGGCTACAAGTCACGTTCCCGTCCCTCCGAACTCACGGCAGGAATCTACGACACGGATAAAAGGAACGGCTATGAGGCCATTGCTGAGGTCTTCTCTAGACATTCCTGTAAGGCCATAATCCCCGGGATGGACCTGTCTGATTCAGACCAGCCTGACGAATCTTGGTCGAGCCCAGAACTTTTAGTCGCACAGATCGTATCTTCCTTCAGAAATCGCGGGATTGAGGTCTCGGGGCAGAACTCGTCGGTTTCTTGCAGTGGTTCGAAGGGTTTCGAACAGATGAGGAAGTACTTATCTGGCAATGATAAGGCGGTGGATCTGTTCACCTATCAAAGAATGGGGGCTTACTTCTTTTCGCCCGAGCACTTCCCTTCTTTTACTCAGTTCGTTCGAAGCCTGGACCAACCTATTCGAAGTTCTGATGATTTGCCAGTCGAGGATTTCGACGGTGTGGATTCACCTTCTGGTTCGAATCTAAGCATGCAAACTGCTTAGGCCAACGTTTACTCTTTTATGTTATTACATGTTAGATTGCACCTTCATAGGCCAATTTGGATGCTTATATGTATAGTTTGAAGAGCAGTGTTTTATGACTGCTGCATATATGAGATTTATATCCTCGTACTACAAGTGATTTACAGAACATTAATCGGACAACTACTTTCGAACATCAGAAAAATGTAGCTGCAAGCATATCATTTACAACTTCATTCGTCTGCTAAATCATTCACAAGCAATCTTAGAGTCGAAACTGCTAAGACATATGGCGAAGGCCTGAAATGAAACAAACTAAAATCAATCTGAAATCAATCTTAGAGGATAGAGATAGTCCATTGTAAATGCATTTTTGGTGACTTTGCCAAACTGAAGTACGACCCTCTCATTTTCGGGTTCGGCCGAGCCGTTCTCCGGCAAAGCGAAAAGCTGGAAGTTCTTAACCAAAGCAACAGTGACGCGGCCATGGAAGTTCAGACACCAGCATTGAAGCTGCTCTTGCCATCTCGGAGACTTATTTCTCAGCACGAGCGAATTAGCATCACCTTCACTGTTATTATTACCAGAGGAAGATTTATCCATAGGATTCGACTTTGAACGGAGAAAAGGGATTGTAGAGGGTGAATCTCCGCCGAAAATGGGAAAGTGTGTTTGGGTTGGGGCGACACCACCAGGGTTAGTGGAAGATGCTGGAATTGCATCCATGACACAGTGAATTTTGCCCGGGCCTCTGTAAGAATTATAAGACAATACAACCAAACCTTTATTACTTGAAGCATGATTCGAATCTAAGATGTTTCGAAATTTTTTCTTTTGCTCTGTGAAACTAATAACTAGTTTACCTAGCTCCAAGCACGTTTAACTCATACGAAATATGAGCCATGGGATAGTTGCCAGCATGAACTTTGTGAGAAGTCGGTTTTGAGTGTGAGGGTTGAGTTTTCGACATTTTAGCAACGTAGTTTGGAGAAAGAGCATCGTAGACTACAAACTTTGTGCTGAGGAAATTAGATCTGCAGCGAGAGATAGAGAGGGTAGCTTCTTTTAAACAATCTGAATCTTCCTCTGCAATATAAAGTGTTTTAAGACAAGAAACTCGTGTTGAGGCAAACCTTAATTTTCCAATGTAAGTGGCACTTCCCTTCGACACATCTGCACTTAAAAGATCATGTAGTCTGTATAAGTGGACCGTCTAACTTTGCGAGCAGCGAGTAGAAACTTTCCATCATCTGTTAGTGCTGTCATAAAAAGCAATAAAGAGATGTCAACAAGGGAACAATGCCCAGAAATGAATAGCCCGGGTTGGAAAGAAAGAAACTTGTTATTGACAAGCCGAGAAACAATGCGTACCTTGACTCAAACTTACGTAAAGATAATATGCTTGATTCGTGCGGTCCCTTTTTATGAAACATCGAAGAGGAGAGTCTCTTGGACCAGGCTGCATAAACGGGATGAGAATTTTTCAGGTGGGAATGATTTAAAAACACAACAAAACGATTGAAAAGATGAATCTACGCTGAAATTGTCGGCACTATAACATAATCTCAGTGCATTCCGAGGCTTGAGAGCGTATCGCTATCGTAAAAGCGTGGAAGGACGTGAAAGGTGATTCATCAAACTACAGGCAATAAACGTTGAGTTTTTACGTCTGATCTGAAGTCAATGCTATGAAAACTGATTCCAAGTGCACAAAGTTTGCCCCGACCCTTGCATACTATGTTCGAAAACTAACGACACGACATTCAGAAAGAAATCGAAATGCACTAAAAGCATGAATTCAAGCTCCTAAAATAGGCCTAAATTACACCATAAATACCTGCTTGACTGAGACAGGGAAAGTAAATTTTCCCGACAACTCAGGAACCTTAACGACCTCTTTCATGACTTCCCTCCAGCCCTTGCACACGCCAGCACACACCGCCAAGTTTCGCCGCGCCGGCCAGTTTGATTCAGACTCCTCCATCTTCATCAAGACCTCCCTCAGTAATTCAACTGGCAAATTATCCCAAGAAAAATCAGTACCACACTTATTCCCACCATTACAGCACTTATCATCGCTCGATTTTTCGTCATCTTCTTTAGACACCACCATTGAACTGTCCTGCACTACTCTCCTTGACCGTGGCTTCAAACCCAGCTTCATGATTTGCCCAAGAAACAACCTAGAACTATCTTCAAGCTACAATTTTGGATAAATGATTGGGGAAGAACTCGTCAGCCCTGATGTAAATGCATCAAGCCCGCGTGATTTTGACAAGGCAGCGATTTTGCGGGCTGTGAAGATTGATCGAATCCAACGAAGGAAGTAACTTTGATTAAACCCTTCGAAAATTGAATCGATTTTGCGGGCAGGGTTTGATCGAATTACGAAACAGAAGCGTTGGTTTTATGTCACAGTGAAGAAAGTTATTTTTCGGAAGATCTTTTTCTGTGACATAGCATTAGGTTTGAAATATGATCTTTATGGATAAAGATTATTACATCTATTAAACATTAAATTAATGATATCCAGCTGTCTTATGAATATGAGAACAAAACTTCCACGATAATACATAGACAGCAGAATGATTTGATCGTCACACCAAAAATAAAAAGTAGCATAAAAATACTTTGCAAGTTTGATTCAATCTTTATTATTATGATGATATTATATATATAAATATATATATCATTTACTGAAGTGAAAACAGAGACAGTTATGGTGAGACATTCGAGCCAAATTCGAATATGAAATTTTCAAAATAACCGATTCCATGAAAAAGAAAAAAGAAGAAAAATCTTTAGTACTTTTCGAAATGTAACAAGTTATATGTTTTTCACAGAAACGATCTTCAAGTAAGCTTACGCTCGAAACAAGGACCCGACCATCAGAGAGATCAACGCCACCATACAAACAAATAGAGGCGGGAAACCATTTCGAACGATTCTGCCATCTCCGCTACTCTTTATCCTTGTAAATGCCTGTCATGGAAAATGGAGGTGGCTTCACTTCCCATGTAAGAGATAATGGTATGCAAATCCCTTAACATCCCCTTGGTATCGAAGGGAGAGTCAATGGATCATTTCGTTATCACCATATGGGCACACCGCAAGAGAGAGAGAGAGAGAGAGAGAGAGAGAGAGAGAGAGCAAATTCCATCAACACTAACCATTTCTTGATTCCATGTTTCCTTCACTTCAATGGCACTATTTCTCTCTTGTTTCAACTTCTCAATGGTAGACTCAGCCTGTTAATGGATTTGCATCAGCATGGTGGCCCGAACGTATAAAAATGAAATTTCAGTTCTTCAACAGCATTGTCAATGGCCAAGAATGATTTATAAGCAGTTTCTCAGATTTCAGATTTCCCAAGATTATGATATTGTGGTGCAGCAGTACTAACCTCGACCAGCTTGATATTCATAATAGAAACCTTTGACCTCATATCTTCAAGAGCCTTTGTTAACTTTAACTTTGTTTCTTCAGCATCTTTAAGTTGCTTAGTAACCTCTTCCCTTTTGGAGCTGAAGTCCTCGTCCACAGCAGGAATTGGCATCGTATTGTTCTTGAAGCCAAGTGCTCCGGACTCTTCCATATGATTGTTGACATTTTCGCTAACCTCCGGCGTCACCTGCAAACGTAATAATTCAACCCATACACGAATATATCGATTGTAAAAGAAAATGCAGAACAAAAGAGGCAGTTTCCAAAGATGTACAGGCAAGTCATGTTTTCAATGGGGTGATTGCTTACTGTCAAGTCACACAAATAGAACATAATAGAAGTCTCACCATTTCAGGAGGAGGGATGTTTTTATCTCCACTATGTAATTTATCGGCGGCCATTGAGGACTCGTGGGATGAATGTTCTTCCTTGATAGCTCCATTTTGGGATAAAACGGGCAAATCGGTCTCTTTAGGCGACAACTTCGAGTAAGATGGGTCCTGTTCCAAAGCTACATCACCAGCACCAGGTACCTTTACGGGAGAATCGGGTGCGCTAGTCAGGACCACCCGCAGCTTGGTCTCTTCAATATACTTGTGACCATCCTTTGTAAACTGTCAAAAAAAAAAAAACAGTATGGAACGTCAAAGAGACTATGAGATCCTAGTTTCAGATCCACTAAGTTATAAGAAGCAAGCCCACCATGCTGGGTGTTATTTCTTCTTCGTTTGTGCCGAAAGGTACGATAGTGCTTTGGATCAGAAATTTATCCTTGCAAATCATATCGGATGGAGCACATTTCGGTGCTTGCATGGTCACTGCACCACGGGTAAATAATTATGGGTAAAGTAGTTTCACTAGAAAATATTTCAAATTTCTGCCAAATATGGGCTATTTCTACACCAAAAGGCAACAACCGTTCGATGAAAATTCACTAGACTCAACTAAATCAGATACAATGTTAACAATAGTGAGACAACACAAAGTAGTCATTTTAACATGCCGAGTAGCTATGCTGAAAAAAAAAAATACGAAACGAGTAAATACCTGTGAAATCACTAGTTGATTTAGGCTTGATTATGCCTATGTTGGGTCTCACACAGTATTTCTTCGGTGATGTAGTTTTCACCTGAGAAATTTACTTGCATCCATTTCATTAATAACTCGCAAGAAAGACACAAGTTTGCATGCTTAAGTGGTACAAACAGACATATACATAATCAACAAGCAAGACAAATTAAAAAAAAGTACAAAACCATTGTTTGCTAAAAAGTATCAAAGTTGAAGAAAGACGGTGAACAGATTGGGATTAGGAACCACTGACCTTGAAAGCCACATACTGATCCGTAACATTGGCAAGGTGAATGGCACATGAACTTTGTCTCTTTAACTCAACTAGTGAAGCCGGAAAAACCATTAGAGAGGATGAAAAGTTAGTGCAGTAATTGATCATCTATGAAAGTAAGAAACTACAACCAAAATGTTGCCGCAATATTTTCAGATATTATCCACAGCCAAATCTTCTTCTTAATCACTTACATGTGAACTTTAATTCACGTGGCTGAATTTCAACTATCTGAGCATTCATAGTTCTTCCAAAACCTGAAAACAAGCACCAAGAAGTCAAACAAACAACCATGAATCCAATATTTTCGATTCTATCTACATCTCAAAGGCGACGGTCAGGACCCAAAGCAATTTTTTGTGAACCTTTCGGAATTTGATGACGACTCATGCTCAACCATTCACCATATAACTTCAACTAGAGAAAGTACGAGTCAGCATAAAAAATATAGTTGCATTTCGTTTTTCGTTTTTCTATATGATTTCACAAATATACAAATGAATATCGTAATAAATAACTCTAAGCTTCATTTATAATTCACCCAACATACCATAAAAAGTATTTCGTGTTTTATCTGCAGTTATATAGAAATTGACTTATTGTTGAACAAAAACAACCAAAAATAGCAAATTGAAAATTGTGGCCTATCAAACTACGAAAAGGAATTCGACCATCACACACTCAATCACCTCATTCATGTCACCAAAATGCTAGTTATGACACGCAGGCATAGACAAATCATCAAATATTATATCCATTCATCATGCTTAAACACGATTCAGTCACAAAAGCATATCAAGCATATGTACCTCAGGCTCCATATTGTACGATCAATACAAATACTACATATCACCACACAAAAAAAAAAGGTCCTCAAATTCATCGCATATGCATCTGAAACAGCACCAAACGCATAAAATAACAAAAACTGCATGAACAATGCAAACCAAAGCGTGATCGCACACCGCAAGCAGAAACCGAGAATCTCAAAGAGTAAACGAAGAGACGTTACCGTTAAATCAGCAGCAAATCGACGCGATTCGGATCAATAGATAGCCCCCGCTGATATAGAGAAGAAATTGAGAGAAAGCTGCAGGAAAAAGTCGCTTTAGGGTGAATTTTCTAGGAAAAATTTCGTAAAAGCCTTCTCTGTGAGAAAGACAGAGTGAACTTGAAGTAGAATCCAAGTGATAATATATATATGGGTAAATTTCTTATCAGTCCCGATCGAACTTTCAAATTCCTCTTAAATACCACTTTAGTTATTTTTTCCTCTTAAATATCGATTTGGCAAAAACTTCTTATTTAGTACCCCAAACATTGAAAAGACGAAACTAGCCTTACTTAAATTACTCATAAAAGCTCTATGATTATTATATCAACACTCGCGAGTATTAAACCAAGAATGCACATTATTATACCAGAAACTGAAAGCACAATTCTACTGACAAACAAAGATATTATACCAGATGTCGTCAGTATTATACCAGAAAAATATATAAACATCATGCCAACCGTCAAACATCACTATTATACCTGTAAGTACAAAAATTATACCAACTGAATGCTCAAACAACTATTCCAGTAAATCTAATTATTATATTAACAAGGCAGAAAATTATACCATGAAAGGTACCAATTATACCAATAGATATTGATCAATTTTACCAATAATTGTACTAACAAATACGGTAATTATACCAATAAACACAAAATCATACCAACAAAATACCCAAATAAATATGAACATTATAACAACAGAAGTATTTATTAGACCAATTGATACTGATCAATTTTACAAATAATTATACTAACAGAACTAGTTACTATACCACTCAATATGAAAATTATACTAACAAAATACTCAAATTAACTATTCCAGGAAATCAAATTATTATACTAAAGCACATAACATAATACCAGCAGACGTACCGATTATACCAATAGATACTGATCAATTCCACACAAAATTTTACCAACAGACTCCCTCAGCATACAAAAAAAAACCAAAAATTGTACTAACTGAGTACCGATATAACTATTCCAGCAAACGTACTTATCATACTAACAGATACTAAAATTATACCATCATACATACATAATATACCAATAAATTCTGATCTTTTACCAATAATTACACCAACATATTTCGTTATTATACCAACAAATTATGAATGATTGGTTAACAGTTTGTTTATCCCAACAAATGACCGATATTTACTGTTCAGTATTATACCAACTCCCGTCATAATTATACCAGTTTATACTAATTATGCCGACAGTTATCAACTAATTAAACTTATTAAATGTAGAAATTATACCATCAGTGCTGATGACTATATCACCAGATAACTATTATATCAATAGTACTGCATATCATACCAATAAATGTCGTTAATAAATTTATGTTTTTATTATACCAACAAAGCTAGAAATTATACCATCAGTCATTTGCAATATCAACCGACATTGTACCGACATTTTAAGGCCCGCCAGTGAGCGGGACTGGGCCGGCAAGCCCGCGCGGGCCGCGGGCTTTGGGCGGGCCCGCCAGCCTAATATTAAAATATATTTACATATAGTTTACTAATAAAATAACATTAAAAAAAATTAATTTTTAAGGTTTTTAATAATAAATTAATTAATAATTACTGAAAAAAATAAAAAAATTTAATTAATTAATAATAATAATAAATTATATTTTATTTTGACTTTGGGCGGGCCAGGTCCGCCGAGCCCGCGGTCCGCCAATGTGGCGGGGCGGGCCCCCACTATTATACCAACAACTATGGCTTATTGTACCAATAAAACATCAATGATATTCATTATACCAATAGTGGGGTTAAATTTGATCAACATATGCTGTTTTTATACCAACAGTTTGGATTATTATACCAACGAATGCTTATGACTAATCTTATGTTAAACAAAGTTGTTATACAATGTTGTAGAACAATGTTATGGTATTACACCATATGTACCAAGTATGTTGTTATAATGTCAATCTATTACAACACTTGCTATTCCAAATCTTATGTTATAACAACATTTGTACTAAGTATGTTGTTATAATGTTATGCTAATACAACACTGCTATTCCAAATCTTATGTTATTACAATGTTTGTAAGTTTAATGTGATTACACCAATATGAGAACTTATGCTATCTTACCAAAACGTTATACAAGGTTTCAAAGTTTAATGATAGTATACATATATATACGATTCTTATATATGTTATTATACCAAAGCATTACATTTGTTTAGTTTAATGTTATTATAGCATAATTATACGAAATAATTATTATAATAATATTATACGAAAACATTATACAAATCTTAAGCTGACACAACGTAATTAACACATTAATTACTATGAAAACATTATCATAGTAATTGATTGTGAGCATACCTATAGATCGATTTATTATCTGATTCATGAAATTATAATACCAAGAAAAATCTATATTATACCAATTTTATAAAATAGATCAGGGATTGCAGAACAATTATATATTTATTATACCAATTCAGTAAATTATTATACCATCTAAAACTGTTATTGCATATTGATTTTCAGCATACCTACCGACCAATTTATTATACCGATTTATTGAAATATTATACCAATTCAGCAAATTATTATACCGTCGAAAATATTTATTAACTAGATCGGGCATTGCAGAACGTTTATCTATTTATTATACCAACAGATGGATCCGTTATTACACCAACAAAATTAATAATAATACCAACTTGTTCTAATTCGAACATATGTAATTACAATAATTACGCTCTAAACCATTTTTTTGCCCCAATTTATCCCGCTCAATACTATTCCCGATTTTTTCACCATTACGTAACACAATTACCCCCAATTTTTACCCCGGTTGCATTTGCAATTACAGTCTGTTGGATTAATTAATCTTAAGTCAATAGTTCAGTATTTATTGGTATATTAGTGAGATCTGTTGGTATAATTAATAATGAATTTTATCAATATTTGCTGGTATAATAATTAGGTCTGTTGGATTATGTTATGTAGTATACTTCTGAGTATAATAGCTAATGTAGTTGGTAAAATGCCGTCTTTTGTTGGTAAAATGGTGAAAAATTGGATGGAAAATTTACAAATTATGAATTTCTTGGTACAATTTCAGAATCTGTTGGTACAGTAAATGTATCTGTTGGTGTAGTTATTTGTAAAGCTGATGAGTATCTATTGGTACAATAGGTGCTTGTGTTGGTATAATACTCTATACTGCTGGTGTAATTAGTAGATTTACTGGAATGATTATTTGATTATTTTGTTGGTATAATTTTTTCGTTTGCTGGTATAATAGTGATGTTTGACGGTATTAGATGCGAAAACTATATTTATTGAACTAGTTATTTGTGTATCCTGTTAGTATAATTTTTAAATTTGTTGGTATAATGTAGGTGTCTGTTAATACAATTTTCATTAGAATTATCAGTATCTATTTGGTATAATCCGTACTGCTGATGGTATTATGTTATGTGCTTTAGTATAATAATTTGATTTCCTGAAATAGTTAATTTCAGTATTCTGTTGGTATAATTCTCATGTTGTTGGTAAAATTACTGTTTTCTTGGTATAATTATTGGTAAAATTAATCAATATCTATTGGTATAATTGATACTTCTCTTGGTATAATGTTCCGCTCTGTCGGTATATAATTAGATTTACAGGAGTAGTTATTTGAGTATTTTGTTGGTTTAATATTTGTATTTGTTAGTATAATAGTGATGTTTGACGGTATTATATGCGAAAATCACTTCGTATATTATTGGTTAAATAATTATGACAGTTGGTATGATGCTTTTATAATTTATTGGTATAATACTGGCGACATCTGGTATAGTATCTTTGTTTATCAGTATAATTGCGCCTTTAGTTTCCGGTATAATAACGTGCTTTCTTGGTTTAATACTCGCGACAGTTGATATGATAGTCATAGCGCTTTTCTGAGTCAGTTAAGTAAGGTTAGTTCTGTCTTTTCATATCTTTTCGGTACTAAACAGGAATATTTTGGCAGATCGGTATTTAAGAGGAAGAAATATTAAAAGCGGTATTTAAGAGGAATTTTAAACTTCGATCGGGTCTGAAACGGAATTTCCCCTATATATATATATATATATATATTTCAGTCAACAGAGGTGATGAGATTTTAAGGCTGAGTTGGAAAACAAAAAAAAAAGATTTTAGGGGAATAATCTAGTGTGGCAGAGAACACTAAACTTGGGACTAAAAAATATGGTAGACCAATAATTGAATCCAAACAATTCCCTTCTTAGAATTTAAACCATCTCCAATACACAAAAATAGACTACATATTTTCTTTAATAAAACTCTAAATTTAATAAGAATAATCTTAGTATATATCTTGTTGGCTTTCACTGTCATAATGAATCCCCTTCAGACACAAACAAACTAAGCTTCGTTTTCCCTTTGTTAACAATGATGCTCGATGGTTGTGATTGTGTGTATATACTATATGTTATATAGTTTAATCAGCAAAAAAATTATTTTTCCATATAGTACAAAAAATAAAAAAAATTGTCCGTCTTGTATTTTTAATTATATTATCTTCGTCATGAGTCATTGCATTGCATTGCATTGCATTGAAGTGGTTAATTTTCTTGCAAAATATGTACGATGATTAGCTTGTAGTGCAGCAACTCTCTCTTAACGATTTAGTCCCTTTTAAGCGTAAAAACGCTACTAGACAACCTTCACGCTTTCTCTTTCCCCCTATCGCTTCTCAAATCGAAAACACTGCCCTGCCAGCTTTAGAGAGTCAAAAATTAAATCGAAAGATTTAAGAAAATTAAAAGCGAAAATGCACAATGGTTGCGACATCAGAGCTCTGTGGATTCTCAGCAATCAAGACGCCGTGATTTTCTCCAGGTATTTAGCATTTTCTTGCTTCGACAAGTATAATATATTTTATTGATAGTTTTATTCGGTTTAATTTTTCGACGATTTGATGTTTTTTGATCGAATCGAATGAATTAGGAAGTTTCCCGTGGTGGAAAAGAGATGGCGGGTGATGTGTGAGAAGGGGAGGGAGGGCGATTTGAAGTATAATCTGTTGCCTTATGATATGGAATTAGCTGCTGCTTTCACTGATCGTAAAAAGAGGTTTACTTGGAGCCTTCTTTTTTTTTTTTGTTAGTTTTGCTCCTAATTGTATGCTTGTAGCTGCTTTATCATGTTGGACTTATTAGCTTATGTTCTGCGTTAGTTTAGGTATTACATAATCTAGTGTAGGACCTTTTAGCTGTAGGATTAGTCTAATTGTTGAGCTGCCCTCTCTTGGAACTTGTATTATTCTTACTTGCTGTTGTTTCTGTTAACTCAGGGAGGGTTCTTCTCGTGGATTTGGGTTACGCTTAGGTCAGTCTGTCAAGGGATCGGATTCATGGGTTGATGATCCTATTACTCGTCATGTAATTAGTTTGTCTGTTGATAAAGAAGAGGAGGGAGAGCATTATCTCTTGTGGCCTTTGGTCTTGCACATAAAGGGTCCTTATTCTATCCTTGTTTTACCTCTTGTTGAGCCTCGTCATTTGAAATCCTATCGGAAGATGTGCAACAGATCGGATTGTGGAAGTGCTGTTGGAGCAGATGATAATTTGTCTTCCCTCCTTGATCTTCCATCGATCACAGGGTACGGTAAGTTGCACTTTTACGTGCTTGCTGAATCTTTTATTTTCTTTCTGCTCCGTGTTTGACGATGTTGTCTAGTGGGGCCGCTTTTCCATGCTGCTTGTTTTGGGATGCAATTCATGTTCTGCATGGATTAGATTGCTTTTCCATGCTGCATGTTGCAATACGTGTGTTTAACCTTTATAAACGATGCCTATGCTTGTTATCATCTAAAATTTCTTTTGGATCGTTAAGCTGTTGAGAATTCATGGCACTTGCCTAGATTGACTACTGGCATGTTGTCTTCTGATGTTTATAGGATGACCCCTTTTTTTCCAGTTCTCTCATTTGGCTCACCCATCTTTCCGTATCCTTCTACTTCACGAATTCTCTCTTTATGCAATTTTATTTTCTTTCATATTTGATTTGGCCTTTCAGCCAATAAAATATTTTTTCTCTTCTTGCTTTTGATATCGCATATTGTACTTGTCCAAGTGGATTGATAACTTGAGTGAGCTATCTCAGATTAGACAATATTTTCTTCCTCAAAACAACAAACATACTTCTCATTGTTACTCATTAATTTTTTCCAATTAAAATGTTTTTAGGGCCTTTATTGTGGCACATTCAATTGGAGATATTATACTCGGTGAAGCAATGGAGCCCGAAGTAGTTGTTTCTTCTTCTCCCTCAGTTGGAGGATTGCTAGACTCACTCACGGGCAGTATAGGAATTTCAGGTATCTCCGCAAGGGCGAAACCTGTTGCAGCGCCTGTTGCAGCATCAGCCGTTTCTGGGGCTGCTGTAAGTGGAGCTCTGACTTCTGACGTTCCCAAATGGGGTCGAGACCGTTGGACAAAGATGCGCTTCGGTCTTTTATCAGCACTGCAATGCCCTTTGGTTGGTAACTTTTATTTGAGGGTCTATTCTACCCTACCCAAGTGGGTAATATCCCAACTCCATTAAGATTGTGACACAAGCAAAAAAAAACATTGTTTTGCTTATGTGTCAAAAATCTAATGAGTTGGGTTGGTGTATAAACATGGGTTGGGTAGTGGTGATCTTATTTGAGATGCAGTACAATTTTTATATGCTTTTCAAGTAATATCTGTTTTATTTTCTTTCTTTTTTTGTTGTAGGCACTCCCCTGGATCTCAGTTTCTCAAATGCGAATGCTATCAGAATTGCTGGATTTTCTCAAGCAGATGTGCCTCCTGTGGAACGAAAACAGCCTGCTTGGAAACCTTATCTTTACCGGGGAAAACAACGGATATTATTCACAATTCACGACACAGTTAATGCTGCTATGTATGATCGAGATGAGATACCTGACAGCATAACAGTTTCTGGTCAAGTGAAATGTAGGGCAGAGTTGGAAGGACTACCCGATATCTCTTTCCCATTGATTGGGCTGGACTCAGCCCATGTCAAGGCATTGTCATTTCACCCTTGTGCTCAAGTCCCGGAGCATGGCGGTGATAAGCAGTCCGTGACGTTCTCACCACCATTGGGAAACTTTGTCTTGATGCGGTATCAGGGTCTTTGTTCCGTTGGGCCTCCCATAAAGGGCTTTTATCAGCTTTCGATGGTTTCAGAGAACGAAGGTGCATTTTTGTTTCGGTTGAGCCTAATGAAGGTTATAAATCTCCTGCAGCGATAGAGTACTGTTCATTGATCATCCCTTTCCCAAGGAGAAGAATCCTTTCCATTGATGGGACTCCTTCAATTGGGACGGTTCTGCATACCGACCATGCAGTGGAGTGGAAGATAATAACTAACAATCGCAGTGTTTCAGGGAAGAGCATTGAGGCAACATTCCCTGGGACAGTTAAGTTTGCACCATGGCAAGCTCAAAGGTCGCCTTTATCTGGTTCGCCCCTTGGAAGTATGGCTGATGAAGACAGTGATCTTGAGACTGACTCTAGTGGTGGTATGGTTAGTGTTGATGATTACATAATGGAGAAAATGAGTAAGAATCTACAAGCTGTGGACTTGGAGGAGCCCTTCTGTTGGCAAGCATATAATTATGCGAAGGTACTTCTTTGGCTTACTTAGTTGTATTTTCAATCCAATTCTTGTTTCTGCAATCTTTTTCATTTTGACTGTAAAAAAGGACGTACAAAAGAAAGAATTTTTGTGCTAGCAAGAAGATCATTCTCTTGTTTTTCAGTTAACCCTAATATTGTTACCAAAAACCATTCTTTTTGTAAAGAAAGAAGGGTGTGTCTAGTAAAATCATTTTCTAAGAACCATATAATTATTTTTGTGTGATACATGCTCGCAAGAATTTCATTGTTATATGCTCGGTTATACTCTTATACCCCTTACACTTTTCATTTTAACATTTTATCTTCTTCTGTAATGGAATCATCCTCCCTGTAACTGCAGGTTTCTTTCAAGTTGACTGGACTTTCATTGTCAGGATTGTCTATTGATCCTAAATCCGTAAGTCCTTTAGTTATGCCTACCCTTTCAATGTTCTTCGGTCATATTACGAAACAACATTAAGAGATTAAGAGAGTTCTGACAATAGTCATTCCACAACTCTGTTGAGGATCGTGGACTCATCCTTTCCCATTTTTCATAAGCATTAATGGCTTTCTAGTTAAATTGTCTTTTATCAGTTGGATATAATTTAATCACTGCGCAGTTCATCACAATTCGAAGCTGTCCTTGCAGGTCAGCATTTTTCCTGCTGTCAAAGCACCTGTGGAAATCTCGTCTCTGGTATGTTTCCTTCATCGTAGACATACTTCCACAGTAGTAGATTTCGTGAGCTGATGTGTTCAGTAAGCCCTATAATCTGTTTCTTGGAATGAATGACCTCACCTCTCAACAAACGCATACGAATCGAACATATTTGTTACACCCCATTCATCACTTGGATTTGGATGGCGTTTTTTTTTTTTTTTTTCTTTTAAACGTTTTTCTCGAATACGAAGCAGGTAACATCTGGGGATTATATTTTGTGGAATACGCTTGGAAAATGTCCCGTTGCTGCCACGCCACACGCTTAGAAGAATATCCTCCGAACATGATGATATGCACTGCAAAATCCACACAGGTCAGGTCAGTTCTGCCAACGTAATTAATGATTTTTTGTCTCTTGGTCTGCTTGCTTGAATCTTTCTATCTATTCTCTGTTAGGAGTTTTCATTGTAACCAAAATATTGGCAAGTTGATCGATCGATCAATCGCCTTTGCTATCCTATCATACAGTTTGATCGGTTTTGTTCTATCTGTTCCTTGTAAACCGTCCGTCGTTTCAGTTACCGCGTTGCTCCTTTTCTTACACATGAAATAGACACCCAACAAAGTAATTACAATTCAGGCAAACTACAGTTATTACATCCCAATGCTATAGCTTGTCTGGCTTATCACATTCCTCCTAGCTTCGCCTAACATGTCTAAATCTTCTTCCTTGCTCGTGGAAGACGGAATCTTCTTCCATATTGGATGAACCCTTCGGATCGCTGGGCCTTTACCGTGGTAATCGGTTAGGGTTTTGGTCTCAAAATATGAGTCGGAGTGAGGAGGAGGTTAATGGGCTCTTGCATACTCTCTGAGATAAATACAGATATATTCATATCTATTTATTTATGATTCTTATTGATCATGATTTCCACTAATGAAAGTATAATAAATAACCAGTATTTGCACCATATTATAATTAAGAACATATATAAACAAATTAGATGTAATTATTGATGCCATATGTGATTCATATCATACATGCAAGGCAAGACATTGAGATGCTCAACTCAAGCCACAATCATATTGCTTCCTACTTTGTCGCTTATGTATTAAAAATATAAATCCTAATCTTATTCATGAAGTATCTTTCTGAGAAAATGTGTCCATCATCTTCTCTCCCTAATTCTTTTTAGGGCTTTGGGGGGGAGGACAAACATGCTTCAATGACTACTTAAAAAAAGTATGAGCTAACACTTATTTTATTTATTTTTATTTTTCTATCAAATATTTATAAATTTTAAGTTTCAAATTATGAACTTGGATTCGACGACGGCAGAGTTTGTATCAGAGGGGACATGATGGCCTCCATGCTTACATATCTTTGCATGCCTGACCCAACTGACATTTTATTATCAAAGTACACTTTTTTTAAACAACTAAAAGTAATAATAAAATAAAGTATTAACTCGAAAAATGCTATATCTTTTGAGCCGTAAATCTCTTGGAACTCTCCCATATATGCAAATCTTTCGTATACTTTCTTTTCAGTTTTCAATCCAAAATATATATATATATATATTATAAAGGTCAAATATGACATCATGCTTGTGTCAGCAAGATGCTGTCCTTCTAGAAAAAGTTCTATCAAACCCTTCGTGATAACTAATTAACCCAATCTTAATCTGATGTGTTACTACAAAACACACACACATACACATATATATCAGTTATAAAATAAAGCAATCAAATATAGAGTCTTTCGTGGTAATCATATTTAGATGCACATTTTTAAATGAAGATAAAAGAAGTATAAAAAAAATGGCACGAGAGAATGATGTAATAGCGTGTAAGGGTTATTATTCATCCATTTCAAGGGAGATTTGCTTTGAAGGGCTCGAGAAAACACATTGATGAGTACACACAAACATGTTACATATTAATACAAAATATTAAAAATAATAAATAAATAAAAAAACACACACAGTCATGTGTGTTTGTCTGTGTGTGGGCAACATAATGGAGGAATATTACATGCTTATGAGCACTCGAAAGTCTCGAAAATGTATTTGTGTTCTAAAACTACAAATCTTTGCAGGAAATCATGGTTTATGCAACAAAGTGCAATGATTAGCATATGCTTATGTAGTACCCCCCCCCCAATAGTAATATTTCAGGTGCATATATAAAAATAATATTACAATTTGGTTTTATAAAGATAAATGAACTTAAAAAAATTAGTGTGAAACCTTGGAGTTAATGTAATGAACTTAACATCAAACTCTCACTTCAAACTAAGACATCCTAATTAATCATTATCATTAGTCCCTAAGCATGTGCACAAGTGCTAAATTAGTGGCTTTGGACAGCGATATGTATCAAACTCATGCAAAATAAATTTTATTATTATTACAAATTAGCGTGGCAAAGCTATTAAGAACTAAAAAGGTAGTGGGCACTTCCTCATGCAATATTTTGTGTGCGCATGGTACCACTTCAATAGTGCCCAAGTTGCATAGAAGGTCTTAAATTTATTTTATAAAAACCCCTAAACTTTCGTTGTTTGTGGACTTTCTACACACATGTAAGAAGGATTAAATCTATTGGAAGTCAAGCATGTTTCATAATCGACTTTGAAATCAGAATCGCTTCAAACCAAACTTGGTCGGAGTTTGGAGACTATATGTGTAAAACTTTGTATATGTAGGCGTGCAAGCATGTGTGGCGGCTAAAGACCACCTTTGTAACACTCCCAAATTATGTATTTTGTCGACCTATGTATTCCATGGTGGGGGACTCAATGTTTGCAATAGCTTTTCATGTTAGGATTAGCTATGGGGCCTTTGCTGTCATGGAGTTAGGGCACATCGTAGATGATGTGTTCTTACATGGGACTTTTGTCGGGTCACATCAAGCGTTATTTTATGGCGTTTAACCTAAGGTTAAATGCAAGTTAATTACAAATAATTAACTACACCTAGTTCTTAATATTATTGCATTAATGGTCTCTATATTCATAATTTGTTGGATGACTATATGAGTAATAATAAAGAATCGAGTGGGACCCAACTATATAAAATAGGGTTCCCTATTCATCTATGGCTTGTCCCTAGCATAGTTATTACCAATTTCAAATTGAGGATGAAGATTTCGCTTTTCATCTTTTTGATGTTATAAAGTTGAGATTTTGTTATACTTTTTCAAGTAATATCCTCGCATAGGCCATCATCCATATAGAAATAAATACACAAATATTTATTACATATGTGTATTGTGTTTGGTGGTGCGCGTGCAAGAGGAGAGGAGAGGGAGATGTTGTCATAATAGTGAATGTGGAAGCCACCACAAGAATATTGCTCATTACGCATACATACATTAATTATGAAAATTTTCATATCTTATATAATATTCGTAATTAATATTGGTCATAGTTTAAAGGAAAAAAGAATAGAAAAGAAAAGGGAAGTGCATGATTATTCTTTATTCTAAACTCACCATCTTCAATCATTTTATATCCATCTCCTCCATACTCGCCACATACTTCACCTTTATCCATTTTTTTCTTTTGAAATCGACACTACAATCATTACATATACATAAATAAATACGTGCTTGTACATTCTACTCACTACCAAAGATTAATCGATGTATCAATGTTGTCTTAAACACAAACGTATATGTGACTAAAATACGATGATAGATAATAATTTATTTTATTTAGGGTTTTCATTTTATTTATTTATTGTTTCCCAATGGAATCTCACATATATATATTATATATAGTGTATATATACAATTGGGATTTGATATTATTAACAGTTAGGTGGAATATGTTGATCTTAAAGTAACTTGTAAGGCAAGGAGAAAAACTCATGTAGTGGTGTCACGTTATCAACCAAAAGCTGCGATCAAAAGCTTTCATTATTTTCCTTGAATGAGAAACATTAGTAATTAATAGTTATGGGTGATTAAATTCATTATTTCATTACTATTAATTTGTAAAATATTTGATATAAATATAAATAAGAATTAATTGCAGTATAGTTTAAGCACAAAACCTTTATTTTCTCATTTTCTCTACGAAAAAAATAAAAACAAAGGAATGAAATATTGCCATGACGAAACTAGCTATATTGCCCATTGACTTGGGTTGTCACACCAAAATTCATGTATAATATTATAATTATTTTCGGCTGTCACGCCTGATTCCTTTATTTTATTTACATGGGTTTACCAAAATATATTATATATATGAAGAGTGAAAAATAGTCGATGATTTGTGGGCACGTCTCACATTCATTATATATATATATATATATACACCTGCTCACTCTTGCAAAGACAGACACATATACTTGTCCCTATCAATTACTAATATTTTTGAGGTGGGTCCTAAGATATGACTCAAAAAATATTAAATTACCTTCTTGTAAATTAGTACAACGTTCAATATACATTAAGTTTCCCTTGGCTATTATATATGTAAAACTTGTAAAATAAATAACCCATATTAAAATTATAAAAAAAAATCCACACACACACATACACACAATACTTCCCCATTTTAGTAATTCTAGTTTGTGGGGCACTTGAGAGCACACTCTATACAAGGAAATAGGCCTGCTTCTGCTTAGGAGCCCCTAATTATTATTGTCACATATCATCTAACTTTATTATTGTGTCTCCACTTCTCTATATATTAATTGAAATATGATTTCTCTATAAGCACTACACAAAGTATAGTTTTATTAGATATCTTATTATACCACTTTGATGCAATTTAGATATCGAAATCGTATGGCGAGACTGTTGAAGCTACTAGCTCACTCATACACACACACAAGCACAATATTATTTCTTTTCAAGATAATTTACAATTCATCGAATAAACACCATAGACATTCGAGTAAAAATAGAAAATCTATTGTGTGATTGAATAAAAATAAATAAAAAATTGCGCGTGGCCATTAATTTATATTCGTGTTATAGTTAGTTGATAAAGATGATCTCTAACACAAATAACAGAAAAAGCCCTAACAAAAATGAAGACAAGCCATCATCTTGCACTCATTATGCCTGCAATCATCCTTCCTAACCCCACCCCCAAAACCCTAACCACCCTATATATATATATCGATTCACTCCCACTCTCCTGTATAACCTCAGCAACACACACACACACACTTTCAGACAAAGCCGTCAACATATCTTGTAATAAAAACTAGCCTTTTGTCTATCAATCTATTTATTTTTCTCCATCTTCTTGTATACAGTCCAAATGGCGGCTGTTTTGGGGTTCGAAGGGTTCGAAAAGAGGCTCGAGCTACGGTTCTCCGGCGACGATCCAGAGATGATCGGGGCGGGCCTTCGGAGGCTCGACTTTGCTTCGCTGGAGAAGGTGCTGCATGAGGTGCAGTGCACCGTGGTCTCAGCCGTGGGCAACAGATACTTTGACTCTTACGTACTGTCTGAGTCGAGTTTGTTCGTTTATCCGTCCAAGATCATCATCAAGACTTGCGGGACGACGCAGCTGCTTAAATCCGTCCGTCCGTTGGTTGGCCACGCCGCTACGATGGGCCTCACTCTTTGCGGGTGTAGGTACACCCGCGGCAGCTTTATATTCCCACAAGCGCAGCCCTACCCTCACACCAGCTTCAGGGACGAGGTTGTCTACTTGGAGGAGAATCTTCCGAGGAATCTGACGGTAAGGAAGGCCAATGTAATGAACTCCAAGTATTCTTGCTACAACTGGCACGTCTTCACTGCGTCGTCGTCGGAGGAGGAGAAAGGTGGCGGCGTGGCGGCCGGCGGTGGCGATATGTACACGATCGAAATCTGCATGACCGAGCTGGATAGGGTTTTGGCCAAGAAGTTCTACCGCCGTTTCAACGACAGGAAGAACGGCGACTCGGCTGGCAAGGAGATGACGGAGATCGCCGGGATTCAAGAAATCAATAGGAATGCGTTTATCTGCGACTACGCCTTTGATCCCTGCGGATACTCCATGAATGGGATCGACAGAGATCGTTATTCGACCGTCCACGTCACGCCTGAAGATGGGTTCAGCTACGCCAGCTACGAGTGCGTGCTGAGCTCGGTTCACGACGGCGGAGAGGCGTTTTGCGATGTCTTGAGGAAGGTGATTAAGATTTTCCGGCCGGGAGTTTTGTCCGTGTCGCTGAGCAGCACCGCCGCCGGAGATGAGGTGGACATGTGGAGGGGAGCGGCGGAGGCGGTTGAGCCGCTGGGGATGAGGCTGAGGAGTTGTGTGGCGGATGAATTTCCGGCCGCCGGAGATGTAGTTTTCCAAACGTTTACCCTATCTTGATGAAAGCATACGCCGGTGCCGGCGGAGGAAAGGGTGTATTGTGGGGGGAGATTAGTCTTTGAACTTCTTAGGGGTGTAGGTGGGAATTTCTTCTATTTTCAATATCTTTTTCTTTTTTTTCTTTTTCTTTTGTTTTAATTTAATTATGTTAGGAAAAAAGATGAATATGCATGCTAATTGATGTCATTGCATCTGATTAAGATTGGCAAAGTGTGGGGTTGACTTTATTTTGAAAAATATAATATTAAAATAATAATAATAAGGATAGAACATAGTGATGTGGAGATATTATAATGTTGGTTGCATCATAATATTGCACCCCACTTCGATCTGTCACGCTAGACAAGTTTTAAGGTTGGAGTAAATTATGGTTAGATGGAGTGAATAATCCCATGAAAAGTGCTCATAACTATGTTTTTCTATTTTATTTTATTTCTTGTTTTGGTTTGATGTTATTTATATAACTTTTTACCACTATTTTTCCCACTTAGATTTGTTTCTTGTATTTTTATTTCTGTTCTTTCTCCATCGCATTTGCCTCTTCCTTCCATGATCTTCAACATAGTAATAAGAATACTATAATGAAATATGTGATCACGGAAGAATTTAATGCATACATTATCCATTACTTTATTAAATTGGATAACTTCGGAATATTAAATCATTTTAGAGGCTATTAAAAAAATATGGGTTGATTAATAATTGCTGGTAAATGATAAGAATATTATATTGGATATCTTAACACTACTCATAACGTCCTATGAACTGATTGTTTTAATTATATATATATATATATATATATATATATTGTTTCGATCAAGGAATCGTACCTTCTTGTTTGGAGTCGACTTTCATCAAGCATGCTTAAAACTATAACATAAGCAATATGAATATATTAAAAGTAGGCAGAAGAAATTTCAAAGTTTCGAATTTTTTTTCTATTTATTTAATTCTATCTACATCACCCCGTGCAAAGTTTTTTATTTTATTTTATATTTTGGATCAACTAAGACCCCTCAAATAATTCTTTCGGACCTCAAATAAATACTTGATTAGAGTAGCAATCAATTATGCTATTTTACTATCAATTAAATGTTGGACTAATTAGTATTGGGCTTGAATGAGATTTGGGCTTAGCTTGGGAAATAAAATAAAAAGAAAGGAAAATAAAAGTTGTTGTCCCACATTGGTTGGAACAAGAGGTTTTGAGCACCTTATATATAGTTGTGTATTTTATTGTCTTAAAAATGGTAGCAATATTATACATAAACTATGTCGCTCGCGTGCGCACGCATGGGGGTGCAAATCCAGCCGACTTGTGTGCGAGATGCGCACATGAATGTCGGATCGAAAACGAGCGGGCCTGATCAACCCGTATTTTGCTCCCGGTTTCCTACGAAAAATAAATATTTTTTTTCCCTACGAAAATTTTATTTAAATTTTAAGCCAACGGCTACTGTCTAAACAGTACCGATGAACAGACACCAGGCATGTCTGTTCAAGATGTCTGTTCGAACAGACACCTCTGTTTGGACAGAACAGATTGGGTTCAAAGGGTTGCATGCCTCTTCAAAGGGCATATGATCCCTATAAATAAACCCTGAAAGTCAGTAGGAAAATTCATTCAAACGTTTTCAGTATTCTGCTCAAGTTCGAAGATATTGTTCAAGTTCGCCGGTGATTTCTTCAGTGCACGACGAAGTCACGTTCTTCCGACATATCTTGGGAGACAGACCTATACGAGGAAATCTGTCTTAAGGAAATTGTGCCTCGCACAAACTCGGAATTTCATTAGCCTACTGTTCACGTCGTTTACCGCAAGAACCAACATTAAATAATAAAAATATCTCAAGGGTTCCATAATACTTGGCTTAATATAATTCGTTTAATATTTCAAAATTGATATAAAAAAATCATAATAATAAAATAAAATAAATTGCCTATAGTGGCGTGACTACACTACTCTACACTATATATATTGTCAATTCAACTTGTAAAGGCATGCGCTAATCCGCGTGAAATTGCATCTGACTTTTGAAGTCAACTATTGTATGGAATATTTATTTGAATATTAACGTATTTAAAAATTAAAATAAATGAAATAAACAATTTAATTATAATTTACTTGGGCCTTGAGTGAACGATGACGTAGTTTGGGCCCATATGAACCACTTAGGCCCAATAATGTATGATGATTTTTATTTTTCATTTTTATTTATTTTTTGTTTTTTCATTGTGTAGTGACGATCTCATCCATCATCACGGCAAAAACTTCCAATCTTTCCTTTTGTGGTGGACCCTTGAGAGTACCCCCCCCCAACATTTCTCCCTTTTCCATTACAAATTCAACTAACAGCCATATCGACTGTTCTGATCGAAAATCATATGAGCTCTACCTCGTCAATAGGTTTTGGATTAGGGGTTGTTTTCTTAATTGTCTTTCCTTTTTCATTTGCTATGATTTCTTGTTAATGGGATCATTCCAAATCTTTGCTGCAGTTTTCTTCTTCGGGAAGAAATGAATGATAGAAAAAGGTAGAAACTTGTACCTCGCCGTTCTTTCCGATCAAGAATTTGAATAATTTTAGCGTTCGTTCAGCTTCAAGAAAGCATCTTTTCGTGGGGGTTTCTTTGTCTGTCTTTTTCGGTGATATTGAAAGAGCCCTTTTTCAGCATTTAATGAGGAAAAGATTGTTTGTTTATCCCAATAAGTTCCTTCGCTATCAGATTTTCATCCTTTCTCTTAACCCTCGTTTGTTTGAGGTCTTCCATCGGATAAATGGCTCGCAAGTTTAGGTTTGGTCGCCGCGTATGGAATTTCTGTTGCAGAATGGGCTGTGTTCGTGCCAAATGTTGCCGGCGACAGCTGTCGTCTTCTGGCAGTGATATCAAGGATAGATTAGCTCTCTACAATGATCAAAATGGGCAGGCTATTGTACCTATGTCTTTAGAGACCGTCGATGTCCCTTCGCATGACTTTAGTTTGGCTTATTCTCTTCTTACAAAGCGTGGTTATTACCCAGAAACCCCAGATAAGGAAAACCAAGACAGCTACTGTGTTAGAACGAGCCTTCGGGGCAATCCCAATGCGCATTTCTTTGGCGTTTTCGACGGGCACGGTTTCTGGGGGACGCAGTGCTCCGTGTTTGTTAAGGATAGGCTCGTCGACATCTTATCAAACGACGGTTCGTTGTTTGAGAGTCCAGTTAATGCTTATAGTGCTGCATTCTTGGCAACTAATGATGAGCTTCACAATAGCGACATAGATGATTCTATGAGCGGCACAACTGCAATCACAGCCCTCATCGTCGGCGACAAGCTCTACGTAGCCAACGTCGGAGACTCAAGAGCAGTTCTTGCTGTTAAGGAAGGGAATCGAGTGGTTGCTCAAGACTTATCTTACGATCAAACTCCGTTCAGGAAAGATGAATGCGAGAGAGTGAAAAACTGCGGGGCCAGAGTTTTGAGTGTCGACCAAGTCGAAGGGCTTAAAGATCCCGAGGTACAGTCGTGGGGCGATGAGGAAACCGAGGGCGACGATCCGCCGAGGCTGTGGGTACAAAACGGTATGTACCCTGGAACTGCCTTCACACGGAGTGTTGGGGATAGTACGGCTGAGATGATAGGCGTTGTTGCTGACCCTGAGGTTTCGATAGTGCAGCTCATGCCTTGCCATCAGTTCTTCGTCATTGCTAGCGACGGGGTTTTTGAGTTCTTGTCTAGCCAAACTGTCGTGGACATGGTGTGGCACTTATTCGGAACAATTTCTTGCATGGAATCTTCGTTCCCTTCGGTTATGAACTGATTTGATCGTTTTTCTTGCAGGTGAACAAATATGAAGATCCAAGGGAGGCTTGTTCTGCCGTTGCAGCCGAAGCGTACAAGTTGTGGTTAGAGCATGAGAATCGGACGGATGACATAACGATCATCGTTGTATGGATTAATGGCTTGAATAATAACGATGATGTTGATGATGATGTATAAATAGTTGGCTGTTAAAAGGTAGTTGTAGCAGTTTCTTGGCCTGATTTTATTACAATATCATGTGCCATGTTTTTAACTTAACCCTTGAAGATCAAAGGGCTGATGAAACTGACTTGACTAGGTTCTTGCAACTGATCCTTAATTATTTGGCTGTGTACATAGTTGTCTTGTCTCTTTCCCGCCCCGTCTGTCCCTATAAGTAAATGGGAAGAAATTTCTCCTAGTTTTCGCGGGAATTTGTCGGGGTCTTTTGTAAGGAACAATATTTTTGTTTTTAACTTAAAAAATAAACAGATTAAGAACTCGCCTCAAGGCTCAAATAAAACAAAATTCAAGGAAATTTTAGTAATTCGATGTACAGGGCGGGGAGTATTATTATTCCCTTCTCCACCCCGGCCCGTCCCTGCCGACGAGAAACGAGGAGTATAAGCGTAATTCGTCGTCGAAACATCAAATGTTTCCTTGCCCAATTCAAATGTTTCTGATAATAGATCAAACCATGAATGAAAAACAGAGCAAGAGCAATAACTCCACAAAATCAAGTCTTTACCACTTAACAGATATAAAATATCTTCATTTTTATTGTATAAAATTATCATTCTTTTCATTATACAAACAACTCACAATGCCCTTCCAAAAACACCATAGTTCGATACATATACCACCACTGATCTTTCACTCAGAAACAAATGTAATAGAAATCCTAAACCTTCGTATTCCATCGCCATCTAAAACAAATAAAAGTAAAATCAACACCTTTTAGCTTTTACAGCTAGTTCGACCAAAATGTAAAGATAATCAAACCGTTAGGCATTGTTTGATTCATGAGTTTAGATATTTTAAAGGTTAGTTTAAAGGATATTGAGGTGTCTGGTTCATAGGTTTATATAAAGTATGTGTTTACATATACCAAGTTTAAACCCATGTATAAGGGTTTAAATAAGCACACCTCTCAGATGGGTTTATTTAAACACGTTAACCAAACACACATTTTATTTTATACCCACTAATTAGTTTTATATAAACCTTGTTGAGAGTGTTTGTCCCACATCGGGAAATTATCTTCACCCGACTCAATATATAAATCAAGAGGCCTCTCCTCCTATCACCAATTGGTTTTAGGAAGGAACCCTCAATTTAACATGGTATCAGAGCGGGTTCTATTTGCGTGTTATCACGCTTGTTTGACTCACCGCCACCCGATTTAATATGTCCACGTGTTAGGCCTTGAATCGCGCCACACGTGAGGGGGCGTGTTGAGAGTATTTGTCCCACATCGGAAAATTATCTTCACCCGACTCAATATATATATCAAGAGGCATCTCCTCCTATTACCAATTGGTCATGGTATCAGAGCGGGTTCTATATGCATGTTATCACGCTTGTTTGACTCACCGCCACCCAATTTAATATGTCCACGTGTTAGGCCTTAAATCGCGCCACACGTGAGGGGGCGTGTTGAGAGTATTTGTCCCACATCGGGAAATTATCTTCACCCGACTCAATATATAAATCAAGAGGTCTCTTCTCTTATCACCAATTCATTTTAGGAAGGAACCCTCAATTTAACAAAACTTAATAATTTAAACTTTCCTAAATATAAATCCACGAACCAAACACCTATCGCCGTGAAATCCCATAACCGTAACGCTGAAAAGATATATGGCACGGAGATGAGCTTCACGGGGAAACTCCGCCGGAATATTCGATAATGGGTCGTCATTCCAGGCGAAGCAAACGTCTTAATCCGATTGTGGCGGCATCCTCGAGCATTTCTGTCTCTGAATTCCCGGCAAAGACGCAATTTTTCGCCTTGTTACCGCCAAAAAATGAAGGCAAAGGCACGGACCTAGGCGAAGGAGACAGCGAAAAGGCCGACCCGGCGTAGACATCGTCGAGCGGAAATGATTCACTCTGTCCCGGCAGTGCGGCGTCGTCCCACGACTTGTAGCCCCGAGGATTCGATCTGTGCCGATCCATCAAATTGAAGGTTTTCCCATTCGGAGATTTCAGCGATTGATTGGTATGCCCATTAACACCACCGCATTTAGCAAACGATTCCAATGACTCCCCCCGCCGCAAGATGGCAACTTGTGGCGGCGGAGGAGACGACGACGACGACGCAGGCGACGTCTTCCTCGACCCTTCCCGCCTTCTGCTGTCGGGCTTCGGAGAAAACGAGGTTTTCTTGTGACCATTGTTGCCATTGTTGTTGTAGAAGCTGTACTGCCTCTTGTCGACGATCAGATTAGGCAGGTTGCGAAGATTTCTTCGCCTGTGAAACGACGTCGTCGCGTGGAGCCTGTCGCCGGCCAAAGGGTCATGCGGCCTCAAAACCTCCGTTCCCATTTCGTCGGAGATGGAAGCAGCGATATATCATTACTAAAAAAAACTCCTCTTCCCCAACGGCGGGAGGGAGGCTAACAGCTATTTCCTGACCGTTATTATCACAAGGCTTTCTTTTGCCTCTGCTAATGAATGGATTTCTTGTCCGAACAACAAGCATTGTTATATAGATCGTCGGAGGGGACGAACAAGTTAGGGAAAGTAAGGTTTTTTTTTCTCAATATAATACCAATAAATGGCAATAAAAATGATATAATTCTGTTTACGGAAAGTCACGGCATGTTCAGGTGGAAAGGGACAATTGGTTAAAAATAGTAACGGAGTTTTAACGGCGAACTGTTCTGTTTGGAGGAAGGATTATATCAATACATTTTTAAGATAAATACGAGGTTATATCTTATACAGCTTAATTAAGTGCAATCTTAGCCCATTAATTTCTTAAAAGCACTGTAATTAAAGCAAGGCAATGATGATCATTATATTTAGACACACCCACCGCTAACACAAGCTGCTATTACAAGCATTAAAGAGAAGAAACAAACACAAGAAACCTTCGTGTAATCTTATTTTCGAGGAAGGCCGAAACTTTCTTATCGAAAAAAAGACGATTTTTTACTTCTTGGCATGCCACTTCTCGATTCTAGAGTACCAACTCCACTGGAAAAATAAGCCGGCGAGGCGTGTTAAACTAGCTGCAGTTACCTCCAAGAAGGCCATGAGGAAAGATCTCTGAGGCGATAGGCCCGAAGTTGCTATAGAAAGTAACAGTCCTTCGAAGTTGCAGGGGACGATGAAAGTTCCATTCTTGATACCGTTCAAGGCCTTCTCTGCCACTTGTTCGGCTTTCATTGCACCCGATGAAGCTGCTATCAGGCTGGTGAGCTGTGGCCTTTTCTTGCATTCTTGTTATGCAGTAGTATAAAGAAAGGGAATCGTAAGTTTCGATTATCTAACCACAGTTCATTGTAATGAAAAGAAATATATATACACGAACTGACCTTCGACTAAACCAGGAGTTTCAGTGTCGGGAGGGAAGATGAGGGAGACATGGATGTTATCTTGTATTACCTCTTGCTGTAGTGACTCTGCTAAGCCCTTTAGGGCAAATTTACTAGCAGAGTAAGCTGTGTAGCCATAGATACCAACCTGAATCATTTCATATGTAAGTTATGGCATGGCAGCAACTAGACAAGTGAACACAATGAATCAACCATAGGAACCCCAATAGATGTCCATCGAGTTTCCGAAAACCACTATATTCATTCATAGGCATGAAGATAAACACATTAAACCAACAAAAGAAAACAGAGAAATGAAGGCAATGCATAAATCAAATCACACAAAAATCCAATCTTTGAGAGAAACCAAGATATCCTAAGTTTGATATTTTCGAGCTGAAAGAAATAACAGAAAATTTTTCAATCTGCACCCAGTGATTATTACAGTACCTGGCCAGCCTGAGAGGACATGATGCACTATATTCATTCATAGGCATGAAGATAAACACATTAAACCAACAAAAGAAAACAGAGAAATGAAGGCAATGCATAAATCAAATCACACAAAAATCCAATCTTTGAGAGAAACCAAGATATCCTAAGTTTGATATTTTCGAGCTGAAAGAAATAACAGAAAATTTTTCAATCTGCACCCAGTGATTATTACAGTACCTGGCCAGCCTGAGAGGACATGATGGCAATCGACGCAGGCCCACGATCGCCGCGGCTCTTCTTCATCTCAGGCAAGGCGGCCTTAATCAGATGAAAGGTCCCCATCAGATTCACATCGATCATGAACTTCACTTCCTCAAGATCCTGCCCAATCAGCTCCTGCGGTACGAACACGCCCTGATTGCACACAAGAACGTCGACCGCGCCGGCCTCCTCCACCGCCTTCTTCACCGCATCGTAGTCCCTGACGTCAGCGCTCACGATTCCGACGTCACGGCCCGTGGCGAGCCTTATCGCTTCCTGGGCCTCCTTGAGCTTCCTCAGGTCGCGAGCGAGGATGGTCACTTGGGCTCCCTCCAGCGCGCAGAGGTTGGCGAGGGCCAGCCCGATTCCGCTGGAGCCCCCTGTAATGAACACGCGCCGGTTCTTGATTGGGATCTGGGCGGGCTTCGGGCGGGTGATGAGGTAGAGGACCACTAGGAGGATAACGGGGATGAGGAGGAGGGTAAAAAAGGAAAAGTACACTCCCGCCATTGACGATTGTTTGTGAGCTGTGAGTTTTGAGTTCTCTCTCTATGGATGTAAACGTCAATTTAATGGTGGACGATGTCGTTTTGACTTTCGATAACGAAAGTGATTCCCACTATTATTCCAGCCGCCGGCGATATTTTAATCATTTTCAAATAAATTTAAAGGGGTAAATTAATATATATTGAGATGCGTACTATCCTATTTTTTTTTAATAACGCGAAACTCTCTTTGAAACTTTTAAAATTTCATCGTATTCGATAGTGTTTAAAACATAGCATTTATTCCTAGTTAGAAATATAAATAATTATTCGATAGTGTCTAAAACATAGCATTTATTCCTAGTTAGAAATATAAATAATAATAAGTGCATGATTAAATAAATTTTTTTTTTCCATAGTACATGATTAAATAAATGACGAAGGTGTTTTACGCTATTTACAAACCAGGAGCGTTTTGATGTTTATAAATCAAAATACTATTTTGATAAAAGAAAAATAACTGCAAAAATAATGATTTACAAGTAATATTAACTACTATCACCGCCAAATATGTCGAGTGGTGATTCTCAAGATAGTCAATGGTTCAATACCATTTAGAATGACCATCGCAACCTATGTGAACTTAGAACAGTACACATAGGTTGGGTCCCGCCTTGACTTACAACCAACCACATAAGTTATGTCGGCACTACAATCATACCTCCGCAAGAAAAGTCGATGTATTCGACATCATACTCACTTCCCGCCTCAAAACGAGAGCGTAGAGCATCTCATTCCAAGCGTCGGGAACGCCCGGCAGACACCAATGGCTACAATCTTGTCTACGAATCGGCGCCGGGCTTTTCGGGCCCAAATAATACAAAGACGAATGCCCGTCTTTTCTCCTCGCCGACATTTTAGTTACGTCGAGTACATCCAATTTTGCATTCGAGTTTCGAGCCGTTACTCGGGAAAAAACGCTGTACTGTTTCCACGTATCGGACGGTACGAAAGAGTCGTCGAGCTGCGGCAACGTTTCCATGTGGCACGTTCCTCCCGACCTCCAATCCCCGCCCCTTGAAAAATTCGAAAAAAAGAAAAAAAAAAAGAAAAACCCTTTTTCGGTGTAGATGAATGGAGAAACCGAACGTGCGGTAATAAAACGTTTCGAAGGGATAGACAAACCTGAAGTGCGCCGGAGAGTACGTCCGAAAGAACACTTGCGTCCTGTCGGCATTTACTTCGGTATTTACCCATTTCAAAACCGTTTCCAACGACTTCTCATACGCCCGATCTACCGTCATGTTCGTCTTCACCTTAGAGCCCTTTTGGAAGTAACAGCCCCTAAGCATAGAAGAAAGAAAATCATAAAAACTCAGAACATCAATCAATGAGACAGAGAATAGCAGTGTATATATATATACCCTCTAACAGTCTTGTCATAATTCCACCAATGGCCGGAGTTTAGAACAAGCACGTCGGCATCTCTCCACCTAGACGAACTCCATTCCATTCGATCGAGCTTCAGCGTCGTCCTAACCTTGGGCGGAGCGTTGGGCGGCGGCCGGCCTTGCAGTACGAGGAAAGGTGCCCTGTAGTACTCCACGGTGAGGTTGTAGTCTCTGAACTTGAAAATCAAGAATCCTTTGTGCTTCGTTATGGGTCGGCCGTTCACTTCGAATATAGCCGAGCCTTCGTTAGGCACGGCGGAAGATAGCATGCAGAGAAGCGATTCCCACTGGTTTCTCCCGATCGAATCTCCGGCGAATACGACGCGCTTGTTTCGTAGTTTTTCTAACATGATCGTCGCATCGAACCTGACGAAGAATAGAAAGAATCAAACACTCTTAACGAAGAAAAAAATCAAGAAAATGAACTATGAGAAATCAACAAGAGACAACCTTGGCAAGTTGCAGTGTTTAGGCTGCCATCTCCACTTAGTGAAGAAACTATCAGGTCTGCCATATTCATTACATCTGAAACCTTCGTCTATGAACTTGCAAGCCCTTGATTGGTAAAGAGGATAACTGTCATCCCAAACCCAATCGCCGTCAAACAAATCACACCCACCAATCAAAAAATCTATCTTTTTCACGCCAAGGCTACTACGACCGCCTCGGTCGATTCTCAGCCACGTAAACCTTTCGTTATATGAAGGCAAAAAGCTCAACCCTTTAGCTACATTTCTGTAGTCCAACCAAAAGAAGCACAGAATCACGCAAACTATTACTCCAAGAACGCCAACCGACGGCTCAGACAGCCTAAAACGCTTTACTCTCTTGTGAAAGTCAGTAAAGTTCATGTCTTCGAAATGGGCAGTTGCACATTTGCTATAACTTTGGATAAAGATTGAATTTTTTTTTGTTTGTTCCTTCTTTAGCATGCTTTGTGGGTAAGTTCACCTGACCTTAAATAAGGAGGGAGAAGAGATGTGGTGTGCAAGCAAGACAGCAGCAACAGCTGAATCATCATGGCGAGTTTGGTTTGAGAGCTTAAAGAATTCCAAAAAAAATAACTCTTTTTGTTAAAAGAAGTGTGATTAGTTACACCAAAGAAAGAGAGAGGTGTGTGTGGAAAGCAAGGTGAGAAGGAAATGGTAAAGATGGGGATAGTGTGGTGGTCGTCGTGGGGGTAGTGCTCTTTTATGGGTAATAAAGGATTGTATTTAAGTCCAAATCAGCATACAATGCAACAGCTTTATTACAGTTCCTTTTATAACCGCAACCATTTAGTAAATATAATCATTCCCATTGTTATGTTTAGTTTGAGAAACAGAAGATGCTATTAGATTTCATGGCTAAAGATTGATACAGCTTTGTCATTCTCATTCACGTGATATATATGGAAAGTTTCTTACAAAGTGACAAAAACAAAAGTAAAAACTGCTGCAACCACGGTGAGAACACAGTTTTCTCGCCTTTGTTCTTTAGATTCTGCCAAGAAAAAACGAAGGATTCCCAGGTTTTTCTCCATTTCTGAAACAGTTTTTAATTTACTTCCTAACCGTTCACATTAATCACTTGCTGGTTGTTAATTGTGGGTTCTGAGATTTTGAAATAATTCTGAACAAAAATTAGTTTTTTACATATGTCCTAGTCAATCAAAATCTGGGATTTATTGAACAGTGGCCCGAGCAACTTAGACGCAGGCAGATTTCATCTCTCAGCTCCTTTAAGAAGACTTTCCTAACACTTCATCAGGCTTATCATTGGTATCTCATTATTACCATTATGTAAGCTAAAGTACATTTCTTGATCCCTACTAATGATATTACTCCACCGACATGAGTGAGGTCTTGAACTTACTTCCTACAGTGATCAAACAACAGTTATCTAATGCTTAGATAATGTCTTGTAGAACACAAACACAACAGTGAAAAGCTGTAGTTTTCCAGGAATTTAAGTACCAATACGAGCAAATTGGAAACTCACAAGATAGTGAAAAAGCTCCAACCTTTACGATAAAAGCTAAAATTAAAAAAAAGACTGCTAACAGAAAGAGCTCTAAAGAAACATCTCTATAACAATTTCTGATCAGTATTTGGGATTCCATCAAAGTTATTATTACCATCATGGCTATCATCAAAAGGCTGTTCTTTGGCTTGAGCTAGGGCTTCTTGACGCTGCTGCTCTAATTGGGCCCTCTCAAGAAAGGGTTTAAATCCCAATTGAAGAGATAAGTAGCCGAAAGCTAAAGCTCCCATCACTACCACGCCCGACCTCATGGCATTCATCTTCGCCGTTCCTCCCATTCTACCTTTCGTCCTCTGTTTTTTTTTTATTATATATATATATGATAAAAAATCGAGGCTTTTTAAACGTAATGGCGTTGGTAATTTGCTACTTCTCCTTGAGATAAAAGTCATTTATACATGATCAATTTAATTTCTAATGTTTTGTGTGAATTAATTTAGTATCCAATGTTGTCGATTTTGGATCAATTTGATCCTTCCGTCATGATAAACGTTAATTTTAACAGAAATCTCACACGCGCCCCACAATAAATCAAGTCTGAATCGATAAAATTGAAATAGTTACTGAAATTAGGGCATGAAACTAAAAATTTCTCCTTTAAAATTCGAATACGAGCTCTAGATCGTCTGCTTCGTCGAGCTTCATTAACAGTAGAAGAAAACAGTACGAACCCCCCAAATCCTGCAAATATTCCAAAATCCGATCTATACATGATTTAGTATGGGACAGGTGCAAGATTTCCGTTAAAATTAACGTTTATCGTGACGGAAGGACTAAATTGGTCCAAAATCGATAACATTGGTGACTAAATTGATTCAGAGAAAACATTAAGAACTAAATTGATCGATAGGGTAAACATTGGAAATTATTTTAGTTTTATCCCTTTCCCTTCTATTTCATTCTAATTAGAACAAAAATCGTTGAAATTATAGTCCTTCAACTATCCGAATATCTTCCTGCGCAACGCTGCCATCGCTTGACGCTTGGCCCAGGCCCTCAAGAAATCAAACGCATCAGTCGTATTTGCTCACTAAAGATCTCATCGTATGGATCTTCATATGTTTATAGTTGACGTTTGTAAAATGTAATATATATTTTGGTCCAATAAATTAATGTTAGCCCACCAAGGAAAGCTCCACAAAGCCTACTTACTAACTAGTTCAACATGCGAGAGATGGAAGACTTCATTACATTATTTTTTATTACACAACTAATTTAACGGTACAGTTAAACTGGAAATCAAAGGTCTAAAAGCAAACACAATTTGATACAAAAGAAACAAGCAAATCAACTCCTTGATATATAACTTAGGCAAAGCAAACAAGTGATTCTCGTCCATTTATTTACATAACCCTCCATTTTTTTTTTCCTTTTTCTCATTTCCCTCCCTTCATTAAGACTTTGTTACACTAATGGGATCTGATGTGACATTTTTATTTTGTGGCTGCTACCATGCTTGGGCCTTCAACCTGAAAAAATCATAAAAAAATGTGGCCGTGAATTTTAATACACATATATAAATTATGGGTCAAATCTAAGAAGAGATGTGTGCTAAGTTGTGGACCCTTTATGACATTTGAACCACTCAATGCTTATGAATATCGTCCAATGGTTGCTTGAGTTGTAGCTGTCATGACTAAGATCGAACTATTACATTACTTTAATGTCCTCACCACGAACTTTGGATTGTGGGCTATAATGGATTGTGATGCAAATTAATCTTGTGAATATGCTGCTATTTCTCAAGATTTTTTTCCTAATAAAGAAGACATTATATGTAACTAGTAAAAAAAAAAAATAACTTACCATGAATTTAGCTCCCCATATCTCTTCCTCCTTGGCCGGAACCGCCGTGATCTTACTCTTCGGGTTCTCGTAGCATCTTATTTCGCCGACGGAGGTCGAAAAGAAACAACCTGAGATATCAAGAAAATCTTTTTACTACAATTAATGAAAATTAGTTGCTTGTTAATTAATACTATATTTATGAATTAATTTTACCTTGTGGGAAAGAAGCAAGTGATTTTCCACAAGCGCCCTTGAGCAAATCGGCGTCGTCGGCGAACGCCACGTACCCGTCGGCCGTGATTCCCCAATAGAGAGGAACCTTGGCATGTTGGTCCTATTTAAGAACAAAATTAACGTTGATTAGTTGGTAATGAAAGCTACTTAATTGCTTACAAATAAAGATTATTACTTACGATGGCCACGAACAAAGTCGAAGTGGACTTATCAAACACTATGAAGGCAAAGTTCCCTTCTAAGTGGCCGACCACACGGTTGGGAGGGTAAGGGGCTCGATCACGAAGTGCCTTGTATGCTTCGATCACCAAGAGAACCTCATTGGCGGACTTTGCTAGGCCGTATTGTTGTTTGAGGCTTCCTAGGTTGTCCAAAGTTCCTTGGAACAAGCAAAATATGTCGTCCTTCACCGCAAATGATCTACATAATGAAAATGTTTTAATCAATCAAGATCGTAATTTGATTATGAATCTTCTTTTTCTTCCTTTTTTTTTTCCCTTTTTTCTCAAGGTGTCTTTTGGTTGATGAATGTTTCTAGACTTCGATGAAATCCAAGAACGAAAGGAAGAATCTTTGGCTGTTTGTGGCATGGCGGACCCAATCTATTACACAACTCGGACCAAAATACCCTTCGTTTATATCGCCCTTCACCATAATAATTGAGAAAGGGACAAATAGCAATACCACTTGAATACGTTATAAGTGGGTTTTTATGTTATTTGTAATTTAATAATAACATCATATATCAAGCCATAAAATCCGAGATCATGATGATCATCATGTCATTTATTCCATGTTTTAACACCTTTTTTTTTAATTAAATAAAGACAGCAGACCATAAATAGGGTTTTTCAGTGACTTCGATGTAAGAAAAATCATGGTGAAGAAAAGAAAAAGAATTTCTATAGAAGGTTTTGTGTTTAAAGAGTGCTTCATATATATGTCGGAATTAACCAAGTTATTACCTAGGTTGTAACGCTGGCTGGTTATCGTGGCTGTATGCCAACTGAACATCGTCGCCGACACGTACGCAGACCGCCGATGAATTGGCGCCGACGAACCTCGACAAAAGCTTCTCCGCCGTGACCTTGGGAGACGGTGTCCGGCTTCCGGCGGCAACCAGCTCCTCCGGCGGAGAAACTATCGAGCTGCTGAACACTCCCAACATATTTCTTCACAACCTACCGCAATAAAATAAAAATTAAAACAGAAGAGAGAAGGGAGAGTGGAAATGGAATGGAGAGAATACATCATTGAGGTGATTGTGCTTTATAGGCAGGAAGATGGGGGTAGCTTTGTAATTTCGCGTGATTCTATTATCTTATTGTTTTATTTTTTCTTTTTTTCTTTTTTAAAAAAATTAATTGCGTGACGTCACTGTGAGAAAAATTATTAGCTGCGGGCCTGCGGCGTGGACGTGAAGCACTCTTGGCTCAAGGATCATGGAGATTCTGCCACGTCATATTTTTACTTATTAAAAGAATAAATTAAAAAGTTAAATTTCACTTACGTCCCAAAAAATAGCTTTTTCGCAAAGTTGCCACTGAATCATGATAAAAAAGCTTCTCATAAATAAGATTCAAATTCAAAAAGAATCTAAAGGGCCATTTGGTGGAATTTTCTTACAGCGAGACAAAGACGTTGTTCTTAGCCTCAGGATGAGATTATTAATTATTTAAAAATGTTAACTTTTTTCATTAGTCTGTATACATGTAAAAATTTGAACTTTTCCATTAGTCTCCATATAAATGATCTGAAAAGCAATATAAATTACATAATATTAATTTGCCTTGACTTGAATGATGATATTTAATACCAATCTTTGGATATTGTGTTCCCATCATAAGAATTGCAAGTTTTCGAATATAATTGTTTGCGTATATGTAATTGATTTCTATAAATGTTTATATGTAATTGATTTCGGATAATGTTTTTCATTGGAAAAATATCAAAAAATCATTAAATAATGATGGCAATAACATCATCATAAGTGCTAATAATTGCTTCAATTTTGACCTATTTGCGTGGCGCCCGCAGTTAAGGCCTAAGGGTAGCAGTAGCATAAGCCATTAGGTAATGAAGATTGAAAATGATGTATTATTTTTATTTTGTTTGATATTAAAAAAAAAATAGCCATTTTATTCCTCAAAGAATAATCTAAATCTATGGATTACATCCAATGGTTTCTGCCATATACACTCGCACGAGAAATAAAATTCATTGAATCGTTTGAATACGTTCTACTAACTCTAGGACAGTGTCCTTAAATTATATATCATTCATTTAATTTATTAATAGACAAGTACACATAGATTCCTTAATTAGGAATAGGATAATTAGAGTCGTTCCATGTGATCAATCGTGTGGAAACCATGAACTTCATTTATCTTGGGTACCACTTGAGGGCGACAAGAATTATATCGTAAGTACTTTGATATAAAATAATAAAATATAAGAAAAGCATGACTAAGTTCGAGATATTTAACATGTAATTATAACTCTATTAGGGGTGAAAACGAGTCGAGTCGAGCCCAAATTTAGTTATGTTTGAGTTTGATTTGATAATTAACGAGCCGAGCCGAGTTCACGCCGAGCTTGGTCAACTCAAGCTCGAACTCGAGTCGAGCTTTGACTGAGCTGCTTGCAAGCCGTGAATGAACAAGCAATATATTCAATTCAAGATACTCGATGCGATTTGGATCATTTTTCACTTAACTTATAATAATTATTTTTACACTGTTTATGTCAATTCAAGATAAAAATAGAGTTTGAGTACACGTATTTTGAGTCTCAATAATATATATCTGTCTTAATTACACATTGAACGAAAATTGGAGAGATAAAAAAAGGAGACGGATGAACGATAATGACGAAGAAGTTAAAAAAAAAAAAAAACAATGTAAGTTTTTACATTCAGTTTTTAATGATTTATTTGATAACGCTGAAAATCAAATTCAATATTTTGTCAATCGAGTTTTAACGAGTCGAGTCGAGCAGAACATATTCCTGCTTGAGTTTGATTTGATTATTAACGGATCGAACTCGAACTCGAGCCGAGCTTGGTCAAATCGAATTCGAATCAAACTTTGACCGAGCTGCTCGCGAGTGGCTCACGCACGGCTTATTCGTTTCCACCCCTAATCTCCACCCTCCTTTGCGTGTAAACTTGCATATACTGAACTGAAGAAAACTGTGACGACGAAGCCCTACCAAACATTGGACTTTAGGTTAAAACCAAATAAAATATCTAAAAGATAGGATATTCTCTTAGAGATGTAGCATAGGTATTAATAAATTATTAATTAACAAGGTGCTGATGTTGAAGCCCATTGTAATGTAATAAACCATGGCCCCTAGTTTTTGTCGCATCTCTCTCTCTCTCTACTTCAAAGGCATCATAGCATACGTCAGCAATGCCCCTTGTTGTTGGATTACGAAACATCGTTTATTTATTCAAGAGGAGAGGAAAGTGTTGTTCCATCGCATTTTTCCAATAATTAAGGATGTCGTGACTAAGCTGAAACCGATGTTCTCCCTTAGCTTATTAGATTAATATACTCTAAAGTGGACATTAATCTTATTTAAACTAAGCTAAAAGATAATGACGTTACATTTCTTAGTTAGCCTTTACCAAGGGTAGAAGAAGAATCATTGAACAACTCAAAAAATTGACTTCTTCTTGGGACGTTAGGCCCTTTGGACTTTAAGAAGACATTGTTTTGGATCTTGGGTCAAGCAAATCGGGTCGACCCATAAGACAATATAGCCTCAGCCCAGTAAGTGATATGGTCAAGTCAAAGATCGTATTTTTAACATAAACAAGATTATTTCATTGATAGAAAAGGACAGTATATAGTACAACGTGCGAACTCAAATCAAGAAAGAAGACTCAAAGGCTCAAGCGTTCAAGGTGAAGTTGAAGTTCCCACAAGTAGTTTGAATCCCCAGCAAAGTGTTGCTAATCCCAAGCCTCGACTTCTCAAGATCAAACTCCAAGAGGTTATTCTCCAGCTGATAGCCGCCGACCACGATGGAGGCCCTCGGATTCATCCCGCCGTCCAAGAACGCCAAGCAGCCCACCTGAAAGTTGTTGAAGAAGACGATGGAGTTCGACCCGAAAGCATACCACGACACGTTGTTCCTCAAGACGAACTCGATCGGCGGCACGCCGGGGCCAACGCGCGTGCTCCCCAGGCTCGACGCGTTGTAGCATATCTTGAAGGGAGAAATGGGGGCCACTCGAGGGACTTTGGAGATGGCGTTTACGAACGCCTTTGTGATGGCGGTGTAGATCGACGTGTGGAGGACGGTGTAAGGCGTGGTGGTGCTGATCTTTGTCCCGCCGTAGCCCTTCCCGTTGATGCGAAGGAGGTCTTGGTTCAAAGCGACGGGCTTGCTGTTGACCGTCACCGACTCGACGCCGATGTAGTACTCGATGGGGTCGAACCGATTGGCAAGCAGCGGCGTGTAAACGAGTCGGATTGTTTTTTGGGGCTGCATCACGTACTCACGAGGGCTGCCCAAGAACCCCACGCCGCCGCCGGAGCTCAAGCAAATCGCGAACTTTTTACTTATTCTGATTTCGCTCGACAACAGCGAAGGGACAGAAGTGGCGGTACGGCCTAATCCGAGCATTCCCTCGACCCCTCTGGGCAGGCCTTTTCCGAGCACCGACGGGGCGCCGCAGGAGAACAAGAAGTCCGGGATACGAACGGCTCGGCCGGGGTTCGACCCGTCGGTGGACCTTAGGACTAGAAGATCGGTACCTAGCTGGCCGGTGGAGAGGGTGCAAGTTTTGTTACTACCGCAAGTTGTGGACCCGGCGAGCTTGCACTGCGGGGAACCGCAGAGGACGGGCCTGAAAGTGGTGCTGGCGGGCCGGGCTTTGCTGCATACCTCCCATAAGATCTTGCCACTGACGTCGAGGGTTAGTTTTACTCTCTTCAGAGGAGTCCTTTGGTTTACGGTGGCTACGTATTGGCTCGTGGATGCATCTTTGGCGACTGGGAAGACGAGTGAGTTGACTGGGGATTGTTTTTGAGCAGTGATGATGGGGAAATTCGAGAGATAGAAGCAAAGGGCAAGGGAGAATAGTACGAGAATGTAAGAAGAAGGAGGAGAGGACGCCATTGTTGCTATCCTTGATGGGGAATGAGTAAGGTTCATATAGATAGATTGAGTGGTGGCGTGCGTGCAAGTCAGCTGATTACATTAAATGATGAGAAGTAGCAATACGATGGGCTATCCATAGAAGCAAAGAATAGAAGAAAGAAAAAACTATTAGTATATATCTTGAGTTGATTGGTCAATGTCAATCTCTAACCTGCACATGCCGCTGCGGTTTATCTGGGGGAAGATGAAGACACTGTCTGGAAAGATGAAGACAATGTCTTTCTTTAAAGCCAACACGGCTTGTTTTTATTATTATTATTATTATTATTATTATTATTATTCCAACATGTGTTCGAACCAAGAGTTGTAATAACATTACACTATAGGATTGTGGAACCTTTTCCCCCTCTAATTACTTGCATTACAAGTTCATTGATGATGAGAAACCAAGCTATGTTATTCCCCCAAGTCAAAATCCCTTGGCATAGATATGATCCTACAATAACAAATTGAATCAGTAGAACTCAGCCCTCCATTCAAGAATCCTAAACATATAACCTTCCATCGCCGACACGAACGGTTGAGTTATTATTCCTTCCATGGATCTTCCACTTCTCCATCTCAGTTTGGAGGGATGATAGGCACATTAGATTTGCTATCTATGCCTTTGGAGCTAAAGCAGGCTTCAAATGGAGCGATGGGCGGCGCCAAGGTCATGTTCGTAAAAGCGGCAGCTTTTAGGTAAGCCTCGGTGACTTGCCCTGTAAATCTTGTACATCATGGAATCTGAGGTGATGTTACTTACTTCCATGGGGTTTCCCACCAAAGGTTATTACACCGTCGGAGGATAGAGAGAAACTCCTCTGTAAAGATCCCAACTTGGCAGGGAACTGCAATGTGAGTGAAATTTTCTTGAGTTACCTAAACCTAACATTCCTTTCGCACCCACTGGCCAACCCTTGGAACAATAAATCTGACTCGCACAATAGCAGAAACTGTTCATTTCCAGCAAAAAGAACTCAGAATTCACATCACCATCGTGAAACTCCACGCCAATTGTAGTCTACGCTCAACTCAGCCGACGTGATTGTTTTCGTCACGTCACGGTGTTCTCAGCCTGTAAAGAACAAATCTTGGGATCATAGAAATATTGCCATGGAACACTCTAGAGAGAAGCTTCCAAGTTGCAGATTGGATGATATGAAAGACAAATAAATTAGCGGGAATAGTAGAAATATTTGAGAAGAGAAAGCCATTGATGAACAATTAAGATCTGCTGTTTCCCCAACTAAACTTAGCAAAGATTCCATTTTTGGACAAATATGTGGGATCATTTTATTTTTTATTTTCTTGCTGAATCGTTGGAGTTGAATAATTGGATGAGATTTAGACCAAGTTCGAGTTTTTGTTGACTAGGCCCGTGGCGTACATACAATCTTTTGATGGTCAATTGGTTATATTATTCTCAAAGCACATCCATTTCTACTCTGCACAACGTGGAGAACACTTCGAATTAGGTAGGGGTTAACTCCATTTTAATTTGGACAATTTTGAATAATGATACTTTCAGTTTTCTCAGTTTGGTATTCGCTAAGATTTTAATGTTGTTGTCAAGAATTGCCTTAAGTTAACTTTAAGGAAACACAAACAAGGACCAAGTACGAGAAGAAGCTTATGGGCACCATATGCACATTAAGACATCTTATTCCCATATTCCACCTCAACTTAGGCGTAGATGGAGCAAATTCCTTCATAAAGACAAATATCTCGAAACTGTGTTCTAGTAAAATGGGTCAAGATCGTCGAGGAAAAGCTATCGGAGTGCTCGACGAAGCGAAACAGCCCAGACCGAGTCTGATAAGGAATCAAGCTTTGTCTGTCATTTATGAGCCCTTGTAAGAAGGCTATATAGGCTAATACTGGGGGGAGATCATATCGGTCTCTTTACCGAGCAAAGATATGACACTATGCCCCAAACGGTGGGGTGCTTACATTGTACAACGTGTGGGTCATACCGTTATATAAGGAGAATGAGAAATGGGCTGGAGGATTATATATATAGGCAGATGAAAGTCTAAGGGAGATTATAATTTGGCTACTTTGAGCAATTATATGATGATCATGGCCATGGGTCAAATTAACCCTCAAACGAGATATCTTTAGGCTCTAAGAAAATGAAATATAAAATCACTAAAGCAAATGTTACACAAGGATTATCGATCTTATGTATATTTTAAATTAATTTTATAGCATGAAACCCAATTAACATCTTTTAATATTGTACGAATATTACACATCTAAATGATAACATATCGTGACCTATATATCAAGGTATATATACTCTTATAGAGAGCATTATGGCCAAGAAAATATATACAAAAATAAATGTGGCACTAAAAGAGTTACTCCTTAATATTAACTTCATCTCACGCGTGGACTACTGTAATTGTTCCAACTTCATATACGTGAGGATGATACAACCCTTTTACATGCAATAAAAACACACACTTTTTATCAGCACACAAAGGAGCAAAGAAGTAGTAAAACCGCGTACGTAATTGACCTCACGAGATTGCAACGCACTGCATTTAATGACATAAAAACCCTAGCTACCTATTATGTAATAATCAAAGAGAATACATACGTATTATTCTCAGCTGGGCTGCTTCTATATAAACAGATTAGTTAGCTGAAATTCATCTGATACATCGGATCAAAATCCTATAAGCAGCAAAGAAAACAAAGCACAGTTACTGAAATTCAACTTGGGTCATCATTTCAAGAATCATAATGTCTCACATAGCTGTGGAGAGGAATAGGAGGAGACAGATGAATGAAAACCTCAAGGTCTTACGTTCCATGACTCCATGCTTCTACATAAAAAGGGTACGTAGATATTGATGATGCTAATTGTCGATTATTGTACATCTATTCCTTCTAACATACGATGATCTGATCTCTATCTCTCTTTTTCTATTCGTCCGTTTCTTTGGATCCTTGAAGAGCGATCAAGCGTCGATCATAGGCGGGGTAATAGAGTTCGTAAAGGAACTACAGCTCATCCTACAATCCCTTGAGGCTAAGAAGAGAAGGAAGAGCTTAAGCCCTAGCCCCAATATGGTTCAACCTAGTCCTCCCGGCGGCCAGTTTGGTCTGCATGAAAACAGCAATTTCAAGGAACTCGGCGCGTGCTGCAACTCTCCAGTTGCCGACGTCGAGGCCAAGATTTCGGGCTCGAACGTTCTCTTGAGGACTATATCTAGGCGAATCCCCGGTCAGATTGTGAGGATCATCGGCGTTCTTGAGAGGCTTTCGTTCGAGATTCTTCGCCTGAATATCAGCAGCATGGAAGATACTGTGCTATATTCCTTCGTCGTCAAGGTAAACAAAGCCGTGTGTATATGTATATATATATATATATATATATGTAATTCAATTTGATCATTGTAAACTTGTGATTTTCATCAACAGATAGGGCTGGAGTGCCGTGTGAGTGTGGAGGAGCTTGCGCTTGAGATTCAGCAAAGCTTCAGCCATAGTGATGAAGCAGCAGCTTATATCAAGGCTGCAGAAAATGGGAAGTAGCTTACGCATTTATAGGGTTTTATGTATTATCAAGACTGTAATAATGTGAACATTATTATAGTTCATATTTATTAGTTGATATATATTGCACCTAATCTACAATTTACAAAACCAAGATCGTTAAACTTATTAATAATAACTCTAAAGATTATTATTATTATTATTATTATTATTATTATTATTATTATTATTATTATTATTATAAGATGAATAGAAAGTTTAATGCTTTAGTTTGGTTATAACTTTATTGGATATATATGGAGTCCAATTTTGACTAATGCAAACCAATAAAAAATTAATAGAAATAGCTGCAACATTAGTACCCGAATGAACTTTAACTACTCTTATAAACCGTTTTACCTATAAATTTAGACTCAAAATGAGTGTACCATATTGCAATTTTATATATTATATTATCAATATAATTCCTCACGGTCTAAGCTAATTTTTTTTCTATGTAGTGTTAGAGGTGAATTTCTATTTTTAGGAATGGTCTCGAGAATTCGTACCTAAACTCTTGGCATGGACTTTATACCATTTCAGATGATACATATCACATAAAAACTTAAGTTTACATAGGAACATATCATATTTTAATTTTATGTGTTTTTATCTCCAACTCTAATGCCTAATATGAGCTTTGGAATTAGAATTAGGAATATGAATTTAATATTTCTCCAAATTATCGATAAGCCCCGCCTCTTTTTTTGCTTCCATCATCCACTCCAATTTCTATAATCATTCCATTAATCTTTTTTATATATATAATTGATTAATTTATATTAATTTCTTGAGATAAATTGATTGTCGTTGGTAATGGCAATAAGGTTGGTAGGGGTGCTTAAATTTTCATATATTATATATAATGTGTATCTGTCTTTAGGGTACAATCTCTGGAATAATCTGTCATGTCTAATCTCAAAAACCCTATTAGGATTTTTTTTGGGCAAAGTTGATATCAGTCCCTCTTTGAAACATAAATATAGGTCCAGTCCATGTCAGTGTAAAATTTTGAATTAAAACCCTACTTTTTGCAGAACATAGTTTCTGGTCCCCGTTTCTGTATGATGACGAAAATGCCCTCACTTAAAAATATTACGAAAATGCCCTCACTTAATGGACTTTGATATCTCTAATACATGCACATATATCTCTAATTGACACACCATACTCATTTCGTTACATACATACCCGCTGTTGAAAAAAAAAACGAAAATAAGTTAAGAACAACAGAAACGAATATATCACAAATCAAACCCAAAAATATTTCTCTCACTAGTTCTCTTCAAATATTTCCCAAAATCACAAGAACCCTAAATACCCAATCCAAACTCTCTAACCAAATCATCCAGATTGAACCACCGAATCTCTCAGAAATGGCGTGCCCAAGCTCTGAATCATCAATTCGAGACGATTCTCGTCAACATACTGCCTCTCCGAAGAAATGCCTCCACGAACTTGCTGCAGATTTGCTCACTTCGAAAACAGATTTAAACCCCGGAAGAAGATTTTTTCGGTGCCGCCTACGAAATGTAAGTAATGCTCAACGTTCGTAATTAATTTTCAGGTATAGTACTATTATTAAAATGGTGAAATTGGAAATTTATGTTCTGCAAGGTGCGAATTTTTGGTATGAAATATCACTGAATGTTTCTGTTTTTCCGATTAGACCGACGATTGTGGATATTTCAAATGGTTTGACGATGAAATGCCTAGTTCCCAAAAGAATTATTTCCTCGCGATGAAGGGAGAACGCGATCGATTGCATGGAGAGTTGTTGAATGAAAAACTTCGTATGAGGCAAAGCACGATAGAAGATCTGAGGTCGCTAATCGCTAATTTAGAAAGCAGAATTGATGATATGAAGGTGAACAAAGGACATTTGGTGGACAATATCCGAACTTTAAAGAAAGAGTTGAGTGCATGGAAATTTGTATGTAAATTGTTAGTTGTCATCCTTGTTTGCGTCATGTTGTCTATGTTCTTTAGCAAATAGGATGTTCATGGTGGTATCTCGATGAAAAATAGAATGTTAAATTAGGTTAAATGTAGTTTGATTATGTATGTTTTTGCGGCTTTATGTTCAATGTTATTTTCCACGCTACTTGTGTGTTTGCTGTTGTATTAGGTCGTTTCACTAGTATTTTAATGTACCATTTATTTGTACGCATAATTAATCGCATATGGTTCGTTTTCTATATTTAAAAGCTAATGCATAAATTTTGATATCTGTATCTATAAACACATACCCATATATGTTTTACAGTACTTACATACATTGTTAAAAACCTATATGTATAAACACATACCCATGATGTTTTACAGTATTTGTACCATAATATTGACAAAAACCTGTATATATAACCACATACCCATAGATATTTTACAGTACTTGTACACATAACATTAACACAAAAAGAGCTACATAAGTATGGTATACAAATGACATGTATAGCTTTACAGAAGATATTGACAAAATATATCTTTTAGTAAGAAAGATATATTATGTCAATATACAGCTTCCAAAAGATTCAATAAAGCGACAAAAAGTTGATATACCGATTATCTATGCTATCGGTTCTTTACACGATCTTCGATTGTGTCCATACCGATGACATCGTCCACACTTGAGAGGACACGTTTGAACTTGCGACGGGATTCTCTTGGTGCGTCGACGACCTGGCGGACGAAGCACATCCGGTGCAACAATTTTCTCGGTCGCCAAAGGTGTGGCGGCATCATAAGTAGGAATCGAATTTAGGATACAAACGTAAGACTCTCGAAATTTTTCCGATGTAAAGTACGGATCGCAGAACTCATATGGCACCAAATGTAATTCTAAAATACATGAACAAGCATGTTTGCAAGGAATACCTTCCAGCTGAAAGTACTTGCAAGAGCATGTCTTGGACGACAAGTCGACTTGAAAAGTAGCATCGTGGTCCGAAACCTCGAAGATCTGACCCGAAGATCGATCTACTCGCAGATTTCTTGATGCCTCAATGTTCTTATTGAGTTTATTTTCTGGTCGCGAGCATAAGCGGCCTACTTGGTTAGATGATTTAACTCGTTTCTCATTCATCATAACCATGATTTTGCGCCGGATCTCGTCCAGTAATGCAACAACCGGCAAAAGCCGGACTGGTAAATTTTTGGCCCGCTCCTCGAATCCCACGAATCCAATGGTCTATTGAGTTGGTATGAGAAGCGAAATCGTTCTCCTCTTCCGCTGAATCGTCCATGGCTGAAGGTTGTATGGCTTGAGGATCCTTATTTATCGCTGATAGGTTAATCACTTTCATGTTCAGCTCTCTGTGTAATCTGACCATATTCTTCACATCACTATCGAGAACCAAATGCACTGTTGTGTTGTCGAAGGGCGCCTTATAGCTGAAAGACAAACTTTGAGACGAAATTATCTCATTCATCCGACTTCTTTTACTTTCATGAAGGATCACAAATTTAGGAAGGATGACAAGTTTAGGAAGGATCACAAGTTTAGGATCACCAAGATATTGGAAGGATCACAAATATATTACTAGGATCACCAAGTATCATTATGACAACCTACATTATATTATATTAGTAGGAACACCAACTTACATTAATATATTTATGGTTAGGATCACAAACTTATTTTACTATGAAAAACATATCATTACGATTGCAAATGCATAATAAACATTAGATTCTGATATTTTGCTCCGAATATATTTCACGTATTACTTTCATTTTCCAGGTATTAATTTAATTTTCCATGTATATAACCAAATAAATAAGTATAAGATATACTGTGTTCATCATAAACAGAAAACAGATCATTGTTCATCATTTTTCCAGGTATATATCTCAATAAACAGGTTTAAGACAAGCTAAAAAAAATCAAATCTTCTTCTCAGAACACAGGATGAAACATACTAATTGCTAATAAAATCTTAAAAAACAAGATATCATTATCAGCAATAAAACGCATCCATGCGTTAACTACTTGTTCTCCCATAGCCCTTTCAGCGAGTACGTCGAGCAGATCTCGAGCAGATAAAGTGAAGGTACTATCCCGCCAAATTATTCTCCTGACATTAGAAGAAAAAAAGCATCGTCTTCGTCTGTTTCGGCTCAACACCCGTCGTCGTCTGTTTCTTCTTCGCAGCGGGTTTCTTTGACGAAGATACGGCCTCCACTTTGTGCCTTTTACCAGAACGATTCTTCAACGTATCGTCAGATGAGCTCCGATTTCGCTTCATTGTTCACAAACCGGGATAAATCTCCGATGAAATCAGGTGAAATCGGAACGAATGTACGGCCGATTCGAATGAACTGTGAAAATCAGCCCTATTTTCCTTATATCAGTGGGGTAATAATGCAAATTCATAGTTATTTTGGACTGAAAATATAATTTACATTCGTAGGTTTTGGCCGATGTGGGTATTGTATAACGTTTACAAGTATGAGATAGAATATATGTATATCCATTGGGCTTTGTGGATTTATGGAGGTAAAACGAGTATATTCTATCTTTATAGATATATTACCTTGTCGTTAGGAATCGGACACCTCAGAAATTTCTTCAAAATCGAAAGTCATATCATACCTAATCGAATCAATGGGTGAAACATATAAACAACCCATCATCTTATTCATCAATTTCGACCACAATCACGGCTTAAAAATTACAGTTTCCATAGATTTAATAATTATTCTGTTTTCGCTAATAAATAATAAGAGTTTCTTATTTCAAAAATACCCATTTGAAATGCTCGAATATTATTTGCTAATAGGATATTAAATTAATATGTAAGTTTTAAAATCGATAATAACAATCTTGCTCAGCTCAGCTCAACTCAGCGTCGATCGTTGGTTTCAGGAGGATGAAGAAGATGGTTTGAGAATGTAATATGGTGTTGTTTTAAGGGTATTTCGGACATTTCGCAGGTTTTGGGGAGTGCAGAAATTTTTTTTGAAAAACTAGGTACCATATCCTAACTTTAAACATGTTAGGGACTGACTGCAACTTATAGTTTGAATTTAGGGACTGAACACTAATTTGCTCATTTTTTTTTAGGAGATTGTGATTTGGATTCTTCACATGTTCATATAATTGTACGGAATTAATTATATTTTATGTAATTTGAGTCAACACGCTTGAATATACTTTGTGGGTAACGTACTATTTCAGAAAATCAAATTTAATATCCAATAAAATGTATATATTATAATATGAAAAAACATACATATCTATAGCAATTAAAAAATCGAGATACCAAGCAAGGCATGACATTTATGAATTTCTGTAATGTACAACACATTTAAAGCAGTAAATTGACGAGTTGTACTTTTGGCGGTGGGCCACCCTCTTCTTATGGTGGGGTCTGCCACACTTGGAAACTTACCCTTTGATTCTAATTTCAACTGATTAGACTTTGATTAGACTTTTGATTAGACTACATTACCAAAAGAAGGATTTTTTTAAGTAAATAGCCTTTGACCTGATCATGTTTAAAAAAATAGCACTCAATATATGATTTTACCTTTGTACCCTTACTAATTCTGTGTGAAAGACTATTTTACCCTTATTTAATGACAATCAACAACTTCAACAACACATTAACGAAAAGAAGTACAAAGGTTTGAAAGTTTACTGTAAGGAATCTGAAGCAGCAGACCCGTACAGATAAAATTAAAAGTAAAAGTAAAATTAAAAGTAAAAGAAAAAGTAAAAAGCAACGAGTCCTCTTTGAATTCAATCGTTTTCCTCTGCACACAAAAATTGTTCTCTCTCTCTCAAATAATTTCCTCTGCAACTCAAACGCAATTCCGAACGTCAATCGACAATGGCAATCAACGCGAGACCCCAAAAAGTGAAGGTATTTGTTCTAACCCTAATTTAATGCGGACCCGTGGTTGCAAGCATAGGACCCATGCTTGCAAGTATAGGACCCACGCTTGCAAGCATAGGACCCGTGGTTGGTCGCCGAGGACCCACGCTTGCAAGCATAGGACCCGTGCTTTGTAGCGCATGTAGGTTGTGAACGCATCGGACCCGTGCTTGCAAGCATCGGACCCGTGCTTCAAAGCATCGGACCCGTGCTTGCAAGCGTCGGACCCGTGCTTCAAAGCATCGGACCCGTGCTTCAAAGCATCGGACCCGTGCTTGCAAGCGTCGGACCCGTGCTTCAAAGCATCGGACCCGTGCTTGCAAGCATCGGACCCATGTATATTATCATGGGTCCCGCGCATAAGATGATGAGGTTCTCGCGCGGGTCCCATGAGTATAAGCACGGGTCCGCTGTATAATAGCACGGGTCTTCTGCTCTTATAAGCAGGGGTCCCATGCTCAGCTGTGCATAAGGGTTTTATATTTTCAATATTCATACCCTGTAATTTGCTAAATTATGTTATAATTACGTATATATTAGGTTGTGATGAAGAAGCAATTGAGAGGCGACGAAGACCCGTGCATATAGCGTAACACGGCAATCATAACCTTCGTCGCCTCTCAATTGCTTCTTCATCACAACCTAATATATACGTAATTATAACATAATTTAGCAAATTACAGGGTATGAATATTGAAAATATAAAACCCTTATGCACAGCTGAGCATGGGACCCCTGCTTATAAGAGCAGAAGACCCGTGCTATTATACAGCGGACCCGTGCTTATACTCATGGGACCCGCGCGAGAACCTCATCATCTTATGCGCGGGACCCATGATAATATACATGGGTCCGATGCTTTGAAGCACGGGTCCGACGCTTGCAAGCACGGGTCCGATGCTTTGAAGCACGGGTCCGATGCTTGCAAGCACGGGTCCGATGCGTTCACAACCTACATGCGCTACAAAGCACGGGTCCTATGCTTGCAAGCGTGGGTCTCGTCGACCCAACCACGGGTCCTATGCTTGCAAGCGTGGGTCCTATACTTGCAAGCATGGGTCCTATGCTTGCAACCACGGGTCCGCATTAAATTAGGGTTAGAACAAATACCTTCACTTTTTTGGGGTCTCGCGTTGATTGCCATTGTCGATTGACGTTCGGAATGCGTTTGAGTTGCAGAGGAAATTATTTGAGAGAAGAGAACAATTTTGTGTGCAGAGGAAAATGATTGATTCAAAGAGCCGTGCTTTTTACTTTTTCTTTTACTTTTAATTTTACTTTACTTTTAATTTTATCTGTACGGGTCTGCTGTTCAGATTCCTTACAGTAAACTTTCAAACCTTTGTACTTCTTTTCGTTAATGTGTTGTTGAAGTGTTGATTGTCATTAAATAAGGGTAAAATAGTCTTTCACACACGAATTAGTAAGGGTACAAAGGTAAAATCATATATTGAGTGCTATTTTTTTAAACATGATCAGGTCAAAGGCTATTTACTTAAAAAAATCCTTCTTTTGGTAATGTAGTCTAATCAAAAGTCTAATCAAAGTCTAATCAGTTGAAATTAGAATCAAGGGTAAGTTTCCAAGTGTGGCAACCCCACCATAAGAAGAGGGTGGCCCACCGCCAAAAGTACAACTCGTCAATTTACTGCTTTAAATGTGTTGTACATTACAGAATTCATAAATGTCATGCCTTGCTTGGTATCTCGATTTTTAATTGCTATAGTATGTATGTTTTTTCATATTATAATATATACATTTATTGGATATTAAATTTGATTTTCTGAAATAGTACGTTACCCACAAAGTATATTCAAGCGTGTTGACTCAAATTACATAAAATATAATAATTCCGTACAATTATATGAACATGTGAAGAATCCAAATCACAATCTCCTAAAAAAAAATGAGCAATAGTGTTCAGTCCCTAAATTCAAACTATAAGTTGCAGTCAGTCCCTAACATGTTTAAAGTTAGGATAGATATGGTACCTAGTTTTTCAAAAAAATTTCTGCACTCCCCAAAACCTGCGAAATGTCCGAAATACCCTTAAAACAACACCATATTACATTCTCAAACCATCTTCTTTCATCCTCCTGAAACCAACGATCGACGCTGAGTTGAGCTGACTGAGCAAGAGTTGTTTATCGATTTTAAAACTTACATAGTAATTTAATATCCTATTAGCAAATAATATTCGAGCATTTCAAATGGGTATTTTTGAAATAGAAACTCTTATTATTTATTAGCGAAACAGAATAATTATTAAATCTATGGAAACTGTAATTTTTTAAGCCGTGATTGTGGTCGAAATTGATGAATAAGATGATGGTTGTTTATATGTTTCACCCATTGATTCGATTAGGTATGATATACTTTCGATTTTGAAGAAATTTCTGAGGTGTCCGATTCCTAACGACAAGGTAATATATCTATAAAAGATAGAATACTCGTTTTTACCTCCATAAATCCACAAGCCCAATGGATATACATATATTCTATCTCATACTTGTAAACGTTATACAATACCCACATCGGCCAAAACCTACGAATGTAAATTTATTTTTCAGTCCAAAATAACTATGAATTTGCATTATTACCCCACTGATATAAGGAAAATAGGGCTGATTTTCACAGTTCATTCGAATCGGCCGTACATTCGTTCCGATTTCACCTGATTTCATCGGAGATTTATCCCGGTTTGTGAACAATGAGCGAAATCGGAGCTCATCTGACGATACGTTGAAGAATCGTTCTGGTAAAAGGCACAAAGTGGAGGCCGTATCTTCGTCAAAGAAACCCGCTGCGAAGAAGAAACAGACGACGACGGGTGTTGAGCCGAAACAGACGAAGACGATGCTTTTTTTCTTCTAATGTCAGGAGAATAATTTGGCGGGATAGTACCTTCACTTTATCTGCTCGAGATCTGCTCGACGTACTCGCTGAAAGGGCTATGGGAGAACAAGTAGTTAACGCATGGATGCGTTTTATTGCTGATAATGATATCTTGTTTTTTAAGATTTTATTAGCAATTAGCATGTTTCATCCTGTTCTGAGAGAAGATTTGATTTTTTTTAGCTTGTCTTAACCTGTTTATTGAGATATATACCTGGAAAAATGATGAACAATGATCTGTTTTCTGTTTATGATGAACACAGTATATCTTATACTTATTTATTTGGTTATTACATGGAAAATTAAATTATACCTGGAAAATGAAAGTAATACGTGAAATATATTCGGAGTAAAATATCAGAATCTAATGTTTATTATGCATTGCAATCGTAATGATATGTTTTTCATAGTGAAATAAGTTTGTGATCCTTCCATATCTTGGTGATCCTAACTTGTGATCCTTCCTAAACTTGTCATCCTTCCTAAATTTGTGATCCTTCATGAAAGTAAAAGAAGTCGGATGAATGAGATAATTTCGTCTCAAAGTTTGTCTTTCAGCTATAAGGCGCCCTTCGACAACACAACAGTGCATTTGGTTCTCGATAGTGATGTGAAGAATATGGTCAGATTACACAGAGAGCTGAACATGAAAGTGATTAACCTATCAGCGATAAATAAGGATCCTCAAGCCATACAACCTTCAGCCATGGACGATTCAGCGGAAGAGGAGAACGATTTCGCTTCTCATACCAACTCAATAGACCATTGGATTCGTGGGATTCGAGGAGCGGGCCAAAAATTTACCAGTCCGGCTTTTGCCGGTTGTTGCATTACTGGACGAGATCCGGCGCAAAATCATGGTTATGATGAATGAGAAACGAGTTAAATCATCTAACCAAGTAGGCCGCTTATGCTCGCGACCAGAAAATAAACTCAATAAGAACATTGAGGCATCAAGAAATCTGCGAGTAGATCGATCTTCGGGTCAGATCTTCGAGGTTTCGGACCACGATGCTACTTTTCAAGTCGACTTGTCGTCCAAGACATGCTCTTGCAAGTACTTTCAGTTGGAAGGTATTCCTTGCAAACATGCTTGTTCATGTATTTTAGAATTACATTTGGTGCCATATGAGTTCTGCGATCCGTACTTTACATCGGAAAAATTTCGAGAGTCTTACGTCTGTATCCTAAATTCGATTCCTACTTATGATGCCGCCACACCTTTGGCGACCGAGAAAATTGTTGCACCGGATGTGCTTCGTCCGCCAGGTCGTCGACGCACCAAGAGAATCCCGTCGCAAGTTCAAACGCGTCCTCTCAAGTGTGGACGATGTCATCGGTATGGACACAATCGAAGATCGTGTAAAGAACCGATAGCATAGATAATCGGTATATCAACTTTTTGTCGCTTTATTGAATCTTTTGGAAGCTGTATATTGACATAATATATCTTTCTTACTAAAAGATATATTTTGTCAATATCTTTGTAAAGCTATACATGTCATTTGTATACCATACTTATGTAGCTCTTTTTGTGTTAATGTTATGTGTACAAGTACTGTAAAATATCTATGGGTATGTGGTTATATATACAGGTTTTTGTCAATATTATGGTACAAATACTGTAAAACATCATGGGTATGTGTTTATACATATAGGTTTTTAACAATGTATGCAAGTACTGTAAAACATATATGGGTATGTGTTTATAGATACAGATATCAAAATTTATGCATTAGCTTTTAAATATAGAAAACGAACCATATGCGATTAATTATGCGTACAAATAAATGGTACATTAAAATACTAGTGAAACGACCTAATACAACATCAAACACACAAGTAGCGTGGAAAATAACATTGAACATAAAGCCGCAAAAACATACATAATCAAACTACATTTAACCTAATTTAACATTCTATTTTTCATCGAGATACCACCATGAACATCCTATTTGCTAAAGAACATAGACAACATGACGCAAACAAGGATGACAACTAACAATTTACATACAAATTTCCATGCACTCAACTCTTTCTTTAAAGTTCGGATATTGTCCACCAAATGTCCTTTGTTCACCTTCATATCATCAATTCTGCTTTCTAAATTAGCGATTAGCGACCTCAGATCTTCTATCGTGCTTTGCCTCATACGAAGTTTTTCATTCAACAACTCTCCATGCAATCGATCGCGTTCTCCCTTCATCGCGAGGAAATAATTCTTTTGGGAACTAGGCATTTCATCGTCAAACCATTTGAAATATCCACAATCGTCGGTCTAATCGGAAAAACAGAAACATTCAGTGATATTTCATACCAAAAATTCGCACCTTGCAGAACATAAATTTCCAATTTCACCATTTTAATAATAGTACTATACCTGAAAATTAATTACGAACGTTGAGCATTACTTACATTTCGTAGGCGGCACCGAAAAAATCTTCTTCCGGGGTTTAAATCTGTTTTCGAAGTGAGCAAATCTGCAGCAAGTTCGTGGAGGCATTTCTTCGGAGAGGCAGTATGTTGACGAGAATCGTCTCGAATTGATGATTCAGAGCTTGGACACGCCATTTCTGAGAGATTCGGTGGTTCAATCTGGATGATTTGGTTAGAGAGTTTGGATTGGGTATTTAGGGTTCTTGTGATTTTGGGAAATATTTGAAGAGAACTAGTGAGAGAAATATTTTTAGGTTTGATTTGTGATATATTCGTTTCTGTTGTTCTTAACTTATTTTCGTTTTTTTTTTCAACAGCGGGTATGTATGTAACGAAATGAGTATGGTGTGTCAATTAGAGATATATGTGCATGTATTAGAGATATCAAAGTCCATTAAGTGAGGGCATTTTCGTAATATTTTTAAGTGAGGGCATTTTCGTCATCATACAGAAACGGGGACCAGAAACTATGTTCTGCAAAAAGTAGGGTTTTAATTCAAAATTTTACACTGACAGGGACTGAACCTATATTTATGTTTCAAAGAGGGACTGATCTCAACTTTGCCCTTTAAATATCTACATTATAAATAAAATTAGTACGCCTATTATATATACCAAACTCTAGCAAGTACCGCCTGGTGGACAACAAAAGTGAAAGTTCCAATAAAACATATTTTTGCCAAAACTATGGTACTAGCAAGAAAGCGACCAATGTTAGAAACAAGGTGTAATTGCAAATGATATTTGTTCATTAAATAAAATATTCTATAGTACATTTCACATGCATAGTTTTTGAAGTAACCAAAAATAATTGAACCTTGTCTCTATAAATAAAATGAAATATATATATATATATATAGAGAGAGAGAGAGAGATTAGCGACTTAGAATTTGTAGGGAATCACTTCATAAATGCTATGGGCCCAATGTTTTGTGTCACGCTTCATAGACAAAGGACAAGACATTTTGTCCATCTTATGTTTCAAAATGAAATAGTAGGTAGTCTTAAATATTAAGATAGATCAATAATAATAGTACTATATAATAAAGTTTGATCTCGCTAGAATGAAATCCCAATACTAATAAATGGACTAACCAAATATGTAAGAGATTGCTGACGAAGCTCTTGACCGTGTGGAAATGATTATTTAATCAAGATCATGAATACCTTGTCAATGTCAGTAAGAATTTGAATAATTCTGAGGAAATAAAATAATAAAATGGGATGTCCCATTTAAATTTTACATCTGTTTAACAACAAAAATATGAAGTTTCATATATATATATATATATATAAGATTATCATTATCTATAAGATAAAATCCTTAACGATGAAACCGCTAAATCTTCTATATTTAGGATTCAAAGAGCGTTCAGAAGAAAAAAAATAATAAAAAAAAAATAACACCATCTCCATTTATACTATGAGAAACTACCAAGTCCTTAATTATTGTTTATTAGTGAATAATTATTTTTAATTATTATTATTAAAACTAAGGGCAGGTTTTGTATCAGCTTCTTCTCACATAATGGCACAACTGTTAGCATTCTCATCGCTGAACATGGAATAACGGTCGCGATCGCTCGGCGGCGGAGGGTAGGTGTAAGGCTGGTGGTGATAGGGCGGCACATAGCTCAACGAAGGCGGCGTGGGAGCAAACATCATAGGCTGAAACCTCTCGTTTCCATTGGCTCGTTGCTGATGCATCATCATCGCCTGATAGTACTCCGGGCCTAACCCAACACCGCCGCCGGCCATCGGGCCGAAGTTGCCCATCTGGGGCATCGACGGATAGCCCATCGGACCCATGTGAGTCATACCACCTTGATTTGGAATCACAGCCATCATAGTGTTCGGAGGCATGCCGTTGTTGCCTGGAGGTGGCCCGCCGTTCATCCCACCGCCAGTTTTCTTGGCACCACCGCCGTTGTTCATTGTAGGCTTACCACCACCGGCGCCGTTCTTGATCTGAATGCCACCGTTTTGCGGCACAGCACCACCACCCTTGCCGCCTTTTCCACCGCTACCTTGAATGGGGATGCCGGCCACATTTCCGTTCCCATGACCACCTTTCTTGTTCCCACCGATGGGTCCCACGCCAGCACCGCCGTTCATCTGGAAAGGGGCACCCTTTCTCTCGTTCCCACCGTTGTTATTACCACCTGGACTGGGACCACCCTTTACGCCGCCATTCATAATCACGTTGGGAGGCAAGTTTGAGCCGCCATGGCCATTCCCCTTCATCGCGGGCTTCGTCTCGTTCAAAGGCACCCCATCGTCGAACTCCTCGCCTGAAACCTCGTCCTCATCATACTCATCTTCATCATCGTACTCATCATCTTCGTCGCCGTCGCTCAAGCCATCATCTTCTGGAATGTTGAACTTCACAGCCTTCATAGGCATCTTCATGTGGTTTGGGGCCATTTTTGGAACTTGCTGTCCTTTCATCTGCTGAATCTGTTGAAGTTGCTGCTGCTGATACTGAGGGTTCTGACCACCACCACCGACGCGACCGCCGCCATTGGATACCTGCGGACCACCTTTGGGCTGGGGTTGGTGGTTGTTGTTACCACCAGGGCCGCCGCCGCCGCCGCTCTTCTGCGGCTGACCTTTGTTGTGGTTGTTGTTAGCAGCTTTGCCATTACCAAGTTGCAGATTCTGGCTACTGTTTGGCTTTGGCGAAGACCACAACTCAGCACGTTTGCCATTCTTGGTAAGCTTCTTCATCAGAGTGTCGGCGTCAACATTGCCTGAAACAGTGACTTTGTTCTGCTCTCCGTCGATTTTTGAGGTGTAAACCCCTGCAAGAAAACAAACAAAAGATTCGATTTTTAGCAAATATATGTATGAAAGCAATCGATTCAGTCATATGTCTGCACGAGCGTGTGCGAAGAAGAAGACAAGTGCTCTGTTTTTTTCTCCAAGAAACAGAGCAAACATTGAGAGCGAATGAAAATAGGAGTATACCAACCATCGATCTTCTGCAAGATTTTCTTCACCTTTTGCTTACACCCTTCACAGTGGATATGGACTTTGAGAACGATAGTCTGCGTGGACAAGCAAAGCCCAGGACAACAGAAAACAGGGTAATGTTCACAAAACAGAGACAAAACCTTTTTTCCTTCAATTATTCTACTGAAAGCAATTAACGTGGTAATGAAAAAAAAAAAAAAAAGAATAGTGATAATAACTCCCATGCCAACCCATCAACAGCGAAAAGAAATGAGAGAAGAGAAGCAACCTGAATCTTCAAATACTCTTCGTTGCTCATGGCTGGGATTAGCTCTCTATGCCTAAGAACAGAGTATCCCAAGTAACGATCAAAAAGGGGGTGATAGATCTGAGCCAAGAAAGTTCAAGAAATCAAATGTCACAGTCCCTCAATAGAACAAAAACTCGCTGCAAAAAATGGTCCTTTAACGTCATTAATGGAGACCTCCTCTGTTTTAGCTTCTGCTTTCCTCCATTTCAGAGAGAGAGAGAGAGAGAGAGGGAGGGATAGAGACGAAGGAGTTAATGAGGGAGAGGCAATAACTAAACAAAAACAAAAAGCAGAGTGGCGCAGAAGAGAGGTAGAAAACACTCACTTCCTTGGTTTTGAGGCTTTATTTATGGGGTACATATTTTATATAAAAAGAAAAAAGAAATTATTAAATTTAGTGCTACTCAAACTCCATGAAACTGCAAGGATAATTACAATTAACTAACACAATTAAGACATAAACTTAAGGAATATAATAAACCCACCTCTCAAAACTCTTCTTTTGCTTGTTATTACACTCTTCTTCGATTTAGGCTGTGTTAGCTTGGCTTTATATAGGGCTTAGAAGTTCTTGGCTTGGCTTAATATTTTATTTTTATTTTTTTCTTGGTCAATGTAATTAATTGAAAGAGGCTCAGGTTAACTGTAATCGAAATCTGTCATTTATTACAACTCTCTTTGTCAGATTTCCACACTCTTGGTTACAATAAATTTTGGTCATTGATTAGGGATTTGTAGCAATCTTGATATCTTTTTGTATTTAATATGGTTTAGATGATAAAGAAATACTTTTATTTGATTGACTTATTTAGATTTTTCTTTGTAGTTGTGTTTGATATAGTTGATGGGAATTTTCTTTGACGTTTCTTGGTAAAGTATGAGCAGATTACAATATAATGCTGAAATGAATATGGAATTATCTTATATTTTTGAAAGGGCAGTTTCATTTATATTATGAGGAACGTCGAATTAATATAAGATTGATACGATAATAATGATGATGATTTACGTAGCTATTCCGAGGATGTGACAATTATTATTTAATTTTTTTTCCAATTAAATTTTACCTAGTGATGGTTAGCAAATAAATGAATTGTTCAAAATTTTCATGGTACAACTATTGAGGTTTGATTTATGAACAAAGTCAAACATATATTCCAATCACATAAATAAATAACATAACAACAAAAATCCTATGAAGAAATTAAAAAAAAAAAATCATATGAAATGCATGTAAATAATAAAATTTTAATAAATATTTACGTCTAGGAAGTGTGTATTTATGTGTATTTTTTATTTTGATTATCGGCTTCATTCTCAATTTGACGATAATGAAGGGCGACAATACAGGTTTATATAGCGGTTAATTGAGAAAATATTTTTATTATTGTAAGGCAAATGATTCAAAACTTTTGTAATATTGGCCGGACTATTTAATAAAATCTTCCATTATAAAAAATCGGTTTAGTAGCTTTCCTAAATTTTATACGGCAAATAAATTATTTTCGTAAAATTTTGTGCTTTACTTTCGTATATATTATGGTTCGAATTCGATTTTCTCTATTTATTGGAACACTATAATGTACTATTGTAGTAAAAGGAAAATCTTTATTTTCATACGATATATGATATTTGAATTATTGTTGATTACAAAAATAACACGTGAAATTATATATATATATATAATATATATAAATACGATCGAGTTAATAAACTATACGTCCTTTTGCATGCATGGTATATTCTTTCTATAAACATTGTCCCTCAACGTATTCATTGATATATACATCGATCGTGTTTTCTCGTTATGATGGTTCAACAGTATATATATAAATGAATATATATATTTTCACTATAGATATATGAATTAAATAGTAAACCATGTGTACCATTTAAACATTTATTTATAATATATAATATATATAATAACAACATGCTACGTTTCTTAAAAGGCTAAACCATTATGAACCCTTGCGCCTTTGTCCTTGCATGTGTACTATTCGAGTAACATTAGCTTCCGATTATAAAAAGAAATACGAGATGGTCATTAAAAGAAAACCCAAAAATAGTAAAATATTTTGTTCTTCACAAATAAGAAATTGATAGAGGTAAGTTTTCAAATATAACGTTTCTAAATGTAAATGGTTTTATTTAGAATTGCTTCCCACTCAAACAATCAGTCTTTTTTTTTTTCCCCCTCTTCCTTTCTCCTTTTCTCTCCCTTTCCACATTTTCTATCCCGCTTTTATTATTATTATTTTTATTTTTGTGACGTACTTTGATTGTAATAATATAGTTTATTACGGTCCTGAAAATACTCTTAGTTTTCATAGGCAATGATCTCTCTACGTAAAATAATCATAAAGAAAAAAAAAAAAAAAAGTTAAACTTGCGATGTGTGGTGCTAAACATTATTGTTGATATCCACGGGGTGTACGGACATGTTTATTCCAAGATATATCTAATTAGATGAGTTTCTTTTATTTGTTGTTTTTTTATTACATGTATTTGTCTTTGCTATTTATGTACCTGATATAGCATGGGAATGTTAGTTTACTAAAACCTAATCTCATTTGAAATTATATGTTGGGCTTTGTGCGTATGTGTTAAGAAAATTTTATTTCTTTCATCGATACGTTATTCCATCTATTGTCAATTGGCTTTTCGATGACATCTCATCTTCACTTGTACGTTGGGCATCATGGGTTTGGACTAAGGGGATTTTATTTCACAATAACAAAGAAAATATGAAATGTCTTGTATGCTTTGAGGGTGAGTTATGTTGATTAATGACTCCCAAGTAAGGTAGCTAAGCTATCATTTCATGTGCTACTATATACATATGTAGCTATAAGATGCAATGAATGTTGAAGAGTAAAAAAATGTAAGGAATCTGCAAGGACAATAGTAGTCTCACATTATTGCACCACAACAAAGTCAGACTGGTCCATCTTTTGACAGAGAAATGCATATCTCCCCTCCTCATAGTCTTATTTACAGACACACATACTAAAACACCATTATGTGCGTGTTTGTCTGTGAAGGGACATTTTTAAACAATGGTCCCAATAGCCCACGTAAGTGAGTGTTCAACATCAGTTTTTTCATTGTGAATCTGCAGTTGCTAACTTCCATGGCAGATAAATAAGCGAAATGGGCATATATATCTAGTCATGCATTTAGCCCTCAAGTCTAACCTTTGTTTTTTTACAAGTAGATGTAAAAGATTTCAATGTCCAAAGATTTGAGATAGATAGTGTCTATTCGAGCAAACAACAAACTGTTCTGAAGGTGTACTAGACAAAGGTTTAAGGCAGGTGATGTGGTGTGGTGTGTGCACCGTATGTTAAAGGAGGTATCTTTTGTGCTAAACGACGAAGAAAGCTCACGGGGAAAGATTTTAAGAAATATCTAAGCAAACTATATATCGACACTTGCCCGGAAGAAACTGAGAATATATCGAAAGGAAAACAAGATAAGACTGTGTATTAATTCTATACTTGAAGCTTGAGAAGGTAAGGTAGTATCTGTCTCACTGATCCATGCCTTCGATCTTGATCTCTAACAGCGCTTCGATGATCTCTCTGCAGATTGGGCACTTGTTGGATTGAAGCCTTAACGCCTTTGCACATTCGCTGCACATACACTATCCGAAATACTTGGTTTAAAGGGAATATTACCAATGAAAAAGAAAGTATTTTGCTGACAAAACTATACGGTTCTTTCTTACCATGTGCCTGCATGGTAAAACGGCTATATCCTTTGGTTCAGACATGCAAATCACGCATTCTTTTCCCGAGCCACCATCACTGACTCCCGAGCCAGGTTTCCCTAGCCCGTAAATCTCACGCAGTTCGTAGCAAGTAGTATCGTCGACCCAAAGGAGTTGTCTGATTGCTTTAGCAGCGTAGTGTTCCTCGCTGCTATTAGTCACTACGACCTGAGTTATCTGGGTCTGAGGCATGGTATGTGCAATGAGGTAGCTTCTGTCATGGTACATGTAAGGAGGGAAAGTGTCGGCTGATATTACTATGGGAAATACATCGTCCCTCGATGATGAGCACGAAAGAGCCTCGAAAGCTAAGTAACTGAAGTCAATGCCTGTCCCTGAAGGCTGTCTGAATTCTTGGTGAAGCCCCTTTCGAAAGGGGACTTTTATGGGAACATATGTGTCGGGAAATAAAGGGACGACTCTTCGGTTAGCGTCTTCCTTGGCGAAATAACAGATTGTGATGCTGTCCATCAGATAAAAGAGAACAAGAAAAGTAAATAGATTGTATAGTTAGACAGGGGAAACAAAATGCAGCAGGTTCATCTACACTGTCCTAGTGTGAGACACTTATGCAACTCAAGAAAACTTATCAAACGATAAACGGGGAAAATTTTAAATCGATACACATAAACGAAAAACTGTCCCATTCGATCCTATATGACTAACGTGCCTTTATATGCATCAGACTGCTAGGTTCATTCTCCAACACAACAGATTGAAAACCAAAGCTCCCTTACATTTGTTTCACACTAAAGCTCCCTGCTTGCCTAAACTATGACAGCCCAAACACATGTTCTTCGGGCAAAAAACAACCATGTCATTACAACAGCCAAGCAAACTCACGGCCTCGACATATGTATGATTCGATCAACAAGCAAAAGAACATAATTTCCAAAAATTAGCCAACCAAAGAACATATCTGCACACCCATAAACTAAAAGAAGCAAACTTTTTTACACATACAAATAAAATAAAAGAAAAAATTTCAACCCAAAAAGGCAGCAAAAAAAACAACAGTCACCTCCCATCAAGCAAAGCATCGAAAACGAAGGAGACCAAGTAACGATCGGGGTGCAATTCATCCACCTCAAACCTGAGAGAATCCTTATGAACATTCACGTCGCTGTTCACAACAGTAGCCATCTTCTGCTCATCCGCCGTCATCCTCGGCTGTCCCATAACTAAATTTCCAAAACAGGGCAGCCCCACAACGCCACCGCCGCCGCCGACGCCGCCGCCAATCTCATGACTGCAAACACTGTACCCATTGGAACCGTAGAAAGAAGGATAGTACACAGATGGTTGCGGGGAAGGGGTGTAATAAGAGTAGTAATCTAGGGGGTGGTAGGGCGGCGGGTAGGGAGGTGGGTGGGTGGTGGCTCTCCTCGGCGTGCTGGCGTTTGTGTTGTTGTTGCCGCTGAAAGCAATGCCCATGATTTTCTTCCCTCTTTTTTCTCTTTTTATTCACTTTATTTTTGGTTTTCAAGACCTGATTTTTTATGATGATCTGTGGAGCTTACTTTCATGTTCAGTGTTTTTTTTTCTTTTTTTTTTCCTTTTTTTTTTTCTGTGACGTTTGGTATAAAAGGAGTCGAGTTTGCATAATCCTTATAACAGATGTCTCCAAGCACTTGACTTCCTCACACGTAATTTTCAAGAAATTTTGTCCTAATCCTATGAATAATTACATGGAAATTGCTCATTAATAGTTTATTGAAAAGTATGTAATTCATAAATATCTCCTTTTGGGGTTAATCCCAGTTAGTGGTTTTTCCTAAGAAAATAAATATTATACATAAATTAATGTATATTATATTGCCATTAAACAACACTTAAAATTAAAATCCATATAATAATAATAAAACAAATAAATAAAAGAACATTAGGTAACGGTCATGTCTCTAAAGTATTTCATTGTAAATGAGTCATAAATTATTGAATTCAAATTGATTGTCACTTTTCTCTAATGTTGACCTTTTTGGTCCTATGCTTATGAGAGTTTTGATTATTCCAAGTAATTATGTAAAATGGGGGGTACAACTTAGAAAACTCGATATGTATGATTTATGATGTTTAAGTATGTACGAATATTCGACTAAGTGTTTAAATGTGAATTATTTGTTAGATAGTCGAATATATGTGATCTTGTGCATTACTGGAATATTATAGTGATCACCTGGAAATGAACGTTTCGTATGAATGGAATATCATCATGTGCTAAATATGGAAAGCTGTTATGCTCTACATGGAATATATGAGATTCTGTTTATTTTAAGAATAAAGTATTCCTTGATATCTCACATGTCACACTGTGCTTATATGGAAATTCCGTGTGTTATATATGGAATCATTCTGTGACATGAATGGAATCACACTGTGTGCTATATATGGAAAATATATTCTGTCAAATGTGATATATGAGCTATATACGACATCAATCTATTTTAGGAAAGAATTTCATGAGATCTCCGTTTGAATGCATCTTGATTGACTTAAAAATCAGAAGATCAATTACATATCTTTCCTTGTGCGTATTGGTTTTCATATTATGGAAAGTAATTAATTGATTGGGCTTATTATGGTAAGATGCTGACTGGAACTATATATGGAATGTGTTTTGAATCAGATGAGATCACCATGCGTGGTAAGTAGTTCCTGTAAATATGGTAAGAGATCATGCATGACCGTTGTGCTTTATTGGTTTATTCTTGGCATGATCTTGTGAAGTTAATGCACGTTATTCTTGAGCATATCTTTGCATATTCTATGTACTTAACTTTCTATGTGGAGTGACGAAGCTATAATCGGCTATAAGAAGAGGATCACTTCACGTCAAGGGTAGAGACAAGACGATTGAGCCGAAGAACGAATTCCTTTGAGTGTTGAGCGTTAACTTGTGAATTATTCGTTGTTCAGCTTGAGCTTAAATTTGCGAATTCATACCCTTGAGCGATAACTTTAGAAACCTTCTGAAAATCTGTCTTCGGACTTGTTGATCGCACAAGGAGGCACGAGTGGAGTCTTCTGCACGCGAAGGAAAGAATCGGTGGATTCGGGGGTCCTTCGGTAGCGAGCTGTGTCCAATCGGGGAGTGGTGATTCCCAGGGAAACGACGTGGAACGAAACTCGGCATGTAGCAGCCTAGGTGGTCTAGTGTTCATCGTGCTTCGGTTGTGTAAGGGTGTCAATCATTTTGTAACCATAAACGGTAATATCTTAGTGATTGACTTGAAATCTTGAGGGACAAACCTCAAGGACTGGAGTAAACCCCGGTTGGGGATATAACCAGTATAAAAATCCTGTCTCACTTTACTTTCTGTCATTTACTTTCTGTGAGACAAATCCGAAACGTTTTTCAAAAACCCACGTGATATCTTTGGAACGTTTTTAAAGAAAAAGGAGATAACATTGATACTGCTCTGTTTTTCAAGTGATAACCATTTTTACAGTCTTATTGATATCTTCTTTAAGAAAGGTATTTTCAAAGGAGAAAAAACCATAAATTTTATAAGCCTAATTTAACCCCCCCTCTTAGGCATATTTTGTACTTCATCTAAGATATCAAACAGGCCGTTATAATTGTTTAGGCAAAAAAGCATTAATCATCTTTTCCAAAGTTATCAATTTGTGATTAGTTAAATGCAGTGACCCCATAATTACCAATTTGTTTACATTTTAATTCATTCATTTATGGAAAAAAAAAAAAAGAATATCAACTCCTTTGCTTTAAAGCCATGGAAAATGTGCACAACTTCAATTTCTTTAACAAGTCCAAGACAAACTTTTTCTACTCCGCAAGCAAAGTAATGATAATTATAAACTTTGGTCCAAAAAGCTAAGAACAAAAATTGAATTCCATTTATTTTCATGTAAGATATGAGAACCAAGCATTGAATTCCATCTATCTTCATTTAAGATATGTTCTCATCTATAAATTTAATTACTTTTAAGTACGTGGATATTTAAATATAGATATATTTTTTTTTTAAAAAAAACTCAATAAAAACTGGGTCTTGATCTCTTCTTGCTTTACCAACATGCATCCCCTTTGATCATCCCTCAAAACCCTAATAATCTCAGAATAATTCCTTAAATCCAACTGCAATAGAACTTAAATTGCTTTACCTATATTAGGACCTCTGTAAATGTCAAAACAATACTGTAAATTCTCCTAATGAGCTGTTGAGAGTTAGCCGCGAATATACATTATTAATATCGAGTAAACGGCAAGAGAAGACAATCTATATGAACCGAACTAATTCTGGTGATCATCTTGAGGCGTATCGATCTGAATAACAAGAGGCTCTTGAAGATTACCATCAGTATCAGAGGTAATAGGTAACTCTGATAATGATGCAATGTCGAAATCTACATCCTCGTTTTCTGCTAATGCTCTTTCCAAAGCCGACTTTGCAACCCTCATAACACAGAATATTAGTGCCGCTGCAAGAGAATCAAAGTACGGTGGCTAAATACGAACTTGAAGGCTCAAGTAAGTAATAACTTCGGTTATGCAATGACTAAACACTGATGTTGAAAACTAAGCAAAAAAAGAAAGTGTTTAAGTGAGTCCAACCATTGTGGTTAGGTTTTAACACTTACCAGAGACACCAAGACCCAAGAAAATAAAAGCCTGCATCAACGTAAAGGTCGATGTCAAAGTCAGTGAGGAGCTCAACATCAGAGTAAAGAGAATTTGAGGCTTGTCTTAAGGAGATCTTACCCATCGAGCTTTCGAAAATTCGCTCCATCCATGTGTTACATCTGAAAGGTCCTTCAAAGTTGTTCCGACGTAGACCAAGGCAAAAGTTATTGGCTGCGCGGATTGACACAGTTGAGATTAGTACATACATAGATGTATGTGGTTTTTTTTCAGGACAGAAGAAGTTTGAAAACCTTGAATAATGTCTTACCATCATACCCAACCATGAAGCTAGCATGTAATGAGTTAATGGTACTGGAGTCACCGACAAGAGGTAGTTCAACATGTTGAAGGGAAGTAACGGTACAAGCCGCAGCAGCAGCACAATCTGTACGATGGAAAAGGTTGCAGAAATACGGACAGTGATACATCAAGAACGAGAAATGAAATATATTTTTTTTTGTACTTTTTAATAAAATTTAGAGACCTTAAATCCTGATCTTCGTATGGCAATTGCGACAGCGCGGAACTTTGGGTAGTCTTTAAGCTTAGACATTACGAAAGACCTTCCTATCTGTTCATTGAAATAGCATGAATATCCAGTAGGGGAAAAGAAAACTGCTACTCTAATCTCTAGCATCATCTCTATTAAGTTATGTCACAGCCTATTTTTGAATTAAAGCTATAAACAATAAGATGTATGAAACTTACAGTCCGACCAAGTAGAAATGCAGCTCCAGCACCAATTGTAGCACCTATAGAATCAGCAACAAAACCGACAGGCAAACCAAAGAGGTAGCCACCGCCCAGCTGAAAAGGGAGAGGATAGCCACCATTAGTCTTTCACAAAATATGTGAACAAGGCTTAAAACTGACAACAGAAAGGATAAATTGTATAGGGGTGTTAACTCTTACTGTAAGAATTGAGGCAGGAACCGCCAAGATAGTTAGAGGAATATATGCAACAGCTCTGCAAAATTTATGGACAAGTAAGAAATTAACCAATTCTTTTAGCTAATAAAAACTAAGTTTTAGATGTTGGAAGAGGAGGTTCATAGTAGTCGAATGACATGAAAATGCACTTACAATACTAGAGGACCCCAAGGACCAAGATCTTGCTCTATCCATATCAAGAAATCCTTCAATATCTGAAGAAAGAAACCATTCGAAAATCCTAAAAGTATGGCATGGATAGCAACATTTTCAGTAAGTGCAAACAAATAACAATACTCGCAGGCACTGCATAACACAAGTTCCATGGTGTAAATCTCAAAATGGGAGCTGAAGCAATATTGATAGCAGTGCAGAGTAAGTTCTAACATGCTCATAGCAGAGGAAAGGAGAATGCATCTGATTTTTTACTAATTATAACAAATCTAAGTGAGAATGATAAATGAAAGACACTAAGCCAGAAGATCACACTTAACATAATACAAATCTGTGAGACAACAGAGAGCAACTCGGACCAGGCAAAAGAAAGAACTGAAGCTCATGGGTAAATCTTACCTTTTCGATAGGAAGAGTGAAACAAGCAACTACAATAGCTGCAATCAGCATCAACAACAACAGAATCTTCCCCATTGACGCCCAACTGAATTTAAAAGCCATGACTACCGATCGCGGTGATAAAAGTAAGATCTTTTTGCGCCAAGGCCTGTGTTCTTCTTCCTCGGGATCCTCTTGAAAAGCTTGCTTTGACGCCAAGCGAGGCCTCAAATTCAATCCACCTAAATTTGCCAGATTGAATCCGAAGGAAAAAGGATAGATATGTATTCAATCTTTCAAACCCTTTTCAAGAACGGCGCAACGGTTACTACTTCAGCTCCATCTGATCGAAAGGGGAAAAAAAAAATTAATAAAAAATAACATCCGTGGCAAATGTCGCAAAACCCTATTGAAGAATGGCTATAAAAACGATGCCCATATCCAATCAAACGTCTTACTACAATCTTTCATCACCAAACGGAAAACCCTTTTCAACAATGGTGTAATGATTCTGGCTCATCGTATTTCCTTGGAAAACCAAAGTGCGATTGAACGACAATGTGTAGATAATGCGCGTGGATTTCTTTCTGTGATTTTCTTGGGTCTCCGTTCGCTGTACCGCAACTCCACGCGCAGAGCGATCGACTGTTCTTCTATTCAAGCTACCCAACCCAAGATTACGGTGCGGACCCATCGGGTCAGGTTTGACCCGACCTTAATGTTTTGCTGGCAATGGCAGTAACTTTTTTTTTTTTTTTTTTTCTAATTGGGCTTATGTAAAAATATGGTCTGAATTGTTTTTCCTTTGCATATTTGGGCCTAAATGATACAAATAAGTTTTGATTTATTTTTTTATTTTTGCTCATTTGGGAAAAAAAAAATAATAATAATAAAAAGTCCCCAAGGCATAGATGAAGGTCCAAGTTCCTCATACCTTCCACTAACAACTCTTTAATTATTACTAGTATTTTACGCACACTCGATGTGTGTGCTCTAATATATAAATATATAATATTATTTTAAAATTAATTGTGTATTCTTTTTAAGTATTTAAAATCATAAAATTATTTAAGAGCATATGATTATATGAATTCAAAATTTAAAGGGTGCAATGATAATTATTCAATATAAAATAAATTAAGGATAAAATAGTAATTTTGTTTGACAGACCAAATTAAATTAGATATGACAGTTTTTAAGAGGCTTTGAGCCTTAATATAATAGAATAGATAGTTTGTGTGGACTTTGAATAATATACACTGATCAGAGAGAATAGTCCCATTGAAAGTCGGGATTGCTTAACAGTCGACAATCAAATTAGACTGAATTTAATCGAAATGTGAAGAATACGATGGGAGATACGTCGTGATTGGCAAGGGAAAAGAAAAAGAAAAAAAAAATTGCAAATGCTAAATGCAATTTGGAATCATAAGGGAGATGCCACTCATTTGAAGGTCCCATTTTCACTAATCAACTCTTAACTAATAGTTAAATATATAATTATATTTCGATAATGGTCATGCGCACGAGGGTTTGTCTGAGCTTATTGCATTTTAATAATTAATATGAGATATGTATCTATATATATATATATATATATATATATATATATATTAGAGAGAGAGAGAGAGAGAGATTGCATATGATTGGCAAACGTTGTTGTGACTCATGATGAGTCACTCGTCTAAGTGCTTACAAATCGATCGATTCAATGATTCTCAAAAGGTAAACGTTATACAACATCACTTAGGATCGTAAGTCCTTTTGAAGTGGCTATTTTTTGTGCATATATGTGTGTGTATATATATATATATATATGTATTGTTCCAATGATGGGTTGGTTTAATTAATCATTATTATTTATATGGAACGCTCTTGCGCTACATTGTAATCGAACTATATTATGTATAAATCATGATTAGTTCAACTTGATATGATATTTATGACAATTTTTTGTACAAATCATGCTGAGTTAGTTCAATTGATCATTAATCATTGCTCAGTTCATTTTATCTTAAATTAATGAGGTTGCTAGCCCGTCTATCAATAGTTATACATTTCTATAGTACTATAGAATTTATAATTACGAAAGAAGTGTATAATAACTTATCAGCCGCCAACGTACCTCAAAATATTGATAAACCCTAATGATTGCAACGATCTCCCTTTCTTGAAAAGGTTACGTAACTCCTACATGAGTTGTGGCGCTGTGGAATTAATTATCACATCGAATTAAATTAAATGATGAAATAGACACTATGAATTAATTTTTGGAGAAGTTTCCATTATATTACATATGCTCTTTATTGCTTGAAGTGTCTGAAAAAAATAAAAGAAAAAGAAAATAGACTCTTCATCAGTGGAGATTCGGAGAATCACTAATTAACTGGAAAAACAGTCCTTATGAATTAAATTTTGATAATAGTAACACAAATTTGAGCCAAAGTGTCTATTAATATGAGATATGTATGTCTATATATATATATATATATATATATATATATTCGCCGCCCTTTGGTTTTCGAAAAACAAGTTGCCAACTAATTTAAAACTGAAAGCATGCTAAAGTTGCTATATAGTTATATGGTGGGACAATGTTAAACAAGTTAAGTGGTATTTAATTAACAAGGAATAATGATATAAAGGGACGTTTTCGAATAACCTCAATTAAGTGGAAAGTTACAACTCTATATAGAATCTCAATAATTATTATTTTTGTACGACTCATTTAAACGCAAACTCGTCCCTTATATAATATATTGAGAAAATGCATTTCATCTTTACATATATAAGTTGTTGCCTAGCAAAACAGATAATGAAAATGACTATTATGACTATTATACACCATTGAAACGCTGTGTTTTTTCTTTCTACTACTTTTTTTTTTATTAGTAAATGATAAATATTTAATATTTATGGTTTCCACTTGCCCACCTCCGCATATAAATAGTTGCTCACTCCAAACAAATGTACATGAGTTTCACTAGGTTTTCTTTGTGCTTTCGATCATTGGTTATAACAACCTTGTTATATTGTCTTGATATACATATATGATACATTGATTGACTATATATGTTTTTTGTGCTTTGTTTAGCAATTAGCTGCCATGAGGTGAAGAAGGCTATCGATTAATCAATATTTGTTGCCGATTCGCCGCATAACAAAATAAAGAAAAGGTAAAACCTACGGTTTAACTCTTCATTTTATGACAGTCTTAACCACTTTTAACTAATTTTATTGCATGGTTTCTGTAAATGGAAAGGAAACAAATAAGCCACAACAAGTATGATGATCACAATGTCGTCCGCAAAGCCCTTAGTACACTTGCCAACTTCACTAATCAACTCGGGCCATCTCCTCAACGACGCTCCACTCAGTGACAACCGCGGTAAAGCCGTCGTGATTCTGGGCCCCACAGGTGCGGGGAAATCCCGCCTCTCCATAGACCTAGCCACACGCTTTGGCGCGGAGGTGATCAATTCAGACAAAATGCAATTCTACAAAGGATTAAACATAGCCACCAACAAGATGACTGGCCAAGAACGCCGTGGAGTGCCACATCACTTGCTAGGGTTTCTAAACCCTAACGAAGACTTTACAACGCAAGATTTCGTCCAAATGGCAAATTACACCGCGGACGAAATAACCGACCGGGGTCAACTGCCCGTAATAGTCGGAGGGTCGAACTCGATGGTCAAAGCCCTAGTGCATGACAGCGCCGAGTTTGAATCTAAGTATGAGTGCTGCTTCATATGGGTAAATGTATACATGCCCATTTTGCATGCTTTTCTTTCTCGAAGGGTTGACCAGATGGTTGACTCGGGCCTTGTCGAGGAGTCTAGAGAGTATTTTGATCCACAGATGGACTACAAACGCGGGATTAAGCGTGCGATTGGCGTAGCGGAGCTGCACGAATACTTTAAAAACGAATATATTATCGACGATGTGACAAAAGCTAAGATGCTTGGAGAAGCTATTGATGAGATTAAGGTCAATAACTGCAAACTAGCTTGTCGACAGTTCGAAAAGATTGCGAGGCTTGACGAGTTATTAGGGAGGCGAATGCATCTTCTTGACGCCACGGAGGCTTTTCGTAATAAAGGGGAAAAGGCGAACGAGGCTTGGGAGAGATTGGTGGAGGGCCCTTGCTATAGAATTTTGAGTCGCTTTTTGTGCAGCGAAGATGACCGTGTGGGGGGCTTTGTGTCATCACCGTCGATGGGGGGCGTCCTCCACCACCGCCACCGCGGTGGGACCGGGCCACTCGTTGGTGGGGCCCGCTTATAAAATAAGTGTCTTTATGGTTTTGGAACGCTACTTTGTTATTTTCTTTGGCTCGTTTCAATACAAAAAATAACAATGATCATCATAAAACGACAAGTCAAATAAATAAAATAAATTATTTCCTTTTCACTAACCTATCATAAATAATAGGCACACATATAATAATTTTGTTGCCTACTCACCACTGAAATTCTTGTGGACCTATACATTATATAAAAAAGAAATCTTTTGGTCAAATTCAACTTTTTTTTGTAAAAGTGGCTCAATCCAAACAATTCATAGCATCTATGAGTTGAAAACGATGAATGGGTTGTGGTCATCTTTTAAGGAGATCGTGCATATTTTTTTTTGTTTTTTGTTTTCTACGTCTATTTCGATATATGACGTTGATTTCTATTTTCAAAGACAATCAAACACCACAACAAAAGATGCGTGTCATCACCATTAATGTCGTACCAAAACAAATAGACTATGTTATTGTCCACTTATTAAAAAAAAAAAAGTAACTATACATTCAAAAGGAGCATTTTCATAGACTGATTGAAGTGTTCCACAAATAAAGTTCATTGGTACAAACAATCCTTCGCTGAATTAGTTATAAAGGGTGTAAATGTGGAGGCGGAGTCAAGCTTGGCTCATTGTCTAGGCTCGTGCCTTCGTTTAATCGAAAGCTCGAAATTTAAAAATAAAAAAGTTCGTAAACTTTCGAATAGTTGCGACAAAACTCGATCTCAAGCTCGATAAACATGAGATCGAGCCAGCTCATAAGTTCGTGAGAAGACTCAACTAACCCTAGCTCTATATATATATATATATTATATAATATATATATATAAGTATATATTAGAATTGAATGATAGATTCTATGGGCGTAATAAAGTAAATCTAACGGTATTAAAAGAGTGATATATATATATATATATAAGTATATATTGTTCTTTTTCGTTATAGTTGTAATACATTTAATCACGTTGTGAATTTAAAGACTATATATGCACTGAAAAAGGTGCAAGTTTGTTGTTTTGCGTGCAATATAAACATGTTTCTCTTTCTTCATAAATTGAAATCTTCTGCCATCATTCATATTATTTAATTTCTACCTTAACGACAGTCAATGTGCACGAGAGGGGAATGAGACATTCGTCAATGACGATGATATGTCAATACATAGCATATAGAATAATGAACTAAATGCATGCATAGAAATAAAATACAAGCTTCATAAAGCTAGAAACAGCGGATAACTTAGTTTTGGTGACGAACAACTAAAGACAACGAGATGTAAATTTTGCAGCAAGTCAGAATAACTTGCTGCGTGCCTCAAGGCGAAATTCCACTATTAGTAATGGATGACAAAACAACTATCAAGAGATAGTAAAAACAAGCCTAGAAAAACTACGAATCTTTCGATTCTACAAACCTACAAAGTCTTTCGACTTTTGCAAAACAGAAAACACTAGGCTAAAAGACAACTCTCGTGATCGCTCTTAATCTTCTTCTCTCTGTAGTCGTCGCTGTCTCTGTTGTCAAATGTTCTCCGCACTTAAATACTTCTTCAACTTGGGCAGCACTCCACAAATGGACTTGGTAACTTCCCACAACGTCCACTAAGTAGACTTGGTTCATTAGTGACCGTTAGGGACTGACTTGGTAAGCTCCAAAGACTTGGTCTCCATCTTGTGCTCCAAGCATCCTATATTTAGTATGTTCCATCCCTAGACTCGTTCAAGCTTATCTACACGATCCTCAAGCCTGATCTTCTGATCCTCACTCGTCCTGAGTCGCTTCTGAGTCCTGTAAAACACTAAAAATAGGTTCAAACACGTTTTGGGCATGAAAGATAAAACTAGAGAGAGAGAAGACATTCTCTGCCAATAAATATTGATTAGAATGTTCTCCTAACATTGCCAATGTTGACAGCGCAACATTAACAATCTCCCCCTTTTTATCTTTCTTCCCAAAACCAAAGCAGAAGTTGGTCGTAGTGAAACTCCCCCTAAAGGCCAAATCTACTCAACCACAAACAAGAAGAAAAAATGGTTAGAGTAAACTCAATATAGAATTGCGATCAAACTACTCAAAAGTACTAAATATTAGTACACGCCACAAGGAGGTCTGAAATTCAACCATCTGCAAAAAATAAAACTGGTCCATAGCATAACAAACACAAACAGTCAGTTAGGCAGGCACGCATGCACAAGAGCAAATAAAAGCACACAAAAGTACGCATGCGAAACTCATTTAGATCAAAGTCTAAATGCGTAGACTCTCAATCGAGTCCTCTGCCTCTTCCTCGTTAGCTCCAGCTTCCCTAGCATCTCCCCCTGCTTGCTCGCCTTCTCTTCCATCAGTTCGAGCTTCCACTTGCTCCGCACGCTCCTCTTCTTGCTCCGCCACTTCTTCCACAACTTCTGTCCTTTCTCCCCCTATTTGGGAAGAACGTTAGTCCTTGAGTGTTGACAATTGGGAAGTTAGGAACGCAATTGTATCCTCGAGGCACTGAATTTGGCGGTCTAGGCTTGATTGTGGAGCAGATGTTGAGGCAACATTTTGCTCAACATTCTGCTCAGCCTCCTGAGCTTGAGGTTTCCACGGCAAATCGACAACTTTGTTTTGTCCGGCCAGGTGCATTTGAGAGATGGCATATGGGAATTTGATTGTTACCACCTGATCCCTTCGCGTTGGCCTAAAACCTCCTCGCACCAGCATTCCATAGATTAAAGAAGGGAACGGCAGAATGCCCTTTCCTATTTTCCCAGCCTCTCTAGCTAACTGCTGTAGCACTAACTCTCCTAAATTAAGCGGGAGATTTTTCCCAAGTGCGTACAGAATATGAGCCATACTCTCCGCAACTCGTGAATCATTGGCCGTAGGCCACCAATTAAACACACCCACTTTAAATAGCACCGAGTAAAGAGACGTCAAGAAACTGATCGAAAAATTCCCATCCCATTCTTTAATTTTACCCCCCGTCAGAAAACTTACTACCTCATCATTATCATAAACTTGCCCCATTTCCACATTCGGCGTCCCCAAAAACTCATTAATATCCCTAGCAGAAAAATCATATAACCTCCCCCTAAAATAAACCTTCCCATACTTTCTAGAGCTAGGATCATTAAGGCTAGGAGTAAGGTTAGCAAATACCTCGCGGACCACTGTGTCACAGTAGGTCCCAAACATCGTGACAGTCTTATCAAAGCTTCGGGATTCTAAGAACTCCATGACCCCGTATCTGTGGAAACTCACCAAGTCGACTGTCCTCTCTACGCGCAACATCCTATGAACAAAATATGGCCACAGCTCTTCATTAACAGACGCATAGAACCTCCCCCTTGGCAAAGGATCCTCCCAATCTGAGTCAGATGTTGGGTCAACATCTTGCTCAGCATCTTCACTTCTGGATTGAATTGGGGAGGAGGACTGGAGACTAGCCGTTGATCTTGGCGCCTCCTCTGTTCGCTGACGTTTGGAGGGTGCCTTATTAGACTGCATTAGCCTCTTCCTTGCTTTCCTCTTCAGCCTATCCTTCCAAGCAGCAAGGGTCTCAGTGAGGTCAAAACCATCTTCGTCATCGCTTTTGGGGGTTTCTGGGACGCTCAGAGTTGTAGACTCCGACAGATGTGTCTCTCCTCCTAAATTGCGATCGTCTTTGTCAGAGCTCATTGAGTCGACACTGTCGTTGTTTGTTGAGTTCTCATTTGTGTCGTCGGAGTCACTGGAGAGGACGATTGGGTTGTCAGAGTTTGAGGTTGGGTTCATAGCTCGTCTGACCCTGTTGCTCCTTCGTCTTTTTGGAAGAGCATCGGCCTTTGAGGATGACCCTACTGAAGCTTTCTTGGAAGTTCTTTGAGTTTTCTTTTCAGCACTGTTAGAAACCTTGTCTGGCACGCTCTGCTTTAACGAGGCTAGAACTTCTTCAACGACGTCTTCCTCGATTGAAACTTTAGGATTCACCATAGGTGGGACATTTTCGTGATGAAGCTGATACAGAACACTTAGGAGCACATCATCGACATCACAGTTTGAAGATTGATTGTCCGTTGAGGTCGCTAAATCAGGGTTTGGGTCTTTTTCAGAACTCGGTCTTGGTTGCACTGGTGTCTCATCAGGATTTGGTGGTGGAGAAATTGGAGCATCACCCAGCGCCGGAATGGATTGAAGGGGAACTGCATCATAGACAATCTCACCAAATGTTGGGTCAACATTCTGCATCTCGTCACGGTTAGGAGAGTTCGACATAGTAAAATCTGAAAGTAAGCTTGAGAAATAGAAGTGAGAAACAGAGTAGATGCAACCCAACTTATATCGAAACAATGCAAAGCAGAAAGGAACTTTTCAGAAATGCTTTTAGGGTTTGTGAGTGAGGAAGAGTGAATGAGGGAGATAAATGAGGGAGATAAAACTAAAGAACATGCCAAGTAACTGCATATGCCCACTCCCCCCCTCTCTTAACGGTTACTTATTGAAACTGTCAAATCATGGGTGAGTGTGAAAAAAATAACCGTTGGAGTAAAGAAGAAATAATTTAGGCAAATAATAGGGTAAATTCGAATTATGCAATAAATTGTTTAACTCAACATAGAGCACATTCAAAGTAAATGGAGGAATAGGTCATACAAAAATATAGGGAAAATTCAGACCATGATTAAACCAAAATTACCAAGACAAAAACCATAGAAGGCACAAGAGATACTAACCGTTTGAGCGTTGATGATGAGCACTAGAGACAAATGTAACGAGCTGTTCTTAGAGAAGTTCTAATGCAATTCTGAGAGATAACTAAACTAGACACACGAAACTGACAAATGAAAGACTAACAGACGAAATAAATAAACGAAAGCAAAGAAATATAGCATTACCAAATTGACAGTTACACAAGTTGCCCCAACATTTGACTCAACATTCTAACTCCATAATCCTAGACTTTTCTGCCCGACCCTTCTTAAACTAGCACTCTTCATTTCTAACCTTTTACCTTTTTTATTGATTTTCAGCACTGCCCTTATACCCCAAGCATCAAGGTTTGGCTTTTTGTCGCATAGAATACATCGTCACAGCGAATGCCGTGTACCTAAGGAAACTATTACCAAATACCTATATCTTGCTAAGGGTTTATGAGCAGGCTTATATGAGTAAAGGATTGGCTTTTTGTCGCAAAGAGTACATCGTCACCGCGAATGCCGTGTACCTAGGAACTTATTACCAAGAGCCTATAAAGGATTAGGCTTAATTCAGAGACTAATCAAGAAGAGTCGAGTCATTTCACAGGAAAAACAGAACAGAATGTTAAATTAAATATCAAAACAGTAACTATCATATTTTACATATGCTATGTTGATCCAAATGTTGGACCAACATTCAACCGGACATGAGCAAACCTATGGATTTCTTCAGGTCCGAGAACCTTTCAGAATCCAATGCTTTAGTGAATATATCTGCTAACTGATGTTTGGTGTCTATATGCTCAATGCGCACTAGTTCTTTATCAACCATATCTCTCAGAAAATGATGCCTAATATCTATATGCTTCGTACGTGAATGCTGGATAGGGTTCCTAGATATGTTGATGGCACTAAGTCACAATACATGAGAACAGATTCGCACTCTAAACCATAGTCACACAACATGTATTTAACCACACTAATTGCGTACAGCAACTACCCGCAGCAACATATTCAGACTCAAGTAGATAAAGATACACAGTTTTGTTTCTTACTATACCATGCAACTAAGTTGTTACCTAGGAAGAAACAGCCGCCACTTGTGCTCTTGCGATCATCCTCATCGCCTGCCCAATCAGCATCGCTATAGCCTACAAGATTTGAGTTAGTCTCTTTGGAGTACCATAGTCCTAGGCTACACGAACCACTTACATAACGAAGAATTCGCTTAACAGCATTAAGGTGGGAAACTTTAGGCTCAGATTGATATCTAGCACAAACACAAACGCTATACATAATGTCGGGTCTACTTGCTGAAAGGTATAACAAACTGCCTATCATGGATCGATATAATGTTGGGTCAACATCCTGTCCAACATTATCTTTACTTACCTTTTGCGAAGTCCCCATGGGAGTTTTCATTACCTTAGCTGTGTCCAACCCGAACTTCTTCACTGTATTCTTAGCGTATTTCTCCTGTGAAATAAAGATGCCATTACTGCTTTGCTTAATTTGCAATCCTAAGAAAAATGTTAGTTCCCCAATCATGCTCATTTCGAAAGTGGAGTTCATAGCATGCACAAACTGATCCAACATAGATTGAGAACTCGAGCCAAATACTATATCATCTACATAAATTTGAGCAATTAAAATATCCATACCAACTCTTTTTACAAAGAGTGTGCGATCGGCCTCACCTCGTACGAAGCCAAATTCAAGTAAAAATGTGGTCAACCTACCATACCAAGCTCGAGGGGCTTGCTTCAATCCATAGAGCGCTTTCTGCAACTTATAAACATGGTTAGGATAATGCGGATCCTCAAATCCCTTAGGCTGTTCGACATAGATTTCCTTATCGATATATCCATTCAAAAATGCACCCTTAACATCCATTTGGTGTAATGTAATGTTAATCCAACATGCAATAGCTAACAACAACCTAATCGATTCTAACCTAGCCACGGGAGCAAATGTCTCATCAAAATCTATGCCTTCTACTTGGGTATAACCCTGAGCTACTAAACGAGCTTTGTTTCTAACAACTCTACCAAGTTCATCAGATTTGTTCTTAAAGATCCACTTAGTGCATATGACATTAATGTCCTTCGGCCGAGGAACCAAGGTCCATACTTGGTTTTTCTCGAACTGCAAGAGTTCCTCTTGCATGGCATTTATCCAAAAATTATCCTTAAGTGCTTCAAGGACATTCTTGGGTTCTACCTCAGAAACAAAACAGTTAAAGCGTACCTCAGCGTATACCGTATTCATGCATACGTTCCTTACCATAGACTTGTAGTCCTTGCGCGGCTTGTCTCTAGTCTTTCTGCCTTCATTCACGTCTCCAATGATTAAGTCTGTAGGATGATCCTTTTGAATCTTAGCTGGGGGATCTCTTCGAACTTCGCTCGGTTCGATCTCATCATTCTGCTCATTCGGTGATGTTGGGTCAGATGTTGGCCCAACATCTTCCTCTCCAGTCTCCTCTGTTTCATCAACAGCTTGGACAACATCTGAAATATCGACTTGTGGAGGAACCCTTCTAAGATCAGTAGCATCATCAAACACAATATTAATGGACTCTTGAACAGATTTGACGCGCAAATTATACACACGATATGCACGGCTATTAGAGGAATATCCTAAAATATGCATTTATCACTCTTCGAATCAAATTAGTCAAGTATTCACGATCATTCAACATGTAACAATAGCATCCAAAAACATGAAAATACTTGACCGTAGGCTTCTTCCCATTTAACAACTCATACGACGTTTTCTTAGTACCATGACGAAAGAACACACGATTAGATATATGACATGCGGTATGCAATGCTTCAGCCCAAAAACGCTTAGAAATGCTCCTTGATTGCAACATAACACGAGCCATTTCTTGTAAGGTCCTATTCTTTCTCTCAGCCACCCCATTTTGTTGGGGTGTCTTAGGAGAAGAATACTCATGCATAATACCTTTCTTATCACTTCATCAAACAATTGATTTTCAAATTACCATCAGAAATGCGAAAAATTGAAGCACTAAAATTTTCTTAATCCCAGTATTTTTTATCAAACGATTCAGATCCCTAAGACCATAATATGCACACCAAGGCTATCTACTTCCATAGGACCCATCAAATCCATATGAATAAGCTGAAAACAATGTGCAGTCTTAAAATGTTGGGCAGAATGTTGATCAACATTATGGCTAACATGTGCTTGCTTACCCTTCAAGCACGACTCACACACAATCTTACCAAACTCCTTAAACTTCGGAATGCCTCTGATCGCGTCGTGTTTGATAAGCTGCTCCAGCGTTCGATAGTTGACATGCCCCAACTTGTAATGCCAAAGAATGACATCAACTTCGGCCTTTGAGAGTTGGCACACATCCTTCGAACCCGATTTGTCGCCGACTAGATAGCAATTGTCACTCGATCTTTTACCTGCCATAACTCAACACGATTTCTGTTAAAAACTTCACAACATTCTTTATTAAATCTTACCTCAAGATTGTCGTCGCAAAGCTGACTAATGCTAATCAGATTTGCCACAAGACCGTCTACGTGAAGGACTTTGCTTAGCTTCGGAAAGTCGGGCACGCTCAATCTGCCTTGTCCAAGAATCTTTCCTTTAGCACCTCATCCGAATGTCACAGAACCACTTTTCAATGGCGTGTAGTCACTTAGATACTGTTTGGTACCAGTCATGTGTCGGGAACACCCGCTATCGAAGTACCAAGATCCTGTAACGTTAGCTAGCAACGAGGTATATACGACTTGGCATTTATGAACGGATTTTTGTACCCAAACTTTCTTAGTCAGTAAAACTGCATTTGAACTGTCAGAATTTGAAGGTGAGCCAGCTGAACGTTCTCCATACACTTCTCTCAACTCTGATTTCTCAATGTTGACAGGAATGTTGGAGGACATATCACCCAACATTGATTTCTTTACAGACATCTTTCCCTTCAATTTCCAACAGTATGGTTTAATATGGCCAGGCAGCATACAGTGATCACATTTAAACTGTTTATTCTTTGATTTAGGGGCAGCATGCTTAGAACTCAATTTAACAACTAAAGGCTCACTACTTTCAACATGCTCGGTTTTCTCCTTAACAAAAACAATCTTAGGTCTATCATGCATAGCAGATTCATTCACAACATTAGAAGGCTCAGCATTATATCCTAGACCTTGCTTATCAAAGACACTTAACGATAATACCTCTTCAAGGGTGGATTTACCCTTGTTCAATTTCGTGAAAGTCACGTCTGCCTCGTCGACTCGCTTTTGAAGCTTGTCTATCTCCTTGTCCTTTCGTGTTAATACGGCCTCCATTTTGTTCATTCCATCCAGCAAGCTTTCAATCATTTTTTCATTCTTCAGGTTCTCCTCGGTCAGTATATTCATTTCAGCTTTGAGTTCCGCATTCTTTAGCTTTTCCTTTTCATATAGAGCGGTAAACTTCTTGACGGTTTCATTGATTTGACCTTCATCACAAGCATTCATTTCTAATTCTGCATTGTCAGAACTAGAATACACATCAAAACTGTTTGAATCATCATAATAAAAAATTATATGTTTCTCAGATGATGAGTCCAATGTTGGCTCAACATCCGTTACCGCAGTGAAGCCGATTTGTTGATCTTCTTCATCTTCGTTGTCAGAGAAGGATTGAATAGTTACTGAAGACTTCCTGGACTCCTTAGGACTCGGTTCTGCATCTTCATCGTCGGAAAGATCGATCCACATTGCTTTCCCATGCTTGCGAAGTGTGTTGGCACATTCGTTGGCAAAGTGACCCCAACCTTGACATTCATAGCATCTGACAGACTCCCAGTTGAAGTTCTTCTTCTTTACATCAGGTTTGCGTTTGAAGAATGGTGGAGCAGACATCGGCTCTTTCGAACTTTGGCTCTTACGGAATGTTGGGCCAACATTTTGTCCAACATTCGACTCCACGTTCTTCTTCTTGTAGAACTTCTTGAATTTTTTCACCAGCAAAGCCGCATCCTCCTCAAAATCCGAATCATCCTCATTTTGAACATTGGAGGGCTGACCGACAAGTGCTAGGTTTTTTCCGCGAGATGCTCTCTTTTGAACTTCGAGATTCGTCTCGTAATTCTTCATAATGTTCATTAAGGTATTGAAGTCTAGCGTGCTCAGATTGTGTGCTTCCTCGACGGCCGCTACCTTCACATTAAATTTTTCAGTGAGTGTACGTAAAGCTTTAGATACAAGTACCTTATTTGATATCGGATCTCCAAGACTAGCACACTCGCTTGAAATTGTGAGAATCTTTCCAAAGTAGGTGGTGACATCTACGTCTTCCTTCATTATGAGATTTTCAAACTGATTGAGTAGGTACCGAAGTTTGGTTTCCTTCACGCTCGCATCACCTTCGCAGTACCTTTGAAGAAGATCCCATGCGTTGTTTGCCGTCGTGCAATTCTGAATAATCTTGAACATAAAAATATCAACCGATGAGAAAATAGCATTCAAGGCTTTGTCGTTGAACTCGGCCGCATTCCTTTCTGCCACGGTCCATTCTGCCACCGGCTTGTCAACGACTTCGCCATCAGCATCTGGAGGGTTACGAGGTGGAGTGTATCCATCGATAACAGCTTCCCACGCTCGCACATCGATGGACTTGATGCATTGGCGCACACGCACTTTCCAAAACGCATAGTTGGAGCCGTCTAACACCGGCACTTTTCCAATGTAGTTTGAGCTCGTTATATCCATTATAAGGATTTTCAGCGCTTAGTAACGTCAAGCGAAGGCTCTGATACCACTTTGATGTGGCGTGGTCCCTAAATGGATGTAAAACTACTGAGTTGTAACTAAATGTTGGGTTAAATGTTGAGCAGACACTCACACTAACTCACAAGCGCACAGCGGATAACTTAGTTTTGGTGACGAACAACTAAAGACAACGAGATGCAAATTTTGCAGCAAGTCAGAATAACTTGCTGCGTGCCTCAAGGCGAAATTCCACTATTAGTAATGGATGACAAAACAACTATCAAGAGATAGTAAAAACAAGCCTAGAAAAACTACGAATCTTTCGATTCTACAAACCTACAAAGTCTTTCGACTTTTGCAAAACAGAAAATACTAGGCTAAAAGACAACTCTCGTGATCGCTCTTAATCTTCTTCTCTCTGTAGTCGTCGCTGTCTCTGTTGTCAAATGTTCTCCGCACTTAAATACTTCTTCAACTTGGGCAGCACTCCACAAATGGACTTGGTAACTTCCCACAACGTCCACTAACGTCCACTAAGTAGACTTGGTTCATTAGTGACCGTTAGGGACTGACTTGGTAAGCTCCAAAGACTTGGTCTCCATCTTGTGCTCCAAGCATCCTATATTTAGTATGTTCCATCCCTAGACTCGTTCAAGCTTATCTACACGATCCTCACTCGTCCTGAGTTGCTTCTGAGTCCTGTAAAACACTAAAAATAGGTTCAAACACGTTTTGGGCATGAAAGATAAAACTAGAGAGAGAGAAGACATTCTCTGCCAATAAATGTTGACTAGAATGTTCTCCTAACATTGCCAATGTTGACAGCGCAACATTAACATATCTCTATGACATTTAAGTCACTTGGTCAAATATGTTTGCATTTGCGAAGTGAACGTATTGTTTTGATCAATAAAAATAGAACAAGTGAGATTGACATAGGTGACTCGTTGATAGATTTGCTAATATAGGTAGTTTTCTTTTCTTCTTGATTTAAATATAACATTAATATTCGGAAATTAATGAAAATTGCAAAAGGGAAAGACAAAAAAACCTTTGTTTGAATTAAAATTGAAGTCCTCATGTGAGATTGACTTGGTGGTTGAGGGCAATTTACAAACTCCTTGGTCATGGATTCAAGCCCGCCATTATTCATATTGGGTGGATTTAAGACGTATTAAATTAGCCTCGAAAATTAATTCCATCTTTAGGAGTTTATGATTCTGACATAGCCTGATCATGTGAAAATACCCTAGGAAAGTAAAAAAAATAAAAAAAATATATCATCAAAATGAAGCCTTCACTTGTGAATGGTAGGTATGGACCAAAGTAAAACAGTATTTAGTAAAGCCCATTAGGAAATACATATATTTCCCAAAATCATCTTCATGCTTGAAATTGAATAGTTTCTTGATAGCAAGTTCCTTTTTTTTTTTTTGGTCTCATTTGCAATACTTTCCGTTGTTGAGAAATGCGTCTGTGTAAATGCAGTTGCATTGCAATGGAGGTAACTGTACTAATGTCTGAACATGATGGGTCGGCCATTCACTCAAAAAACGTAGAAAACCTTTCGAAGTTTGAATTTTTCTAAACATTATTCATAATTTACTACACTGTTAGGCAAAATAGATAGGCCAGCACAAACACCCTCTAAATATTGCATCTGTGTTCATTCTTGGAGAGATATGCGCCCCATGTGAACCTCAGGAACATGAAAGCTATAGATCTACTGCTATTAGTTTTCTTAGCTATCAAACAAGCTGAGAATAAAACAAGACTATATATACTGATTTTTTCCTTACATCATATAACTAGCAAAAGCAATAGCTTCGAGGCTTGTTGCCAAGTACAGAACTTCTGTATTGAAACTTATCAGGAGAGTCAGGTTGTTCTTGCAGCAGTTGCAGAACATTTTTCTTTGCATTTCTTTTTCTCTCCCACTCTGAAACTGATGAGATGATGACATTTACATTGTACACAAACATTCTTATGCTCAAGTCAAGATATTTTTGCATGTCATCTCCAAGGTTGTAATATAGGGTCTTTTCTGAATATCTAGTCTATGCATTTGATATCCACGTACTCACCATTTTTGTTACTATCCTCCATAGTTGTCTTCTAATAATCATCAGAAAGATCAACTCTCATCTTAAAATGGAAAAGAAACTTTGCAATCATGAACTGCTCTTAATCTCTGATCCCAACTTCAGTTCCATTCTTATTAGAATGACAGAACACCTCCAAATGATGTAAATCCGCGTTCTTTGCTCTTGAATGTATCGAGAAGACTTGTTCCATGGATGAAGCTTGTGATCCCTTTGGTCAACCAATCCCATGTTAGTTCAGTACTCCTCTATGAATCTATGACAGAAGATTAACTGATAAAGTAAAAAAATATGGGCTTGAAGGTTTAACACTTCTTTTCTCTTGTTTGAACTTCGGGATAGCAAAAAATGAAACACGACTTTTGTCTTAAGAATGATAACATGAATGCTATATATAAACAGAACGGTTTTTGTACTGCCTAACTATACTTGGCTGTAATAGATATACAGGAAATATGGTGAGCTTTGATGTATGATTCTGAGCCAACTTGTAAAGGCTCCCAACATATTTTGTTTTTGTTTTTCTTTTTCTTATTAGATTAAAAGGGTCTCATAATTAGGAAAAAAGACAAAATATGCCGCATCATCAATTTGTTTCCATGCCATTCTCTGCTGGACGCCCATCACTTATCTATAAGATAATTTTATAACATTTACTATTGTTTTCATCTGTTTTGTCCTCTTTCTGCAGTTGGAAAATTGAAATCTTTAACAAAGCCCTGATTTTGAGGACGAGAGCCTTGGAAGTTAGTGCCTGTAAGAAAATATTTTATATGCATATTGTCTGCTGGTAGTGAAGTTCGACATATATAGCAGTGTTATGTATTTGTCAATCTGCATAACTGATTCCATTAATCAAGAACTTCTCATGTATATATATGTTATCAAAATTCTTTTTCTTTTACATAATTATCATAAGCTTATGATGAAGTTATCAACCCATCTCCTAGCACAGCAGGTTTTTATTAGAACAATGCCATGAGACTTTTTCTTTCTCCAGTAATTAAGACCGCATTCACATTTCGAGGAGTTTAAAGTTGTAGGGACTTTTTTGTACCCTAACAGTACAATTACATCACGTGCAATATTATAACTCTATCTTAACTTGTCAAGCGCATTAGTTAAATCTGTCTGCTACTGATTACTTGCCAAACGAATAAGGACCTAATAGATAGTTTGAACCCTACATAATTAACTTTTCTTGGACCCAAGGCATTTATAGTGGAAGAACCTCATATTGTCCGCATATAAACGTGTCCGAACAGCTATATAACTTGACTTATGATCAAAACCCTGAAGATCTTATTACTTAATTATGTAGGTCATCAAGATTATCTGATAGAATTGTTTGAAATGGGCTTTAGATACTATTGACTTGCATGTTCATTCCCATGCACACAAACGAGTGGTTGAGGGGACATAATAGTATATCTTATCTTTAAGTTGAGCAAAAGAATCGAAGATAAGATTTGTAAGGACACTGTATAATCAAAGTGGACCTAACAAGAGTTTCAGTAATCCATCTATTAATACAAAATCTGATGACTAATATATATATATAGTCCGACATGTCTCCATTTTTCCACATATTCATAGTCGTCGTTCGAAAGGTATATAAACGGGACTTGAATTGAAGACGATAATCTTGAAAAAAGTATTCGTTTTTCATGTTCATGTTTGAAATAAAAGGTTAAGAAAGTGCAACAGTGTTAGAAAAGAAAGAATAAAACCTAAACTTTCATGATGGGACTAAGACAAACTGAAACTGACTAAGACAAACTGAAACTTAGTGTTGTTTGGTTACAGGCTACCGCATAAAGGCCCTATAAATAATTTATTATCAAAGCTCAGTATAAGTTATCTTACCCATTTTAACAAGTTTATTTATACAAGGCCTATAATATTTTACTGGACTTTTTTTTAATATCGTGCTTGAAAAAAGGAAACCAAACATGATATAAGTCCTTATTAATTATATTATGTGATGTTATATTGGATAGCAAACAGGCCAGCAACTAAGGGACTAGATGGTATTTTTTCGTGAGAATTTTCATCTTGTATTATTCGTTGACAGTGATATTCAGGATGCAATACAATAATGCTTGTACTTGAAGGTACACAGTAAAGATCTTTGTAATGATGGGCCGTATTAGTTACAATTGGGTTGGATTTCTTCATCTTTTTTCTTTCGGTTCTTTCTTATTGTGCTTGTTCTTTACAACCCAACCCGATAAGTCAAACGAACCATTGTTGAAGTCTCAAGTTGGGATATGGAATGTCGTGTCGTGGGATGGGACTTAATCTTTTTGGTTCGAATATGCGGAAGGAAAGATAATTAGAAATGACAGAAAATGGGGTTTTTGACCCGCGCGACTTCATAAGAATGGTCTTATTTACTTCTAATTTTACTCTTTTTACTTTTGTTTTTCTCCAATATATCATTGGGCAACTGATTCAGACTTTCCTTCTTTATATCTCGATTCTTCTTCGACAATAAATTACACGTAGTAGACAACGTTACCTCACCGAGCGTTTTGCTGATCCACTTGCTAAGATGTCGTGCTTGGCAACTTGTTGTGCGTCTCTAACATGTGGGCTGTGCACATCCGTGGCTTCGGGCATAACAAAGAAGTCTGCGAGACTTGCCTACTGTGGACTGTTTGGCGTGTCTTTGATCGTTTCTTGGATTCTCAGAGAAGTTGGTCAGCCACTCCTCAAACACTTCTCCTGTAAGTCTGATCAAAGAAGATGATGATGATGATGCGAATGGGAAAGTGCGTTTTATTGGTTCTTATGGGTTTCCATTTGAGTGTGTTGATTAATTTGGGTTTGTTGTTCGCCTTGCTTGGGCCTCCTTTTATGTTTGCTTGGCGTAGTTGGCAGCTGAGGCTGTGACTCTTTGGGTTTGATTTTGTTGTTGTATGGAGGGAATTTATGGTATCACAAGTCATAAAGGTAGCTCCTTTATGTGTGGGGTGGTAGTTCTTGATCTTAATTTTTACTGAAAGTATTGTGGAAAATTGTGAAGTTATCCTGTTTGATTTTGGAACTGAAAGATTCTTATGGTCTCAGAGGCTTTTGGTATTTGATGAAAGAATCGATACTCCATCAATCTTGATAAAAATTCGGTTAAGTTTGCATTTAGATTTTGGTTGAGTGCTGCGTTTCAGTTCATATTATGGAACGGGCCATATGTTTCATGTTATACGATAAAGGAGGAATACCCTTGTGTAGTTTGCCCTCACCCAAGCATGTCGTTGTGTCGAATTCTCCGTCCGTGGTAATAATCGATATTACCTGGCCATCTCCACAGGGATAGACGCACCAAACGATGCTACTAAGGAATGGTATCAGATGCAAGCAGTTCTTCGTGTCAGCCTGGGGAATTTCTTGTTCTTTGCAGTCCTAGCAGTCATAATGATCGGCGTGAAAGATCAAAACGACAAGCGTGAGTCCGTCGTACATCACGGTGGATGGATAGCCAAGATGGTGGTTTGGGCTCTACTCATCATTCTTATGTTCGTCGTCCCCACCGTTGTCATCACAATCTACGGTAAGTCTCCCTCCAACGTTTTAGCCTTATATTTCGTTTCCATTCTTCATTCAGCTAGAGTGGTTGCTAAACTCATCAACTTGCTTATGGGAACTCACTTTCCATAGGGATACTATCGAAGTTCGGGGCTGGCTTATTCTTATTGGTCCAAGTTCTACTACTGTTAGATGCCACGCATGCTTGGAATGACTCATGGGTCGCCAAAGACGAACAGAAATGGTACCTACCGTCTTAATACATAGACATTTTCAAATCCTTTTTTCTTTCGTAAAGTGTTATGTATATCTTCTATCCATACGGTCTTCTCAGGTATATGGCATTGCTTGCTGTATCAATAGCGTGCTATATAGCAGCTTTCACTTTATCTGGAATCTTATTCATATGGTTCAATCCCTCTGGACACGATTGTGGTCTCAATGTCTTCTTCCTTACCACGACGATCATTCTCGCATTCGTTTTTGCAGTTGTTGCTTTGCATCCCAAGGTAAAGTAACAATTTCTAGCACTATGAAACTCAATTGCTCATCTTAAATTGCAATTTTATTTTTTTTGCTCTTCTTCCTCATTTGACTCAAAAGATCATGGCATCTCAACAGGTTAATGGCAGCCTATTGCCTGCATCGGTGATATCTGTATACTGTGCTTACTTGTGCTACACGGGGCTCTCGAGCGAGCCTCGTGGCTACGCATGCAATGGCCTTCACCACAAGTCGAAAGCTGTCTCCACTGGGACGCTTGTTCTTGGGATGCTCACCACGGTTCTATCCGTTCTTTATTCTGCTCTTCGAGCTGGGTCATCCACCACGCTCTTATCTCCGCCATCCTCTCCAAAAGCAGGTACTTAAAGAAACCCATTCGTCCGACGGGCAAACAATGGCAAATCGTCATTTTGTTTATCAAAAGGTAACCTTGAGCTGACAAGAACCAACTTTTATTGCAGGTACGAGGAAATCCCTTCTCCAACCAGACGAACTCGAGTCAGGAAAAGGCAAGAACGAAGCTGAACCACGCCCGGTTAGTTACTCCTACACTTTCTTTCACCTTATATTTGCTCTGGCTAGTATGTACTCGGCCATGCTACTCTCGGGTTGGACCAGTGACTCCGAGAGCACGGATCTGATCGACGTGGGCTGGACTTCGGTTTGGGTTCGTATTTGCACCGAGTGGGTCACAGCCGGGCTCTATCTGTGGTCCCTCGTGGCTCCCCTTATACTTTCTGACCGTGAATTCTATTAAAGTCTTGTCTTGGCTGTAGAGTGTGGCTGTGGTTGTATAATTATGTACTTATATGAAAATGTTGATGTTGTGGTAGATTTGTAAAACAAATATATCATTACACTCCAATATAAACTATTAGAAAATAACAGAGGTAATCGCAGGATACAAAAGCCAGAGGAAAGCAAAAGCTTGAACATGATAAACAGTAATCTATTTATTTGTATTTTTATTTCATGACATATTTGTTGAGCCAGTTGATCATGTCTGAATGAGCCTCCTCAGCACTCTTGACCGCAAATTCATCGTCGGAACTGTATCGAACGGACCATCCATGGCCTACACCGGGGAATATCTTCACAAAGCAATCAACCTGCCAATTTAAAGACATCCATTCATTTGCAGTTTATGTTAGAGTAAAAGTATATATATACTGTATAGATGTTACCTCTCCTTTGGAAGATAGTATGTCTCCAAGCCTCTTCAAGTGCTCAGGTGGGGAAAGACTATCTATTTCTGCTCCAAGTATAGCAAGTGGAACCTTTACCTCTGCAATCAAACTTAGTATTAGTCAACAAAACTTCATAATTGTTATTACTTAGAAGAGGAAGAAGACATTAGTTTCAGACCCTTTATTTCTTCTTCTGTGATTGGTCCAGGATGAAGTGAAACCCCAGCTTGTATGCAGTCATACTTTGCCAGTCTAACCACAACCATTCCTGAAATAAAAAAAGATGTTTTTTTTTTTTAAAAAAGATAGTATAAATTAAAAGGAGCTTAAGTGAAGTAAAAGGTTATAACTTTATATACATACCTCCCCAGCAGAAGCCAACAGCTCCTACTTTGCCGACTCCTTTGCTTTTCAAGAATTCAATTACAGCCTTAGCATCCTCACAACCTTTGTCCTAAGATAAAACATTCACACAAGAAAATGAAACTGTAATGGTATGTATATATCTCATTCATGCCAAAGAACGGTCGTAACATCGCAAGAAACAAACCGGGCTGTGGGCTTTTATCCACGAATCTCGATCGAACCCGGGCTTTTCGGGGTTGTATGGATCGCCGTAATAGAAGTCGGGCACCACGACAAAGTACCCTAAAGCTGCAACTTTGTCTGCTAGCTTCCTACGGCATTAAAGTTTAAGGTTTTCATTTATATACATACATACATCACATGGCAGAAATACGATGTATATGTTTATACCTCAAGTTTGGAGCCTCAAACCCTGGAGAAGAAATTCAAATATATTTAGAGATTATTCTGAAAGTTAATTAGTTAAAAATGAAGTTCAGAAGGGTTTTTTGAATTATTACCAAATGCATCTGCAATCATAAGGACTGCAAGGTTAGAATCTTGATCTCCACTGACATATGTCTGAAGGCCTCCAATTTCTTGAATATTGTCTTGATTAGTAGTTGAGCTGAGTGCTGGCGGATTCTCAGTGCATTGAGGGCCCAACATATTGGATTTTTTCCTTTCTTTTTTTTCAAACTCTACCAAATCTTTTGTTAGAAATCAGTGTGTGTGTGTCTATATATGTATTTATATATATATTGATTGTGGAGAAAAGACAATGAGCATAGGTCATGGCTTACGTCTGGAAGGAATATAAAATTAATTCTGTGGTTGATTTAAACGTCATTAGTACATAGCTACTTCACATACAGAATATGATTTACCAAGTGATTCAACAATGATAATGGGAAATTCTAATAATAATAGGTAGGGAAAATTAATGGGCTTTAAATGGGCCGGAAAACACAGTTGTATTGTAGTAAATATGCTAAGTAATAGGCCTCAAATGGGCTAAGATTATACTACATTAATGGAAGCTCTTCGGTTTGCTTCGAACTTTAAGGGCGCGTTTGGTATGCGGAATTTGCTAAGGAAAAAAAAAAAGATGTAGAGGTACGTACATCAATCAATCGAAGCGTGATGTACAATTGTTTGATGTGCTAATTTAGTTTTTCATCGTGCTTTCCACACACGAATTTGGCATGTCAAGGACACTCTAAATATTGTTAGTAGGAGCAATACTCCTACCACGTCTGAACAAGACATTAAAATAACAAAGTACTACTTATGACTGATATATATATATATATAATAATATCACAAGTGAAGTTGTTAGAATAATACAAATGGAACCATAGAAATCTAAATAATTAACTGCCAAATCGTTTCAATGATATAACTGCCACGCAATCCAAACATGTCAGGATGGATGCTTAGTTGGCAACCACAATAAACAAAGTACTTCAGTTATGAGGAATGTAAAATAAGAAAGTATTATTTACCTAATGAAATATTAATAACTAGTACTTTACGCAAGTGTGCTATAATATATATATATATATATATATATATATATATATATATATTTGAGTTGTTATTTAGTATTCATAATATTTAATAAACGAAATCATAAATTTAATTTTAATTAAATATTTGTATGTATATAAAAGTAATAACTATAAATTAATATTATAATAAATTTAAGAAGTAAATGGCAAAATAATATTTATACTTGTAATACCAATTAATTGAAAAATTACTATATTATTCTAAATAAAATAGATAGATTAATATAATAATATACTTAAGGAGTAAAGAGCAAAATAGTAACTACACCTGCTATACCAATTAATTGAAAGGTAGTTACTCTAAGTCCCTCATCCTTAATATATAGTACAGATAATCAAAGTCAAGTGTATATTTCTTTTTATAAGTACATGCGTGATAAGTGGGAATATAATGTTCACACTGCATTTGACTTTGTTTTTTTAAGTCGTATAAACGAGTTTTTAAATATTGTCTTCGAATTAATTTCAACTTGTTCTTATAAAAGGCGATTAAAGTAATGTTATCCCATAAAAAAAAAAAACCAATTGATTGATTTTTTTAAAATATAATACGTCATTGTATTTGCTTCTTGGCGTGACTTTGCCGTTTGTTGAAGATAAGAAAAAAGAGACGATCTAGCAGCCTCTCGATAACAAACCCAACAAAAATGTTGTGTTATATCATACAAAAAGACGAAATTAAATAAATAAATATCATACAAAAATAAATAAATAAATAAAAACCCATCAACTTGCCAAGGAAAGAAAGAAAACTTGAGACAGACCCAACTTAACAGTTTTCTTTCCTCATCATTTCCATGTCTTAAGACGTGCCTCCTAAGTTCAATATATTTCATATTAATCCTTCTATATATATATATATATATATATATATTATGAAATAATTAATGTGGATGTTTTAAAATTAGTTAAATTATTGATGATTTGGAAGTATTATATTAAATGATGATAATGTGATAAGATGATAAGATGAGGTGTTTAATTGAAGAGTTTGTATTTTAGTGTGAGGTGTATAATTGTAATTAATGTGATTAGTTGTAATAGTGAATTATTAGTAGTATAAATAGGTGATTAGAGTTCATTGTAAATTACACCAAGTATTGAAATACTTAATCTCTCTCTCATCTCTCTCTTTTTATTATTATAAGCTATATTATCATTATAATCTTAATATAAGTATAATTATAATAAAATAATCTTAATATAATATTAATCACAATTAATATTTTTATAACACGTTATCAGCACGACTCTCTCCGTCGTCAAGATCAACCTCCGTCGAAGATCTCGTACGAGTTTAGTCGAGGTACGGTAATTTAATATTTAATTTATACTAATCATATTTAATTGTGATTAATTTAAAAATATATATTATAAAAGTATATTTTAAAAGTTTTATAACTAAACGCCAATACCCGAGTGGTTTGCGGAATATCGTTCACTATAAGTGACGAGAGGTCCAGATTTCCATACCCCGTGGTGTGTGGAATTTTTATTTACGATTTTTATTTTTTATATATTCACGTACACAACACCAAAAGCCCACGAGGTCTTGTGGTTATCCCCACCTCAGTAGCGGCATATTATTATTTATTTATTGAGCAATTTTGAAGTTATTATTGGATCGAACAGATTTTGGACAATGGACAAATTTTATTACCACAATCTTACCCGAGCTTGGATAATAATTATGAAATAATAAAGAACGCATTTATGAAACTACACATATTTTTATCATTGATTTATATGTTATCTGATCATTATGTTCTTATTCATCTTATAGAATCATGTCGTTTTATACAAAGATGGATCTTCTGTTGCTTACTTTATTTACGGTGATCCTTACGGCTATGTGGATAATGTTTTTACCAATGTTTTTAAAATATAATTATTAATTATAATTTTTCTTTAATATTATAATTACTGAAATATATTTTATTTTGAAGGATGACGCTTTGTCCGATGTTTGATCTATTACTTATGATTATTATTACGGCGACAGTTATTTGGATGTGGATATCGTTTTTCATTAGAACTTTTACAAAAGAAGATATAAAAGAAGATTAATTATAATTTTTCCTTTTAATATTTTAATGATGATTTTATTTTTATGATATCAATATATTGAATTTGGCAAACTTTGATTTATCACTCTCGATTTTATACTTGCTAGTGATTTACGCAATTACTTCGGTATATTATAAAGCATTCACCACGTTCAGTCCATCGGATATAATACGAATAAATATCGTGAGAAAATGATCAGAAAATATTATGATGGATGAATGAAAAACATAAGTCCGACTAAATGATTATGTTGCATTCCCTGAAGTGAATGTATGCGCAAATAATAAAAGTGGTCGTGAACATTATATTTACCGTGGTTATTATTAATATTTCCCCCGAAGTGGACAACTAGTATATGATTGAGAAAGATGTATTGAGCAATATAAAGATTATTATATATTATCGTTGGTTATTATTCGCACCCAAAGATCCCGTTGATCTTTATAAAGAGCAATTAAAAGTGAAGTGTCGATGAAATTAAATTTTGCTCAAGATTACGATATTTCAGAAAATTGGTGCTAGATCCTATGCTCATTTGAATATTTTGGTTTTTGTTAAAGATCCAAATAAAGAAAACTGAAGTGTCGTTATAAATTTTATTTAAGCATTATTTATTTATTATTTTATCTTTATATATAATTTTATTTTGACGCTTATTTATTTAATAATTCTAGTTATTATATATTTATCAATACAATGGATACAAGCATGTGCAATGGGGAGTTATGTCTTGCAGATTGTGCAACGACTAATACGATTCTAAGAAATAAGAAATATTTCTCCCATCTTGAAATGAAAGAAACAAGTGTTATCACTATATCGGGTAGCACAAATATAATTGAGGGCTCCGGAAGAGCCAATGTTATACTGCCCAGAGGGACAAGGCTAATAATTGATAATGCCTTATATTCTCCTAAGTCTCAAAGAAATTTATTGAGCTTTAAAGCTATTCGACATAATGGATATCACATTGAGACTGCAGAAAAGAGAAATATTGAATATTTGCACTTACAAAGTGGTTTCGAATGATAAACGAGTTGTTGAAATTACATTCATTTGACTCTGGATTGTATTATACGTATGTTAAAACAATTGAATCGCATGCTATCGTAAACCAGAAGCTTACTAATGATAATACATTTGTTGTTTGGCATGACCGGTTGGGCCATCCCGGTTCAATTATGATGCGGAGAATAATTCAAAATTCACGTGGACATTTAATGAAGAACCAGAAGATTCTTCAATCTAATGAATTATCATGTGCTGCTTGCTCTAAAGGGAAGTTGATTATTCGTCCATCACAAGTAAAAATAAAGAATGAATCCATAAGATTTTTGGAGCGTATACAAGGTGATATTTGTGGACCGATACATCCATCGTGTGGACCATTTAGATATTTCATGGTATTGATTGATGCATCAACTAGATGGTCTCATGTGTGTTTGTTATCAACACGGAATGTAGCTTTTGCGAGATTGCTTGCTCAGTTGATTCGATTAAGAGCACATTTTCCGGACTTTCCAATAAAGAAAATACGTCTTGATAATGCTGGTGAATTTACTTCCAAGGCATTTAATGAATATTGCATGTCTATTGGAATTGATGTTGAGCACCCCGTGCCACATGTACATACGCAAAACGGTCTTGCAGAATCGTTGATTAAAAGGCTGCAATTAATTGCAAGACCATTATTAATGAAGTCGAAACTTCATTCATCTTGTTGGGGACATGCTATATTACATGCAGCGGCACTAATCCGTATCAGGCCAACAAGTTATAACGATATCTCCCCGATACAAATGGTTTATGGTCAGGAACCAAATATTTCCCATCTGAGAATTTTTTTATGTGCGGTATATGTTCCAATTGCTCCACCACAACGCACTAAGATGGGACCTCAAAGGAGGTTGGGAATATATGTCGGATTTGAATCTCCATCGATAATAAAATATTTAGAACCTCTAACTGGAGATTTATTTACGGCTAGATTTGCCGATTGTCATTTCGATGAATCGAATTTTCCGACATTAGGGGGAGAAAAGAAACAGCTGGAAATGAGTATTAGATGGAATGAATTATCGCTAAATCATTATGATCCTCGAACGAAAGAATGTGAAGTAGAAGTTCAAAAGATAATTCATTTACAAGGATTAGCTAATCAACTGCTAGATAGCTTTACTGACCTTAAAAGAGTGACTAAGTCACATATACCAGCTGTTAATGCTCCTGCAAAAGTTAATGTTCCTGGAGAACATATAATGATCGAGCCTAAGCCACAACTAAAACGTGGTAGGCCCTCGGGTTCCAAAGATAAAAATCCTCGAAAAAGAAAAGGAGCAATTAATAAGAATGGTCCAGTCGAGGATTTATCGACTCTAGAAGAGTCAATGGGCATTAATGATTATGATAATGGAAATCAGGTACCTGAAATTTTTGAGAATAATGATAATGAAGAGATCTCAATAAATTATGCCCAAATGGAATTAGATGGAACCGAGAAAAAGTCAACGTTGACAATAAATTCTCATTTAACGTAGCGCTACATGAAATGAATGAGATAAATGAGAATGAGGATCATGAACCAGGGTCTGTAAAAGAATGCAGACAAAGAAATGATTGGCCAAAATGGAAAGATGCAATCGAGGCAGAATTAAAATCACTTGAGAAACGAAAAGTTTTCGGACCTGTAGTCCGCATACCAGAAAATGTAAAGCCGGTTGGATATAAATGGGTTTTCATTAGAAAGAGAAATGAAAACGGTGAAATTGTGAGATACAAAGCACGGCTTGTTGCACAAGGCTTTACACAACGACCTGGTATTGATTATGAGGAGACGTATTCTCCTGTGGTGGATGCAACTACTTTTCGTTATTTAATTAGTCGGGCAGTACGTGAAGGACTCGATATGCGTCTAATGGATGTTGTCACCGCTTATTTATATGGATCACTTGATATTGATATATATATGAAACTTCCCGAGGGATTTCAGTTACCTGAAAATTCAGGGCCCCGAAATGAGTACTCAATCAAGCTAAATAAATCGCTTTATGGATTAAAGCAATCTGGGCGTATGTGGTATAATCGTCTAAGTGAATATTTATCGAAAGAGGGGTATAAAAATGATCAAACTTGCCCGTGCATATTTATGAAAAGATCTGGAAATGAATTTGTCATCATTTCAGTTTATGTTGATGATATTATCGTAATTGGAACTCCTGAAGAGTTATCAAAAGCCGTTAATTGTTTGAAAAAAGAGTTTGAAATGAAAGATCTCGGTAAAACGAAATTTTGTCTTGGACTGCAAATTGAATATTTAAAGAATGGGATATTCTATATCAAGAGACTTATACGAAAAAGGTATTGAAAAGATTTTATATGGATAAAGCTCATCCATTGGATACTCCAATGATTGTTCGATCTTTAGATGCGAATAAAGATTCGTTTAGACCTTGCGAAAACGATGAAAAACTACTTAGTCATGAAGTACCATATCTCAGTGCTATTGGAGCCCTAATGTATTTAACGAGTCATACGCGACCTGATATAGCATTCGCTGTGAATCTATTGGCGAGATATAGTTCGTCACCGACTCGTAGACATTGGAATGGAATTAAGCGGATTTTTCGATACCTTCAAGGAACAACTGATATGGGATTGTTCTATTCTAATGAATCAAAAACAGATTTGATTGGGTATGCAGATGCTGGTTTTCTATCTGACCCACATAATGCTCGATCGCAAACAAGCTATTTATTTACACATGGCGGAACCGCTATTTCATGGCGGTCAGTTAAACAAAGTTTAACGACTACTACTTCTAATCATGCGGAAATTTTAGCTATTCATGAAGCTAGCCGAGAATGTGTTTGGTTGCGATCGATAATTGAGCATATACAACAAACTAGTGGGCTAGTATCGAAAAAGTTACTTCCTACGATTTTATATCAAGATAATGCTGCATGCATTGCCCAATTAAAGGAAGGATATATTAAGGGAGATAGAACAAAGCATATTTCACCAAAAATTTTCTTTACACATGATTTAGAGAAAAATGGTGATATTGATGTACAACAAGTGCGATCAAGTGAAAATCTTGCAGATTTATTCACGAAAGCACTTCCCCCAATAATTTTCAAAAGATTGGTATATTCAATTGGAGTTCGAAAACTTCGAGATCTTAAATGATGTCATCATCAGGGGGAGTAAATACGTGTTGCACTCTTTTTCCCTTCACTGAGGTTTTTCCCATGTGGTTTTCCCAGTAAGGTTTTTAATGAGGCAACAATCGAAAGCGTATCTAAAAGAATCATGTACTCTTTTTCCTTCATTAGGTTTTTATCCCATTGGGTTTTTCCTAATAAGGTTTTAACGAGGCATATTCTTTGAAAACATCCAAGGGGGAGTATTATGAAATAATTAATGTGGATGTTTTAAAATTAGTTAAATTATTGATGATTTGGAAGTATTATATTAAATGATGATAATGTGATAAGATGATAAGATGAGGTGTTTAATTGAAGAGTTTGTATTTTAGTGTGAGGTGTATAATTGTAATTAATGTGATTAGTTGTAATAGTGAATTATTAGTAGTATAAATAGGTGATTAGAGTTCATTGTAAATTACACCAAGTATTGAAATACTTAATCTCTCTCTAATATCTCTCTTTATTATTATAAGCTATATTATCATTATAATCTTAATATAAGTATAATTATAATAAAATAATCTTAATATAATATTAATCACAATTAATATTTTTATAACAATATATTATATATAATATATAAGGATACACCAACCACAGCTCACATATCATTACAAATTATGAATTCAAACCAAAACCTTCGACTAGTAATAAGCAAAGTCGTCGTCTCCATCAGCTGAATTCTTGATCGTCGTTTCAAAAACGGAGCAAAATGGATCCCATACAGATCAGCGACCCGATCATCCACCTCCAAATACCCGAACCCGACCCGACAAACCTCTTCGACCCACAAGCGACCATCACAACACCCCCACCCCCACCGCCGCCGCTGCCCTTAATAAGAGCCCCAGAGAAGAAACTAACCCTCTTCGCCCTCCGCCTCGCCATCCTCGAAAAAACAGCTTCAAGGATCGGAACCCTAGGCTTCGTATGGGCCACCGTCGTCCTTCTCGGAGGCTTCGCCATCACCCTCTCAACCACCGACTTCTGGTTCGTCACCGTCATACTCCTCATCGAGGGGACACGCATCTTCAGCCGGAGCCACGAGCTCGAGTGGCAGCACCAGGCCACGTGGACCATCACCGACCTCTCCATCAGCAGCTTCCGCGCCATAAAGTCGAGCTCCAACTTCCTCCTCAGGGCGGTCAAGGCCGTTTACAAGCCCATCGGCCTGCCAAGAAACCGACCGTCGCAGAGCCGCGAGCTGAAGCCCATCCGTAAGAATTCAGACAGCAAGCCGCTGAGTCTGCCCACGCGGACATGGGTGAGCTCCGACGTCCCCATTCTTCCGTACATCCGATGGATGTTCATGTCGAAAAACGTCAGCAAGCTCCTATACTGGCTCCAGCTAGCCTCCGCCACGGCCTGCGTGGCCCTCTCCACGATAAAGCTCGTCCGCCGCGACTTCGGTGAGGTGGCGAAAGGAGACACGGACAAGAGGAACCGAAAGGCGGCCCTCCTAATCTTCTACTCCCTGGCGTTGGCCGAGGCGCTGCTGTTCCTCCTGGAGAAGGCCTATTGGGAGTGGAAAGTCAGCGCCGAGAACCTCCTGGAGAAGGTGAGCCAAGAGTGCGACCTGGGAGACTCGGGCTTGATCTCCGTGAGGAGGTTCTTCTACGACGCCTTCTCGAAATGCATCGACGGCAGCATATTCGACGGTCTGAAGATGGACATGGTGTCCTTTTCCATGGAGCTTCTGGCGTCTAACTCCCCCGACGAGCAGCTCGTCGGCTCGAGGATCCTCAGAAGGTTCTGCACGAATCCTAGGTTTTCCGAGGATACGCTGCAGAAGATCGGCGTCAACATATCGATCATCGAGAGGTTAGTGGAGATGCTAAACTGGAAGGATCATGTGGAAGAAGAGATTAGATACTCAGCTGCTGAGGTTGTCTTGAAGCTAGCTGGTAAGAAGCAGAACTCTCTGCGCATAGCGGGGATAGCGGGCGCCTTGGAGTCGATATCGAGCTTATTACACGTCAGCCGCGACCATCGATGCCCTTGCGATCAGATATCGGAGAAGAAGATCGTCTTCGACAACCAAAGCTACGGTTCGTGGGCCTTGAACCACCTAGGGCTTCAGATCCTTAAGAAACTGGCGGGCGACCACGACATCTGCGGGAAGATAGGGAATACTCGAGGGCTCCTGCCGAAGATCGTCGACTTCGCCCACGCGGAGGAGAGGCTTCTGAGCCACCCGGCGGCCGCCGACTCTCAGATTCAGACGGTGAAACGAGCCCTTCAGGTGCTCAAGATGCTGGCGGGCACGTCGGGCTCGTCGGGGAAGCAGCTGAGGAAGGAGATCGCGGAGATCGTCTTCACGGTCAGCTACATCAGGGATACGCTGAGGCACGGCGAGAAGCAGCCCGAGCTGAGGGTCCTTGGATGCGAGATTCTTACGAACTTGGCCATCGAAGTAGACGCGACGGAGATGATCGTCAGGACGGGCGGCGTCCTGAAGGAGCTGCTCGACATTTTCTTCGACGAAGAGCTGCCCGCCGATCAGGGGCACGTGAGGACGGCCGCCGGGGAGGCGCTGGCCATGCTGTCGCTGCAGAGTCAGATCACTTGTCGGAAGATTTTGGAGCTGAAGATCGCCGAGAAACTGATTAGGGCTTTGCGATTTCCGTCTCTTCGGATCAATGCTTGCAGAATACTGAGGAACGTTTGCGCCTACGGCGGGAACGATCGCTTCAATGAGATGAAGGGATTCATTTCTGCATCGCCCTTCGTAAGTATCTATCAGCTTAATGCAAATTGACGTTTTGTTGGAAATAAAATATATAAAATTGAGAAATGATGCACTTCTTTAATGTTTAAACTTTTACGTGAAGTTGATTATTTAACATGACATCAGAGCTTAAGAATCAAAGAGGTTTTGGGTACGAATCCTCACGATCACTCATTTAAGAAATTACACGTATAAGACTAGATAAAAAAGAAATCAGCCTAGTGAGGAGGCGTGGTGAAAATAAAATAAATAAAATTAAAAAATAATGCACTCCATTAAGGCTTAAGCTTTTAGATGAAATGATCATTTTAACACTTTTTCTCGCAGATTCTTGAAGCTGTAATGAACGAGGAGAACAAGCTGCAAGAAGTGATGCTCGGGGCAGCTTCGTCGAGCTTCAAGTTCATGGCTCCCGAGGATTCGAGCGCCATGTTCGAACAATCGGGGATCGGAGGGTTCGACCTAGCCCGTCGGGTTTTCTCGATTCTGAGAAAGTATCGGCATCCTTCGATCAAAGTTCCGAGCATGAGGAGGTACGCCATAGAGCTGGCCGTTTGGATGATGAAGAGCGAACGGTCGAACGTAGGAATCTTTGCGAGCCTCGGGCTGGCGAGGGAGCTCGAGAACGTCGTGGAGACAACCTCGGAGCTTGAGAGCTTCAACATATTTTCGGGCACTGTGGGCCTATGCAGGCACAGCGTGACCATGCATGCGCTAGTTGAAGAGGCCATCAAGGTGCTGAATTAATGAATTAATGAATGGTGATTTTGTGAATCCACGAAATATAAATTAATGGTGACATTGTTGTTACTGTTAAGCAGAATGTAATGGTTAATTTTTTTTCTTGAACATAAATTATTGATTTTCATTCGTTTTCTGTTATAGATATACATGTCTATATATAGCATAAATTTGGGATAAAATTCAAAATGGTCCCCAATGTTTACCCTATAGACCAATTTAGTTTTCGATATTTCGTCTGAACCAATTTAATCCTCAATGTTGTTGATTTTGAACCAATTTGATCATTCTGTCACGATAAACGTCAATTTTAACGAAAATCTCACACGTGGCTCATACTAAATCATGTATGGATCGAATTTTGGAATATTTACAGGATTTGAGGGGTTCGTACTGTTTTCTTCCACTGCCAATGAAACTCGATGAAGCAGGTGATTTGAAGCTTATATTCGGATTTTAGAGGAGAAATTTTTAGTTTCGTGCTCTAATTTCAGTAACTATTTCAATTTTATCGATCTAGACATGATTTGTTGTGAGGCAAGTGTGAAATTTCCGTTAAAATTGACGTTTATCGTGACAGAAGGACCAAATTGGCCCAAAATCGTCAACATTGAAGACTAAATTGATTCAGGCGAAATATCATGAACTAGATTGGTATATAGGGTAAACGTTACGTATCATTTTGAGTTTTATCCGGCATAAATTTTATTACATAGTCAACTTTCTAGTTTCTAGGTAGACCTAATGTAAGAGACTGATACCATTTATTGGTGGGCTACAAGCACTTTAGTTCGAGTGTAAACTGTAAATACGATGAGCCTTCGATTTCAACTTCTTTGGAAATATAATCAAGGTTTAAAGTTTAAACTTAACTTGACATTGCAGTTCACTGTCTGTAGTTCATTGCAGCACATGTTGTAAGAGAGAGACGCCTTATCCGTATGGTAGGTAAACTTACGCTGATGACCTTGGAGACCAAAAACAAATTTCCTCCACTCAACACAAACCCCCTATCTACTAAGCCAAAGCCACTCAATATATAATATTGTAAAAAACAAAAAAAAAACCATATTTCTCCATCTTCTCCTAGTTTACATTGAAGGGAAGTTTGAAAAATAGAAAATGGCGCAAATCTTAGCTCCTTCGGCGCAATGGCAGATGAGGGTCGATACCAGCCGCCTGAGCTCGAAGATGCTGAACCCCGTCAGTTTAAGACAGACCAAGAAAACGGCTGCCCAAACCCTCCGCCGGTTCAACGCCCTCGTCGTCAAGTTGGAGCACAGCACAGTCAACCGCCTAGAACAGATGCTAAACCTCGACGTCAGTCCTTACACCGACAAGATCATCGCCGAGTATATCTGGCACGTGCTCTTATTCACCATGCGCCATTCATCTCATGATATGCTCTGTTTTTTTTATATTTTTCCTCATTCATCTCATGATATGCTCTGTTTTGTAGGATTGGAGGGTCAGGGATTGATCTGCGTAGTAAGTCAAGGGTACAATCTTTAGTTCTTTCGAGGAATATACGTCGATGTATTGTATACGAAGGTATTAACGACCTCGATATTGTTATTGCGACGATGCGTAGACGATATCGAAGCCAGTGGAGCATCCCTCGGAGCTTCCCAAGTGGAACTACGACGGTTCGAGCACTGGCCAAGCCCCTGGCGAAGACAATGAAGTCATACTATAGTAAGATATCAAACATTTGTTATGTAATGATGAAGAAGAAACATACATACATTGCAGTTGCATGTTTTCTTTTCTGTCGAAAAAAGCTTTCAACTTTTACTCCGATCTAACCTTCAGCCCTCAAGCCATCTTCAAGGATCCATTCCGAGGAGGGAACAACATTTTGGTCTGCAATCTTCTTTACAATTCAATTATTACAATGCTTTTCTATATAAAAAAAAAAAAAAAAAAAACCTTAATCTTGAAGTAAGTTACTGTGGTCCATGGCAGGTCATATGCGATACTTATACCCCGGCGGGCGAGCCAATCCCGACGAACAAACGCTACCGAGCTGCCCAGATCTTCAGCCACCCTAAGGTTGCTTCAGAAGTTCCATGGTAAGCACTTTCTTTTTGCTATATATTCTTACAGAAGACATATTCAGACAGATTAGATTAGCCGTGTTGGAAACGATGGATCTCGGTCACGGTAGTCATTACGTAATCTCGATCCCATACTCGAGTTACTACCGTAACCGTTAGAAACCTAACCACGGCGTCGTTATGTAATCTCGTTTTCGTAAGCGAGATTACAGCCGTGTGTGCGGAAGCGTACGGTGATCGTAACGTGATCTCGATGTCGTAAGCGAGATCACCACCGTGAAGCGGATCTTCTCGAATACATGAATCGAAATGAGTTTAAAACTAATAAATTACCTGTGTTGATCGCAGACATCGTTGAGGCCTTCGGGAACTGATCTTCGCCTCTTTCGCTCTACGAAGGGTGATGGATCCCCGTGTACTTCTTTAGAGGGCTCCCCCGTAAGAGTGATTCAGCGTACCGTTCGATCGTTAGGAACGTTTATTATATACGCTGTACTTATGAGTTTTGTACGTGATCGTAATGTACAAAACTCTAATAGTTCGTACGTTATGAACTATTACTTTCAAAGTTATAAATGAAAAGTGATCAAATGAAAGGCTTAACGTAATAGCCTATTTAAAGAATCACTAGAGCCCCGCGTAATAAATGTAGAGCAAGAGACGGGACCGACCCAATAAGTATAATGGTTATTAGTCCGTCCATCAAGGCTTAATAACCGGGCATTAACATAATAAATTATTAAGGATCAAATAATCCCAACTAATTATTTCTGTAGGCCAACAATAACGGGAATAGATTCCGTCGAATCCAACATTCTCCCACTTGGCCAAAGAACATAATTAATTAGTTTTTCATAATGGGAATACCGGTAACATTATATCCTTAATAATAACCATATATCTAAACATCGAATCGGATATAGGCCAAATCTAAATCCTCACGAAATAGATTCGTTCCTAAGTCACAAACTCGACATCTTCGATATTAGGTCAATAACATAAGTGGTCCTCGATGTGATTTATATCATAATGCTTAACATAAGTGCGCAAGTCAATAAGCAATACGTCACACCGTCAATCATAATCGGATCCATAATCATTACATAATGTGTACACAAGGTTAATATCCAATCAAAATAATGACCTCTCCAAATCAAAGCTCGCATAAAGTCCCAAGTTACATAGGTGCTCGCGAAACACCTTGGGAGATAAAGCTTTTGTTAATGGGTCGGCTACCATAGCACTAGTACTGATGTGCTCAATGGATATTAACTGATTTTGGATCCTTTCTTTCACAACAAGATACTTAATGTCAATGTGCTTTGAAGCACTACTTGACTTGTTGTTCTTAGAAAAGAATACTGCAGCCTGATTATCGCAGTACATTTTTAGTAGTTTCGAAATTGAGTTCACGATCTGAAGCCCAGCGATAAAGTTTCTGATCCATATCGCATGACATGATGCTTCATAACAGGCAACGAATTCTGCTTCCATGGTAGAAGAAGCGGTAATCGTTTGCTTTGTGCTTTTCCACGAAACAGGTGCACCAGATAACATAAACACGTATCCAGACGTTGATTTTCTGGTGTCAAGGCACCCCGCATAATCAGAATCAGAGTATCCAACAGCCTCAAGTAACTCTGATTTCCTGTAAACGAGCATATAATCTTTGGTACCCTGTAAGTATCGCATAACCTTTTTGGCATTCTTCCAGTGATCCATTCCTGGATTTATTTGGTATCGTCCAAGCATGCCAATAATATATGCAATATCTGGGCGCGTACATACTTGAGCGTACATAAGGCTCCCGACAGCAGATACATAAGGGATTTTATCCATTTCTGCTAGCGCCAATTGGGTCCTGGGACACTGTGATAGGCTGAATTTTTCGCCTTTAAAGACCGGTGCTACTGTGGGAGAGCAATTATTCATGTTGAATCTTTTAAGAATTTTCTCAATATATGCTTTCTGAGAAAGACCCAACATGCCACGAGATCTATCTCGGTGAATTTCAATGCCTATAACGTAAGAGGCTTCACCAAGATCTTTCATATCGAATTTACTCGATAAAAATTCTTTAGTCTCGTGTAACATGCCTAAATCATTACAGGCAAGTAATATATCATCCACATAAAGTACAAGGATGATAAATCTGCTCCCACAGATTTTCATAAATATGCACTGGTCGACCAAATTTTCTTTGAAACCGAATTCACTGATCACCTCTAAAAATTTTAAATACCACTGTCGAGATGACTGTTTAAGGCCATAAATGGATTTCTTAAGCTTGCATACCATGTGTTCCTTGCCCTCAACCAGAAAACCTTCTGGTTGCGTCATATAGACATCTTCATGCAAGTCACCGTTAAGGAATGCTGTTTTAACATCCATTTGATGTAGCTCTAAATCGTAATGAGCTACGAGGGCCATAACAATACGGAATGAATCCTTTTTAGACACGGGAGAGAAGGTTTCATTATAGTCAACACCTTCTCTTTGCGTAAACCCTTTAGCGACCAAACGGGCCTTGTAACGTTCGACATTACCTTGAGGATTCATTTTGGTTTTGAATACCCATTTACAACCTATCGGTTTGAATCCTTTAGGTAAGTCTACAAGATCCCAAACATCATTCAATTTCATTGAATTTAACTCATCATTCATGGCTTCAAGCCACTGAGTTATTTGGTCGCTTGTCATAGCTTCATTAAATGATGAAGGATCATTCCCAATGGAATTATCACAGTCATCTAAATAGACATAATCATCATGAAAAGTCGGCTTTCTCACTCGTTCAGATCTACGTGAAGAATCTAGAACGACTAATGGAGAAAGATCATTATTTTGATCACATACGTTAGGCATATTCTCATTATTTAGCGATTCTCCCACAGATTCAGGGATTGCTAAATCTCTTGACATAATGGGAACATTTATAAATTCAGGTTCCTCTTCAAGAGTTACTTTACGAGATATGCTATGATCACAAGTACCGACATTTTCTAAAAATACTGCATGTCTAGTTTCGACAATTTTGTGGTATGAGATGGGCAATAAAATCGAAAACCCTTAGATCGTTCTGGGTAACCGATAAAATAGCAGCTAATGGTTTTAGAATCAAGCTTACGTAAATTTGGGTTGAAAATTTTAGCTTCGGCTGGACAGCCCCATACACGCAAATACTGAATACTCGGTTTCCTATTAGCCCATAATTCATAAGGGGTTTTGGGCGTTGCTTTAGTAGGAACTCGATTAAGTATATGCATGGCTGTTTTAAGAGCCTCAACCCAAAGATACTCAGGTAAAGAGGTTTGGCATATCATACTTCGTACCATATCCATAAGGGTACGATTACGTCTCTCAGCAACACCATTCTGCTGAGGTGTCCCCGGCATAGAAACCTGATGGACAATGCCACATTCTTGTAAGAACAAGGCAAAAGCTCCAGGATTATGACCCAAGTCGGAGAATTTACCGTAATATTCTCCTCCTCTATCGGATCTCACAACTTTGATTTTGCAATCAAGTTGGTTTTCGACTTCAGCCTTATAAGTCTTGAAAACCTGGAGCGCTTCGGATTTTTCACGAAGGAGATAAATATATCCAAATCGAGAGTGGTCATCAATAAATGTAATGAAGTATCGATGGCCATTAATTCCAGCAGTATATGGACCACTGATATCAGTGTGAATCAGTTCTAATAGTCCATTACTTCTGGTGGCACTACGTTTATTTCCTTGCGTAAATTTTCCTTTAATACACTTAATACATGTGTCAAAATTAGAGAAATCTAATTGATGAAGAATTCCGTCTTTAATGAGACGTTCCATTCTGTCTCGAGATATATGGCCTAAACGTTCGTGCCATAATATCGCAGAATTCTCATCGATTAGCTTTCTTTTGCCACTGGTTTGACTTGTACTAATTTCATATGAGGATTCCGTTAAATAAGCCGAGGAAGGATTTAGACATAACTTATAGAGGTTTCCCTCTAGATGTCCAGAACCAACAATGTGGGAATTTAATGAAATGGTGAAACCTTTATTCTCAAACTTAAACGAGAAGCCATAAGCGTCAAGTTGAGAAACAGAAATAAGGTTTCTTGTAATACTGGGTACATAAGCAGTATTAAATAAGTCCAAAATGAAACCACTCTCCAAAATTAATCGGAGAGTTCCGACGGCTTCAATTGGAATATTATAACCATTTCCAACCACAATGTTGCGTTCTCCTTTACTTAGCTTCCTCACGGAGCGGAATCCCTGCAATGAACAAGTTATATGCATAGAAGCACCAGTGTCAATCCACCATGTATCAGTAGAAACATCAGCAAGGAAAGATTCATAACAAACGTAGTTAGATACTTTACCCTTCTTAACTAACCACTCCTTGAATTTTGGACACTCCCTCTGAAAATGAGTAGTCTCACGGCAAAATTTGCATTTGCGAGACTTAAAGCCCGAAGGACCAGCCTTGTTCTCATCTTTCAGTTTCTTTACCTGCTGCTTCTTTTTCCCCTGCCATTTTCGCTTATTCTTGCCCTGACCTTGAGTAGTGAAGTAGGCACGATCAGGAGCCTCAGATTTAAGTCTTTCTTCTTCATGATCACACATACTGATCAGTTCGCTCATTTTCCATTTCTCCTTCTGCGTGTTATAATTGATCTTAAAAGGACCAAACGCAGGAGGAAGAGATGTCATAATGAAATGAACGAGAAAGCCTTCTGAGATCTCCATGTCCATGGCCTTAAGCTGATTGGCCATGTCATTCATTTTTAGGATGTGCCTACGAACACCACCAACGCCATTATATTTTAGAGTTACCATTTTCATGATCAGTGTGGTAGCAAGGGCTTTGGAAGAACTCTGAAACTGCTCCTCAATTAAGCCGAGGAAGGTTTTGGCGTTATCAGAATCAGCCACACCTCCTCGGATGTCCGAGGATATGGAACATTTCATAACCATTAGTGACAAACGGTTAGACCTTTCCCACTTTTCATAAGCAGATCGCTCTTTATTAGTGCTGTCATCTGTAGGTGGGTCAGGCTTTTCAGTCCGCAAGGCATGATCAAGGTCCATGATTCCAAGGACGAGGAGAAGTTGTTCTTTCCATTTCTTGAAGTTGCTACCCGTCAGCGTTTCAATCGATGAAATTTGGCTCATAATCGTGACTGTAATCACAGAATCATTTAAGCTCGTTAGGAAAAGCACATATAATAATGAACTCAACCACTTAAGAAGTACACTTTAATTTGCAAAGTAAAAACGTAAGCTTTCCATTGAGAAAAGGTATATAAATGTAAACTTCCGTTGGGCCGTTTACAAATATATAAATAAGCTTTTCTCCTTTAAACATAAGTGCTAAAGTATGGAAAAATAATCATAAGTTTTCCATTGAGAAATAGCTATCATTATAACCTTCCGTTGGGCCGATTATAATAAAAGCACGTTCATTTCTCCGTTAAACTTTAGCATTAATTATAGTTCAAATTCACATCACCGTTGGGCAGAAAATGAATCGAAACTATAATTAAAATTTATGAATCAAATGTCAAATTTCCGTTAGGTTAATATTTGACTTGATTCGATGAATAAAGCATAAGTGTGGTTTCGTAAGTCTTATTTATTCAAATGGCAATCTTCCGTTGGGCCGATATACCAAAAGAATAAACGAGAACCACAAGGCTTTATATATGTATATATTTTACGCTTAATGCGTAATTTCGTTAGTATATACATATAATAATTATGATGCTTTACAAATTATATGTCACGTAATAAGCATCGTGATTAATAGCATGTCAATTGATCCGTTATATAAAAATTATATATAACGGAAATCGGTTGAGCAATATAATAAAATCAAGTGATAGCTAAGCATGCCAAGTATTATATGCACTAACCGACAAGTTCTCATGCCTCAATTTTTATTTTTTATTTTTTTATTTTTATAAATAAAATAATTTATTTAATATAAGTTGTCATTGTGGACCGACACCTTAATGCAAATATTTATTGTGTCTCCATCCGATAACATGTCATTCTATATATTATATGCCATCATGACTAATGTATAATATTATTTATTATATGCACTAGTGATTGAAGTAACCAATCTTATTCAATGCATGTGTCGGTTGATGTAAGATATATTTTATTAGTGATGAGAGCCACTTCAATAATGAAGCCATTGTCGGCAAGAGAAGCAGCGGGAGTTGATGATGAACGAAGCCAATATTTTTATTTATTTATTTATTTATTTTTTTTATGTTCATGATCGATTCATACGAATGATCATGATTATAATAGGCTTTAAGCAATCATCATCTCATGAACTGTTACCCTTTGATGTGAGTTACGAGATCAAGTTCTTAACAATATCAGTGACGCTTGCTAGATCTCATAGAGTTGATATTCATGATGCTGCTCATCAATATATCTCGATATACAAGAAGAGACGATAGATGAAGAATGCAGCGACAACTCAAATTTTCTCACAAGGTATGATTATGATGCTCATCAATACATCTCGATATACATCAACCGGAAGATCGTGAGATGATCCGACGAGGTAACCGTAAGAGACATCAGACAATCTTTGGTCATCGACGAAGAACACGGGATCATTATGTGACTACGTCGATTCCCTAAGGTAATTACAAAACTCATTCGATTCATATACCGATTCAAAACCTTGCTCTGATACCAAATGTTGGAAATGATGGATCTCGGTCACGGTAGTCATTACGTAATCTCGATCCCATACTCGAGTTACTACCGTAACCGTTAGAAACCTAACCACGGCGTCGTTATGTAATCTCGTTTTCGTAAGCGAGATTACAGCCGTGTGTGCGGAAGCGTACGGTGATCGTAACGTGATCTCGATGTCGTAAGCGAGATCACCACCGTGAAGCGGATCTTCTCGAATACATGAATCGAAATGAGTTTAAAACTAATAAATTACCTGTGTTGATCGCAGACATCGTTGAGGCCTTCGGGAACCGATCTTCGCCTCTGTCGCTCTACGAAGGGTGATGGATCCCCGTGTACTTCTTTAGAGGGCTCCCCCGTAAGAGTGATTCAGCGTACCGTTCGATCGTTAGGAACGTTTATTATATACGCTGTACTTATGAGTTTTGTACGTGATCGTAATGTACAAAACTCTAATAGTTCATACGTTATGAACTATTACTTTCAAAGTTATAAATGAAAAGTGATCAAATGAAAGGCTTAACGTAATAGCCTATTTAAAGAATCACTAGAGCCCCGCGTAATAAATGTAGAGCAAGAGACGGGACCGGCCCAATAAGTATAATGGTTATTAGTCCGTCCATCAAGGCTTAATAACCGGGCATTAACATAATAAATTATTAAGGATCAAATAATCCCAACTAATTATTTCTGTAGGCCAACAATAACGGGAATAGATTCCGTCGAATCCAACAAGCCGAACTTTATATGTTCTTGAATTAGGTTTGGGATCGAGCAAGAATACACCTTACTACAAACCAACGTCAACTGGCCGTTGGGTTGGCCCGTCGGAGCATACCCCGGCCCTCAGGTGATGAATACTTTTCCTTCGGTTAATCGACGAAAGAAAAAAAAAAAGAAACCCATTTTTTGATCGAAAATTCCATGATATCTCATTGTAGGGACCGTACTACTGTGGCTTTGGAGTGGATAAGTCGTTTGGACGCGACATATCGGACGCTCATTACAAAGCTTGCTTATACGCCGGCATCAACATCAGTGGTACCAACGGAGAAGTTATGCCCGGGCAGGTGATCTTAGTGAATTCGCATATCTTCATGCAAGTAAAAAAAAAAAAACGCTCCGCCGATCGAAAATGCTTCATTACAGTGGGAGTTCCAAGTCGGGCCTAGCGTCGGGATCGAAGCTGGCGATCATATCTGGTGCGGAAGATATCTCCTCGAGGTATATAAATCATCGACAGACGAAGAATTCAGAATGTAAAATACATTGATCTGATCGATCATCTTTTGATTCGAGCAGAGAATCACGGAGCAAGCCGGGGTAGTTCTGTCGTCGATCCAAAGCCAATCGAGGTAATAAAATCATCGAAAACGACTCGAAATAATGCGCATTTCTAACATGGTTTCAATTCGTTCAAGGGCGACTGGAACGGCGCGGGATGCCAACCGAACTACAGGTAACTAACGCTCATTCGTTCGTCGTTGCAGACAGATCGTAGAAGTTCTTGATTATGTCTGAATAAAATAAAAGAAACTAATGTCTGAATCTTTACAGCACCAAGAGTATGAGAGATGACGGAGGATTCGAGGTGATAAAGAAGGCGATTCTTAACCTTTCGCTCCGCCACAAGGAGCACATCAGCGCTGAGAAGGGAACGAGCGGAGGCTAACGGGGAAGCACGAAACTGCCAGCATCAACACCTTCTCATGGGTACATACATTATATATATATATATATATATATATAAACTCTAACCATTATCTCATTTTGCATTAACATGATTCGACTTTTTCTTACAACATTCGGCTGGTGATCGATTTTCAGGGCGTTGCTAACCGTGGCTGCTCGATCCGTGTGGGGCGTGACACGGAGAAGAACGGAAAAGGTGTGTAATAAGTAGTCTAAAAGAACCTAAGATCATCTCATTCCAAATGCAGAAGAAGAGAAGGCCATTAGGCTCAACACACTTTGCCGTTTAACTTCTCTTCGATTGCAGGCTACATGGAAGATAGGCGTCCGGCGTCTAACATGGACCCATACGTCGTGACGTCGCTGCTCGCGGAGACGACGCTCTTGTGGGAGCCAACGCTCGAAGCCGAAGCACTTGCGGCTCAGAAGCTATCTCTGAAGGTTTGAACCGTCGTGAAGCCAAGAAACGAGCCTGAAGAGAGACTTGCAAGCTTTGTGGGCACAAAAAGAAGCATTGATCTCTGTTTAATTAGATTTCATTGCCTAAGAAATGGACATGAAGTTGAGAAATGCTGCTGCTGGTTTTTCATTACATTCAAAGTTATTTCACTGTAATAAGCTTTGCTTTTATCATTCAAATGGTTTGAATAATAATTAATGGAAGTTCCATTTTATCATTTATTTATTTTTTCTTATTGAGGCGCGTATTGGATACGTTGTCCGTAAGACGATATCGCCCCGATTATTCACGTGCTCTCGGGTTACGGCGATCGTCTCCAAGATACGACTTCTTTCACTGCGGAATCGCAGCACTACGACTCGAAGTTTTTCGGCGAATTTACTCGGAACTCTGGACTTTCATGCACTGCTAGGGAACCTGGGTGTGTTTGCTAGGATGCTATGAATGGATGACTTAAATGAATGAATTTTTCAACTCACAAGGGGGCCTATTTATAGTGTTTCAAGTGTTGCAGGGGCTAAATCGAAATTAATGCAACCTTCGTGCTTTTGACCCGTTTTGACTTTTGGGGCCATAATGCAAAAGGTTCCAACTTCTGGACTGATTCGTCAGTTGGAAGCTTCTTGACCCGCCGATTCGTATCGTCCAGTCGGATCGGTTCAGTCCAACGATCACGATCGCATCTTTCCGCGATTCGGTGCGCCCCACAGACCCAACGGGTCATGCCACCTCAACCTTATCCTACTCAACGCTCACCCAGCGCCACGTCGTCTTCTATTGCACACGTGTCACCTACAAATCGCAAAGTGCGCTTACAAAGCGCCCATTGCGCGCTTGGCACGACTCGGGCGCATCGGTGCGAGGCACCTCCTCACACTTGGGGTTATTACCGGTGTCGGGCGCGTCGGTGCGAGGCACATCCTCGCACTAGGGTTATTACCGTGAGCAAAACCCCCCTACGTAGGCCATAGGCCCACTTAGCCACTAAGCTCACATAACCCATTCACCTAGACAAACTTCCCCTTCATAAACTTAATTTTATTTTTCTATTTCTTTATTGGGCCAACTTCGAAAATTAATTTCTCATTCACCCGATGTCGGTTTTGAGCCAATTAATAATCGATAGATTCCCCTCAAAACGTTGAATATGAATATTTCATCAATTTTGGGTTTCGATCAAGGACGGCTTCTCGATTTAATTAAAATCATTTAACGATTTACTTATTGTGTCAAATTTCCATTTTTGGCCCAAAGCTCAAATCCAATAATTTCTCCCTTCGTGCGAGTGTCACCGTCGAAAAACAAAAGATTTGAATTTGAATACAAAAGGAAGTGAAGAGTTCTGTAGACTTGAACTTAATAATCATTCCTACTGAGTTTTGGGTTTTTTTAGTAGGTTTGATAATTCTTCTTTATCCTATCTTTGAATTTTGTTTTATTTTCGGGCTTGTTTTTATTTGTAAACATGAATTCATTTTTCTTTTAATGAGAGCTTTGTCTTTTATCGAAAGAGACACTGTTTAGTCAATGTATTTTGTGTATGAAATGAAAAAGAGAGGGTTGGGAAGAAAAAATAATTAGGGAAAGAAGTGGGGAATTAAATCGAAGGATGAAGTAATCAAATAGTAAGATGTATTTATTTAAATTAATTAATGTAATTAATGTACTCTAATCACGCGCTTGAACAAATGGATAACTTGGCTTTAGTTTAGTCGGCATTGAGAGAGAGAGAGAGAGAGAGAGAGGAACGACAACATAAAAAGGAAGGAAAGCGTCCTCCGTAATCGTCGGCGGACAGGGAAAAATCTGCAAACATGTACGGCTTCACGGGTTTGGGAAAAGGCCACGACGCAGAGATCGACCTAGAATCTGGAGGAACTTTGTACCCTGGATTGAGCTATGGCGAGAACCAGCTGCGATGGGGATTCATACGCAAGGTGTACGGAATATTGGCTGCGCAGATCGTCCTCACCACCTTCGTCTCCGCCTTGACGGTTCTATATGCACCGGTGAACGATCTCCTGCGCGGAAACTCCTTGTTGCTGCTGTTCCTCGTCTTCACGCCTTTCATATGTGAGATTCGTTTTTTTTTTTTTTTTTTTTTTTGCTGTTTTATGGCTTAGGAGTTGTTAAAATTCAAAGTGGAAGACCGATCTATGCTCTTGTTGGATTTGAGATAACGGCTTTTAAATGATCGCGTAATTTTTTTTGCTGTTTGCTATTTCTTGATTTGCTGTGTGAGCTGGAATCCAATGCTGATCTTCGGTCTTTGCTCCTTTTCGCTTCTGTGAATCTGTGCATTTGATTTCGCTCCTTTGTACGATGTGATGATTCCTTTTAATGGTCCTATTCTGGCTGAATCATTGTGAAGGAGGAATAGTTGTTTTACTCTTTTGCCTTGTCAATATGACGGAAAAGCTCGGTCCACTGCAATTTTATTGATATCTGATAATCTCCATGAACTTTTCAGCTGTATTTGAGTAATAAAAGTCTCATTTGTCCAGAGGGAACTGAGCCAGGAGTGTTATGTGCTCTAATATATTGTTACTTTTTTTCACGGATGAGAGTTCATGCCACATTGGTCTTTCCATGCTTTTCTTTATTCGCCTTTCCCCCTAGACTTTCGTCCATCTTACCGATGAGTTTGCTTTCTGTATAGGTCTGTGGCCCTTGCATGTCTATCAGCAAAGGCACCCTCTGAACTTCGTTTTCCTCGGGCTCTTTACCGCTTCTATGAGTCTCACTGTTGGTGTCAGCTGTGCCAATACTGAAGGTTGGTTAATTTTTGTATTACTTAAATAAAACAACGGTTGCTCCGTATTATTCAAATCAAGTATCGCCGGACATCATGGCACCGTTGATTTCCATATTTTTCAAATCAACATCAACCTCCTGTTTTTTTGTCACAAACTGGTTGCGATTTACAGGCAGGATTGTGCTTGAGGCCTTAATCTTGACATCGGCTGTAGTTTCGGCCCTAACTGGGTATACTTTCTGGGCTTCTAAGAAGGGCAAGGACTTCACCTTCCTTGGACCCATCTTGTTTACTAGCCTTTTCATCTTGATCCTAACTGGTTTTCTTCAGGTCTCTCTCCCTCCCTCTTTACCTCCTCTCCATATATGTATATGTACATATAAACTTCTCTTACTTAGCAATAGCACGAGCAATATTTTTCCATGTTGACGATGCAGATGTTCTTCCCGCTAGGCTCAACGTCAGTAGCCATCTACAGCGCAATCAGCGCCATAATTTTCTCGGGATACATAGTCTACGATACTGACAACCTGATCAAGCGCTTCACATACGATGAGTACATTTGGGCATCGGTCACTCTTTATCTGGACGTTCTTAACCTTTTCCTCACGATCCTGAGGATGCTGAAACAGGAAAACTGAGGCTCTCGCGTCTTGATTAGTAAGGTAAAGCCTTTTGTAATGTTTATATTTCTGCTGTTTAACTGTGTCCTGCATATTGTATAGAAGTAACTATGTCAGTATTTCTACTTCCCTGTCCCGAAAAAACCAGTTTGGTTAGTTTGTGAGGCATTTGCTACTGCAGACTGTTTCCATTATGAATTGTGTAAGTCGAACCTAATCTACGTGAGAAAAAGAAGAAAGTAAACTACCTTTTAGTCTTCCTTGAATCGTTATTATGTGATTCTGATTGAATCATAAACATATGCAGTTGGTTTGGCTTTACTAGGTTGTCATAAGCTATGGTAATAAGTGACTTCTATTTATGAAATAGTACAGTTTATCAAGTCATGCCAGCCATGTATGCATATCGCATTCATTATATGCAACCTGCAAGTTGCTTGTTTAGGTCGGAATAGGCTTGCCAACGGGGCGGCTGTCTAATTCACATCCTCCCTGCGTTTTAGGAAAATCTCCGTCCCCGTCCCCAATTTGGCCCTTCCATTTTCGGGCAATCCCTCACAAGCCTAGGGCTGAAAAGAATTGCTTTTATTATTGTGGCATAATAATCTATCACCATATGATTTATCGTTATCGTGGCAGAAGCAAGCGAATTAACAGAAAACAATCGAAAAAAAAAAAATTACTAGCAAAGTAACATTTGCGCCGTATACACAAAACTCCATTAGAAACAATATGGCAACTGTTCGGGTATCAAACCCAATCCCACATCGGGTAATTCGAAGATGAATCACTTGTTTATAAGCCTGTGAGTCACTCCCTCTATTACCAATTGATTTTAGAGTGGAACCCATAAGGCTTATAGGATTGGGGCGGTTCGGGGTTGATTCGATCCCTTACAGCAACTAATTCATAAGGAAAAATGTCCCACTGATGTCAATCGAGGACACTCATCAATGGTTAGTGATAAAGAGATATATATATATCAATGCAAGCAATAATTCATTGGTAAGTTTGGACTCGTACTGTATGTATGTCTATATATAAATAATAAAATAGTAAGATACGCACGTGACAGAAATTATACAAAACGCAGTATTAATTTATAGCCGTTGATGGGAACTGGGCTTTTAAATCTATATTTTCGTTTGTTTCTTACAGAAAATCTTTTTCGTATATTTCATGAAACATGACTCTACCTTTCCTTTCATACATTATGTAGTAGTTTCGCCATCAAAGCATTTCTTTTCAGAAATGATTAGCGAGTGAAAAAATGGTGAAGATCTAATGACATGACAACAGTACACTCTGTTCGATTTAAAATTTCTTGTTCGTTCATTTACAGACAAGGGCAGTCCATGGTCTTCTCAAATTACACCTAATTTTGAAATTATTTTTGAAAAAAAACAATAAATATGAATCTTTGCCAAGAAATATATCATTTGAATCTTTGCTTTGAGCTCCTCTTACAATTCTTAACGTCAACTGAGATAGTCTGTCTTATCACATTGCACGCTTCGACATAATATGATTAGTGTGTGTGGATGATGAGTGTGTGATTTTTTGGGATTTCGAAATTTAAGAAATTGATGGTGGTACTTTTCATTGGTTAATATCCATTGATCCCATCATTTATTTCAAGGAAAATCTTTTAGGATTTTGTTTTTCTTGACCATTTAATTTTCATCATAATCTAACATATTCCTAAATCCTAGGGGAATTAAAATAGTGTAATTGCTATAGTTTGATCTTAATTATTTATTTTGCATGTTGTGGGCACGCCATCATTTAATACATTTATATCTTTGTGAGAAATAATATTTTTGCAGAAATATCTATGGACTAAGGCTGCATGTAAGTTAACCAAATACAAGAAGAGGCCCATATAAAAAGAAACCTAATATTAAAAGAAAATTCTTCCTTTTGTAAATAATATAATTAACACTACTTAATAACAAAGCCACGTCAGAGAGAGTGACTCCATGATGGCAGTGGTAGTAGATTTGACAGGGGTCCCACTCGTCCGACGTGGAACCAACAGTGTAATAGAAATTGTTTCCGCCAATAGCAAACGTTGTTACCGGCTGTATTGTAGGTGTGTGATAGAAAATGAAATGAACTCTGTACCCAGCCCAGCCCAGCAAATGAGTATAGATGGTGGGATTGTGAATGAGATAGCCAAAGAGAAAAAAAGGCTCATTTTTAATGCACAACTCACAAGTTCCATTTTCTGATGAGATGTAAAGATTGGTTCTTTTGTTTTTCACCTGGGTCTAGCTCGAATTCTAATTCTGAGTGAAGAAAAGGAGTGACCTTTTATATATATAATATATATATATATTTCAATCCATGGACAAAAACAGAGAAGTAAGAAGAGATAGTATGGTGGGCTCAAATGACTTCAACAGAATGAGCAATCTCAGGGATTCTCCAGGTTGATTGAAATGAAGAGGTCTGTTTTTCTTTATTCCTTTTGTGGTAATAAAAGGTTTGATTTTTATAGTGTTTTGACTTTTTTTTTTTTCTTTCTTTCTTTCTTATTGCAGCACCTACGAAGAGGGCATATGAATTGATTTCGAGCAGCAACGGTGGAGAGCAAATTCTCCGGCGAAAATGGGATTCTCCGGCAAGACAAGGATATGTTTCCACATCAAACCAGCCTCCGATAGATTGGAAAGAAGCTCGTTAGTAATCAACTGATTCAACTCCACTTTCTTTCTTTCTTTCTTTCTTTTTTTTAATGGGTTGCTTTCTGTCTTTTTTGCTGAAGCCGGGTGTTAATGACGGCGGTCCTAAGCCGAAAGCAGCCAAAAGTTGCGTCAAAAGCGAGCCCGTTGAGTCCCGAGGTATTATACGGTTTGATCGTCTAAGAACGAGGAGATCAATAGGTCAAGTAGCGAATCTAAATGGCGTAGTAATTCATTGCCCGTCGGTCTCAAACTCTACATCGAATATAACGATCTTGGTTCTTGGCTTACTTCATCTTCGTGTTTTTTTTTTTTTTTCCGAATCAAATCATTCTTTTTTCTTGTTTGTTCTCGCCTCTGCACAGAGCTTTGGTTAGAAGATTTGTATGTTCTAACTAACATGCAGCTTTGAAAAAGAAGAGGCCTAGACAAGTCCTGGAAAATCCTTGCTACGGTGGTAGAAGCAGCTCTACTACGTTGATCAAACGCCGCTAAAGAGTGGGATTTTATCTCCCCCTCGATTCGTAGAAAGGCTCTCCATCCACAGGCGAAAACGGTTGGTTCTGAGGTGGGGGGTAGTTATGTCGTTTCGCAAGTAGAGGCGGCTCAGCCACCGTTGGACTGCAGAGGGTGTGTATGGTAGCAATTCGTTGAAATGTCGGGAGGAAAATAACAAGGAAGAAAAGATCTGATGGTGAGTTTAAGATATATATCAACTCAAGAAAAGGGTTATATTTTTGCAAGCTTTTACTTATAGTTCTTTCTTGTTAGGCTCTTACAACACAACACAGTCGAGATCATCTCCCAGAAAGAGAAACTTGTCATTGATCTAAGGGCGGTTTGTATCAGCTGTTAATGCGGTGAGCGAATCAATTAACGATTGGAATCTTTATTTATTTATTTTGCATGTCGAACTGACGTTCTCTTTGCTTGCGATCGAAGGAGCTAAAATAAAGCTGTTGAACGTCGAAAGAGGACAAAAACGACCAGTGCCAAAATCAAGAGAGGAAACGAAAATGGACCGACAAAGCAGCCGAGGAACTTTGCCGTCCTTATGACTCCTCCGTCAGCTGCTTTCAGCGGTAATAATCTAAGCGAGAAGATTGCTACACAGCATAGGAAGAATGCTAGAGTTCCCATTGACGGGAATTCCAGCGGTGCGGTGGCGAGCGATTCATCTAATGCCAGCTAACGATGGTGAAAGAAAAGCAACGGCTGGAAAAAAAAAAATTAAATCTCAGTCGAGCGCCGGCCAGTCGCCTGATCCTACCAAGATGAATGTGCAGAATGCTTATGTCCAATCTCAGCAGATCTTGAACCTTAAACTACGGCAACAACAATTCGCCGCGAATCCTCCAAGTACAGCACAAACTCCATCCTATGATCCTATGATGGCTGATTATCTTACAAACCCGTCTGTCACAAAGAATTAAATTGCTCAGAAAACTTAGGTGCAGATAAGTCTGCAATGGCCGGAGTATAACCTACAAATATACAACACTTAGTAAGTAGCAGATAATTCTACAATAAACAATGCAGCAGGCAGGTAAAAATTAGCAATGGACTATCAACCATATCAGGTCAGGACAAGCAACCTAGTTCCACTCTCAGAACAAGAAATTGTAGACTGACATAGAACAAAAGCAAGCAGGTTGCAATGGAGGGCTTATGGATATAGCTTTTGATTTCATAAAGAAGAAGGGAGGTATCACCACACCACAGAGAAAACCTATTCTTACCGTGCTCAAGATGGAAAATGTAATGCCGAAAAGGTAGGTAGACTAGCTAACCTAGTAATAAAAAGCCTAATGTGGTTGGGATTTTCAGCTCTACTCCGAGGTGACACCTAAATCCAACCCAAACCATATTGCTTTTTCGTCCTAATTAAAATCATCAACGTCAACACAAACATATGAAATGGCTCGCTCTAGACACAATACACCAACGATCAGTGGTTAAAATCAAGCAATGTTCACAAAGAAATTTAGGGTTTAAGATACTTGAATCTCGAAATAGTAAATAGAAAGTTAACAAACAATGCATGAGGCAAGTAAAAAAGCAATGGACAGATTGCAGCAGAGAAATTGAAGAAGATTAAAGACAAATACAAACAGTAAATAGCTACTATAACTTTGTCTGAAGAGAAATGAACTCAACTGACCTGCTCACGAAGAAGAAGAAGAAGACGACGCTCGCAAGGAGCATGCTTTAGTGAGTGATGAATAATGAGCGTGTTTACTGCGATGCAATGCAATTGAGCGGCGTTGTTTTATATTGAATTATTATATTATTTTAATTTTTAGTGAGAATGATATTGGGCTGTACTCACTTAATTGGGCCGAGTAAAGCCCACTCCCATTAAGATTCTAATCATCTGTAAGTATCCACGCCGTCCGTTCTTTCCGATCGGCACAATACAATACAATACTATGCTATTATTCCAATCCAAGCCGTGCAATCGAAGATGATGGGGTACTGTGCTTCCTTCCTTGGTTGATTTTTTGTTTTCAATTTTTTTGTGAATTTTTATAGAAATTTGCAAAATTTAGTTATTTATTTTTGGTTTGTTTGTTTGTTAGGGTTTCTTCTGTTATATTGGGCGATTCGTTGCTCCTGGATTTTATTTTCTGCGGCTTTAATTAGCCGTTTAAGATTTCCTTAATGTATGTATGTATGTGTTGGATTGATTGTCTTCTGACTTGGTGTGGATTTTATTTTTTCAATCTGCAGAGATATAAGCGATGAGGATTGCCGTGCGGTTTGTGAATCGTTCCTTCATTCCTTTCTTTTTGTGGATTGTATATATTATTTTGAAGATTAAACTTTGTTGACAGATGTGTGATAAATGTCGAAAACCATCGAAAGTAAGAGACCGATTCGGTGGTTTGCGTGCTGGCGGTCTTGTAACGCTTTCAGATGCCAGTTGCCTACGTTATTTCAGGCCTAACGCCAAACAGGCCTTGAAATTTTACAATAAGTCCAATGTTAGAGAAAAGAGTGTTATATAATGTGAGGGGAGGGGTTAATTATTTGATGCTCATAATTATCTTCTCCTTGGTTACATACAGTTGAAGCGTTTCAAGCTGAAGAAGATGTACAAGGTCAACTGGTTTGCTCAATATGAATATATGACTTTCAGTGCACGAGAAGATGGAAGCGAGGAGCAGACTCTTTTTCGAGGTGTTGTTAGTGGTCGGGATAAGGTGTTGTTTTGTGAGATCAAGGTACTAAATTTTTTTTTTTTTCTGTCACTAGTAGTAGAGCTTAATGAGGTGTGAGTTGTTGGTTTTGGAGTAGATTCTGTCGAAAAAGGAATACATAAGAGGGATCACCAAATAAATCGTCTTTGTTGATACTCTTAGGATGATGATATAATTTCATTACCCTCCGATTATGACGAGGAGGATGGCTCCCATCGGAATGCACGGTATGGTCATTGCTTTGATTTATTTAAAATTGTTCAAACTCATTGTTATTCTGTTGAGAGCTGAGCCCAATCTGTCTCAGATGTGTTAGATTTTGCCGTCGCAAAGGTAAGATCATTACTGAAGAAAACGTTGCAACGGAGAAGAAGCGCAGGAGAAACTTAGTCAGAAAGAAAACAGAGAAAGTCAACTCACGATATGAAGACTACTCCGATGTGGCAAGTGCAACTGTAAGCAGTAGAAAAGTAACATGATTAAATTCTCTAAAACTCAATTCATGTCCCACAACTGTATGTCCACTTTATCATGAATGATATCTTATTTTTGTAGCATCCCAAGTCTCAATCTAATGGATCCAAAACTGTATCAATTGGCGTTTCTTTTGAGCAGACTGCTACGTAGGTGCACCTTAAAGTGGTATCTTTACTTGTTAGTTCTCTACCCTACCTCACAAATATTTTTTATGTGTTAAGCGAGAATATTTTCAAAGATGTCGGGGGGAAAGTTGTGGATGTTCATTTTAAAGGATATGGACATATTGAATTTGGCAGTGCAGAAGAAGCAGACAAGGTACTTCAGTTCTTTCATGTGTATGCGATGCACATAAAATGTGGATGCTAAATATTTTAAATTGTTTGCGTGCGTTCAGGCGCTGAAGGAATTGAATGGTAAAGACTTGCTTGTGAGGTTTGACTTGGCCCCCGCCGCCGCTGGCGATCATTGAGGCTGACTTGATGATGAGTAGTTATATATTAAATATTATTACTACTGGTTGTTTTTTTTTTTTTTTTTTTTTTCAATTTTTAATTCGGTTATGAGTGAGTTGGCTGATATTCATGAATTTAAGGATTGTGACGTGTGCTATAATACTTTGTCATCCCATTCCATGTATTAATCTCAACACATATCACAATCTTAATGAAATTGGGTGTTACTCACATGGGCAGGATAGAAAGGACCTGAATTTAATATCCTTATAGCATGATGGGTATAAAATGATTGTCGAATCAGCATCTTTCCAGCAACGGAAATGTTTTACAATGCTGTGATCTTCTCCAACAGATCCTTTCTTAATTTGCAGTCCCTTAGACAACATTTATTTTTTGTAGGACTGTTATAAAAAAATGTAATTCTGTTCATTCTTTGAAATTTTTGTTTAATTCGAGGATTTTTTATCATTGACAGCCATCTAATTTCATTTTTCCTATTCAGTTCAACTTGATGTTGCATCCATCATATACGAATTTAGCTAAGTCGATAGTTAAAACCGTTCCTACACAGACAATTGGATTTCCAAATTAACATTTCTTCATCATTTTTAGTACATTTCATACTAATGATTAATTATAGGAAAAGATAAATTACACTCCATTCAAAGAATGATAGAAACATGTAAGGACAATTTTCCATATTCTTTATTAAATCAATCTTTAAACATGATAAAATACTTTGTGGTATACCATGTTCACGACCAGTCGTCTCTTACATCGTCTTCGTTTTTGCTCAAAATCTTATTCCTGCATGCAACGCTACTGGGTACGTTCAACATACAACGGACCATGCGTAAAAAATCAGCTTAAGAAGGTATACGCCAACTCATCACAATCGTACAACATCAAGGATAATAACAGTCTTACATTATTAGTCTTATTGTCTTATAATATAACATTTGATCAGTAGAACAATCTTACAACATTGATGTTAACAACAGTCTGACATTATCAAACTTACCACCGCATAATATAAGAATTGTTCGGGAAAGTAGTCTTACAACATTAATATTAATAACAACCTTAACATAAGTAGTCGTACAGATACATGGTTTTACAACATGAATATTATATTAATAGTCGGTTATTTGAGCAGTTTTACGACTTTGATATTAATAACAATCTTACTAATATATAATGTAGCGTCAGTCTTACACCATTGATTTAGTGAGTCTTACACCATTGATGTTAATGACAGTCTTACAAAGATCAGCCGTGCATCAAGTAGGTCATACGCCTTATAACATATGACATAGGTCTTTTACGAATGATTTGTGGTTAAATGTCTTTATTAACATATGTTGCATTTATCATTGCTATATATTAAGAGTTTGGCTGATATCATACTAAATAATTAGTGTAATTAAACTTGAGAAATATTTGTTAACAATGATTCATAAAACATATATTCCAATCAAACTTATCATTATATAACCTTATTATATTGATGTTAGTTGCAGTATTACAACATTGATATTAATTCCATACCATTATAAAATATATAATTCGACCAGTAAAGCAGTCTTAAAACATTGATGTTATGAACAATCTTTTCCAAAAAACTTACAATTATATAATAAAACATTCGATCAGTAGCAGTCTTACAATATTGATGTTAATAATAGACTTATCATATAAGTGTTTATGTTAACACACTCGTACTACAAAAATATTTTTAACAGTTATTAATGCGGGAGCTGGATTGAGCAGTTTTACAACATCTATGTTAAGACCAATCTTATAAATTTCGAATTATTTTTATAGAATTAAATTAGAGTACTTATTCATTTCTTCTAGAATTCTATTCTATATAATTATGTCACAAAATTTTGAAATCATTATAGAATTGCATTAGAATTCAATTTATATGCTTTTATAACAGAATATAATTCTATTTAAATTTTTTTACATTTCATTAAAGAATTATATTAGAATTCTAAGATAAAACTAAAATAATTTAGTTTGAATTGTTTATAAAATTTCTATAGGATTCTAAGATAAAACTGAATAAACAAATTATATTAGAATTCTATAAATTTAACTCAACTTAACTCATTTGGATGTTTTTCTTTATCAACCACAACTGCAACATTATCATCATATCCTATTATTGTATGGCAATCACGTTTGAGTTCTTTACATGTAAAGACAAATATAGCTATGACCATGAATTGAAAAGAATTCGTTTTTATGAAAATCATCATACGTTCATGCAGTTGTTTTGCATGAACAATAATATAATAGCTATCAATAAAATAATCATGTAAATGAATAAATCTAATAGAACAGTTTCAAAGTACAAATTTATTGATACGTTTGAGTGATATGTATTTTCATATGCAAAAGATATATCTTGATAACGATTCTAAAAATACGTAAATTAAAACATCAAATCCAGGTATAAGGAACGAATTTTAAACCCAAGAGTTACAAAAAACACACACTGTAAGATATTTTCTGAAGTCATCGATTTCAGCAGGTGTGATTTGATGGATGGGATCATCGGCAATCATCAACGAAAATGCAGAACGCAGCATGTAGAGTTTATGATAATTCCACACTCACCCATGTCCAAAAAATATTAAGGATTAAATCACAAGGGATCAAGTTTATGATAACTAAAGTCAGTGCACATTTTTATTGAGCTTGTTGTCATATTAATGTCTTACGTGACAGACTGTCTGGGGTAGTTTGCAATCTCGATCAACTGTGAAGTCAATCCTTGTCTTTGTTATGCCAAGATCTTGCAGTAAATATGATATGGTAATCTGTGTAATATGAAAGGCTTCTTTAAAAAACCTCATGTCCATGTCGCAAGAAACGTCACAGTCTTGAAATGTAATTGTTCCTTTTTTGTGATCAACTATAGCGAGGACCCAATGACAGTTGTTTACATTAACTGGGACTGCGATAAGATCAGATTTCTGCCATGGAGTTAATGGCCAACCTTCCATAAGTCCTTCTACGTAAGGTCGCAGGGAAGAGATGTCAATCTTACCGGCACTCATGTATTCCAGTTCAACAATTTGGTTGAAAGCAGTATGCATAAATGAAACGTTATTCCTTGCAAAATTTGTACGACGTTGCATCTCTATGAATCCTCGAAAGCATTCGTCTACATGCTGTTGGAAATCAAAAGATATATGCCATCAATTAATAGGAAAACTTACTAAAACTTCTACTTGTTCGTATCTCATCAGTTAGCCATGTAGTTTTCGTCACAAGTGTTGCAAAGAACTGTTGTCCGTGTCGATTCCCCCTAATACTCGTCATGTATGATTCTGAATTCATCTCGCTTATCATTGACGATACATTTGGGAACATTTTGACGTTGTTTTCAATACACAATTGAGACTGGGCGCTCCTCGTTTGATTTTTAACTGGTTTGGGTGAAGACTCTAAGGAAGACCTTTTGCTCTTTGACAACATAGACATAACATCTTGCTTTTTCTTCGTCCGATTCTCCTTACCAGATATACGTTGCTCAGAGTGGACAACATCCTGATCAGCAACAACTCGAATGTCCTCGTGACCATATCGAATTTCACCTTGTAATTAGTTCAAGATAATGGCAAACAAAGATTACAGTATGTCAATGTTATTTTAAAACAAAGACAACAAAATATATCATACCAAGTTTCTTCTCAATATCTGAAAGCCTCTCGTGAATATCCAAATAGTTTCTGTCGAGAGTTCTTGTCAATTGATTTAATACATTTGTTTGCAAATCGCATTTTGCCTGCAATGCATCAAAGCTTCGTCACGCAGATTGAACATACGAATCTATTTTCCGTTCAATTCTTGCTACCAATTCAGATAGTGAATCTCGAACTTCCTGGAAGCTACTATTTAAGTAAGTGGAGAACTCAGAAAACATTGTTATTTTCCTCAGGTGAGAAGAAATTTCTAAATAAATATCAAAGTTAGTTCAATGGTGAGGCAGATAATTATTCTTGTGCTTGTATTCACTCCTTACTTATATTGTTGTAAACAATGGCACGAATGAACGAATATGCTTTTAGTTAGTTTGCATACAATGCATTTGTCATTTATTTTTCTTTTTACAAATTTATTTGTTGATCTAGGTTTGATTTTCTTTTAATGAGAACTTTTGTCTCTATCAACGAAGATTGTGTTGTTTAGCCTGTGTAATTTTTGTCTAACACTCTGTTTGGTTCAAAGAAAGTGGGGTGGAAAAGAAATTTGGAGGAAAAATAATTTTAATAAGATTTTCTCTCATTTCCTTACAACTTAGCGAAGAAATTAATTTTCCTTAGTTTTAAGTATAAACATAACTTATATTTTCTTTTCTTTTCTTTTCTTTTTCCTATCTATTTCTTCAATCAACCAAATATAAAAAGTAGTTTTCTATTTCCATTTCATTTTCCTTTCCTTACTGGTTTCCATGAACCAAACACATCCTAAGAGAATTATCGTTGAAAAAAAATTAGGGAAAAAAGTGGGGAATTAAATAAAAAGGATGAAGTAATCAAATAGTAAATATGTATTTATTTAAATTATTTAATGTCATTTATGTACTCTAATCACGCGCTTGAACAAATGGATAACTTGGCTTTAGTTTAGTCGGCATTTGGAGGGAGAGAGAGATTTGGAGAGAGAGAGAAAGCAACGACAACATAAAAAGGAAGGAAAGCGTCCTCCGTAATCGTCGGCGGACAGGGAAAAATCTGCAAACATGTACGGCTTCACGGGTTTCGGAAAAGGCCACGACGCAGAGATCGACCTAGAATCTGGAGGAACTTTGTACCCTGGATTGAGCTATGGCGAGAACCAGCTGCGATGGGGATTCATACGCAAGGTGTACGGAATATTGGCTGCGCAGATCGTCCTCACCACCTTCGTCTCCGCCTTGACGGTTCTATATGCACCGGTGAACGATCTCCTGCGCGGAAACTCCTTGTTGCTGCTGTTCCTCGTCTTCACGCCTTTCATATGTGAGAGATTCGTTTTTTTTTTGCTGTTTTATGGCTTAGGAGCTGTTAAAATTCAAATTGGAAGGCCGATCTACGCTCTTGTTGGATTTTAGATAATGGCTTTTAAACGATCTCGTAATTTTTTTTGCTGTTGTTTGCTATTGCTTGATTTGCTGTGTTAGAGCTGGAATCCAAGGGTAATCTTTGGTCTTTTGGTTCTTTTCGACTTCTGTGAATCTGTGCATTTGATTTTGCTCCTTTGTATGATGTGGATTTGATATCCTGTCCTATTCTGGATGAATCATTGTGAGAGGAATAGTTGTTTCACTCTTTGGCCATGTCAATATGAGAAAAGCTCAGTCCATTGCAATTTAATTGATATCTGATAATCTCCATGAACTTTTCCAGCTATATTTGAGTAATAAAAGTCTCATTTGTCCAGACGGAACTGAGCCAGGACTGTTATGTGCTCTAATATATTGTTACTTTTTTCACGGATGAGAGTTCATGCCACATTGGCCTTTCCATGCTTTTCTTTATTCGCTTTTTTCCCCTAGACTTTCATCCATCTTACCGATGAGTTTTCTTTCTGTATAGGTCTGTGGCCCTTGCATGTCTATCAGCAAAAGCACCCTCTGAACTTTGTTTTCCTTGGGCTCTTTACCGCTTCTATGAGTCTCACGGTTGGTGTCAGCTGTGCCAATACCGAAGGTTGGTTAATTTTTGTATTACTTAAATAAAACGAACGTTGTGGAATCATTAGTTTTCCATATTAATCAAAGTAAGTATCGCCAGACATCATGGCACCGTTGATTTCCATATTTTTCAAATCAACATCAACCTCCTGTTTTTTGTCACAAACTGGTTGCAATTTACAGGCAGGATTGTGCTTGAGGCCTTGATCTTGACATCGGCTGTAGTTTTGGCCCTAACTGGGTATACTTTCTGGGCTTCTAAGAAGGGCAAGGACTTCAGCTTCCTTGGACCCATCTTGTTTACTAGCCTTTTCATCTTGATCATGACTGGTTTTCTTCAGGTCTCTCCCTCCCTCTTTCCCTCCTCTCCATATGTATATGTACATAAAAAACTTCTCTTACTTAGCAATAGCATGAGCAATATTTTTCCATGTTGACGATGCAGATGTTCTTCCCGCTAGGCTCAACCTCAGTAGCCATCTATAGCGCAATCAGCGCCATAATTTTCTCGGGATACATAGTTTACGATACTGACAACCTGATCAAGCGCTTCACATACGATGAGTACATTTGGGCATCGGTCACTCTCTATCTGGACGTTCTTAACCTTTTCCTCACGATCCTCAGGATGCTGAAACAGGAAAACTGAGGCTCTCTCGTCTTGATAAGTAAGGTAAAGCCTTTCGTAATGTTTATATTTCTGCTGTTTAACTGTGTCCTGCATACTTCTGTCCATGCCCTACTGAAAAAAACCAGTTTGGTTAGTTTGTGAGGCATTTGCTACTGCAGACTGTTTCCATTATGAATTGTGTAAGTCGAACCTAATCTACGTGATAAAAAGAAGAAAGTAAACTGCCTTTTAGTCTTCCTTGAATCGTTATTATGTGATTCTGATTGAGTCATAAACATATGTAGTTGGTTTGGCTTTACAAGGTTGTCATAAGCTATGGTAATAAGTGACTTCTATTAATGAAATAGTCCACTTTGCCAAGTCATGCCAGCCATGTAATGTATATCTCATTCATTATATGCAACTTGCAAGTTGCTTGTTTAGGTCGGAATAGGCTTGCCAACGGGGCGGCTGTCTAATTCACATCCTCCCTGCGATTTAGGGAAATCTCCGTCCCCATCCCCAATTTGGGCCTTGCATTTTCGGGCAATCCCCGTATGATTCCCGGCCCTGGAACGTAGAGTATAGGGCCTGCCCCGCCCAGAATCCTAGGGCAGAAAAGAGTTGTTTTTATTGTTGTGACAATAATCTATTACCATATGATTTATCGTTATCTTGGCAGAAACGAATTAACAGAAAATAATCGTAAAAAAAAAATTAAAAGCAAAGTAACTTGCGCCGTATACACAAAACTCCATTGAAACAATGTTACTGTATGGAATGATAACTATTCATAAGGGAAGAAAGCCCCACTGATCTCAGTCAAGGACACTTCATCAATGGTTAGTGATAAAGACATATCAAATGCAAGCAATAATTCATTGGTAGCTTGGACTTGTATTGTATGTCTATATATAATAATATATATACGCACGTGACAGAAATTATACAAACGCAGTATTAATTTATTGCCGTTGATGGGAACTGGGCTTCTCAGATCTCATTGTCTCTCCACTGCACGAAATCTGTATTGGCTTTTTTGTCGTTTCTTACAGATAATCTTCGTATATTTCATGAAACATGACATCACTAACTACCTTTCCTTTCATACAATATGTAATAGATTTGCCATCAATGGATTTCTTTTCAGAAATGATTAGCGAGTGAAAATGGTGAAAGATTGAGATCTAATGACATGACAACAGTACAATCTGTATGTATTGTCAGCTTTGATTTAAATTTCTTTGTTTGTTCATTTACAGAAAGGGCAGTGGAGGGGTCATCAAAGCAATTTAAGACGATGAGTTATGAACACAGCTATGAGCTAGGAGTAGGCGTGGTATTGAATACCATGTGTGCCATGAATCAATGATGAAGTAGTAACTTTTGATTAAATATATATATTTATTACACAAAAAGAAAGAAACATACTTTAAATGGCTTTAATTTAGGACCGGAAAATAATTCATATTCGCTCCCTAATTTGGTGGATCATGTTCCTTTCTGCCCATGCATTATCTTTATCTTTATCTAATTAAACTAGTTAAAGATTCTTGATTATTACTTCGCAAAAGAAATTAAATGAAAATTAAACAAGAATGCAGACAATAGTAAGAAACTGAAAAAACATTTCTACGTACATTGATAGATCTCATATATCAGTGTCATCACCTATCTATTCTTGAACCTTTCTTCAAAGAAAACAATGGAGGCAATGGGCTGTTCTTCGGCTGCGCCGTGCAGATGGGCACGTTGATCACCGGCCGTATCCTTATAGTTGCCGATCTTGTTCTTTCGAGCCCTTTCTTGTAAATCCTCTTCAGAGACTTATCTTTGCTTCCATCGCCATTTTTCTCATCTGATGATGATGATGATACATCGCCTAAAGAACTTCGTGAAGAAGAAGACGAAGAGGAGGAAGAAGAAGGCGAGAGAGTTGACGATGGGCGTTGCTTCCTCAACCTTAGCAACTCCTTCCACAGGACAGTGCACTTAGGTGGTCTCGGCGATGGGTCGTCGTCTAGAAACCAGCTCATCCTCGGCTCATCTTTGCTGTTTATTTGCTCGGCTAATAATAATACTTCACTCTTAGGCCCAATAGCTTGCTCGACTTTATTAACAGCACTAATTTCACCTTTCAAAGTCGCCACCTTGTTGAGCTTATCTGCGTAGTGCTTCTGCCAAAAGGGTAGTAACTTGCCGTCGTAGAAGAGCTCATCGGCCGTCATCATGTTTGTGACGGCGTTCCCAGATAAGAACTCGAAATCTGCGCCGTTGCGTGCGAACTTTGATCTTTCGCTTGCTGCATCGTCTTCAACCTGCTGAGGCGGCGGAGGGTTATTAGGGCATATAGAGATGAAACTCTTCTCATCTAGAAAATCTGCAGAGAATGAAATGCGAGGGCTTGAGGTCGAGCTCGACTCGATGTTCTTGGACGATGTCTCTTGAAGGGTTTCAAGAGAAACCATTTTTTTATTACAGAAAGAAAGAGAAGCAGTCGATTATAGGGTTTCTTTTTATTTGATGAAAGAGTTATGTCTTGGCATGAGTCTTATAAAGAGTACTTCTTGTGGGGTTTGGTTTGAGATGCTTTTTTCCTTTATTATTATTATTTTATTTTTTTTACCATTTGGTCTCTCAGCCTTTGACATGATTGATATATGTTTATTACATATGCAAAGCGACTAAACTTGGACGGTGATTTGATTAATTTAAACAGTGATGGTCTGGTGAATATGAAACAAATGAGCTAAGATTGCTTAGTAATCCATTCACATGGAGACGACTTTATTTGAGAGCTAAAGGACAAAACCCTTTTGTAATAAAACTTCCGTTATTTACAGCAAAGGCCATCTCAAGCTAAGAGCTGTCCCTCGATATTATTACAAGAACTATCCTTTGTTATTTTAACCTCTTAAGAGTCGAAAGAGAGAAATGATGTGCTGGATTTTGAAGACAGAGATCATAATAACATGGGAGGATGAGCCATAGACATGTGTGATCACATGAGCCTAGCAGTTGCATGCCATGTGAAACAGCTCTATTGTCCAGATTTTAATTAATTAATTAAGTATTAGACATAATCCTATATTTGATCATTACTTCAATGACCTCGAAAACGCCTAATGAAGGGCTTAATCATGAAATACCTAGCCTTGAAGACTCTCATCTACCACAAGCCATATACAGCTAATCAAGAATCCTGCGAATATCTTTTAATATTTGTCTTAATGTGCTGTGAAATATTGAGAGCTTGTATATGATTAGTTAACAACGACCTTAAGGTACTGTGACTGTTGGACAGCGACCAAACACGCAAGAAAAAGACAAAATAACAGGGAAAAAAAAAGCAAAAAAGAAAAATCAAAACTTCATATGTCTCTATGCATGCAATAATGTATTAATAATTGAAAAATATTGAGACACTAATTTATGTTTTTCATTAATATTCAACAGCTGCAGAGAGATATATTTTTTCTCAATAAAGTTCCTTGTCTTTCATAATTTTTACAATATATGTGTGTGTGAAGATAATCACGCCTAAAGACTACTCGTTGGTTATGATTTTCATAATCTATTATATATATACACGAAGATAATCATGTTTTATATCTTTTCTATCATCTTATTGATTTCTGGCATTGATCTTATTTATGCCTAGGAAAAGAAATGAGATATTAAGAAAACCAAAAAGCAGAAGCTAATAAACCGAAACATTGCTTCCACTCCTTATCATTCTTTAATTTATATGAAGTATAGATTATTTCAAACACAACAAACGAAGACATATGAATATATCAAGCTTATCAACCCAAACAATCTTGTCCGAAAATCAAAATCAAATGTTGTTAATACGCGCGCCTGCTCTTCTCGGCGGTGGCTTACCATTATCGTCGGTGAAGAACTTCTTCCAAATGGGGTGAGCCCTCCAAACTCTCTCCTCGATGAGATCGATCGGAATACCCTTAGTCTCCGGCAGGAGGAACACCACGAAGAGCCCCATCACCAAAATCCAGGCGGAGAAGAAGAAGAATATGGCCGACTTGAGGTGGCACATCATGGAGAGGAACGCCTGAGCTATCACGAACGTGAAGGTCATGTTCGTGCTCACCGCTATGGCGAAGCCCGACGTCCTTGTCTCGATGGGGTAGATCTCGCTCGGTATGAGCCAGCCCATGGGCCCCCACGACCATGCGAACGACATCACGAATGTGCACACTAGGACCACCACCGCCGCCGCTAGGCCCTTGTCGAGCGAGCCCTTGGCCTTGAGGTTCGTCTGCAAGATGGCACCGATTGCAACCTAATACGAAAAGAAAGAAGCCCAAGAATGGTTTCGGATTAGGGTTTTTTTCTAGATCAATATGTACAAAACAAAACCGATATCAAATATGAATAAGGGTTTGTCAATCGATATGCCTAAATCAATTATACAAGTAGTAAGCAAAACCAAGATCGACTTCGATTTAGGGTTTCTCGATCGATCTAGGCAAACCAAATGTACATGCAGTACATACAAATCCAAGATCGATTTCGATTTAGGGTTTGTCGATCGATATGGATAAACCAAATATACACGCCGTACATACAAAGCCAACAGATTGATTTCGAATTAGGGTTTCTAGATAGACCGAAAATCAAATATACATGTAGTACATGGAAAACCAGTAGAACGATTTCGAATTAGGGTTTTTCGATCAATAAAGATCGACTTCGAATTAGGGTTTCTCAACGAACATGCATAAGCCAAACGTACCTGAGAGATAAACATCTGGACCGAAGCTTGGAGAAGAAGCTTCCTCCTCCCGAACTTATCGACAGCATAAATAGAAACGAAGGTCGAAGCCACATTAACCAGGCCAGTGATCACCGAGGACAGAAGCGAAGCATTCGACTTGAACCCCAGCGTCTGAAACAGCACGGGGGCATAGAACATGATGGCGTTGATGCCAGTGAACTGCTGAAACACTTGTATGGCACTAGATATGACAAGAGGCGGGACCCCACTTTTGGCGAACAGCTTCTTAAATGGCTGCTTCACCGTCTTAGCATGTTCGCAGCCAGCCACGATCTGATCGAACTCTTCGTCTACATCTTCGACCCCTCTGATCTTCTTCAGGGCTGCTTTTCCAGCTTCGATCTTGCCCCTCTCCACGAGGCTCGGCGGAGACTCGGTGATGATCATGGACCCGAGCAAGAGCACCACCCCAGGAACCCCGGCCAGCCCCAGCGAGAACCGCCACCCATTGGGGTGCATCGTGGAGGTGCCATAGTTCACAAGGTTGGCTATCAAGATGCCTATGGTGACAAAGAGTTGGAAGAGTATGTTCACGGCTCCTCTGTGCTGTATTGGCGCTATCTCGGTCAAGAACACGGGCACGGCCTGCGTGAAATACTTATTAGTTCTTCTTCCATGGTTAATCAGTTTCTATGAAGAATTCTTCTAAAGCACATAGAAACAATTTTTCAGACATATAACTTCATGGAAAGTAAACTCATACGTACTTCATTGCCAAACCCTACTCCAATACCGAAGAAAATTCGACCTAGGATGAGCATCCATTTGTGCTGGGCTGCGCCGCTGAGGATGGCGCCGACGATGAATAAGAGGGAAGCCATCGAAATGGTGGGACGACGTCCCAAGACCCTGCACGCCTTCGATGCGAAGAAGCTCGACACGAGCGCCGCTATGTACAGCGACGACGTGAAGAGCTGCAGCAGCTGATCGTCGTACTTGCAGTAGTTATCCTCGTGGGCCTGCAGCTTCCTATCGTGGATTTTCGGGAAGAACTTGATCAAGAAATCGTCCATTCCCGTGACTCCACCTGGTCAAGAAACACATTAGAAATCTTACAGAAAAAAAAATGAATTGAATCTTTTCATTAGGGTTTTGTATATATTTGTTTTGTGAGATGAAATAAAACCTGAAATGCCAATGTCATAGCCAAACATGAAGCCACCAAAGGCAGCGAGGATCCAGCAGGCAAAGACATAGAAAGTGATCTTTGAATTGTACCGATGGTTGCCGCCGCCGTCGGCCATTTCTTTGTAATAATATCTCAAAAGGATAATTTGTACGGCTATGCTTTATGTTATATATGTATATCTCTTGATATTATAGACGAATCATATACTGTAGCAGATCATGCCAAGAATTATATTATTAAAATCTTTGCTTTGGAGCTCCTCTTACAATTCCTAACGTCAACTGAGATAGTCTTATTACATTGCACGCTTCGATATAATGATTAGGACGTGGATTTGAGTGTGTGGATAATGATTGTATGCTTTTTTGGTGAAGCATTGGATTTCGAAATGAGGTTTGAAAAATATATTTGACTTTATCAATATGTAATATTTGATTAAAAAAAAATTAATTGTGGTACTTTTCATTGGTTATTATCCATTGATCCCGTCATTTATTTCAAGGAAATTCTTTCAGGATTTTGTAATTCAAAATTAATATGTATCAATAAAACTAATCCTTGACCAAAATCCTAGGGGAATTAAAATAGTTTAATTGCTAGTTTGACCTTAATTATTTCTTTTGCATGTTGTGGCCACGCCATCATTTAGTACATTTTATATGTGTGAGAAATATTTTTTCAGAAATATCTATGGGCTTAAAGGCTGCATGTAAGTTAACCAAATACAAGAAGAAGCCCATATAAAAAGAAACCTAATATTAAAAGAAAATTCTTTCTTTTTTATATAATATAATTAAAACTCACATAAAAAATTTGATTTGTTAGATGACGAAGCCTCACTAGTCACTACTACTACTAATAATAATAATGATAATAAAATTGTTATTATATATTGAAATAAAAACTTATATATTCTATCTTGCTACGATACTTGCCATGAAGATGGGAGCTCCAACGAGTGTATAACGTTACCAAACTATTAAAATTAAAATAATAACACTACTTACTTACTATCAAAGCCACGTCAGAGAAGTGGCGCCATTATTTTAGGACACGTGGCATGTCGAATAACGCACACGTGGCATGCGGATTTGGTAAGGGTCCCACTCGTCCCACAGTGTAATATAAATTGCTTCCGCCAGTAGCAACCGTTGTTACTGGCTATAGCCGGTTTGCCTACCCCACTGAAAAATGTTGAGGGCCATGTCTGCTTTTGGAGTGGAGATAGGGATGAATGCTCTTTTTACTTTTCTTGGCTTTGAATAATTCCACACCACATCTTTCAAAAAAAAAAATAATAATAATAATAATTCCACACCACCAATCACCTTTGTTGGTTTTTAACTATTTCATAGGATCACTCATATAATCAATCACACACTATACACTCTGTAATCTATTACCAATATAGTATAAGCGTAATAATGAATATACTCCCAAGTAATTCGCCGAAGAGAGGTAATCGAACATCCTTTTCTGCCAGATTACGGTGAAGCTGACACGTCTCACTCAGCTCTTACTAAATCCCCTATCTCCACTGCTGTTTGTTCTCATCTCACGGTGAAGAATACCGCAAATATCCGTATCTACCGTCCGATGTGATCGAAAAGCAATGGTTTAGATTGTTTATAGTGGCGAGGCAAGCGCATCTTGAGAGGTTTCCGCGAGGGCTTTTGTAGGTGTGTGGTGAAATGAACTCTGTCCCCATCCCAGCCCAGCAAATGAGTTTAGGGAATGAGATAGTCAAAGAGAAAAAGCTCAGTTTTAGTGAAGAGAGAGAGAGATAGAGTTTCTGCGAGTTTATATAACGCTTTAGTTTTCTGATGAGATGTAAAGATTGGTTCTTTTGTTTTTCACCTTGGTCTAGCTCGAATTCGAGTGAAGAAAATTCAATCATTGGGCAAATCTGTTTTTTTTTTTTTTCTTTTCTTGACAATGGCTTGGAGTTTTATTCTCAAATTCCTTTTTTTTTTCACTGGCAGATGATGAAATGGGTCTTGAGTTGCACGAAGATAGAGTGAAGAATGATCAAGGCAGAGAGTTAAGAAAAAGGACAGACATGATTATGAACATCATCAGAAAGAGAAGAAATGAAAGGCTGATGAACATCAGAGGTGAGGCAGAATATGATGAGACATCAGAAGAGAGTGTCACTGACGATGAAGACGACGAAGCTGAAGATAGCAAGACGACCACCACAAACCGCCAACGCCACCTCCACCAAAACGGTTGTACTGTTAGTCAGCCGCATGATGGCTGCAACAATTACATTACTAATATTGCCAATCATAATTATGGCTCTGCAACTTCTTCAAAGGCTTTCAGAGAAGTCATTTCTATTCCCAGAAAAGCTCGCTCTTGTAAGATGAAGAGAGTTTTCTTGTTTGTTTTTGGTAAGAAAAGGTTTGATTTTTTTATCGAGTGTTTTGACCGACCTTTTCATTGCAGCATCTACGAAGAGGCCGCATGAATTTATTTCGAGCAGCAACGGTGGAGAACAAATTCTCCGGAGTAAATCGGATTCTCCGGCGAGGCACGGATGTGTTCCCACATCGAATCAGCCTCTGATGATAACAAAGAAGCTAGTTAGTAATCAACAGATTCAACTCCACTTTTTTGGATTATTATGAAAAAGATTCAACTTTTTTTTAATGGGTTTTCTTGATGTGGTTTTGAACTCGCTTTCCGTCTTTTATTGCTGAAGCTGGGTGTTAATGCCGGCGGTCCTAAGCCGAAGCATCCAAAAGTTGCGTGGAAGCATAGCCCGTCTAATCCCGAGGAGCTGGAGATTGAGATCGCTGAGGTATTATACGGATTGACGATGACTCAATCTCAAGGCCCTTCTCCTTCGTCTAAGAACGAGGAGATCAATAGGTCAAGTAGCGATTCTAAATGGCGTAATTCATCGCCCTTCTCAAACTCGACATCGAATAACGATCTTGGTTCCCTAACAGCTGCTGGTGAGTTTTTTTCGAGTCGTTCTCTTTCTCGTTTGTTCTCCCCTCTGCGCAGACCTTTGGTTAGAAGATTTGTATGTTCTCACATGCAGCTTCGGAAAAGACGAGGCCTAGACAAGTCCCCGAAAGTTTGAGTTACGGCGTTAGAAGCAGCACTGCTACATCGAAAGACGATGATCAGACGCCACCAAAGAGTGAGATTTTATCTCCCCTCAGTTCGGAGAAAGGCTCCCCTCCATCCACAGGCGAAAACGGTTCTGAGGTGGGGGGTTGTTATGTCGATTCACAAGTAGAGGCTGCTTAGCCACCGTATACAAAACCTTCGACTGCAGAGGCGGTGGATAGTAGCAATTCGTTGAAATGTCGGGTGGAAAATGACAAGGAAGAAAAGTTTGAGATAGATCTGATGGTGAGTTTTAAGATATATCAAGAAAAGGTTATATTTTGCAAGCTTTAACTTTTAGTTCTTTCTTGTTAGGCTCTTCCACCACAGTTGAGTTCATCGCCAGAAAGAGTAACTGGTCTTGATGCTGTTAATGCAGTAAGCGAATCAATTAACGAACTTTTGAGAAACTGTCGAAAAAATCGAATCTTTTCATTTATTTTCCATGTCGAACTGACGATCTTGTTGCTTGCTTTCGAAGGAGCTAAAGGTGGTGATGTCGAAAGACGACAAGAGCGATGAATGCCAAAGTCAAGAGAATAAACGAAAATGGACCGACCAAGCAGCCGAGTCGCTCAAGGCAAGTGGCAACTGTTGAGTATCAGACTGAATTTTAGATCGAACTTATGGCTTCTTGAAGAATTTTTGTATGCGATCAAAAACAGAAATTAAACAATGAATAAGGAGACGATGTTTACGTGGTTCGATCGTAAAGATCTACATCCACGGGCCAAGAAAGAATTGATTACTTTGAGATGAATCTGTGTACAATCGATCTATATGGGTTACAAAGCAAAACATAGCCTTTTTTTTTTTATTCTAAAGCGTTCTCTTCTGTTTTATCTCGCATTCACGTCTTTTAACCGTCCAACGAACTTAAGCAACAGAGAGTAAGAAACGTTGCTGCCAATAGCATCTTTATAAGTTGATGCAGTCCAGCGATTTCTTCATGCAAGCTTCGACGATTCTTCAGACTTGCACTATCAAGAGCTTGCTTCATTCTTATTACCAGAATTTCTCAGCTAAGACTCTTTGAAGTTGAGTTTGTCTTCACAATTCTCCACCTCAAACTCAAATCAATGCTCCTCTTTCTTGGCCACCCTCCCTCTATTCTCAAGGAAGATTCAAACAACCAATCAGCCTCAAACACAACTCAAACTTTGTGGTTGAAAGCGCCTTGGTTATCATATCTGCAGGATTTGATTCTGTGCTGATCTTCTTGACTTGCACAGCTCCCTTTTCGATCACATCTCGAATAAAATGAAGTCTAACATCGACATGTTTTGTTCGCTCGTGGTATACACTGTTCTTTGACAGCTGAATTGCTCCTTGATTGTCACAGAAGACATCTATATGAGTCTGATTCGTCCCCAACTCATTCATGAGTCCTCTCAGCCATAGAGCCTCTTTTACAGCTTCTGTAAGAGCAATATATTCTGCCTCTGTTGAAGATAATGCCACGATCTTTTGTAGGCTAGCTTTCCAACTAATAGCAGTCCCATATGAAGTAAATACATATCCGGTCAGAGATTTCCTGGAGTCCAAACAACCAGCGAAATCTGAGTCCACAAAACCACTCACTTGATCACTAAAAGTTTCTGCTTTCTGATATTCAAAGACCAGCCCTCTGGTTAAAGTTCCCTTTATGTATCTCAAGACCCACTTTAATGCTGTCCAATGAACTTTCCTGGGACTTGACATGAATCTACTGACCAAACTTACTGCATATGAAGGTCAGGCCTGGTACACACCATAGCATACATGATCGACCCTATCACATTTGCATACGGTATAAGTTTCATATACTCAGCTTCTTCTTGTGTCATTTCTTCGGCGGTGCTGCTTAATTTGAAGTGTGATGCTATTGGGGTCGCAGCCTTCTTAGCCTCATTCATACCAAATCTTTTAAGCACTCCTTCTAGATAGCTTTTCTGAGACAGACACATCACTCTCTTGCTCCTGTTTCGAATGATTTCAATCCCAAGAATTTTCCTGGCCGATCCCAAGTCTTTCATCTCGAATTGTGCCTTGAGAGAGTCCTTTAGTTCCCGTATCTGTTTCATATCTTGACAAGCTATTAGCATGTCATCAACGTAAAGCAACAGATACATCAAACATCCATTCGAACAGATTTTGAAATAGACACAAGCATCATACTTACTTCTCATAAACTTATTTTCTGTCATGAACTTATCGAACCTTTTGTTCCATTGTCGGGGTGACTGTTTCAAGCCATACAAGGACTTTCTCAGAAGACACACCTTGTCCTTGTCTTCAGCTCTTATGTAGCCTTCTGGTTGACTCATATAGATCACTTCCTCAAGCTCACCATACAGAAACGCAGTTTTAACATCAAGTTGCTCCAGGTGCATATCGAGTTGGTTTACCAGTGAAAGAACAAGCCTTATCGACCTATGTTTCACAACCGGGGAGAAACTCTCATTGTAGTCTATACCCTCCTTCTGTGTGAAACCCCTGGCCACTAACCTTGCCTTAAACCTCACTAAACTTTCATTCCCATACTCCCTTTTCTTCTTGAAGATCCATTTACAGCTTACTACCTTGTGATTCCTTGGTCTTTCAACTAGTCTCCATGTTTCATTCTTTCGTAGTGAGCTGATCTCTTCATCCATAGCTTCCCTCCATTTACTGCTTTCATTCCCTTTTATAGCTTCATGATATGAGCTTGGTTCGTCATGATCAGGATCTTCAGCTGCAATGAAAGCATATGCAATTAAATCAGCATAGCCATATCGAGTGGGAGGTCTAATCTCCCTTCTTGTTCTGTCTCTAACCAAGTTATAATCCTCTTGATCCCTTTTAGAGTTTAGTTCCTCTTCAAATCCACCTGGAGGGCTAGCTACTTCATCATTCGATTCAGCATTTTCATCACCAAATGATGCTGGTTGCTCCACCTCAATATGCATAGAACCAACTTTCTCAGAATTTCTGTTTTCTGAGCTGCTGCTTGTGTGTGTTTTGCAAGCCATTTCTCTCTCATTAAAGACTACATCTCTACTGATTATGCACCTTTCCATACCAGGTTCTATGCACCACGGTTTGTATCCCTTCACGCCTTCAGGATACCCAATGAAAACACACTTGATAGCTCGAGCATCAAGTTTATCATTCTTTGAATGAGCATAGGCCGTGCAACCGAAGACTCTGAGATGTTGCAAGCTAGGTGGATGTCCAGACCAGACTTCTTCAGGTGTTTTCAGATTTATGGTTGTAGAGGGACTCCTATTAATCAAATAGACTGAAGTAGCAACTGCTTTAGCCCAGAATTTCTTAGACAAACCAGCTGAAATCATCATGCACCGTGTCCTTTCCAGAATTGTTCTGTTGTACCTTTCTGCCAACCCGTTCTGTTGCGGAGTGTAAGGTACAGTCCTATGTCTAGCCAGCCCTTCTGTCTTGCAGAATTCATTAAACTCTTTCGAGCAAAACTCAAGACCATTATCGGTTCGAAGCTTCTTAACCTTCCTACCAGTTTCTGTCTCAACCAGCAACTTCCAGGTTTTAAACTTGATCAGAGCCTCATCTTTCGTCCTTAATATCATCACCCACACCTTTCTTGAATGATCATCAATAATAGACATAAAATACCTGCCGCCTGACAATGATTCTACCCTCGAAGGTCCCCACAAATCTGCATGAATATAGTCGAGAATCTGATCCGCAACCAGCTTACCTGAGCCAAACTTCACTCTGACTTTTTCCAAGAGTGCAGTTTTCACAAAAATCTAATCCTTTGATCTTGTCATCTCCGAGCAGACCTTGCTTAGACAACTCTACAAGTCCCTTCTCACTCACATGAGCAAGTCTTTGATGCCACAATGAGGCCTTATCTTCAATTCTCACTGTATCTACAAAACCTGCAGCAGTTGAACCTTGCAAAAAATAAATCCCATTTTGCCTTGTTCCCTTCATTACAGTTCTTGATCCCTTGCTCACTCGAAGTTGTCCTGCCTGCACCTTGATTACATACCCGCATTCATCAAACATCCCTACCGAGATCAGATTCCGTTTCAAACCAGGGACATAGCGTACTTCTTTCAAGATTTCTGTACAACCATCATGCAATCTCAACACTATATCTCCTATACCTTGGACCTCAAGAGAATTATCATTTCCTAACAGCACAGAGCCTCCATCCATCATTCTTAATTCCTGAAACCAATCTTTATTGTTGCTCATATGGAAAGAGCAGCCAGAATCTAAAATCCATGATGTCTCAGAGGCCTTTTTCCCCACAGCCAACACCTCAGCTGAATCATACCCATCCATTGTTACAGATGCTTCTGTTGCGGTCTGTTTTGAGCCTCTTGACTCCTTCAATCTGTTGGGACATAATCTTTTGATGTGTCCTTCCTCGTGACAGTGATAACATTTTATCACCTTGCTTCTTGACCTCGATCTTTCGAATTTCTTTCCCTTCTTTTGCTCTCTTTTATCTGATCTACCTCTCACATGAAGACCTTCTGCCACAGTAGTCTTAACCTCGATCTTACTATTTAATACCTTCGAGCCTATTGCTGTCTGGACATCATCGAGAGTTACAGCGTCCCTTCCATACAACATTGATTCCTTGAAGGATGCAAAACTCTTTGGTAACGAACACAATAGGAGCAAGGCTTGATCCTCATCTTCAAGCTTGACTCCTATGTTTTCAAGATCGAGTAGCAGCTTGTTAAATGTATCCATTTGTTCTTCGACTGGTTTTTCCTCAACCATCTTAAATGAATACAATGCCTGCTTTAGATATAATCTGTTCGCCAACGTCTTCGTTAAGTACAGACTTTCGAGCTTCTTCCACAGATCTTTCGCTGTCTTCTCCTTCGAAACCTTCCTGAGAACTTTGTCACCAAGGCTCAATATAATGATACTACGAGCCTTAAGAGCCATCTTCGCATCCAATTTCTCAGCTGCAGGAAGTTCTTCTCCCTCCTTTCCATCTGCCCTCTTTCCATCTGCTGTCTCTGCCACTTCATCCTTGATAGCATCTTCCAATCCTTGATGAATAGCATCTTCCAATCCTTGATGAACTAGCAGTGCCTCCATCTTCACCCGCCATAGTCCAAAGTCATTCGATCCATTGAACTTATCGATATCGAATTTCGTTGAATTCATCCTTCCCGTGCCTCGAATCCACAGCTCGCCCGCACCAATTGTTGAGTATCAGACTGAATTCTAGATCGAACTTATGGCTTCTTGAAGAATTTTTGTATGCGATCAAAAACAGAAATTAAACAATGAATAAGGAGACGATGTTTACGTGGTTCGATCGTAAAGATCTACATCCACGGGCCAAGAAAGAATTGATTACTTTGAGATGAATCTGTGTACAATCGATCTATATGGGTTACAAAGCAAAACAGAGCCTTTTTTTTTTTATTCTGAAGCGCTCTCTTCTGTTTTATCTCGCATTCACGTCTTTTAACCGTCCAACGAACTTAAGCAACAGAGAGTAAGAATCGTTGCTGCCAATAGCATCTTTATAAGTTGATGCAGTCCAACGATTTCTTCATGCAAGCTTCGACGATTCTTCAGACTTGCACTATCAAGAGCTTGCTTCATTCTTATTACCAGAATTTCTCAGCTAAGACTCTTTGAAGTTGAGTTTGTCTTCACAGCAACGATGGAACTTCAGTTGCACAAGCACCACCATTCCAGGTAATCCCATTACCAATTATCTTCATTACTGTATCTATTTTCGTGTTCTTTTCCTTCTTGATTTTTTTTGGGGCTCAGTTTTCTCGGGCTCGTTCGAAGAGGTGCGCGACGCATTGCCACATCGCGAGCAGCATTTACTACGACCAGCAACAGTTCATGAAGACGAACCCTTTCTGGCGCGGTGCTGCTGCCTCGCCTATGTTCGGGCCCAAACCTTGCAACCTTAGCATCATGCCCGGTCGAAATCTGCACGGAGATGCACGTGGCGAATCTCAAATCTCTAATGTGGGCAGCAAAGTCTCTTCTCAATCCCGGCAAGCTTTGCTTCCCATTGCTCCTGTGGTAAATATCTTCGATGCCCAGTTTGAGATCTTGGTCCTTTGCATTCGACGATTTCGACCTTAAGTGTCTGTTTAATTGCTTGTTTTTAGGGCCCGGCCTTTATCTTCTCGTTGAATCAGCAAGTCACTTCAGCCCCTCGGTCAAGTGGACGATCGCCATTATCCATGACCGCCGGCTCATCCTCACAGTCAACGTCCATGAGCTTCAATTGCCCAAATATGGGACTGGGTGATGTACAGTACTTAGCCTTCTTACAAAACAACGGTTACGCCTTTCCTATACCAGCTGGACCGTCGAGTTTTCGTGGACCGCCGGCTCAAGCCATGTCCGTGTTCAATGGTTCGTTCTACCCTCAACAGCTCCAGCAGCAGCCGCCGGTTTCTCAGCTTCAGCAGAACTCGAATGCATCAAATGGTTCCTCTTTGTCCCACAAGCAGCTGCTGCAGCAAAGGCCTCAAAGCGCTGAAAATGGAAAAATGCAGAGTGTGGCCTCTCAGAAGTCTCAAAACAATCAGCAGAATAACGGAGAAGATGGCCTCGGATCGCTTGTGCCAGCTGTCAATATCTACGGCCAGAATTTCGCAATTCCAATGCATCCTCAGAACTTTGCCGCCCTTATGACTCCCTCAGCTGCTTTCGGTGGTAATAACCTAAGCGAGGAGATTGCTACGCAGCAGAGGAAGATTGCTACAGTTCCCATTGATGGAAAATCCGGCGGCCGCGGCGATTCATCTAATGCTAACGATGATGGCAATGGACCAGACAAGAACCAGCGGTTAATGCAGGCCGCAATAACTTCGGTTGGAATGTTATCTTGGGCTAGTAATAATGCTAGCAAAGCAACACTGCTGATGCAGCTAAAGCCATCGCTGCAACTACTGGCAATGGAAAGAGTGGTGCATTCTTTCTTTGACATGGAAGTTCTTGGAACTTGTTAGACTATATTAGACTCTTAAATAAAGTATTTTAGGATAATATAGATAATTAGATGCCACGTGGATTATAATAATAGGCATCACTTTATTCTTTACACAGTCAACATATATATTGAAATGGTCAAAGGAAAAAATACTCCAATAGTATAATAAGGACTAGCAAGTCTTGGATTGAGAACCGTGTGATTTTGCACTTTTCACACGTTAATATTATATTCCAAAATCCTCTAAATTAGAACAATATAGTACGCAGACAAATATTATTTAATTATTATTACTATTATTGACGAACCCATATTTTGATTTCTTGGATTGGTCGTGTTTATTATACTTATCAAATTTCTTAAATATAGTCAAAAAATGATCATTAGTTAGGTGAATTCTACAAATACCTTTTTTTTTTTCTTGACCTAATTAACATTCCAACTTGTACGTAATAATAAATTTCATTGAAAATAAAAGGGTTTCAACTTTCAAATATATATCCATTCATTCAACTTAGGTCCATGTTTTTTTTTTACTTGGCCATCCTACGCGGATTGATTGCAAAAGGTCATTATATTATATTCCAAAATAATTAAATCATCATCCACAATCATACCCAATCATCCGTGTAAACTATTCGTAACTAAACCTTATTTTTCTCTAATTTTTAAGATTACATTTAAATATCTATTCCTAAAATAGGACCTAGGAAACCCATTTAATTTCCTTAAATAAAATAAAAAATAAAATAAAGGGTCGAAATCAAATCGTAAATTTAGTATATTTCCTAATCCAATATACCTCAGTTGCTGATTAAAAATATAAATTAAGAAATAAATTGTGTTTAAGCAACGGTTGACCACTTCCATACTTAAAAAAAAAAAAAAGAAAAAGAAAAGGCAAAGTCTTCAACCATTCAACAAAGCCAAGCAACTGCGAACTTTCTCTAGCTACTTCCCATATATGTAATAGTCAATGAAAAGCTCTGCAAAGAATTCCCTATATAATAGACAGCCACCCTTCACCACCACGCCCATAATTCTTTACTTCTTTCAATTTGTTCTTTATTGATTCTTACTACAACATTTGATTCTTACTCTTCATTTAATTCTTCCTCGGCTATAAAAAATGGGGATTGAAATCTTGGACAAGTTGCTAGGAACTGTTTGTGGAAAGGCCAAAGAAGACTTCGAGCCTTCGCTGTTTGAGCCAAAGAAGATCAAAGGCACTGTAGTATTGAAGAAGAAGAATCTGATGGACACAACTAACCTCGGAGCTTCGTTCCTCGACCGTATCCATGAGATCTTCGGCCGAGGAGTTTCCATACAGCTTATAAGCTCCGTCCATGTCGAACAAACAAGTTAGTCGTTGCTCTTTGTCTCTGTGTGCTTGTGTAAAGAGTGTATATATTCCATGCTGACCAAACGTTCTTACCATTGCTGTGTCTTATTTGTTGATCTGATTGTAGAGAATGGCAAGAGAGGGAAGATGGGAAAAGAAGCTTACTTGGAGGATTGGGTCACAAAGATCACTTCACTAAACTCTGAAGACGAAGCAGTTTTCGACGTTAACTTCGAATGGGAGGACGAAGGCTTTGGATGCCCGGGCGGTTTCGTCGTCAAGAACCATCACCACAGTGAGTTCTACCTCAAGACGCTCACCATTGACGATGTTCCCGGCCATGGGAAGGTCCACTTCGTCTGCGATTCTTGGGTTTATCCCGCCAAGCGATACAGCTACGACCGTGTCTTTTTTGCGAACAAGGTATCTTTTCGTAGCTTCTGATTCGATCGACATGAACTTTATTACACCACTTATTATGGATGTCAGAGGCCGACATGTGTGGAAGATATTTAAAAATTTTGCCCTTTCGTATTTCTTCAGACATATCTGCGATCACAGACGCCAGAAGCTCTGCTATGGTACAGAGAGCAAGAGCTTAAGAATCTGCGTGGCGAAAATCGCATAGACGAAGGCATGTTGAAGGAGTGGGATAGAGTGTACGACTATGCTTACTACAACGACTTGGGAATGCCGGAGAAAGGCCAGGGCTCGGCCCGGCCCGTTCTTGGCGGATCTCAGGACTATCCATATCCTCGGCGATTCAAAACGGGGCGTAAACCTAATAAGAAAGGTAAATCCTCGAAACTGACCAAAAACTTATCTTTATACTCGGAGTGGTTTACGTTGAAAATCCATGCAGATCCCAAAACCGAGAGCAGGCTGTTTCTCTTGAGCTTGGACATATACGTCCCGAGAGATGAGAGGTTCACGCAAGTGAAGTTCTCTGACTTTATTGGCTATGCGATTAAGTCGATAGGACAAGTGCTGGCGCTCGAGATCAAAGCTGTGTTCGATGAGACAGTTAATGAGTTTGACACCTTCGAAGATGTAATAAAGCTGTACGAAGGGGGCATTTCTCTCCCCGATGACCATACCCTGGAAAAGATCAGAAAATGTATTCCCTGGGAATTGCTCAAAGAGCTCGCACGGTCTGACGGTGAAAAGTTTCTTAAGCTTCCCGTGCCTGATGTCATCAAAGGTAATAAATATCGAACGCTACTCCACGGACAACGTTATAGGCTGATTCTTACAGAGTATGATGAAACCTCTTGTCTGAATTTTGATGCAGGCGATAAAACGGCTTGGAGAACCGACGAAGAGTTTGGCCGTGAGATGCTGGCCGGAGTGAACCCTGTTCTTATTAGCCTTCTTAAGGTATGCAAAGCTTCGATTTTTCGACGTTTTAAATGGGTCGAAAAATCGTGGAAAAAAATATTGACAGCTTACTAAATTGCAGGAATTTCCGCCAACTAGCAAGTTAGACTCTGAAGTGTATGGAAATCAGAACAGCGCCATAACGAAGGATCACGTCGAGAAGAACATGAATGGGCTCACCGTCGAAGACGTAAGATTGATCATAATACACTTTCTTGAATTTCTCACGGGCTGAATACGAATTAGGAGATCTGTGTTTATTACCTCTGATCTTGGGCTGTAAACTAACCTGCTTATAATGTCTGAACCATAACAGGCTATCGAAAACAACAAGCTGTTCATTCTAGACCACCACGACGCTCTAATGCCATACTTGAGAAGGATCAATACGAATACCTCCACGAGGACTTACGCTAGCCGAACCATCCTCCTACTTCAAGATGATGGAACGTTAAAGCCATTGGCCATAGAGTTAAGCAAGCCGCACGAAGATGGAGATTCTTACGGTGCTGTGAGTGAAGTATTCACACCTTGCGATCATGGGATTGGAAGCTCGGTCTGGCAGCTGGCTAAGGCCTACGCTGCTGTGAACGACTCGGGATATCACCAGCTCATAAGCCACTGGTAAAAACTTTAATATAATCAAATTTATATCCCCAAAAAAATAAAAAAATCAAATCAAATTTTTAGTATGCCCGTCTAAACTTTTCTATGATGTACAGGCTGAATACTCACGCGGTGATCGAGCCATTCGTGATCGCCACTAACAGACAGCTGAGCGTGGTTCACCCCGTGCACAAGCTGTTGAAGCCTCACTTTAGAGACACTGCGAACATCAACGCCTTGGCCCGACAGATTCTGATCAACGCCGGCGGAGTGTTAGAGACGACTGTATATCCTGGGAGATACGCCATGGAGATGTCTTCTGCTGTGTACAAAAACTGGAACTTGACAGAACAAGCACTTCCCAAAGATCTCATCAAAAGGTAGATAATACTCGGAGATTCCAATTTACTTCTGCCTTAAGATTCAATTCTTGATGTATAACGTTGACATTGTCTTCAAAAACTATCAGAGGCATGGCTGTTGAAGACTCCACAAAACCACATGGCCTAAGCCTGACGATCGAGGACTATCCGTACGCTGTGGACGGGTTAGAAATATGGTCTGCAATAGAATCTTGGGTCAAGGACTACATCGAATTATACTATCCAGAAGACCAGACGGTCCAGGAAGACACCGAGCTCCAATCGTGGTGGCACGAGCTTCGCAGCCAGGGACACGGCGACCTGAAAGACAAGCCCTGGTGGCCCAAAATGGAGACACGGACCGAACTGATGGAAACCTTAACGATCGTCATATGGATCGCCTCAGCCTTGCACGCAGCTGTGAACTTCGGGCAGTACCCTTATGCCGGCTACTTGCCGAACCGACCCACGGTGAGCAGAAGGTTCATGCCTGAAGAGGGTACGCCAGAATACGAAGAGCTGGAGAAGAATCCCGACCTAGCGTTCTTGAAGACCATTACAGCCCAGTTTCAGACGCTGCTCGGCGTGTCTTTGATCGAGATACTGTCGAGGCATTCTGCAGACGAGGTTTACCTCGGTCAGAGAGATGACAGTGATTGGACCACCGATCATCGGGCTATGGAGGCTTTCAAGAGGTTTGGCGCTGCTTTGATTGAGATTGAGACGAAGATTCTTGAGAGGAACGGCGACAAGGATCTGAAGAATAGGACGGGGCCTGTGAATGTTCCTTACAAGCTCTTATATCCTAATACTTCTGATACCAGCAAAGAGAGTGGACTCAATGTGTGGGGAATACCAAATAGTATATCAATATGAATCATTTGTTTGTATATTAGAATGATTTTTTCCCTTCTTTTCTCTGTAAGAAATTCATGTTTGTTTGCTGTGAAGTACACAGTGGTACTTTTACACTGTAATGAAAACTGAGTGTTCTTGATCAGATTGAAAAACTTAAACCCATATAGGTTCCATAATCCATGTTCACAAACGAGCTTGTGGGCTCATTCTTTCGAACTAAACTAAGAAACATTAACACTGCAAGGACACAGACAATTCCGTGGTTCTAACATCATGTTCGGATGAAAAATTCTACAAATGATTTCGATGGTTTAGTTTGCTTTAAGCACGGGGTTATGCTCGAAGAAATTATAAGGACGGAGCTCGAAAGACTCACTCAAAGTAGGCATGATCGGGAAATCTTCTTGGCACGGTACGTGGTGGAACCCTAACGTGTACCACAGCACGATATCCTCGTTCTCAATGCTCCTATTCCTGCAAAAAGAAAGTTTTTCAGCAGCGAATAACCAACTCATCGAAAAAGAAAGGAAGTTAAAAGCAGTTAGTTTTTATGCTACCTATGGCTCCAAGTAGCCAAACTATCATCTCCTCTGCTTTCATCTGTATATAATCCTCCAGCCCATTTCTCACCCTTCACATACGGTGTGACCCACACGTTGTACTTTGTAAATGCCGCGCGGATTTGAGCATAGTCATCGTCGGTCAGTAAAGGTCCCGCGGTGGACCCCGGGTATAACCGATACCCGATATAGTTTCCAACTTTGGTCTTCTTACTAGGGTTCACGAGGGACAAAGCCATGGTCCCCGAACCGACCCTGACCCTTGCATCAGACTCGGTTTTGGCTGTTTGGCTTCGAGCCCGCCAATAGCTTCTTCTCAATGAGCCTTTCCCATTCACGTGGACCGTTTCGAGGTTGGTCTTTACGAAGGAGTTAGACTCCCCATCTACGTCTAAGTCGAGGCGAAATGTGAGGAAATGATCGTGATTTGTACCTATCGTGTTTTCTGCCAATATGGTACCGTAGACCTCTTCTTGTATTTGATCCCTGTGTGTGTATGTTGATCCTCTTATTTCAAGAATTCCAGTCATACCAACCTGCCATTTGTATTAATATGATAAACTAACATTGTTAGAAAAACCGAAAAAAACTATTATTCTAGGAGCATCAAAGTGCCACTTACATTGACTTTAATAACTCCATTTTTCTTGAATTCCCAGTCCATAACGTAATCGTAGTTTCCCACGGTGGATACCGTTCTTACAACAAGGGTCACTTCCCGTCGAACTTCTCTAATCTAAAACTCGACAAACGGTCAGGCACGGACACTCAGAAGCACGGACAGTACATACAAGAAAAAGTCGAATCGACATTTAGATACTGACATTTTTTCCAGGGATTGATAACTCGGTGTGACGCCACATTATACCACCAGTGTATCTTTCGAATATGCAATAAGCATTGGGTATATGGCCCGTCGTACCATCACCCAAAGTAAAATAGCCATCCATAAACACTGCATTGTCAGGGCAATCCTTGAATGGCTCGAGTGGCACCGTGCTGAGCCCAATTCCATATTCCCCCGCATCGAAGTAAGTCCTATGGTACCATTCTTCGGTTAAGTCCATGTAAGGAACAAAGAGTTCAGATACATATCCTCGGTACATCACTTTACGGTACTCTTCTTTCTCCGAATCATAGATTGAGGCCATCGATATAATCAAACCAGCCCTCATGTCAAATGATACATGGAACATCCAATTATCCCACCTGAGAAATCATCGACGGTAATAAACACTGAACATAACTCATGACTTAAGAGCAATGCCAATGCAAAAGCTATATGTCAATGTACCTCACTACATGCCCGTCCAAGGCGAAGCCCGGCTCGTCTCCTCGGGAAATCTCCGAACCCAATTTGATATTCGAATGAAACGAATCATCGCCCCGTGTGGCTGCTGTATAATCAGTCCCTTCTGCTTTAGGGACTGGGACGACAATTCTATCAAGAAACCCTATAATCCTCATCTCATCAAGGTCAACGGTCACTGTGATCCCTTCAATCGGCCTCATGTAAAGATTCACTGCTCCATCCAAGTAGTAACACATGACTCGAACGAACCTCCTCTCATCTTCTTCGCCGAACCATCCGGCCGCAAAACTCAGGCACAAAACTTCCTCCGGCTTAAGCCCTCTTTTCAAGATCGAGGCTTTGAAAGGAGCATAGGACATCGCTAGCTTGCTCGCAGAGACATCTTCGCTGTAGATGTGAATGGGGTAGCCATGTCCGTGGTAAACCTTGGCCGACACGATGGAAGTTGCAGACAAGTCGACGACTACCTCGTGGGTCGTTCGGTTAATCCGGGCAATGACAAATGCAAGGCGAGGCGAAGTGCTGGAGAACTGGCCATTATTCAACGATGCCCATGAAGAGAGAGTGGATTTCTCTGGCTCGAGCAAGCCGACATAGTGAAAGCTTACACTTTGGTTGGGGGCTGTGAAGTAACTGTGAACGATGTTTCGAACTTGACTGAGTTCGAGTGGAGTGAGGTTGTCTAGTGGATGATGATCAGCTTGCGATGAGATGGCGAGTAGAAGTGAAAAGAGCACAAAAAGGGACGATTTTGTAATTATCGAAAGGATCATCTTCTTGGTTGGGTGAAGTGTTCTCCCAATTAGTATCTCCCAGGTATTACTTGTCTTGCCTCGAAAGGACATATAAAAAAAAAGGACAGTAAACTGTAAAATGAGACAGAGAGAGGGATAGCATTCATTTGATCGTCATCCTCGCTGAGCTAAAAGTTGCGATTTTTTTTCAATATTGTGGCATCCATTACAATGCATGACAGTCATTTGCAGTCATAAATCTCGTCAGATTTAGCAGAAAACAAAGGTAGTTGAACAGATTTTTTCCTTGCAAGAAATGGGAACTTTCATTGGCAGTCGTAATTGACATTAACGTGATAATTAAAGGGAGTGAAAAGATAAGTAACTTGAAATAGAATGTGAAGTACACAAAGCAAGATGGACAAATTTGATAGTACCATAATGTAAGATTGTGACGTTAATAATATGGATATCGTGACAAGCATGTATCATGAGATAGTAGATTTCATTCTCAATTAATTACCAATAGTGAATTTAGCCCTACAAAAATGAATATATCAAAGATGAAGCTGCACTTGCAACTCCAAGTAGTTTGTTCAACTATGTCTTTCTAAAAACTTCTCTATCACAACTGAGAATGCAGCAAAACCAGCGCAACCCGCGCAGGCAGCTTTTGGACCGCCTGAAGAAAAGATAAGATATTAACTAATTAGGGGGAAAAAAACACTTCGGTACGGTAGAGGTCGGTCCACGAAACACTGTATTTGGCAGAGGATAATTTTCATAGGATTTATAGGGAAAAAGTAAGGATATGTATCTCATTCTTGAATTGAGCAGACGAGGAAGTGAGGATGGCATGCAAGATTATCACAACTACTGTAGATTATAGCAGCCAAACACTGTCCAAAATGTGCAGAAATTACCTCTAGCTGAGATAGAACCACCCGTTACACATCCAGCAACAACAGTATTCGTCATATCGTGCTTGGCCCGGGCCTTCAAATTAGATTGCATGGTTAAGTTTACGTGAGGAAGATGTACTTTTGTTTTCAATGTGGAGAAATGCAACAGACCTTCTCAATGACGCATTCGGAAGCAGAAAAGATGAAGCCCATGACAGCAAAAGCCTTGCACGAACTCCAACTCCTCCGACCCATTTGCTTTGCTTGGTAAACTAATTGTTGCCTGCCGGTCATTTCGTCTTGCATTATTGGATTGTCAAGCGCGCCGAGAAATAATCCCATGAACAATCCCAAACCCCCTCCTGAAAGCCAGTAATACACAAAATTCACAAACGCATGTGTGTGCGTGTGTGTAATAAAGGAAATTATGGGACTACGTAAAATACCCATGACTCCACTAACAACACTACGGACAGCACAATTGTTCCAAATGTCCTGCCCTCGGATTTCCTCCAATGTCGGCAAGCGGATTGGCTCAACTTGGGCCTTTTGGGCATCTTCAGTAGTTGAAGAAGCACTCTGGGATTCACTTTCCGGATTCGTGCTCATGACAAGTGTCTGTGGAAAATAACAGTTAGCACTAAGTAACAAAATTTTCCAGAAGAAACGAAAAAAAGTTATCCATTGTGCACGACATTAGACGCCAAAACAGTAAGAGTCAGAGAAACAGTAAAAGGAAATAAAATATTTCAATGTTGTATCAATACTATCAGCAATCCAAACATGACTAGTGAGCATGACCAGCCACAAATGCGTGAAGTGTGAATGTTGCTCAACAAGCGACTTAGATGCCCAAAGTAACAGAAAAAAATTATAGCAACTCATCTTTAATAAAGCATCAACCAAGCCATGAATCGATAAGGAATGCAATACAATCACATTAATCAGACTCATGATTACGTATTCATAGAGGGATATGATTAAAGCCTTATCTTTTTGAATGAAAGTTGCTTTTCATTCCCTAAAAATAGTTCAGCTACACTAAGCCAAACGAAAATAAGAGAATACACAAATTCCGTTGAGTTGAGGATGAACCCAAACAAACATAAAGTGCCAGGACAAAAAAATTAAACACTTCGACAACTCCAATACTCAAGCAAACCTAAAAATATAAAAATCATGAACTAAAATCATACAGTATAAAATTAAGTTGCATAACGTGCAACAGAGCTGACATTGCTTTGGGAGGTAACAATACCCAATAAAACCGTATAAGAAGATGTAATCTCGAATATCAATCGTACCTTCGAGCCGAGGATGATGATCCAACAGCTAGGGTTTGCTACAGGCAAATTGAGAAAAAGGTTCAACTGAAGGAAAATTATCATTCTGAGCGATATTACACCATCACCCTTATAGTTTCAATAATTCCAGTTCGACCCCTGCAAATGTGTACGACCAATAACTCACTAATGGGCCGAACTTAACTTTTTGGCGGACATAAGCCCAACACATATTGGCCTACAAATCAGCCCAATAAGGTTTACATTAAAAAGAAAAAAACTACTGCGTTCAAGCAAATATATTGAAAATGTAAACATCAGCCAACCATGAAACTGACAGTATTCTACTAATTTCAAACGATTGCATAAAAATTTCAAAAAGAATATATAAACAAAACTATTTATTCTTTCCAAGCATAAAGGAACAGAGTAAATCCAAGGCCCGACAGCTTAGATTCCTTCAAGCTGTCCGCGAGATTCCAAGAAAACGCAGACGGCGAAGAAGACGACGAATCACAAATCAGCGGGCGCGGGCGTGGGCTCGGGCTCGTCCAAAGCTTCTCAGCCGACAAACTTGTCTGAAACATGAAAACCGCGCTGGCGGGGTTCGAACCGAACAGCCAGTTGTGAACATCCCAGAAAACTTCGACTTGCAAACCATCTATCAAAACGGTGCTATTACCGCGAAATTTCCAGTTCAAGTGCTTAACTTGCACGACAGCTTTAGCATCAAGACGAATCACAAGGTATGGATCGTCGACGTCGTTAGCATCACAGTACTCAATCTTAAGGTCACGAATGGGACCGTTATCGCAGAACTGTGCCTTAGTACAGTAGGCCTTCTTACCATACAAATGTTCTTTCCTGGAGATGAATAATGGACTGGAAAATGAGGCCTTGGAACCACTTTTCTTGAATGCTTCTTTCTTTAGGTCACCTACGGCCAAAACCATCTCTCCTTTAGACACGACGGCTACGTAATAACCCTCGGAGGGCTCCGGCCCGTGTCCGAAATTAGCCAGAGAAAGATCCCAAAAGACTTCGATTTTATTCGAGCTTACTTCTAAAGATTTGGACCCTTTTCTCTTCGAGAAGAGAGAGGGCTTCACATCGACTTTACAGTTTGACTGATGACGATGAGCTGCGTCGTCTACTTCGACGGTTAAGGATTGGCCCATCATCGTTTTGCTCCATAGGATGGTAATGAAACATTGTTGACCATTCAATCTGCACTTATACACTGAACTAACTGAGTTTTGAGAGGCTTTGCTCACGCCTGCAGTTGCTGCGCTTGAACATGAAGCATCGGCCACTTGAACTCCATTTTCCCCAAAACAAGATGGGAAATCCCTCATCTTTTTTTTTTCGAGAAAAAAACAACCCCAAAGATCTAATCTTTTTACTCCTAGGAAACCTCGAAAAATGCAATAAAAATCAAATCTTTTCACACCCCTTCAGCACAACAACATAGATCCAAGATTTTGCAGAGGGATGTTGAAAATCATACCGAAAAAAGTAATATATTCCCAGCTCCGTTCTTCAAAGAAAACTCCTCCCGATGGTGCAATGGATTAGATTGGGTAGGAAAGCATCAAGAAATCAACTGTTTTTAAAGGTAAGGATAGGTGTAGTTATAGATTAGGGGCAAGTTCTCTCATTTTTTTTTTGTTTTTTGCCAAGAGAAATTGAGGAGAGGGGGACAACACAACACAACAAAGCAAGAAGTTTCGCTATCGACTTTTTTCCCGGTGAAAGAGATCAAACCATAAATAGTTCACATGCCAAAGCACTTGTAAGAAAATAGTTGGCATGGTGTGGGAATATTATTAAAAGATTTGGGATGCAATTCAAAAGAAGGAACATTATTGAAGATAGACTAATAATTTATCTTTTTTGAAATGTTGTGAGGTATACAACTAAGTGAAAAAAGATTCCTTGTAAAACTGATGAATCATTGAGATTGGCTAACCTTTCATTACATGGTTGGTTGGTTGGTTGGTTAAGTTCATCCGTATAAAGGATTCTTTTGGGATTTATATTCCGATTTTAATCCAATATTTTGGTGAGACTTTTTTTATCATATTATATATATATATATATATATTATATAATATTATGGAGTTTATCATTTTGAGTATTGCGTTACACAAAGCTAATGCGTGCAGGCAGCAATATCATTTTGCAACTATTACACAGAACTACTTCTGTCCATAAGTAGGATCCGAGAAAGGGAATTAGTTGCAATTAAGGTTTTATTAAGTAAAAATGTCAGCTTTAAAATGATACTAATATTATGAAATAATATTAATGTGGATGCTTTAAATAATAATATTAGTTAAATGATTGATGATTTGGAAGTATTGTATTAAATGTTGATGAGATGATAAGATGATAAGATGAGGTGTTTAATTGAAAAGTTTGTATTTTAGTGTGAGGTGTATAATTGTAATTAATGTGGTTAGTTGTAATAGTAAATTATTAGTAGTATAAATAGGTGATTAGAGTTCATTGTAAATCACACCAAGTATTGAAATACTTAATCTCTCTCTAATTTCTCTCTCTTTATTATTATAAGCTATATTATCATTATAATCTTAATATAAGTATAATTATAATAAAATAATCTTAATATAATATTAATCACAATTAATATTTTTATAACAACTAATTAATTATTGTTTTCATAGCAAAGTTGAGCGAAGAACATATTCAAAGGTCAAAAAGTAGGTTCATGGATGAGACAAAACCTGCCCATAGAGGGACCGGAGTTTTTTCATTAATTATTAATATAAATTAATACCCAAATTCCTATAATATGATCTCATTATGTATATATTTAAATACTTCAAAATTAAATATCCGTGACCAAAAAAAAATATAAGTAAAGTTGTTCTCGAATGAAAGCAACTATTGATAGCAAGGCCTTTACAGCCATTTTCCCCAATCAACGGCCTTTCTTCTATCTTTTGGCCAGAAAGCGTCTCTGTATATATGTAGAAAAATCTGTGTGTTTTTTTTTTTTTTTTATGCTTTAATTCAAAATTTATTCTGTTTTTGCACGTATATAGATAGTAAAAATTACAATCTCTATATAAATTATCTCTTTTTACTATGCTGGTGAAAATTTCTAAGCCCAAAATGAATAAATCCATAAGGGGATAAGATTTGGGCGATAAATAAGGCCCATTGCGTAATGCTATGATATGGGCTTCATTATTTTCATTACCTACGAAATAACTTTAGTGGGTCGACATGTTGAATTACATGATTGTCGAAATTATTACGCTAGCCCGAGGTTTATCTGGTCCTAGAGGGTTCTCTTCTCGGGATGAAAAAGTATGATTTTATAATTAATTATGTGTGAATCGAAAGTTTTCGATATTTTTCCGAGTTTTGTTTAGAAATTTAGGACAATGGTTAGAAATAGAATAATGGGTTCCAAAGCCTATGAGAAAATCCAAAAAGACTTAGAAACCATGATGCACATTCAAATTTCATAGAGCAATCTTATCTTATGTGAACGATAATTAAAGAAAAGTAAAGGGGGACGAACCCACGTGACAATCAATGACTTTGCATTACCAAAAAAACATCATAGGAAAGGAAAGCAAAGCAAAGCAAAGCAATGCAAAACTCATGAAAAATTCAAATTTAGTTAGTGGGGATTCCTTAATTAAGTCAAACTTCACTAATGTCGTATAGTACATCATAGACAATATTTGAACTCTACAATACAACCCAATCAATAAGAATCTCTATCTTTTTACACACTATTAGTATATATTACACCGTGCCATAAAAAAACAACTACGTAACTCCAAGCTTGACACTGTTTTATGGGACCTTTTGATATATTCATCATTAACAAATCTAACATGGAAGCTAGCGACTGCTATCACTTTGACATTTCTCCTGCAAGTTCACTCTTGAAATGCAAACTCTAATTTTATTTTATTTTATTTTATTTCATTGAAAGCTGAGTAAGAGAACAAACCCTAAAATCCAAATGATAGTACTCCACGACCCATAATAATCATGAACTAAAATACAAACCAGATATGTAATGGCAGTGAAAAAAACAAGCGATCGACTCGAAAATGAATAAATATAATTAGACCACCTTTTATAAATACAGAACCTTGATGGCTCAAAAACAAGTTAATACGCGACAGTGTACTTTGGTGTTATTCAATAGGGTACATGATTATGTGTGTGACTTTACGATTCCCTATAAAGTTTTCTAAGGTCTTTGAATTCATATCATATGTTAAAATATAATGCTTTTTTTGATTGACTTTAGATTATAATTCGGCTAAAGGACATGCATATTCCTACAAAATCATCTGCCAAGTGTTTGAAACAAATACATAAAATTTAAGTAAAGAACTATGGACAAGAATATGCTTACAAACAGAAGCCTCGTGGTTTGCCTTGGCTTTGGGATGTGAAGTGGGAGACTTTGAGTTTTGAAAATTGTAAGAAGAATGATATTAATATTGTAATTTTCTTGAAAATATGCTAATGGGCTTTAATTCTTTTTACTTGGTTTAATGTGAATGTATTTGTTATAATATATGGAGTTGAACTAAAGTTTCATTTAAGATTATGAATCGTAAAACATAGAAATTATAATTGTTTTTTTAAATTAACATCACAAAATCAAAGCAAATGATTTATAAAAAACAAACAATTCATGCATACATTGCATAGAAAAGAAACACAAATATGAACTATAATGATAAATCTTCTTGGGCATTTATTGGATGATCAATTCCAATGTGCATGTAATAATGATGTTCACCGTCACGACCACGCTAATATCTTTTATTATTTCCACGTCGTTGTTTCTTTTGCACAAACCTAAGCAAAGCATAGACCAATTAGCACGATATTTCACATCCCACTTCGCACGCAGTCTATTTCTTTTACATATAAACCTTGTCGACACAAAAATTAAATCAATGTAATATATTGCAATATCCTCCTTATTTTAATCAAAACCTATGCCAAATCGACACGTGTCGCCTCCTCATTTGCGGAGAGACGATCGATATCAGCCCGCCGAGCGGCGGCCTCATCTTCGAACGGTAGATCATCTCATCGTACGGCCGCCGGTAGAACTTCAAATACGCCGAGAAAGATTCCTCCGACGACTTCTCGCCTCTATTCGTCCCCACGTCCCTCCTCCTAAAGAACAACGCGGGAGACTGAAGAAACGAGGGCTTCGGCGTCCTCGACTGCCTAATCATCGCCGACGGGTCGGTTTCTTGCGTCTTTCGAGGCGTCGGAGTCGAGGGGCAGAACCCTTTCCTCCTCGCCGCCATGCTGTCATGACCGAAATCGCCACGTGGCGTCCTCGCGGCGGGCGACGCGAAGGAGAACGACCTCGCTTCGAGCGGCGATATCGCGGGGCCCACCTTGGATCCCGACGCTTCGGTCAGCGAGAGGTGCCACGGCTTGACCGAGTCGAAATGCTGCGAGACCGTGAAGGAAAACCTAGACGAGGGGCACGGCCCTAGCTTGGACAGCGACGACGGGTCGAACCGCAGCGACGATGCCCGCGGGTAAGTCGCCATATCGTTGTACTCGAGCGATTCATCGAAGTCGAGCGACGATACGACGGTGGTCAGCGATGAGAGCTCCACGAATGGCCTCATACCCTATATTATAAATAAACCCTAAATTTAAAATAAAAAAAAAAACATGCCTATGTGTTGGAAAATATGTAACGCTATAAATAATGACCTAAATCAAGAATATCATACCCTATAATATAAACCCTAAATTTTAAAAAAGCATGCCTATGTGATGTAACGCTATAAATAATTACCTAAATCAAGAATATTTATTTAGTTCATACCTTCCATAGATAGGAAAATAGTGAAGGAGGGTCAATGATGAATGCCTTATGGAGCCGGCCGGGATAATAGTCGGCCAAGATCTTCAACGTCGCTATCAACATGTTCATGAAAGCTGAGGCTGATCTGAAAAAGCCTGCAATAAAATCATATATTGTATTTATTACAGTCAACGAGGATAATATTTCAACAAGAATTTCCACAAATTGAAATCTTTTTTTTTTTTAACACAGCTCAAGAATTCAAAAGGAGAAAGTATTGGGACACTTCTGACATGTACAGAAAAGGAGAATTATGTTTCCTTTTTTGATAGCAATAATTCAACTGAGAGAATAATGAATGGGCTTATATATGCCCTTCGACGTCATAAATCTTTCTTTGATTTACTTAACTAATTGAGTCGTTAGGCGTGATGTTAGGAGTTTAAATGAGATTTATATCAATTTTAACGAATAAAGGTGTGTTTTTTAAGGTATTTTCAGACAGGGTTTAAAGAGAGGCCTGTGGAAGAATATGATTTTTGTTTGAAATTTATATAAATATTTAAAGTGGGACCTAAAGATTGTTTTTAGTTTTGAAGGGAAAAATATGAACTCACTTGCATCAAAGAGGATGACGAACTGCTCAACGTTTCTTGCCATGGTCTGAATCGCCACTTCGAGGGTGAACATTAACAACCTATTGAATCTGCCAGAATATATATATTATATATTAAAACCATTTTCTTGCCATGCCCAACTCCGTACGGACTCTAAGAGAAAACTGTACTTACATTTTCTGTGAATGGAGTTTCTGATAATCTTGCTTGATGCGAAAAACCTGGGATTGAATACCATATAGCTATGAACTTCAACAAATGATGCAATTCAGTAAATTACATTAACTAAAAGAAGGGTGTAGTAAAATCTTACACAGACAGGTCTCAGTTCATCATCATTACCAGCGACATAAGATGCTCCCTCAGCAATCTCAGCAGAGAACTCATCAGCCATTAGAGTTTCTGAAAAAAAAAAAAGAAAAAAAAAATTATTGACAAGCTTTAGCGTGCTTATGTTTCAAACATGATAGATAAAGTAAGAATAAAGACAATAAATTTAAAAAAGCATAAACCAACAATATTTATTTACCAGTGGCAATAGCATCTCTCCAAGCAAGGCAGCTTCTGAGTTGCTTGGCTGCTTTTTTCACATTGTCACCTTTCGCTTTCAGAAATCTCTCCACGCAAGCATTATTGCAGAACTTCTCCTGCAAAAAAAAATAAATAAATTTGAAAATTCATTAACATTAATATATAATGAACTTCACTCACTCTTCTTAGCATTAGTCAAGTAGAAAACATAGTTGTTTCATTCAGACCTGCTTGAGAGTGAGCTGAACGTTTTTCTTGAGCAGTTGAAGTACGGACTGAACTCTCTCTTTGTCTTTGTGGGCTTGATGATCTGTTTTTCTTCCCATTGATTATAACTATGAAGAACAAAGAACAACTTGTAATAAATACTCCTATGTACTTTGTTTAAGTACGAGGATCCCTCTAGTGTGTGTATGTGTGTGAAACGATGGTTCTTTCAAGATGACAAACAGAGATACCACTCTTATGTTTCACGCAACCATGGTTTTTTAAATCGAGTGTAATGAAATGAAAGTGATAGTGATTGTGTGTGGGAGAGAATAAGCATATATACATACACATATATATACTAGCGACCACCACAGAATGGCTAGCAACTGATAGGGGTAGTTTTGGTACTTCACTATATAATTTCTTATGTTTTGTCATTTAATATAATGTAGATTTAAATATTGGAAGTCGTTACATCTCTATCATTCCTCATTTACCCCTATGTGACTTGTAACGATTATCTTCATGACTTGTACCTTTTACTTACTTTTTTTTTCCCCTCTTTGTAAGGAAATTTAAATTAAACGAAAATGACTCAAAAGGTTATAATATATAATTCTTGTGAACATTTCTTTTCCTTGTATTGATTCAAGTATGTGGTAGATTTTCTTTAATTAAACCATGTCCTAAACTTGCTTGTAGCATAGTTGTGTCTTCATGGCACTATATTTATAATCCGATAAGATATTTATAAATGTATTAAAATTAATTTAAATAACAGTTGAATGTTTTCTTGATTCATATACATAATTAGAAAAAGTCAATATCATATTTCATAATCACGTGGCCAAGTTGGATTCATTCTTATAAAAAATAAAAATGAAAATGAATAAAAAGTTGGAATCATATCTTTACCTACTCTAAATGGTTTCAAAATTTGAACTAACAGATCCTCTTTATCCCCCACAAATAGCACGATTTATTCACAGTTCATCATATCATGGTTCAATGATTACTTCTTTAGCAATGTATATATATATATATATAATATATTCCAAGAACGTAATTATTACATATTAATGGAACTCACTTTGTGTGCTTGTGCGGCACAATTGTTGCTACTCAAAATGCATAAAACTGAGAAAGAACAAAAATTATTAAAATATTAAAATTATTGACAAGCAAGAAAAAAAAAGGAAAATTAAATAAACATGCATGTATTATTTTACAATGATAAACGGATATATACATATATATATATATATTAAGATTGGTAGTTAGTTTTATTTGGAAAAGGTGAAATAATATGGTCTCCTTAACATTGAAATAAAAATGAAATGAAGTTCATATTTTGCCTATTGTTAGCCCCACTCGATCATATCTCGCAACTAACTTGCTTTTTAACAACGTACCGTTGCAAAAAAAAAAAAAAGAAAAGAAAAGAAAAAAAGAGAGTAAGTGTGTGTGTGTGTATATATATAATATATATATAATTCGATGATACGAACTTTATAATGATATTTGTAATTTACAGTATTTTATATAAAAATTTAAAAACACATTCGATGTGAATAGATTTCACGAGGCAACGTTAATATCAAATAGAAGGTTGTGAAGATGCCTATTTTACAAGTCAAACAGCTTCAAATTAATTATAGTTCAAAATAATACTTGAAAGTGATATAAGTACGTTGAAAAAGAAAGGCATGGCTTTAATTATTATGTTATATGGACCTTTCAATTATTACAATGATGTCTATAGTTCTGATAATTACGTGTGCCTCATGCGCTGGAACATAACCCCTTGTTCAAATTAAAAGTAATCCATGTTAAGGAGAGAAAAAGTCAAATATACATTTGATAAAAGAAAAGGAGACAAAAAACAAATAAAAAAGAAGCAATGAATATGCTTTATTGATATTTTGTTTAAGATTTTTTACATTTAAGTAGGCCCGAATGAATATATCCGAGAGCCCATAAACAATCAACTATTGATCTTATAGTGCTAATATAAACAGCAACTCTAATCAAGAAAGTCAACAAATACTCTCTCTCTCTACCCCACTGTGTATGTGTCATGACCCAAAGAAAGTGGAAATCAATGATTATTTGGGCTATGAATATGATTGGATTACAGTGGAATTAGTTTGGGTTTTGTTTGAGTTGGACCAAGTTTATTCATTTAGTATATTAGTATCTAAGCCTCTTTAGCCAATTATAAATACTGTACTTAGATTAGACGTTTATTTTCATTAAGCAAGAATATACTCTTTTCCTAATCCTCTCTGTCTCTTTCTTCACTCTCTTATGTAACTCTCTCTCTCAATCTCTCCCTCTTCTCTATCTCTCTCACAATCTATACAAAATTCTTCTCTGTTCTTCTTCGATTATCCCTCGGGTCATAACAGTATGGAGCTATTTCTTCCCCACCGCATCTTTGTCAAGCCACACTTGAACAGCCGACGCTTTTACTTCAGGCCACCCTTTCACCTGAGAAGCAAAGGGCAGCCTTTTCAGAGCGAGGTGGGCTTCTTCTCCGAAAAAATCGGGGGAAGCACGATGGGCTCTTCTCCCCCGCGCGCGTTCGACAACGGCTCGGCATCGACAGAAGCAGCCGAGGGTAGTTTTTAACCTCTTAAAATCGTTTTCTTGTTTTGTTCTGGCGGCCCTAATTACTGGGAATTTGCAGGGGTCAGAATTGGCGAGGTGAAGAGGGTGACGAAGGAGACGAATGTGAGCGTGAGGATTAACTTGGATGGGGATGCTGTGGCTGAGAACCATACTGGCATTCCCTTTCTTGACCACATGCTGGATGTAAGCTTAATTCTTACAATTTGTCTTTGATTTGTGTTGTTATGAATGTTGAATTAGGATAAAAATGCAAACTTTATGAGCTTTGTGGGCGTGTGTGTTTGTGGTGTTGTCCTCAGCAACTTGCCTCGCATGGCTTGTTTGATGTGCGTGTGAAGGCTACTGGGGATATTCATATCGATGATCATCATACAAACGAAGACGTTGCTCTGGCCATTGGAACGGTGGGCCTCAAAGAACCTTAGCTTTTTTTGCTTTCAAATGCTTTCTAATCAATTGATTTTGTTGTATGTATTTGGTTGTTCGGAAGTTGGGGAAAATCTCCGAACTAGAATTTCCCCTTGGCATGAGCTGTTGTTTTTCATCATTCTTTTTGTGGGTTCGAGTGAAACGAAGTACTTTCGTTTTCAATTTTATTGCAGGCTTTGTTGCAAGCACTGGGAGATAGAAAAGGAATAAACAGGTTTGGAGATTTCTCGGCGCCACTAGATGAAGCACTCGTGCATGTTTCCCTTGTATGTTTCCACTTCCTATCACCTATAAAGAAGCATGTTTTTCTTTCTTACAAAAATGTCATAATTTACTTCTTATTTACCTTCTAGGATTTGTCCGGGAGACCCCATCTCAGCTATGATTTACAAATCCCGACGGAGAGAGTTGGAACTTACGACACGCAGGTGATTCATATTTCTATTCTATTACCAAGTACTTTTAATACGAAGGTTTCATGAATATATGATGTGCAGCTGGTGGAGCATTTCTTTCAGTCTTTGGTCAATACATCGGGAATGACACTCCACATACGGCAGGTACTACTTTTTTAACATCTCTATTTGGCAACACTTTGTGGATGAAATGAAGCATCTGCTGCATCCTTTCACTCTTCTTACACTTCATCCTTTTTCTTATTCTTGAATCATTTTCCTATGGATGCCTTTCTGCTTATGAACAGCTTGCTGGGAAGAATTCTCACCACATCATCGAAGCGACCTTTAAGGCTTTTGCAAGGGCTCTTCGACAAGCTACAGAATATGATCCTCGACGCCGTGGAAGTGTGCCAAGGTATCAATTGTTTTGTTTGCTTTGTGAAATTGTATTCTCATCGAGCAGTACTGTATGACTATGGGATGATTAGGTTAGTCAGAACATGGACTACAAAAGTTCTCATATTATGGGTGTTAGAATGTAAGACATAGTCATAACTCATATCTAGCAGTGTTTTATCTTCCATTCAGCTCGTAACCGTAGAACACTATATAAGAGCTGTAGTTTAATTTAACAAAGCTCGCAATTTTATCTACTAGCTATTCTCTACGATTTCTACAATAGACTGATCTTGGACATACACGTTTCTTGCAGTTCAAAAGGCGTCCTTTCACGCAGTTGATAGACCTGTCCCGTTACTTCAGTGTCCGTAAGTTCATTTCCCCCTAGTCCTCATTTGTTACGTGCAAAGAAAGCTGCAATAAGATTGAGTTTCCCATACATATTATCAGTTGCAGTCTATCAGATACATATGCATGGAGGAGCTGATGTTGCAATTATATAAGCCAGACATGTATGTCTTACATTAAGTAGATGTATACTTATGTTTCGAGCGAAAGATGTTGAAAATCACATGCACTAAACATTTTTGCAGCATATTGAGTTCTCTCTATTAATGCACTGTGTTTTGGAATCAATATCATAAAATAGGCAAATCAAAGGTTCTCATTTTCACTAATATTATAGTTTAGATGAGCCTTTGCAGAAATAAATAAAAATCAGTCCCAACAACTAAAGATATCCCCCACTGATGTTGATCCTCTGGTTTTGACCTGAAAATCACAAAGTTAATTCACTGATTCATTCATCAAATCTTCAGGAATCACCACTCTAAACACTGCATAGTGATGATTCAAGCTTTTCTCTCCTTGTAATCTGTGGACGCTTCCCAAACCTCCGTGGTTTGGATTTGGAAGTGCGTAAAACACTCGTCGAATTCTCTGATGCACAATCGCCATCGCACACCTGAAAGTCAGACAAGGAAAATGACGTGACACGATTTCATTGCATTTATGTTTGAGATAAACGGCAGTAAGGGCTATTACATGATGCATGGCTCCCACACGAAGTATATGTCATAACCAGTGCATAAATAAGGCCTTGTTGAATCGCACGGCTGAACTTTCCATTGAGAATCTGTTTCATCCCCGTCCTTAACCTGAAAGGTACACATCACAATAGCGGGCTAATTTGCATACGTTTGCTTCAGCCAATGTGGATGCTAACGTAATTAAGTATCAATTGTCAGAAAGGAATATGATAAAGATGATCTTACACTTACATTGATTTTCTGTCGTTTCAAGGGAGAGGCATTTTCAGCCTTGTGTAAAAACTCAGCATTATAGCCATCCACAAGAGGATATAATTGCCTATCCCTTGCAGATGATTTATCGATTGCAACAATAGCAGCATGTCTCAGAGGATGCCAAGAATCAAGGCTAGATTGCAGTTTTCGTTCGATCCAGCCCCAAGGATGCAAACAAGCAACATTGTAGTTGTAAGAGTCTATTTCTAAGTTAACTGCTTCTGTGTGTTTAGAGGAACAAGGTTCAGCACACGCCGTTGGAGAAAAGACCTCATCAGATGAGCTTGCAATTACTTTCCTCGTTGAGGGATCAACTATAACAGCAGCATTAGCAACCTGAAAGGCAAATCGTAAAGCTTCATTGGGTCAAAAGCCAAGATCAGGAGAAAGTTGAAATGCTGTTGCAAACCAATGAGTAGCAAGTAATTACCAACGAGCCAGATTTTGCCATTTGAATGGCAAGTTTCATGTTGTTGAGAACATACATTGTGTCCTCTTCGCTAAATCCAGTTATACCATCAATATTGCTAAAACAGAGAAATCAAAGTTTAACAATTGGCCCCTAAAACGGAAACTTTCAGCTGAATAATTGAAAGCTCACTATGTGGGCGGATGAAATGACGTTGGCCACAACTTGCATTGTTCCTGCCACTCTTCTTTCGTCGACGCAGCATATTTGCACACCTGAATCAAATGATCCGTAAATAAAGTGAAAAAAAAAACGATACAAACTAATTAGCATATATAAGATCTTGAAATAAACAAAGGGCGCAAAAGACCCACTTTTGTGGAGAAAGTACTCAACTGGTATGAGTTCACCAGCTGCAGTACATCTTCGGGAATATTGCTCCCATCACCATCCTCACCAGTGGACAAGCATAAGATCACAAACAACCGACTACTTCCTGTCAATAAACTGGAAAATTAACCACCATGTCTGAAAACTATGTGTACCCCCAAAACTCAACAAATTTAACTGAAAAAGCAAGTATAGAAGGTTAATTACTTCACAGAAAACTAAGAGCAAATGACACTGATGCACAAACAGAAATAGATATTACCGTCGTCAAGAACTGTCTTGCGTATGCGCTTAACATGACGCAGACCTTCGAGTGGTGCGATATGATTTAATTTCCTACCAATATACAAAACTGACCTTTAATGAACTGATCGAATAAAAGCCGAAAAACCATGGTGGTGCACAACAAGCTATGACAGTAGAGTAGATAAGCACACCTCACTAAGGTGTTTGCATTCTTAGGATCGATTTCACAAGCTAGCACATCAACTGCACAAAAAAGACCACACTGTAAACCAGCAAAAACTGGCAAAATACAAAAGGCATAAAGCTTTACAACACATAAATTAATAAACATACCAGTGGGCTGCTGGTGAGGGTCGATTGGAGACTTTTCAGGGATGTGAATAATTTTGCAGCTCGCTGACGCACAGCAGATAAATTCCTCATCTACGTGGCTATTCATTCAGCTCTCAAATGACAACAAGGCTTCGAAAGATTGTTTAGTAAAAGCCTGAAGCAATATAAACTCAAGCCAGCAACAATGAAAAGGTACAAGGGCCGCAACTTGGTAGCAGACGGCTTTAACACTTGATGTCTTTGTCACCCAAAGTGGTGTATGCAAAATCCCGCAAAAACAAGTTATTCCCACCCCCACAAAAATTGTATTGAAACTGTTCGATTAAATACTTCAACGAAAACTGGTCGAACAATACCAAGATACACTATAAGTCTAAGATGCAAGACGCCATAGGAACTTCAACACCTATTGATCAAAGCAGCTCCTTGCTCCTCGTTGCTCCTTTGATCACACCACGACCCTTTGTGTAAAAGATTGTTTTTTTTTAATTGAAAAAAAAAGTAGGTTTTTTGCATATCTTTTTTTTTTTTTTATCTTGCATAAACTGGGAAGTAATTTTGAATATCCGAAAACCAAAGGCCCAATCAGCCCAGCCCTCATTATAAAAAGTGATATTATTAACAAAATATAAAATAAAAATAAATAAATAAATCAATAAGCTAATCCGAAAAGAAATGAGAAAACTTAAACTTTGATGTATTTTTTTTTTTTTAAATAATGAAGCATGTTATAAAAATATTAATTGTGATTAATATTATAATAAAATTATTTTATTATAATTATATTTATATTAAGATTATAATGATAATATAGCTTATAATAATAAAGAGAGAGAGATTAAGTATTTCAATACTTGTTGTATTTTACAATGAACTCTAATCACCTATTTATACTACTAATAATTCACTATTACAACTAATCACATTAATTACAATTATACACGTCAAACTAAAATACAAACTCTTCAATTAAACACCTCATCTTATCATCTTATCATCTCATCAACATTTAATACAATACTTCCAAATCATCAATCATTTAACTAATATTATTATTTAAAACATCCACATTATTAATTATTTCATAATACTCCCCCTTGGATGTTTTCAAAGAATATGTCTCGTTAAAATCTTATTAGGAAAAATCCAATGGGATAAAAACCTAATAAAGGAAAAAGAGTACATGATTCTTTTATATACGTTTTCGATTGTTGCCTCATTAAAAACCTTACTGGGAAAACCACATGGGAAAAACCTCAGTGAAGGGAAAAAGAGTGCAACGCGTATTTACTCCCCCTGATAATAACATCATTCCAAATCTCGAAGTCTTCGAACTTCAATTGAATATACCAATCTTTTGAAAATTATTGGAGGAAGTGCTTTCGTGAATAAATCTGCAAGATTTTCACTTGATCGCACTTGTTGTACATCAATATCACCATTTTTCTCTAAATCATGTGTAAAGAAAATTTTTGGTGAAATATGTTTTGTTCTATCTCCCTTAATATATCATTCCTTTAATTGGGCAATACATGCATCATTATCTTCATATAAAATCGTAGGAAGTAACTTTTTCGATAATAGCCTACTAGTTTGTTGTATATGCTCAATTATCGATCGCAACCAAACACATTCCCGGCTAGCTTCATGAATAGCTAGAATTTCCGCATGATTAGATGAAGTAGCCGTTAAACTTTGTTTAACTGACCGCCATGAAATAGCGGTTTCGCCATGCGTAAATAAATAGCCCGTTTGCGATCGAGCATTATGTGGGTCAGATAGAAAACCAGCATCTGCATACCCAATCAAATCTGCTTTTGATTCATTTGGATAGAACAATCCCATATCAGTTGTTCCTTGAAGGTATCGAAATATCCGTTTAACTCCATTCCAATGTCTACGAGTCGGTGATGAACTATATCTTGCCAATAGATTCACAACGAACGCTATATCAGGTCGCGTATGACTCGTTAAATACATTAGGGGTCCAATAGCACTGAGATATGGTACTTCAGGACCAAGTAGTTCTTCATTATTATCGCAAGGTCTAAACGGATCTTTATTCACATCTAAAGATCGAACAATCATTGGAGTATCCAATGGATGAGCTTTATCCATATAAAATCTTTTCAATACATTTTTCGTATAATTCTCTTGATGTACGAATATTTCATTCTTTAAATATTCAATTTGCAGTCCAAGACAAAATTTCGTTTTACCGAGATCTTTCATTTCAAACTCCTTTTTCAAACAATTAACAGCTTTTGATAACTCTTCAGGAGTTCCAATTATGTTGATATCATCCACATAAACTACAATGATGACAAATTCACTTCTAGATCTTTTCATAACTATGCACGGGCAAGTTTGATCATTTTTATACCCCTCTTTCGATAAATATTCACTTAGGCGATTATACCACATACACCCAGATTGCTTTAATCCATAAAACGATTTATTTAGCTTGATTGAGTACTCATTTCGGGGCCCTGAATTTTCAGGCAACTGAAATCCCTCGGGAAGTTTCATATATATATATCACTATCAAGTGATCCATATAAATAAGCGGTGACAACATCCATTAGATGCATATCGAGTCCTTCACGTACTGCCAGACTAATTAAATAACGAAAAGTAGTTGCATCCATCACAGGAGAATACGTCTCCTCATAATCAATACCAGGTCGTTGTGAAAAAGCCTTGTGCAACAAGCCGTGCTTTGTATCTCACAATTTCACCGTTTTCATTTCTCTTTCTGATGAAAACCCATTTATATCCAACCGGCTTTACATTTTCTGGTATGCGGAATACAGGTCCGAAAACTTTTCGTTTCTCAAGTGATTTTAATTCTGCCTCGATTGCATCTTTCCATTTTGGCCAATCATTTCTTTGTCTGCATTCTTTAACAGACCTTGGTTCAGGATACTCATTCTCATTCATCTCATTCATTTCATGTAGCGCTACGTTAAATGAGAATTTATCGTCAACGTTGACTTTTTCTCGGTTTCATCTAATTCCATTTTGGGCATAATTTATCGAGATCTCTTCATTATCATTATTTTCATAAATTTCAGGTACCTGATTTTCATTATCATAATCATTAATGCCCATTGACTCTTCTAGAGTCAATAAATCCTCGACTGGACCATTCTTATTATTTGCTCCTTTTCTTTTTCGAGGATTTTTATCTTTGAAACCCGAGGGCCTACCACTTTTCAATTGTGGCTTAGGCTCGATCCTTATATGTTCTCCATGAACATCAATTTTTGCAGGAGCATTAACAGCTGGTATATGTGACTTAGTCACTCTTTTAAGGTCAGTAAAACTATCTGGCAGTTGATTAGCTAAACCTTGTAAATGAATTATCTTTTGAACTTCTAGTTCACATTCAAATCCGACATATATTCCCAACCTCCTTTGAGGTCCCATCTTAGTACGTTGTGGTGGAGCAATTGGAACATATACCGCACATCCAAAAATTCTCAGATGGGAAATATCTGGTTCCTGACCATAAACCATTTGTGTCGGGGAGATATTATTATAACTTGTTGGCCTGACGCGGATTAGTGTCGCTGCATGTAATATAGCATGTCCCCAACAAGATGAAGGAAGTTTCGACTTCATTAATAACGGTCTTGCAATTAATTGCAACCTTTTAATCAACGATTCTGCAAGACCGTTTTGCGTATGAACATGTGGCACGGGGTGCTCAACATCAATTCCAATAGACATACAATATTCATTAAATGCCTTGGAAGTAAATTCACCAACATCATCAAGGCGCATTTTCTTTATTGGATAATCCGGAAAATGTGCTCTTAATCGAATCAACTGAGCAAGCTGTTGGTAGCCTTTTCTATCCTAACAAACTAACTTAGGGACGATTTAACCACGTTTGAAGATGGGAAGAGTTGGATCGACGTGGGGTGTGTGTGTTCTTGAGGCTTCTCTCTAAAATTCTCTCTCTAGTTAGAGTTTCACACAAAACACACTTTATTATGTGTTAGGGTTTTAGTATTTATACCACAAGTTGGTATATAATACTTGAGCCCCTAACAAAACCCAATTACACTAAGTCTCTTATAAAGAGAATCTTTATAAATAAACTACAAAGATAATTCTAATTAATTGAACACAATAAAATATTCCTAACAATCTTCCCCTTTGTGTTCAATCTTCAATTTGGCCTGGATTATCTTTGCGGGGCTTAGTGCATTTGCCTGAGTCCTAAAGGAATTTCCTCCTTGTCTTGTCTTTTGACCTCTTCTTTTGGAGATATTCAAGCTCACCGTGTCTTGATCTTCGCTTCTCGGCACCGGGTCTTCTTAATCTTCTTTGTAAGCTCGACTCATAAATGCCGGAAGGGATTTGAAGTCGCTTGCCGGATTTCTTCTTTTTGTGTTCGATCTTATGTTGGGATTGGGAAGTTCTCCCCCTACTTTTGGTCAACCTTATGTTGGGATTGGGAAGTTCTCTTTGAAATTTGGAGAGACGCACACGAGGCATCAACTTCGATCTTTGTAGTCCATGGTGTTCGCTTGATTATTTGACGACGCTTGAGGATTTAGCGTTTCTGATCTATCTTGCACTTTCGTCGTGGTGTTGCTCCCATTTTGCTTTAGTACTACTCCCCCTCATCAAGATCGAGTTGGGGAAATCGCCATGCGATGGGTCAAAATGAGGCATTATCTTTGGCAAGAAGATCACGTCGTCGGGACATGAGGATGGCGTTGGTAGGAACTCAGGTTAGGTAATAACCTGACGTAGCCACTAAGGCAGTCGTCAAGTCTTCTCCAATCTTCTTCTTCTCGGCGCCGGATTCGTCTTCTTCGAAGGAAGTTGTCTGGTTCGGCCTCGAGGAAGCTTGTCTGGCTCCGGAAGAAGGTACGCGTGGGGTGTTCGGCTCCTTTGGAATGTTCTATTCAAGTGCAGGGGGGCCCGACTTCAGAGTGGTGAGCGCAGCGGAGATTGGTGGGTGGTCCCTTCTCTCCCTCATGGCGATTCGTGTTAACGAGATCGGCATGCTTGTGTGGGAAGATTAGGAGGACACAAATGACAGGTCGGTGATGGTAATAACCAGACGGAGCCACAAAGGCAATCCGTCGTGTAAGAAATCGGGGTCACGAAGACTTCCCGTTAACATCGATCTAGGAGCTATGCTCGTAGACGATGGCTTGAAACCATTGTTGCTTTGATGTTGCAACGGCATGACTTCCTTCCGATCCTCGAATCATGTCTAAGCAAGACATGTCTACGGAAGTTCTAACTTGATCACAAAGATCAGGTGTTTAAAAGTGTATGTGTCCTAGAAAATATAAAAATATATGGAAAGTGAGGACACACTAGACTCGAGTGCGCAAAGAAGTGTGGTGGTGGGGCTGAGTACCACATAATTCAATATCTCCCGCTTCCGAGTGAAGCGGTGATAGAAGACGTGGTTCCCCGTGATTTCTGAAACACCTGTCTTTTGTGAGACAGACGAGTGGGTAAGGCTCGGTTGTGCACGTGTCGTTGGACCTATTGCGGCGACTTCTACCCGGAAGCTAATAAAATTAGCACCTGTACCTATGGGGGTTGGTCCGAATAATTTGTGAGGAGAGGAAATCATGTAGCGTCGGTCTTTTCAAAAGGTTTTAGTAGACGGGGCTGTTTCTTCGTGATTCGACTGACTCTCGGTGATGTTCCGGGGTTAGATTAAGTTGGGTTTGACTTAATCGTAGGAACGGAGTATCCATGCATCCGGTAGGAAGTGGTGAGTGCTGCTTTATTTGTCAGCAAGCCAGAGCATGTCGGTTGAAGCGAGCACCGAGATTTGCATTTGTAACCACCGTCACCGTTTAAAAAGAGTTGACTGTTGTAGGCTCGAGATTCTTCTTTTGAGGTCCATCTTCGGAGGTCAGAGGTAATCTCCATGAAGCTTGATGAAGAGGAGAGAACATTCCTTCTTTTTTTTTATGGCCCTTTTTTTTTTTTAAATATTGATGGCCTTTTATATATATATATATATATATTAATCGTTATTAGTAAAATATATTTTTATACTATATATTATATTGATATAATATATATTGTATTAGTAATATATATTAGTATATATATAATATAGTATATGCATATTATATATATTTTGTTATTCCTCCCCCTCAAAACATGCTTCCAAATATAAAATTGCTCCCCCTCAAAAGATGCGTGGAAAGTTCGAAAGATCTGTGAATCTCTTTCCCTAAATTCACATATTTGAAGTTCGCTCCCCCTCAAAAATATAATTATAGCTCCCTTCTAAAGAAATAAGGGTCACTTCTCTTTTTAAAAAAAGAGTAGCTCCCCCTCAAATTAAGCTCATTTTACAAAAATGGTATTTTTCATTTCCGTGCGTAATATGCATTTAGAATTTAAAGTTTTGAAAAATGAATATTTAAAATGTACCATTTTGAAAAATATGTAATTTTTGCAATTCAGCGTATATGCATGCTTGAAAGTTTAAGCTCGAAAATCTTAAAATTGTATGCATGATGATAATGTACCTATAAAATAGAGTATTTTGCATTTCGGCTCATGTATGCACGCATGCAAAAATTTGAAAGTAAAAGTCCTTTTGAAGCATGCATAGCTATAATGTACCATATAGTTTTCAAAGTAGGTATATTGTCTTTTCAGCTCGATATGCATGCCAAAATTTACTATGGAATGTATATATAGAATTTACCTATCTTAAAAGTATGTATGAATATGGTATTATGTAATTCAATTCAAAAGATAGAATGTACCACATATTGTCGTAGTTGCTCACGTCGTTTACCTTTATCATGTATGTGGAGCCACTACGTCAAATTGGCATACATGAGGGATGCGGTTGCTCACGTCTCGTACCGATCATGAGTATGGAGCAACCATCTTCTAATTACTACTCATGACCGGGGCTTTGTGGTTGCTCTCATCTCATACCAATCACGTGTGTGGAGCAACCATCGTCGAATTACCACACGTGATTGGGCTCCTGCAAAAACTTTATCGGAACTTTGGTACCCATTTTTGGATGGGTCATCCCTTATTAGCAGAAAACAATTTATGCACATTTGGTTCAGATATACATCCTAAATCATCCTTTAAAATCCTATTTAATTTGATTTCTGATTTAGGAACCCAAGTTTGGTGAACCTTAGAGGGAAATGACAGTTCAACGCCGGTGAATGTGTGTCTAGGTTTAGAAGATCTGAAGATTTTCTCCCTAGCCAGTCGCAGAAGGTGTCTTTCAGACTTAATCTGGACCGGGTATTTCAAGTATGAATACGAACTTATCGCACTATATGCATCATCAGATGATGAGTCGTATTGCATACAAGAATTCACATCATTCACTCTATAATGATGAGGAATAAGCGTAGAAGTTCGCTTGCTTAAGCTTGGAACTTCTTCTTTGCACGCTTTCCTACTAAGAGGAATAGGAGAGGAAAAATCTTGATCATTTTCGACCATAATTTTGAAAGACAATGTCGATTTTCCTTTCTCCTTCCTAGTCTTCTGTTTCTTGGAAGTATTAAGCTTAAGGCTTTTACTTATCATTTCTGCGCCAGCCAAAGGTGATTTAGAATTCATATTTGCTTTCGTCACCGTTGACTTAGAATTATTAGTAAAAGCTTTCTCAGTTTTAGGAACAATGATGCTTTTCTTTGTTTCCTTCACCTGTTTCGAGGAAGATGTATCTTTTGAAAGATCATTGGAAACAGGTAAAGATGGGGAATTTTTGAGATATAAAATCTCCTCTAAAAGTTTTTCCTTTTCAGCTCGGAAACCTTCTCTTCCGATTCCAAGATTGCGTTCAATTCTGCAATTTTACTAGCAACCTCCAGAATTTCCCAACTAGAGATAGGTTTACTAGAATGTAAATTATTTTCCCCTAAAGACACTAAGTTAGAAGAGGGATTTTTATCTGCTTGACTTCTTTTTGCAATAGCGTTCTCTAAAAGTTCAATCTTAGAGTAAAGCATACGCCGTTCCTCTAAGATTATCTCATATTTTGATGAGAAAACGATTTCGCTCATCTTCGCAAGAACGTAATCTTTTAGTCATATCACAGACATTCTTTTCACTAATCTCTAACTTAGTTCCTAAGCTAATGACCTTTGACTTTGTGTTAGCCAAATCCTCATTAGCGAAAGCTAGACATTCCTGTTGCTTAATCAACACAGAGTAATTATTAGCAAATCTTGCTTCTAATTCCTCAATTTTTCTAGCTTGAGCATCCATAATAATTAAATAATAATTTTTTTTTATTTTTTTTAATTAATTAATTTTTTTTAATTTAAAAATTAAAAATTTGGCTTTTGGAAATTCAGTTCCAAAAAGTTTGGTTTTATCAAAACGTATAGTGAAGTATCGAAGATAGTAAGTGTCGAAAATTTTTGGTGTGCACCTAAAAATTTTGGAATGATTTCGAAAACTTCGGGAAAATTACCAAAACTTTTTCTATAATATGCCAAATACGACCTAAGTTGATTGTTGGATACGTGATCGTTGACGCGTATAGTGGATTTGCATTCAAAAATTGACGAAAAAAGTTTTCTATATCGAAAATTTTGGGCCCGGAAAATTTATTTTGAAAAATTTCGAAAAACGTGTAAAATAAAATTTTTCTCTATCAAATGATGTATATATATATATATATATATTTTTTTGCTACTTAAAGCCTTTTTATTCCGAGGGGGGGCCGAAAAATTTTGGGTGATCGAAAACCTCTAAGTGTAATTTTTTTTAAGAGTGAGTGATCGAGAATTGAAGGTCACTGTTTCGATTGAGAACAGTGAATTCTCGGGTGAAAACTTTGACCGAAATTCGGGTAGGTAGAAATTCGGGAATATTGATTCGGATGATTTGCCCGAATTCGGATAATTCAGTCCGAAAATCAGACAATCGCCGAGAGTGAACAAATTCGGGTACGTATGCCCGAATTCGGGTCTGCCCGAAAACTAGAAAATCGCCGAGAATAAAAAGCGAAAATTCGGGTGATGGAAATCGGATAAGTGCTAATTTTCGCCGAGAAAGAAATTCGGGTAAAATTAAAAATTTTGTCCAAAAACCTTAAAATTCGGGTGTTCTCAGACAGGGATTTTCGCCGAAAACAGGAATTTCGGGTAGAATTAAAATTCGCCGAGTTTAAGAAATTCGGGTGAAAACTATCCGAATTTCAAGGTACTGTTGCATTCATCTGCCCGAAAATCATCTCTGGGAAAAAATGACGAGTTTTCAATGCGATTTTCTACATAAATCTCACTCAAATCAACTGACAAATGTTGGGTAAGCACTTAAAATCACTCGAAAACAACTTATTTAGCTCTTGAGCTTGCAAAAGCAGTAAAAAAAAGCTCAAAAACTCAAGATCAAGAGCAAAAAGGTTTTGAACTCAAAGCTATGAAAAAGCCCAAAAATTTCAGAAAAATCGCTCAAATCCGAACGCGTTTGGCTCTGATAGCACTTGTTGGTAGCCTTTTCTATCCTAACAAACTAACTTAGGGACGATTTAACCACGTTTGAAGATGGGAAGAGTTGGATCGACGTGGGGTGTGTGTGTTCTTGAGGCTTCTCTCTAAAATTCTCTCTCTAGTTAGAGTTTCACACAAAACACACTTTATTAAGTGTTAGGGTTTTAGTATTTATACCACAAGTTGGTATATAATACTTGGGCCCCTAACAAAGCCCAATTACACTAAGCCTCTTATAAAGAGAATCTTTATAAATAAATTACAAAGATAATTCTAATTAATTGAACACAATAAAATATTCCTAACACAAGCAATCTCGCAAAAGCTACATTCCGTGTTGATAACAAACACACATGAGACCATCTAGTTGATGCATCAATCAATACCATGAAATATCTAAATGGTCCACACGATGGATGTATCGGTCCACAAATATCACCTTGTATACGCTCCAAAAATCTTATGGATTCATTCTTTATTTTTACTGGTGATGGCCGAATAATCAACTTCCCTTTAGAGCAAGCAGCACATGATAATTCATTAGATTGAAGAATCTTCTGGTTTTTCATTAAATGTCCACATGAATTTTGAATTATTCTTCGCATCATAATTGCACCGGGATGGCCCAACCGATCATGCCAAACAACAAATATATTAACATCAGTAAACTTCTGGTTTACGATAGCATGCGATTCAATTGTTTTAACATACGTGTAATACAATCCAGAGTCAAACGAAGGTAATATTTCAACAACTCTTTTATCATTCGAAACCACTTTTGTAATGTGCAAATATTCAATATTTCTCTTTTCTGCAGTCTCAATGTGATATCCATTATGTCGAATAGCTTTAAAGCTCAATAAATTTCTTTAAGACTTAGGAGAATATAAGGCATTATCAATTATTAGCCTTGTCCCTCTGGGCAGTATAACATTGGCTCTTCCGGAGCCCTCAATTATATTTGTGCTACCCGATATAGTGATAACACTTGTTTCTTTCATTTCAAGATGAGAGAAATATTTCTTAATTCTTAGAATCGTATTAGTCGTTGCACAATCTGCCAGACATAACTCCCCATTGCACATGTTTGTATCCATTGTATTGATAAATATATAATAACTAGAATTATTAAATAAATAAGCGTCAAAATAAAATTATATATATAAAGATAAAATAATAAATAAATAATGCTTAAACAAAATTTATAACGATGTATCAGTTTTCTTTATTTGGATCTTTAACAAAAACCAAAATATTCAAATGAGCATAGGATCTAGCACCAATTTTCTGAAATATCGTAATCTTGAGCAAAATTTAATTTCATCGACACTTCACTTTTAATTGATCTTTATAAAGATCAACGGGATCTTTGGGTGCGAATAATAACCAACTATAATATATAATAATCTTTATATTGCTCAATTCATCTTTCTCAATCATATATTAGTTGTCCACTTCGGGGGAAATATTAATAATAACCACGGTAAATATAATGTTCACGACCACTTTTATTGTTTGCGCATACATTCACTTCAGGGAATGCAACATAATCATTTAGTCGGACTTATGATTTTCATTCATCCATCATAATATTTTCTGATCATTTTCTCACGATATTTATTCGTATTATATCCGATGGACTGAACGTGGTGAATGCTTTATAATACACCGAAGTAACTATGTAAATCAGTAGCAAGTATAAAATCGAGATTGATAAATCAAAGTTTTGCAAGATTCAATTTATTGATATCATGAAAATAAAATCATCATTAAAATATTAAAAGGAAAAATTATAATTAATCTTCTTTTATATCTTCTTTTGTAAAAGTTCTAATGAAAAACGATATCCACATCCAAATAACTGTCGCCGTAATAATAATCATAAGTAATAGATCAAACATCGGACAAAGCGTCATCCTTCAAAATAAAATATATTTCAGTAATTATAATATTAAAGAAAAATTATAATTAATAATTATATTTTAAAAACATTGGTAAAAACATTATCCACATAGCCGTAAGGATCACCGTAAATAAAGTAAGCAACAGAAGATCCACCTTTGTATAAAACGACATGATTCTATAGCATGAAAAAGAACATAATAATCAGATAACATATAAATCAATGATAAAATATATGAATTATTTTATGAAACTCGTTCTTTATTATTTCATAATTATTGTCCAAGCTCCGTTAATGTTGAGATAATAAAATTTGTCCAGTGTCCAAAACTATTCGGTCCAATAATTACTTCAAGATTGTTCAATCAAAAAATCAATAATATGCCGCTACTGAGGTGGGGATAACCACAAGACCTCGTGGGCTTTTGGTGTTGTGTACGTGAATATATAAAAAAAATAAATCGTAAATAAAAATTCCACACACCACCACGTGGTATGGAAATCTGGACCTCTCGTCACTTATAGTGAACGATATTCCGCGAAACCACTCGGGTATTGGCGTTTAGTTATAAAACTTTTAAAATATATTTTTATAATATATATTTTTAAATTAATCACAATTAATATATGATTAGTATAAATTAAATATTAAATTACCGTACCTCGACTAAACTCGTACGAGATCTTCGACAGAGGTTGATCTTGACGACGGAGAGCGTTCGTGTTGATAACGTGTTATAAAAATATTAATTGTGATTAATATCATATTAAGATTATTTTATTATAATTATACTTATATTAAGATTATAATGATAATATAGCTTATAATAATAAAGAGAGAAAGATTAGAGAGAGATTAAGTATTTCAATACTTGGTGTATTTTACAATGAACTCTAATCACCTATTTATACTACTAATAATTCACTATTACAACTAATCACATTAATTACAATTATACACCTCACACTAAAATACAAACTCTTCAATTAAACACCCCATCTTATCATCTTATCATCTCATCAATATTTAATACAATACTTCCAAATTATCAATCATTTAACTAATATTATTATTTAAAACATCCACATTATTAATTATTTCATAATAAATCAATTGTTTTCCTACGGACAACGCAGGTTGTTGCTGTTGCATAATTGCATTACATGGACTATGTTTTTGCTCTTTACAATAATAGAGCAAAAACGGAAAAAGAAATTATAATTTTCCTATGTTAGTACAACCCTTCGAATCTCCAAAGATAATTTAATGTTGTTAGGGCCCACATGCATAGCATATTACGACTTACGAGGAACAAGAAAGTATATAATAATGATATCCAATATCCATTGTAAATTTATAATAAAAAAAAAGAAAGTATATAAAAATTTAGCATATAATAGTGATAGCACTGTAACCCTCAAGATATTTTAAATCTGACCATTGAATGTATGTAGATAACAATACTTTGTATATAGGCCAAAATCCAGACAATGTTCATTTGAAATTCGAAAATAGTAATAAATAAATAAATCTCCACCATTTAAGTAAATTATTTTATATTGCATATAGATAATATTTCACTATAATCATTGTAAGTAACGTAACGGACATGCCAAGCCAAACGGTGGCATTATCTAAAAATCCAAAGAGAAAAGTCTACTGATATTTATTTATTTTTCTTTATAAACGAATCTTGATTTTCGAGGTCATTCGTTACTCCTCATCTCTAGCAGCTAAGGAAACCCCACTCAAATTTAAGGTATTATGTCCCTTTTTTTTTTTGGAGGATTCAGCTAGTTATGCGACCTCACAGTTCAGATCATACATGCTTATAGGAGATAGGGGAATTTTGTTTTTTGTTTTTTTTTTGTTTTTCATATCATTCTTAGACTGGCTTATGGCTTTGATGTGATGAGATTACGAGGATGTAATTCATTTTAAAGAGGCCAAAGGTGGAATCTTTATAGGATTAGGTTGATTGCTTGTAGATATAAAAGCTTTCCAAATTATTACTGTGTTTGGTGAGAAGTTTGACGAAAAACAATAAGATATGATTAAAAAAAGGCAAAAGGTTGAAACTTTTCTTTGTGGGTCTTCATGGGGTGCTCCATTATTATTAATGTTTCGACTTTCTTCAAGGGCTGAGAATTTGAGAATAGGCTCAATTTCTAGGTGGTTTTGATTTCAGGGAAGGTACTCAAACATGGCCGAGGAAAAGATTGGTATCGCAAAGGATGTTACTGAGGTAAGTTTGTCTGCGAGTTTTCTTTTATTGGACTGTCTGAATTTTTTGCTGATTTAGTTCGCATAGCATCGAAATCTTGTCGGGTTTTGTAGTTGATTGGCAAAACTCCATTGGTGTACTTGAACAACATTGTCGATGGTTGTGTTGGTCGTGTCGCTGCCAAGCTCGAATCGATGGAGCCATGCTCTAGCGTCAAGGACAGGTAATCCCGATATCGCAGATCTGTTAGGATTATGGAAGGTTCTATATTATATTTTGAAATAATTTACCTTTTGTGAACCTTTTTTATTCATATAATCGATGAAGTGCAATGCTTTGGACTATACCACACTTTGCAGCTCAGCTTTGTTTTCTTTGTTCGTGTAGGATCGGGTATAGTATGATCGCCGATGCTGAGGCAAAAGGGCTCATCACTCCAGGGGAGGTACTCGGAAATTTCTGCAAGAACCATAAGCCATTTACATTTTATGTTGTCTGATAGTAAAATGTTTCAATATTTGGACTTTCTGTATTTGTTTTTGTCGTAGAGTGTCCTCATCGAGCCAACAAGTGGTAACACTGGCATAGGCCTGGCATTCATGGCTGCTGCTAAGGGTTACAAGCTTATCATCACCATGCCTTCTACCATGAGTCTTGAGCGCAGAATCATTCTCCGTGCTTTCGGTGCTGAATTGGTTCTCACCAATCCAGCGAAGGGAATGAAAGGCGCTGTTCAAAAGGCCGAAGAGATTAGGGACAAGACACCTAACTCTTACATCTTGCAGCAGTTTGAAAATGCTGCCAATCCTAAGGTTTAATCGAATTCTCTCATCATAATCTAACGGCGGTTGTGGTTAGTTTTGTATTGTTTATCAAATATTGTGCGTCAATGAACTCGTATAGGTGCATTATGAGACTACTGGCCCTGAAATCTGGAATGGAACCAATGGAAAAATCGATGCATTTGTTTCTGGGATTGGCACGGGGGGCACGATCACTGGCGCTGGAAAATATCTTAAAGAACATAACCCTGATATTAAGGTTGGCTTTTCTATTCGCATATGCATAATAATGATTGCTTTTTAAATTTGATTTACTGAAATAATTTCAACGTTATTTATGTTGTAGCTATATGGCGTGGAACCAGTTGAAAGCCCAGTCCTTTCGGGAGGAAACCCTGGTGAGCTTCGATAAATCTCATTATTAAGCTCTAATTGATTGGTTATTAAACCTTTGCCTCTATGCCTTCTTCTTTATTCGTAATTGATTGATGGTGTTTTTTTTTTTTTTTTTTTCCCCGTATGTGATGCTCAAGGTCCTCATAAGATCCAAGGTATTGGTGCTGGCTTTATACCTGGTGTATTGGAGGTTAATCTCATCGACGAAGTAATTCAAGTAAGATTCAATTCTCTTCTTCATGTTCTTTCCCAGTCTGAAATGATTTGTTAAACTTTGCGATATATTCGTAATCATCATCGTTTCGTCCTCTTTCATTGCTCCAGGTTTCAAGCGATGAGGCCATTGAGACAGCAAAGCTTCTTGCACTGAAAGAGGGTCTTTTGGTAACTACTGGAGTTCTTACATGAGGCTTAGAAATATTTATCACCATCATGCAAATATGTGTGTGTGTGTATATATATATATATTCCGACTCTTAATGTTATATAAGCTCATTTTTCTCACTGTCCAATGCATTTGTGTTAAAGCTGTAATAACCTTGTACAGGTTGGAATATCATCTGGTGCAGCAGCAGCCGCTGCTATAAAAATCGCAAAAAAGCCTGAGTATGCTGGGAAACTCATTGTGGTAAGTTCAAATATTGGGTTGAAATTAAGAATTCATTGATGTATCAATGCTACATTGAAATTTGGATTTAATCATCTTTAATGCAGGTTATATTCCCGAGTTTTGGCGAGCGCTACCTATCCTCGGTGCTCTTCGATTCGGTCAGACGTGAAGCTGAGAGCATGACTTTCGATCCATGAAAGGCTTACGCGGCAGACATTGAATTGTTTCATGGAATGGATTCAATGTCTTCATGGGAATAGATCAAAGAATGCTTCTTTCAGAGTCTGAGTTAGAATAATGTGAATTTCTCATTTCAGTTCTCCATTGTTATAATTCTGGGATTTCTTGTCATAAGATGTTCTGCTTCATCCTCACAGTACTCCCTTTCTTAATATAATTGCATTGTGTGCCGCATATATTTCAGTTTTTTACTTCAATTTCTCTGTTCTTCTCATCGTTTATATCTGTCTCCTCTTTAAGCCCAACCAACAGTCAGATTAATAACAAGAAATGAACTATATACAAGATGAAAGATTCATTAGATAAAGTTTCATTACAAATGGATACAAAGGTGGTCTGTGCTACAATAGTTTATTTAGCACAGATAGATTCAACTATGTTATTACAACCTAGAATTGTGGCATCTGGCTTGATACTTCCAATCCATTCCCTGCAGTATTCAAATAACAAAACAAATGGTTCCATTACAATCACTTAATCCCTTTCATGTAATCTACGATATGTATATAGCATCAATCTCACGGCGCATATGATAAAGTAGCAGCAGGGTTTAGAAGGTTACCGTCAGGATCGAAGAAGAACGCTTGCTTAGTTTTTCCATCCGGCTGAGTTCTCTCGTGAAGATCGATACCTTTTCCCTGCTCATAGATGATAAATGCATCTCTTCAGACGAAGAAATCGATGACGAGGTATATAATGAAAAGAAGAGTATACCAATTTCACAAGTATCTTTCGCCACCAGCAAAACAATTCATATTCATTACCATGGGTTGAAATACTGATCGTAGAGCTTGTGCAATAACAATTTCGATAACGAAAGGAAAAGAAAAGGCACGACAGCATATTCTGAAATCTTTTCATGACAGACGAATAGACCAGAAAAAACAGGGCATCATCTGCGTCACCTTAAGATTCTGCACGAAGGTGTCGTAGTCTGGGACGGATAAACAGACGTGGTGTCCTCTGTAGAGACGTTTGGGATCTGCGACCGCTGACGTGGCGCTCCACGGACCTTCCGGAAGCATGTTACTCGGGTCCCTTTCGATGAGATGAAGGTAGAACGAGCCCAGTTTCAGCCATATCACCTCAAAATTGAACTTTGGACTCTCAACTTGCTCAAAACCAAATATCTAAGGGATAAAGATGAAAACACTTTCTGAGTTGTATGTATCAATATTAATACACACATACACATGAAAATTGTAAGACAGCTATATACCCAAAACTCATATACATAAACGCAAACAGCAACAATATCTACTCTTCATTTTCATCATCAATACATTACTTTAAGCGATTGCCCATCAACATTAACGAGAATTAATTAGCAATAAAGTATTTTCTGCATCAATTACTCTTCAAAACCCAAAAGAAAACCTTTCAAACTATCATACCGACATTAAATTGCAAAAGACAACAAAGGATTACGGAATCAAATAAAAGGGAGAGAAAAAAATTGCAGAACCTCGGCGTAGAACTTAGCGAGGCGTTTGATATCAGTGGACTCACGAGAAACGTGATTGAGGCAAGCTCCTTTTGCTGCTGCCATTATCTTCCGACGATGAACTTCAGTGTTTTGGATATTAGGACGAGGGATTAATTATAGATTCTTATCCACGCATTTCGGACAATGACATTTATCTTTTATTTATTTATTTATTTTATGGGATAAAACCTAAAATGATCCCAAATATTACCTGAATCAATTAGTTCATGATGTTTCATCTGAATCAATTTATTCCTCAATATTCTCTATTTTGGATCAATTCTGTCACGATAAACGTCAATTTTAACGAAATTCTCATACATGGCTCATACTAACCCTTCGGACCGTTAACCTCAAATCGAATAAAAATCCGGTTTTACTCTCGTTTGATCACATGTATTAATCACTATATTAATTTTATTGGATTAATTTTAATATATTCTTATTGTTGCTAGTGGAGTCGATTTTATAATGATTTTATTCCAATTTTATTCTGATTTAAACGACTAAAACTTAACGTAGTAAATTTTTCGATCAGCTTCAAAAATTAAATTTAAAAACCTTCAAATTATTTTTTTAATAAATCATATATATTATTTTTATGTAATGTAGTGTGTAATCGGTCTCAACGTTGCAAAAATTCAAACTCGGGCTTGCTCATATAAACCGGGTTTAAATTCGCATAGTATGTAGTGGCCGAGCCGTCGGGCTCGGAAAGCTCGGCTCAATTGACACTCTTATATTTAACCATTTATTTCACTTTTCTCCAATGTCATAAATGTCAAGATTCTCGGAACAATCATATAAACAAGCAAATGAAAATATTATCATTATTAATCGAACACGACCGTAAACAATAAATTAAACATCTACAACGTCATCATCAATAGCTTTCAGCCGGTGGAGGAGCGGGGTGGCGGCGGTGGTGGGTTGGCGCCGGAGCATGGAGGTGGTTGTGGTGGTGGCCGTGGTGTCGGTGGCGGCGGTGGTGGTGGTGTGGTGCATGAGCGCGGTGGTGATGAGGTGCCGGCGCATGGCTTCTCAATGAGTCGAGGTCGAAAACCTCGTCGTCCTCATCCGAGGTTTCGCCGTTTTCCGCCGAAGTGAAGTCGTCGACTACTACATCCTCTTCGAAGCATCGGATGAAAGATGGCGTGATGATTAACACCAAAAGGCCAAGAAGCAGCAACAAAGAACTCAGACGAGGCATTGTTTTAGGGCAAAATTGTACCTTCGCGGTAATAGTTTTGATTAATTCGTATGTTGTTGTAAAATGATGGGCAGGCTACGTAGGTTTATATAGAGGGTCGTGTCGTGATAGGTGAAAAAAAAAAATCAAATTTCCTTTTTTTTATTTTATTTAATGTTCTTACATAAATGGAGTTATGATCCAGAATTTTTTATTTTTTATTTTTACTTAAATAGGGATTTTGGAAATTATGTAAATTACCCAGATTTTGTTTTAGTATATACGATCAGCATTTGCTGGCATCAAATCAATTGGTAGTAATGCTATGAATTTGAATTCAGATTCTGTATTGAATTGGTATTAGTAAATTTATAGTTTATACAAAATGTTGTAAATCTGAAATCTCATGATAATATCAATTATTATCATTAATAAGCATATAGTTGGAAATCTGGCCTAATATGCATTAAAATCCTCATAATGGACGACTCATTTTTATTTTAAATGTACTTTAATTAGGGCATGAGCACAATGATGATGATGATGTATCTATGTATGTGGAGGCTATGTCGACGATACATACGTTGTTGTTATTTAATAAATTGTGTAGTATTATTGTTTTATAAAATTTTCAATCTATATCCAACCAAATAACATAATTTCAAATTAATTTTTTATATTATACATAATAATTTCCTACAAACTAATAATACATATTTTTCAAAACCCTTCTGGCGCGGGAGCACGAGGGCGTTTGTGGCGGTGTTGCTTGGGAGCACTAGCACGATGATGGTGGTGGTGCGATGGACGGCCGTGGTGGTGGTGCTTTTTGGACGACGAAGCGGCCTCCTCGCCTTCTTCGAAAACTGCAACGTCTTCGCTCGTAAATCCTAGAAACATCGAATCTTGTTCAAGATCTCGAGCTAATGCTACAGACACCATTGTAAGAGCCAAGAGACCTACGAGCAACAAGACACGAGACATTATAAGATAATATAACTATAGACTTTTACTATTTATCTTCCTATGTATAATTTGATTGTAAGAAAATCGTATAGGGGATGGCCATTTTTATTAGGGTTTGATAGGCATATATGCCTATTTAAAAATGAGCAAATAGACATTAATTCATCTTTCCGAAATTAAACTTTAGGAAACTTTTATTATTTCTAGTATTTTATCATCGATTTAGACATACTTGCACTTCATAAATTATTACACACACACACATATATATATATATATATATATATGGGTTGATTAGTTTAATGAGGGGTGGTCCAATGTCTCTATGGGATCATCTGTGCCAATTTGATGTTCCAATGAGATGTTCCACCAATGAGGTGTTGACACATGTTCATCTCGTTATACCAACCATCCTATGTTTAAATAAGATGGACACGTGTCAACACCTTATTGGTGGAACACCTAATGGGAACATATTATGGGCACAGATGAATCAATCTACTTTTAAACATATAGAAACATTTATTACATGCACAACTTCTTTCTTTCGTTCTTCTTTCTTACATAAGTTCTTATGCTCACCACACTCTTTAGCTCTCTCTGCCTACAAACCCTACAGTTCCTTACAATTCCCGCAGCAACTCACTCGATTTTTCAACGATGGAAGTAGAGATGGTGAAGTGCGAGTGCTGTGGGCTGAAGGAAGACTGCACGCAAGATTACATTCGTCAAGTGAAACTGATCTTCAATGGGAAATGGCTTTGTGGGCTGTGCTCAGAAGCTGTGAGATACGAACATAGCAGATCGGGCAAGAAGAGAAACGTCGCCAGCAAGCAGAAGAAGAATATGAATAATAATAATGATATGAACGAAGCTGTTAAAGCACACATGTCGTTCTGTCTTAAGTATTGCAGTTCTAATCCCGCGACTATTGTAGCCGACGGTATGGTGCAGATTTTAAGACGAAGAGCCTTAGGACAACATGCTGTTGGTAAATGAATCTTTTTTTTTTCTCTCATTAGGCCAAAGGATTATATATATACTGTTGGCCGAGGTTTTCGTGCACTATTTGCTGCTCTTATAGGGTTTGGAATGTACTGAGCATCATAGTGTTGATATGAGTGTTGATTGTTGTAGAGGGATTTTATTACATCTTGATTTTCCTTTTTTTCTATGTGCTTTATCTTAACCTATAGTTAATTTGCGAGATTTGTCAACTTTCACATGGCTTGGTATAAACCATGAATTCCCTATAATATTGGCACAATTAAATATGATTCTATCATGAAAAATAGTGCATGCATTACAATGACAAAATATATACTAATTTTATAATTATTGTACCTAACCTAGATTTTTGGGGAAGTAATAAATTTTTTCAAAATGTGTTAAAACATCTCAATATCAAATTATCACAAAGAACACCTTGCTTTAAAATAAAATTCCAAAATGCTCGTTTATTTATCCTCGTGCATGGTCCAATTTACACTAATATTAGTTTAATTATTAGCCGAAAGGTTGAAAGATATGAAGAATGAGCAAGAAATATGGCGTTTTTCTTATCTATCTATTAAATGTAGATACACTTTCTACACTTCTAAGCTATAAAATAAAAAAAAAATCGATTTTTTATCATGTGGCAATGTATTAATGGAGATGTTATATATATAATAAATGTGGGATTTATACTCTACACAATAATATGATTTGTAATCCACTCATTGATCAGATCAATGTTTCTCCTACCCTATTACATGTGTCACGTCCCAAGTGATGAAATGTTTAATCTCAAGTAGTTAACATCAATTAATTAAATAATAGATTTTATCCTTCGCACCAAAATGCTCTAGTATTTAATGCCCTAACATGGCTTTCTTTGTATTAATCCAATCGTAACCCCACTTAGCTCAATCTAAATAATTTTAATTCATTGTAACCAAATACGTCATGTTGTATTGATGGATTAATAATCATTCATCCAACAAAACGTTTGGAGAAGTCGAAGAGATAGTTCTTTAACCTTCAACATCATCAATGGTCCAACATTTCAATTTGCAGTCATAGAATGTTAGGACACATATAGCAAGATTAGTGGCCCATCCATCACATATATGATTTAAACATGATGATGTTAAAACTATAAGTGATTGTTATTAACCTTCTTGGGCTCATCTTATCTTGCAGTTAAGATTAATTTTTTTGTCGTACGAGGAAGATGGTTCGACAACTGTGTGGCTCGTGTTGTTGATTCAAAGCTGGTCGGTTTTCAATGTAATAAATTGATGATAATAAAGCCTTTATGATGTTAGATGTTTAAGCCAAAGCCAAACCTCATTCGTGTCTTCGAAAAGATAAAAGTCTATCTTTGACTATAGCATTTGGACAATACTCTATGAATTTGTTTCATAAGCCCATAGACTACTTAGCTCTATTATGTCATAATCCCATCTATTCCATGTCATATCTTTATTTATATTGCTATATTTATCATTACATAATATATATATATATATATATATGTTAAGAAGATATTGCCCCGTAGTGACATCATAGTCCCCATATTCCGTAATGACACCATAGACCCCATCCCAAGTCCATACAGATAACAGAAGTCAAAACGTACAACTCAAATCGAACTCATAACTTCTAGGAAGAGATGCTATGTGCTCCGTCACTAACATGAAATAATTTAAAAAAAAAAAGGAAAAAGAAAATTCATGGGTGATTTAGGAAAATGGTCCCAAAATTTCCACCTCCTATGCAAAATAAAATTAATATCTACCAAGCCATTATTTATACTAGTATTTTACGCACACTCGATGCGTGTGTTTTATATACAAATATATAATATTAATTTAAAATTAATCGTGTATTCTTTTTAAATATCTAAAAAAAATTATTTATGACGATATGATTATAATAAATAAAAAATTTAAGGGTAAAATGATAATTTAGATATAGATATTTATTTAGTGGCTGAATATTTCACGAGCCATAGGTCCCCTACCCTGCCCTGCCCTTGGGGGGCTGCCTCCTTAATGTGAACCATGTCCAAATTCATGGTCACTGTTGAAAGGGGTAAAAATGTCAAGAAATTCAAAACCCAAAAATTGAAAAATTAGTAAAAATAAACTGCCCAATAAACTAATAGCAATAATTGCTCTCTGTCATGATTAGAGCTTTCACCAACCATCTCCATGTAAGGTGATAAAGAATTTAATGATACGATTTAAGCTTTGTCAAAGCTGACTATTTCCATCATTAAAGAATCAAAAGTAGATTAATCATCTCATCTTTTGTAAAAGAGGGTTGCCAAGAACACATTCATTCAAACATCCAATCATCATCTTCATCTACTCAGCAAAGATCTTTAGATTTCCAGTCCATCTACAAAGATTTAATCACAGATATGTTTCATCAGCACATTGACACATAAATTCTCAGAGAGTTAACTGCTAAAAGATTGGAATTTCCATAACGTCTTCTTGCAGCACCATCTCCTTGTATCTACACTCGCTGCTGCAAAAAGCTTTCTCGCCCCTGAAATTAGGCAAAAAAAACCTTTTGTTATTCCCAAGCTAGTAATCATTTTCAGCGTTTAATTAGTAATAGACTAGCTAGATAGATAGATACTGACCTGTACATGTAAATGTCTTCCCCTAGACAAAGCTGCTTCTTGCAAGTGTAGCAGAAGCTGAGGAAACTATCAGAAGGATAGCTCGCCGTGGCACTGCTTAAGAATGGGCCGTCGTCTTTTCTTGATTCAGACAGCTTCACAACGCCGCAGCTGCTCTCGACAATGCAGTCATCAAAGATGTGTTTGGTTTGAGGGTTCGGTCCGTAAGAGATCACGCGAGTATAATCCTCCGACAGCTCCATTTCACTGGCCGAGAGGCAGCTAAATGCACCAGAATTTGAAGGTCCAAACAGGGACATCCTCAGGGAAGGAGACAATACTCCTGGCGAAGATGGGCCCACGTTAGAATTCCTAGTCTTGATACCAAAGTCACTAGGTGGGACATGAATCTTCAGCTCTGAACCAAAAAGAACTGTTCTTTTATAAGGTTTAGGTGAGTTAGAGTCATCTGTTAAAGCATCCAAGAGGCCCTTTGCCTTTGTGTCTAGTTTCTCCCAAAGGTTCTTACTCTCTGGCTTGGTGGCTTTGGGGGAGGTTTTGTTATCAGAGTGAAAAGGGTTCTTTAGAGCAGAGAATGGTATAGAATCAAGAACTGAAGTTGGGCTACCCATAAGTGATTCAGTTTCACTTGAGCCCTTTGAGGCAAAGCAAGAGAACAACCTAGGCGTGCTTAGAAATGAGGATGTTAGCTGTCTGTAACTGAGATTAGTCGATCTTAAGGAACCATTTTCAGCCATCACAGACTGTTGATGATGATGATGATGATGATTGATGTAATTTACAATCTTTCTGCAAAACAAATGAGAAAGATTCAATGTAGCTATCAAAAAAGCAAAAGCAAACACCAAAGGTTAAATCTTTAAAGGGTGTCTACAGTTTACACTACATAGCCTACCAAAGATTCCCAAATCGTTTGACAAAACAGAGAGATATTCAAAAACCCAAAAAAGCTTTCATCTCACATATATCTCTGAGGAACACAGACAGGAAAATGAAGCCAAGAAAAGGATGAAAATGAAGATCAAAAGTAGAAACAGAAAGCCTTACTTTTTTTCCCCCAAAACCTCTCAAAATCGTGCTTTGAGTCTTCCTCTTCACTTCACTCAGTTAGAATAGAATCCCATTTACCCTCTCAGAACCTTCATATAAAAACAAAACCTCAGTAGCCATAATAACTGGGACTGCACATTTGGTGCATTGAAACAATAAAGATGGACATAAAGCTTCTTTTCTTTACCTTTCTTTTCTCCCCCCCCTTTGTTTTCTTGCACACGTTTTTTTATAGTCCTCTCTTTTGTTTGTTTCCTCACACTCACAGCCCACGTCCCCACTATTATTAATTATTATTTTGCAGCAGAATAGGGTCGCTGTAAATCATAAAGAATCAGTGCCTTACGTGCAGACAAGGCCCATACTCTCAAAGTACCTGAAAAAAGAACAAGGAAAAAAAAATGAAAATTTCTAATAAAAAATGCTAGTAGTTAATTGTTGTAATCACGCAAACAACGAGTCAGTAAATCGGGAGAAATGAGGTGTTTAAGTTTTTATTAGTTTTCAGACTTCTTCATGCAAGAACTAAATTATATTTGCCTTACATTTAGCTCTTTGGATCAATGTTTCAGAATGTTAGGACCTAAGAGCAATAGGTTGCTATTTCTAGCTGTTTTCTCAACTTCGAGAGGAAAAAAAATGGTCCATATATTGATAAAAATAAATATTATAATATAATGTAAGAAGTGATGTAATCACATTGAATTTAGTGAAGTGGTGGGGTCCATATAATTTGCTAAAATTAATGAGGAGTGAGCCTGGGCTGGGGTCTTCTTCACGGACTCCACTGCAGATGCTCAGCAAACGTCACTGTCTTCGAAATATAAATCCAAATTCTTAATTTATTTCTGCTCCACCTAACACTGAAAAAAAAAAAATAGATCAAGAACTGATCTTTGGGGAAAAAAGACCAAATCCAAATGGCTGAAAATTTCATTTAAATCAATAGCAAAATAACCCAATAGAGAATCAAGAATCACCTTCAGGCCCATAAACAAATCCCACGGAGATGATTTCATGGTATGGGACAGCAGATAATAGAGAAACTCAGCACTTTATTTGGGATTGGACACTTATACTTCCAAAGCTCAAGCCTTTGACTTCATAAACCATTCTGCAATTCCTCATCCTTGGTACAGCGCATCGATGGCTCTATCTCTGTCACGCCTAACTCTGGCCTCTGGCCAATATCCGAGCAGGGCGGCTGAGCTTGGTTGGGGTAAGGGATTTGTACGGAAGCAGTAAAGATGGCAGCTTTAGCTGTTTTCAATGAATGGCCATACTTGAAGAGGCTTGAGGCTTTCGATGATGTCGATAATAGGGGCTCACAAAGGGTGTTAGAAAAGGCCGGATGTATATATATGTAAAGCTGTTTCTTTTCTTACAAGAATCTTCAAGAATTGTTCAAAATCAATAGCATACGCTTAACAAGTTCAACAGATCAAGCTGGTGTTTCAATCTACTTATGTATACTGAGTGTTTATGGTAGAAATAGGTTGTTCTATTCTTGATTCAACTTAAAGCTTGAACTACGAAATATGAGCCCTTTGGCTGTCTAATTCAAGCCATCAAGGTCACTCCTCAAGAAACTGTAAATATACATATCTCTGATCTCACCTTTATTGAAGCCATACTTCCTCAAAAAGCCTTCCCTCACAAAGCCAACTTTCTCCAACACCCTTTGAGACCCTATATTCTCCTCCTCGACCAAAGCCTCCAACCTTATTAAGCACGGTAGATCATCGAAAACACGATGAATCGCCAGTCTTAGGGCTGTAGTCGCAATTCCTCGTCCCCAATGATCGCTTCCAATGGCATACCCCAGGTGGGCCTTGTGCTTATCGTCTCCATATTCTGGCCTAATGCTGATGTAGCCAATGGAATGATCATCGAGGCAGATCGACCTACGCCATGGATGGGGTATGGCAACTTGTTGGATGTGGTTTAAGGCTTCTTCTTTAGATGTAAGAGAGTTCCATCTGAGGTAGCGTGTCACTCTATCGTCGCTTCCCCATGTTAGAAAATCGTCTGCATCGGAGAGCTTGAATGGCCTGAGAGATATTCTTGAAGGATCCATTTCTTGATAATCTTTATTCAAGGTTCTTGACTGTAAAATAGTGATGGATAACAAACGCTATTATGTGAATTTCTTGGACGCAAAATTATGAAATTGTGTCGGTAAATATATTTTCCTTTTTTGGGTTGTTTGATAATTGCAAAAATAGTTCACTAACTTTGTATGCCAAAATAATTTTAGGTTATATTTTCAATTTTGGATCACTAAATATATATTTTTCGATTTTGGGTCACTAAATATCAATTTTTTAATTTTGAATCAATTTTAATAAGCCAAATGAGTGACCCAAAATTGAAGAATTGATAATTAGTGACCCAAAATCGAAAAATATATATACTTAGTAACACAAAATTGAAAATATAACCCAAAATTATTTTGACATACAAAGTCAGTGACCTACTTTTATAATTATCAAACATAATTATCCAAAAACGAAAATAAACATACTTAGTGACCTAAAATTATAATTTTACCCAGATTCTTATTACATCGACTCGTTTTGACTTGTCCACGTTAGAGTCGTCGCCAGCAGTAGCAATTTTCCAATAAATAGTATAATGGTGACGTTGGCGTTATTTCTTATGAAGTCTTGTGTATAAAGAACAATCACCGTTCTACGGCCTACATACGCCGCCCGCCACCAACGCCTACCATACCATGGACCCACTCACCCTCCTCCGCGACCACACCATCCGCAACGCCCTAGATGCCGTTACCCGCCTTCCCAACGGGGACTACCGCTTCCCCGGTGGTGGTACGGCGGAGTACATTTTTTCGGCCGATTACGAAATCCCCTACCTCTCCAAGCACAGCCAGCGCCGCTACACCCTCGAAACCCTAGTCCATTTCATCACCCACCGCCACTTGAAGCACACGGAGTACATGCAGAACGCGCGTTCGAATCGGATCAACCCCGCCGTCACCCTGCCCGATCGGAAACCCCTTTTGGACTATCTCACCGGCGCATCGGACTCGGTCCCGACCACGATTGACCAGATCATTCCTCCCCCGAGCTCCACTTTTAGGACTGACAGCGCCTCAAATGCGAAGCGAAAGCTCGAGCAAGATCCCCTTTCGGATGCTAACGCAATTGAGCTTATTAGGGCTAGGGAGAGGCCGATTAAGGATAGGGAAGCTATGTTGGTGTTCAAAAAGAGGGATTTTTATGCCGCCTTGACCAATGCAATAAGGCGGGATGAGGAAAGGCTGAAGCTCGAGTCTTTGCAGAGGAAGGATAACATTGTAGCTAAGAATAGGATAGAGAGTAGAGGGTTGGGAGAAGAAGGGAAAATGATGAGGAAAATGGGCGATGGAGTGCCTATAATTCTTGTCCCTAGTGCATTTTCGACGTTGATTACTATATACAACGTGAAGGAATTTCTGGAGGATGGGGTTTTTGTGCCCTCGGACGTGAAGTTGAAGCAGATGAAGGGAAGTAAACCCGACTGTGTGACAGTTCAAAAGAAGTTCAGCAGGGATAGGGTTGTTGCAGCTTATGAGGTGAGGGATAAGCCCTCTGCATTGAAGAGTGAAGATTGGGATAGGGTGGTGGCGGTGTTTGTGCTCGGAAAGGAATGGCAGTTTAAGGAGTGGCCTTTTAAGGATCATGTCGAGATCTTCAATAAGAGTAAGTTGTTTCCGTTGGTTGATTGATTCGTTATTTTTTGGTAAATGCGTGACTTGTGAATGCTTATAATCGGGAATATCTGTTTTGAATCAATCTTTTCGTTATTGGAAGTCATTGATAGTATGTTAACCGATCAAGATTGTTTTGTCGCCTGCTTGTTTGGGATTTTGCCATAGATATCGTACAACGATTCCGTACGATTACGTATGAATTCTAACGGTATTTTTAACTGATGACACGTGTTGCTTATTTACGGCAGTTGTTGGATTCTATATACGTTTCGAGGATGACAGCCTCGAATCAGCAAAGACCGTAAAGCAGTGGAATGTCAAGATTATCTCTGTAAGTGCTTTTTTTAGCATCAACAACTATGTTTCCATCATACCCATCCATCATGCTTAATCCTCCTCACGAAAGAATTTCATCGAAAATGGAAGTTGCTGCTATCAATTGTTGATCTCAATCTTTATCCGACGTGTTTTCACTGAATTTACAGATCAGCAAGAACAGGCGTCATCAGGATAGAGCTGCAGCCCTCGAGGTGTGGGACAAACTCGAAGCATTCATGCGGTCTCGATCTCGTTAGGGTGAGCTAAAATCTATCGCCGCACCCTTTTTTTTTCTTTCACATCTCATCTCACTGTCTTGATCTTCATCCTTCTTGGATCAAACAGAGTCACTGCTTCTGGGCTTTCTCCAGAGGATCAAACAAGAAACAGAGCAGTAGAAGATCTCATTTGTAAAATCAACAACTGTGTTATTTGTGCTTTTATTATACTTTATATCCCCGTATGGACGGGTTTTCGTGTACGATGGAACGAGCTTGATGTCTTTATGGATGTAACGTTATTTAGACCTTAAACAATCACATCTCGACGACGATCTCTTACACAAACGCATTATTGGTACAATAGTGAAAGCAAAGCAAACAAAAACAGAGTCTGGCTGAAGGAGATGAAGTTCTTGGAATATGCTTCCGACGAATTATTGCCTGAAGACAGCCCGCCGGCGTTTGATCCACTCCCTGGAGATAAACCAGCAGACCCTATTTGAGAATCCATTGAAATTGCAAGAAAAAAAAAATCATAAAAAAGGGGAAAAAGAAAAAGAAGGTAGTTAGAACAAGTTTAGTTCTTGTTTACCCTTGCATTGGCTAGCGGGAGGAGTCTGAACATTACAAGCTTTAGGCAACTCCGTGGCCTGAGCCTGGTCGGTGGTTAAGCCCAGGCTCGAACCACCGCCGTTGAGCACCTGGCACAAGCACTGTGGCCGAGACCTGACCACGGTGCCCAACTGCGTGCAGCACGCAGTGGATGGGACAGAAGAATTGCTCGAGACGTAGTTCAGACACGGCGACATGACCAAGACAACGTTGGTGCAGTCGCTGCTGTTGCTCGGTTGCGCCGTTGCAGCGCCGCAGAACACGGCGGCGATGGTTAGAAGAGATGACAAGAAGACGACATTGGTCTTTGAAGAAGCTAATTCGCGTCGTCCCATTCTTTTCTTTGATTGATTGAGAGTAGATTATGTCTTGAGTTGAGTTATGTTAAAGAATGGTTTGGAGTAGTTGACCAACTTCCTCCTACTCTTGTATTTTTTTATTTTTTTTTCAATTCAAATATCATAATTATTTTAAAATTTAGTATTTTGTTGTTCAGATTTTTATTATTTCGTGATAGCAAACTGTTTAAACAAAATACATATTATAATAGACTAGGAAACAACACAATGCATTACATTACATAACATAAGCTGCTAACACAAATCAACTGACCAATCACAAGACTTCCACACAAATACACACAGACAAATATAATATTATATATATATATATATATTATTTGGAAATTATATGGTATAAGCAGAAGCATATGAAGCTATGACAATGAGAAGAACCGAACTAGCAAGAAGCTTAAGATCGATGCTGATCTTCTTTCCACTTGAGGTTGTGCCAACTTTGGATCCTACATAATATTCCATTTCAATTAATACAAATATATATACACACACACATATGTATAAGAAGAAATAAATCAAAGCCAAAACATATTATCTCATTAGTGAAAGTCTAATAAATTAGTTATTACCGACGGCCGATGAAGATCCAGGCGACGGCGAACTTTCCGGGGAACCGAACGGAGACATTGCGGCTGAAATAAATTTCCATTAAAATTAAATTCATGAGGTGACATTGAAAAGAGAGAAAAAAAAAAAAGATTTAATACTAAAAATACGAATAAGCCAACGACCAATCCTTACCATTGCACCTAGCAACCGGCGGGGTGTCCACTTTACATGCTTGAGGCAAGCCTAGCGCGAGGGTTTGGTTGATGTTGACTCCGCTGATCGAACCGCCGTTTCCATTGTTGACTATGGTGCAAAGACACCTCGGCTGAGTCTTGACCACGTTTGCCAGAGCCGAGCAGCAAGCGGTCGACGGTGTGGCTGCACTGCCCGTGACGTAGTTGAGGCACGAAGCCATGGTTAGGATCACGTTAGAGCAATCGGTGGACTGAGCTTCAACGTTAATATTTGGTGTAATAATGATATTCATAGCAGCCACAAGAATGAGGGCCATAGCTTTCATGTTCACCTTTGGCGCCATTTCTTCCTGTTATTCTTAAAGTTTGATACGATGAGCTTAAAGTACTTCAGCAGAAAGTTGTATCAGTGTAAGAATGTGGATAGGTACGTAAGATATATCATGAGGGTTGATATATATATATATATATATATATGCATGTACTTAAGTATTTTTTAATTAGATTATGTTGGTGAACTAAAACTGTATCTATGAGGTAATAAGCCGCAGTGACTCAACTAGAAATCTATTAACGTGTCATATATTCAATATTCAGAGATTGAAGAATGTCGGCTCGAATCAACAGTACCTCATTATTGATTAATCTTTCATTAGATTAATCAATAATGATGCTGATGACCTAACTCTAGGACACAATTTGACTTTAATTCAATATGCTTCTTGCCCAGATGATGATGATGATGATGATGATATATCATTGATTATTGACTTGTATGAACTCTTACATTCGTTGAAAGATTCAATTTTTAGTTAAAGGTAGTTGATCGGACAAAGAACCACACTTTCAATGCTTACAAGTTTACAATCCCTCCTAACTATAAATACCTCAAACTAGATCACGCAAAAACCCTAAAAGAAAAACCCTTTAATACCATATCGAAAAGTAATCTCCCGAGAGCTCGTCGCAGCCCGCAATGGCCTTTCGATTCTCAGCCTTGGCTCTACGACGGTCTTCCTTTCTCTATCCTTTTCCCCGTCTGTTTTAGGACAAGTCCCCGCCATGCCTTGCACATATTCGATGCTCACATCTTTCGCTCCTTGCATGAACTTCGTCACTAATAACAGCAGCCAGAATGGGACTATAACTCCATCCTCGGATTGCTGTAATTCTTTGAAGTCTTTGATGGGAAATGGGAAGGATTGCCTCTGCTTGATAGCCACTGGCAGCATTGTTCCTTTTCAGATTCCCGTCAACCGAACTCTCGCCGCTTCTCTTCCTCGCGCTTGCAATATGCCCGCCTTACCATTACAATGCAAAGGTTTGCAAATCTTTAAATTAAATTATAAGTGTGTGTATATATATATATATATTATCATGTCTCATAGATTAACATCATCTACACCTTTCTATTATTACAGCTTCAGGTGCTCCATCTCCTGCTCCAGGTATGTATGAGCTTATCAAATATTAATTATTATTTTTTTTACAGTTTATTAAATACATATTTATCAAATTAATTGACTCTTGATATTCATAATTTGACAGGGCCAATGACAGATGGACCATCACTTTCGCCAGATGCATCATCTCCTTCATCTAGTGAAGGAGGTAATAATGAATTTTATTAACATGCCAATATAACTCGAAAAAAATCATATTTTTATTTCGTATTGGGCAGAGTTGAATCCATCCGAACCGTTGGCACCTAAAACGGATCCACAAGGCGATACCACTCCGAGCCCGCCGGGTCGAACCACTACGACTAGCGGCGGCGGGTCACCGAGCAATAGAGCTGGCGTTACACCATCAGAAGCCTATACGGCTACGCCGGTATACTTCGTGGCTGCGCTTGGAGCTGTTATTGCTTTGAAGTACTATTAGAACTATTTAGTTAGTTAAGCCTACATTCATTCTTAATATGATCAGTTGATTGGTGATTGGATTTGTTTTCCATTTATTCATTGAGTATTCAATTCTTTTTTCTTTTGCTGTCATTTTAGTTTGTGTATTGTTTGTGGTGTAATAAGAGTTGTTGTTTAATGGATATTTATTTGCTTGTCTATAATTACTACAAGAAGAAGCTGCAATTATTTCTGTAATAAATGCATATGTAAACCCTAAACTAGTCGAGTTCGGCCGACTTCTGAGGGTCGAGCTCGAGCTCGAGCTCGAAAATTATATGTTGAGCTCGAACTCGAAGCTCGAAAATGTTGTGTGGGCTTAAGACATGACAGTCCGATAAATGGGCTTATGGACTTTAGAAGTGGGCTTTTTAATGGGCCTATTGGGCAAAAATGTTTCAAAATCTGATATGTGATATTACTAAATTACCCCTCTATTGGAAGAGTAGTGAGGTAATAGCTGATATGCTACTATCTTCGTATTAAATTGCACTTCGTTGTGAGAATCGCCGACATTTAACCTCTGGCGTGGTGTTGCTCTCAGCAGTAAGTGTTCAAAGTGCATCAGATTTCTTCGGCTTTTACTTTCGTTTTTGTTTTTGTTTTTGTTTTCGATGTTTCTTTGATTTGTGGCTTTCTGTTTCCTTGCTTTTGAACGAGCTTTTTAACTGTTTTTGAGGCTTAATCAGCTGATTTTCTCTTGATCGCTGGTGAACAACGATGTTGTGAATCTGGGCTTTTTGAGGATAATTTCAATTGTGTTTAGGTGGTCGATTACATGTGTGATTAGATGTATTCAGCAATGTGATTACGTTTTCTAGATATGAATAAAAGGAGAATTGTAAACATATGTGCAGCAGCATCTAAGAGGCTTAGAAGCCTATGGATTTTAATGGGCAAGTGGAGGAGATTTCATCTGACGATTCTTCTTCTCAGACTGCAAAAAATCAGCAGAAGAATGGACCTTCCGCTGAGTCATCCGATGAAGGTAATGACCTGCTCAATGCCATATTATCATTGCATAGCCAAGTTAAATTACAATTTATTTGATCTGAGGAGTTACGCTAGTCGTGCTAAGAATTTGTCGAAGATTTGCAGCAGAGTAGAAAGAAAAAACGGTAGCTTTTTTGAATGATTAGCAAGAAGTTCATTTGTGTTGTTTGATCTACTATACATCTCAAATATGTAGACATTACATTGAAACTACGAAATATATGCAGAACGGTTGTTAAGGACCGCACAAAACTACCAAGAACTCATGAAGTCGATCCCAATACCGATGGAACGTGCCACGGTGATTCCCTACAATTCGTGGGTTGGGCTCGGGAAATCCATCAAGCAGATCTACGGACAGCCCCTGCACTATCTCACCAACCTTCACTTGAAAAGATTGGACGAAGCAAGGCTCGGAGCAGATGACGAGGATGTCCCTCTCGACATGACCATCCATCCGTGTAAAGCAGAGGCAAGTATTTGGATCGTCGAAGAGACACATCGCAAAACTGCATCTCCTCATTCTCTTGCTAAGCTGTGGAGTGCTGATCCCATGTACGATGCTTACATCGACGATGTTGTTCATCAGAAATGAGGCCTTCGTCAAAACATACGACCTGACTGGTAGTTTGTGAACTGCTTTAACCTTTTGTTGCTCTTTTCTTGCTTAAGGCTTAGGTTTGATTGTTCGAATTAACCAGTTGGATCCGTCTTAGGAATTGAGGTGCTTGAAAACGAAGTGTGATCAAAACGATGATAAATTTTCTTGCATATGCAGAAACATCTAAAAACAACCTTAAACTACTACTTTTTGTAAGCTATAGCTGCACTGAGTTCGGGCGGTGGGACAAGGGACGGAAAGGTCATTTTCTTCAAGGCCTGTGCCTCGGGGCGAAGCAGAAACACCCGGCTTGGTCGTCGGGTATCATCCCGCCTCCTTTGCTCGTGTCGATAGCTTCCAGCAATCTCACAACTGCGTCCATCTCGGGCCTTTTCTGAGGGTTTGCGTCCCAGCACTTCTTCATCACGCTCGCCAGGGAATTAGGGCAGCGCCGAGGTATCTCAGGCCTCAAATTCTATGAAAAAAACAAGAAAGAAAGAAGATTTATTACATCTATTGTAGTATAATGTTGTTCTAAGCTGATCATCCTCCTATTGTCTATTGATTGCTCACCTGCCTGACAACAGCAGAGGAAGCTTCGGCAAAGCTAAGGTTGACATAAGGGAGATCGCAGCAATATATTTCCCATAAGCATATTCCAAAGCTATAGACATCGCATTTTCTGTTATATGGCTTCCCATCAAGAACCTAAATAGATGATCAATATGATCATAAATTTTTTTGTACCATAAAGAAGACCCAATGAGAAATAAATAAGCATGTAATAACTTCAAGTAACATACCTCGGGCGCCATGTACCCAAGCGTCCCCGTTTCGCCCGTCATCTCGCTAGGGTTTAGAGCCTCGACGCGGGCGACGCCGAAATCTGCTATTTTGAGGTTCCTCTTGGTATCCAACAGCATGTTCTCGGCTTTCACGTCGCGGTGCACTATCTTCTTCGAATGTAGGTAGCTTAATCTGCCGAAAAAAAGGGTCTTTTGAGAACATTTAAAAGAAAGAAAAAGAACTAGAAGTTTCTTGGACTAGAAATAAAATCAGTATCTTTACCCTCTAGCAAGGTCTAGAGCTATCTTGATCACTGTCTTAAAGGCGAGCTTCTTATACATGTTGCGCTGCAGATAACTCTTCAAAGTCCCGCCGGCTAGAAACTCCACGACGACACAGCAAGACCTCGAAGGAAAGGTGGCGTAGCCCTCTTCGTTAGGGTTTTGGTTCGGGATTTTGAACTGGGAAGTTCCCATCGAAGCACCGATGAACTGTATATATGAATGGAACAGTGGTCAAGAAACTACGTATATCGTATACGTAGTTGATCGATTAGGTCTAGTTTTCGGGATTTACTCTCGTAACGTTGGGATGGTCGAGTGTGTGCCAGACAGCAACTTCTTGTCTGAACGATGCTCGAAGAGCAGCTGTTTGAGACGCTGTGGACATTCCATCTTCTCCCCAATCCATGACCTTAACTGTGTAATATAATGCAACATATATAGAATTACATACCCTATTGCAATGAGAAATCTGATAAAATATCGAGAAAAAAAGGAGTTTCTATTTGGATCCAAGGCAAAGACCATGAGCATGTAATTACAGTTGTTGCAAGAAGGCCAAGCATGTAAGTACCTGCGACGTCCTGAGAATTATAAGTACCCTTATACACCATTCCGAAAGCTCCTTTAGCCAAGAACTCCTTTATATCCAACTTCAATGGTTCGATCTCCCACACTTCCTTCGCCCTTTCGCTATCTTGTTTATCGATATTTCTCGACCAAACCCTGCTCAAATGCTTCTCGAGCTGAACGTCCAGGCTTTTCAGATCGATCTTATCCGCACGAAAGATCATTTCTTTGCTGCTTAAGCTGTCTGAGCCCTTTTCATCTAAGGACCTATTGTTGCTTATCATCGCTTTCGATCTCTCGCCGACTTGATCTTCAAGGTCATCGGCGGGTTTTTGGACCTCACTCTTTATCTCATCCATTTATTTTTTTTCAGATTTATGACAGATTATTCAATTTAATAGCACGCAATTGATAGAAGAAAAGGGAATAGTTAATAAGCATCAAGACTCAAAAGAAATCAATCTTTTTTGTTTTCTTCATCGTCATCATTATCGCCAGCCTGCAAGAACAAGACAAGCACAAGATAAACACACAAAAAGAAAATCTTTATTACGCTTTCCTTTCTAACTAACTAAAGACGATGTCCTAGCTACGATGTGATTTAATTCTCAGAACGAAAAAAAAAAAAAACCCTTAGCACGGCTATAAAAAGGGAGCGTCTTCACCAACCATTGTTATTCCCAAAGAACTGAAATCAACTAAACATTTCGGACCCCAAGAAATTCATATATAACGAGAGAAAAATATAAGCAAGCTAAAGACGAAGATGGAGAAAGAGGAAGACGCATGATTCTGTCGATTCTATAGAACGAACAATTGAACGATGGATAGAGTAAAATAATTTAATATCTCTAGTCAATAGGGAAATAGTCGACCAAGAAATTCGTGGGGATTAAGAATTTTTTATAAAGAAAGTGCCTGAAATAAAGGTAGTCTTTTTCTTCGATGGGTAGCGTGAGACAAGCATTCAAGATAGATAGCATCTGACATCTGATGTAAAGAAAGAAAGAACGAGCGTTGTACTGTTCCGTGCATGTATGTATGTACTGACTAAAGCAAAACTACCCTTCTTTTTTATATGTATTATCAATTATCATTACTATTATTTGGATAATTTTTGCTTAGTAAAACGTTTGAATATCTTCTTCCGATGGATTATCTTATCCACTCGAATTTGTAGGATCTTGAACGTGTTTTTATAACTTGCATATTATTTTTTCAATAAAAAGTTTTTCTTTAATATGATTTACTAAAGTAAAGATTATAAATATTTAAAAAAATTGCATTAGATGAAGAGACAAAGCTCCTTGAAAGTAAAATAAATAATAATGAGAAATAATTGATTATTTATTGAAAATTCGCTAAAAAAAATCGATCTTCTATCTATACTATCTATTAAGGGAGATGGATAGTTAAATACGGGCAATTTGGTCCGTCACCATTAATTATAATTTTACCCTTTGTTCTTTTAATTTATTTAATTTGTATATTACACTTTTCTCCTTTAATTTTTTTTATTTATGTTTCTCATAAATAACTTTTTTGTTTATATAACTTAAAATAATAGGTAATTAAACTTTAATTTATAATTTTATCACCGTTGAAGTTTTATTTTATCATAGTTCTTGGGAATTTGTTAAAAAAAAAAGGGACACATATAATATTTAAATACAAGTGCCAACTTACAAGAAGAGTTTACATCAAAGACGTTGTCCTCAAGAGACAAACGAAAATCATTGGAACTAAATTTGTCATCCATTCCATAAAACAACCTTCTTTCGCATAAAACCTCCAAGAATGCTGCAAATATTACACAATGGTCGAAGCATGAAGTACAATTGTTTGATGCGTTAACTTAATTTTTCGCCGTGCTTCCCACACACAGATTCCGCATGCCAGCACACCCTAAGAAAGTGAATAAATAAATTAATGAGAAATAGTAATGAAAACAAAAAATTGGACACAAAAATTAAATATATAAAAATCTGGAAGTAGTGGAAATTGGTTTGGTGGTAGTTCATTTTAATGGGCTTAATGTTGATAATTGGCTGGACTAATGGTAATTTGAGCTTTGAAATGTAGTCGAGATTGAGGAGAATGGCCGGCCGTCATTCAATAACAAAAGCTAGTTTGATATTTGAATGCTAAATTTTAATATGTCTGTATTTACAAATGTCATCAAGACATTTTAAAATTACTAACCGTATTCAACTAAGTATTGTTATAAGTTGTTTTATCAAGACTGCCATAAATGAATTACAAAATATTACAATATTCTATTGTTCGTTTAGTCAAACTTTAAAAAATAAATAAATGAAAGGTCACGCGTTTAAAAAAGGAAGAATTATACTTAAATACCTATCAGCTAAACTTTCTCTCACTTAACTCCCTCTGTCAGAAATATTTTCAGTTAAGACCAAGAGCAAACTTTTATATCATTTAAGGACCAATTGGACGAAAATACCCCTCAAAACTTACATTATTACAATTATACCTGGAATTTTAAATAAAAACAAAAACAAAATAAAAACAAGATCAAACGATTGCTAAACTGAAACCCACATCCCAAATAAATAATATCACTCTCAATCAAACCCCAAATCGAATACCCACAAAAAATTGCTTCCACGAAGAAACGTCCAAGGAGTCGTCGCAGCCGTCGGTTTTTGAAATTTTTCATTTTGCTCTCACGCCCTAGTAAGTTTCGTAATTTTTATTTTTCATCAATTTATTCTATTGTAAAGTAAATTTGGTGTTTATTAATTGCTCGATTAGAGTTTTTAGGTCTCGATTTCAATAATTATGATTCTATTAAGGCTTTTGTATGTTTAATTTGGGGGTATTTATGTTTAATTATGAGCTTTTTAGGCTTAACTTGAGACTTTCTTTAGGTATTGCTCGATTAGGGTTCTTAGAAGTTTAACTTAAGCATTTTCAAATTTCATTTTTTATAACAGTTCTGGTTGTAACTTTCGTGTTTTTGGTACGCTATATGTACGATTTTAGTATGCTATATGCATATTTTTAGTATTGTACATATATTATAATGGTACGGCGTGATAGTATAAATTGATACGTTATATGTAGAGCTGTCAAAACGGGCCGGCGGGGCGGGCCAGCCCGTACCCCGCCATTTGGCGGGCCTAGGAAATGGTGGCCCGCCAAGGTAAAAATTAAAATATATTTTATTATTATTAATTAATTAATTTTTTTATTTTTTTCAGTAATTATTAATTAATTTATTATTAAAAATCTTAAAAATTAAATTTTTAATGTTACTTTATTATTAAAAAATATATATAAATATATTTTTAATGCTATTTTATTATTAAAAAATATATAAATATATTATTAATATTAGGCGGGCCGGCCCGCCAAAGCCCGTGGCCCGCGCGGGCTAGCCCGTTCAGGCCCGCCCACTGGCGGGCCTTAAAAGTCCCGGCCCAACCCGCCCCTTTGGCGGGGCGGGCCGCGGGCCAAATTGACAGTTCTAGTTATAGGTAGGATTATGATACGATGAGTCTGTTTTTTTAGCACTTGTCTGATTGTAATTACACTGCGTTTCATGTCATTTTTATTATCTCATAGTCCACATGAATGATTAGTGTATGTGACGTGTTTGGAATATCATGTAAGTATGATGTGTGTATTGCAGATAAGAGAGACTCGTTTTATGATTTTGGCGACCCTTACTTTCGGGTCCAGAAGTACAGAGATGAATACATGGCTATCATCAATTCTATTCCGACTCATTTAATGAATGCCGATAAAACCGTTGATGGGAGGATATCATTTCATCAGCGTTTGTGTTCTTTTCGATCGTTAAAAGATGCAACAGTTTCCTTCTCAAGTTGACAAAAGATCTAACAAGTGTAAAATATTTGAAAAATGCAGTCACAATCATCGTACGTGTAGAGTCGTATCTGCATAGTGTAACTGGCCATATTAACCGTATGTATTTGGTTGCTCGTTCCATTCTTTTGTCCATATATTGCATATAGGTTATGACATTATTTTGGTCATATGCTGCATATAAGTTGATTTGTTTGTGGATATTTTAATTACGAGCATGTTATTGGAGGTGGTGTAATGTTGGATGTATTCTAACAACAGATAATGTTATGGCTAAAATATTATTTGTTATGTTTGGAATTTTTTGGTACGGTAACAATGTAAAACAAGATACGATAATCGTGTATACAAGGTACAAAAAGCATCAACTAAATGGTACGCTAAACACATTAAAATGGTACACTATATTAATAGCTGTAAAAATGTGATGAAGAATACAAAAAAAGTTAGCATTATTAGTATCCGACATTTTTTTGTGATATTCTGAAACAAATTCTCACATGCATAGAAAGTTCTGATACACACAGAAAGTGCCCCCGTCAAAAAGGTATAAAATATCTCTTGTCAGAAAGCTCCTTAATTTTGATATGACAAACTATCTAAACATGATACATTTATACTCTACAATAAGGTACAATCACATGGTGTTTACTGGTACAATATACATGTTATATTTGGTACAACTTTTTAGGGTAAGCGTTTTTCGTCACAATTTGAATTTTTTTATTGGGGAAACCATATTACTTTATATATATCTATTATATGTTTCACTTTATATCATATTTGACGGAGTAACCCCTACAACATGATTTTATATTACAAACTTCAAGTTTCACTAGAAGATAATGGATAATATTAGAACAACTTACTACAACATAGTATAGATGTTAGTTCAATTCAACATATTCAATTTATTATAGATTTTTTTGTTTAATATTCTATCTATTTATTGTTTTCAGGGCTTGAATTTTATTAGTTGACACTTTGGACTCGTAATTTTAGCTATTATGTGGACCGATAAAACTTAGTACGATATCAATAGTTATTTTGGTACGACAACCTACTAAAATGTGGTACAATATATCTTCACAATAAGGTACAATCACTAGATTTTCGATGATACAGTAAAAACGTTGTATTTGGTACATCTTATTAGGGTAGGCATTTTTCATCGCCGTTTGAATTAGTATTCATTCGAAACTATTTTACTATACGTATATATGTTATATATTTCATTTGGTATCAAATTTGATGGTTTAACCCTTGCACGCATGATTTGGTGTTCCAAATTCTAAGTTTCATAATAAGAGAATGATCCTTGTAAGAGCATCTTACTATTGAAGTTTGGATTTAAACTAAAAATCTACGATTGTGAGGGTTAACACATTAAATATGATACGAAATGAAACTTATAACTTATTTATGTATACAAAAGTGTTTTGCATCGAAACTAATGTAAAACGCGATGAAAATATGCTTACCATAATAAGTTGTATCAAATATAACATGTATAGTGTACCTATAAACAACATGAGATTGTATGTTATGGTGGAGATATACTGTACCACTATTAGGTAGTTTACCGTACCAAAATTAAGAAAGACATGAGTTGCCATAATACAATTTTCGACTGGATAATTTGTTCCAGATTTATTTTCTGACATGTCAAATAACGTTATTTGTCATATTTCTGTCAGATACCAAAAAATTTCTAACACGTCGGATTTTGTTCCAAAAATGAGCTGATTTTTTTGTATTTTTTTAGTTTTTACGGCTACTGATATAACGTACCATTTTAATGCGTTTATCATACCATTTAATTGGTGTTTGATGTACCTTGTACATAAGGTTATCGTGCCTTTTAAAACATTGTTACCGTACTAAATATTTCAGGCATAACAAACATCATATTAGACATAACACGGTTTTTTATTTTAATATTCACAAATGAAACAACCTCTATGCAACATATGACCCAAAAAATATGTCATAACTTATATGGACAAAAGAATGGAACAAACACTTAGAGAAAGAACTACTGCTTATGCCCATTGCTAAATATAACAGCAAAAGCTTCCATATTTGCAATAACTTAAATTGAATCTCTATACTAGAAGCATTGATATTTGCTAAATATAACAACAAAAGCATCCAACTTCACATCGATCGCGAAATAGTCTAAACAAATGGATCTTCAACAATCAATTTATATTATCTATTGCACAAACGAAACTGTGCAAAATAAATTGAAAACCTATCGAAAACACTAAGTGCATATTCGTTTATGCGCACACAATTTAAAAACAAGGCCCCCCACGATTAAATGATGTCAATCAATCAAAAAATAGTACTGTTACAACACTTGTAAAGATACTATATACTAAATAATTTAGTACTATAACAGTACGTTAAATGATACACTATATAATTAAAATTGATACTACATAACGTTCGAATATGAAATTAGGATTTTTGAGAAATTAACGTCATTTACTAGAAAAACAAATCAATCACACCTACAATTTAATACCTAGATAGCTTTATCTACGTAAAAACCAGAAGACGTCCACTCTTCAATCGTTTTTAGCATTTTCGAACTAACCAACATCCACGCTAAACCTTTTTTTCTTCATGTCATCGGTTATTACTTTTTCTCGTCGTTGGAAGTTATATTTCTGAGGAAGACCACAACAGACTGTGTAAACCAACGAATTAAAGCAAACCCACGAAGGTCTGACCGAAATTAAGAAACCCAGAAGAATTATGATAATTTCGATGTCATTTTTCGACAATCCTCGATGGATTTAAAAAACTTATGATTGACTTACTTCGCTCGAGCAAATTGCACGTCATTGGATCGTCGATTTCTTCAATTGTTATTTTCTCTCCAAATTTTGTTTTTTCTTTTTCGTTCATCTGTCTTCCATGAGAAACCCACAGTAGAATGTTGGCTTGAATCGAGGAAACCCATGTTCCTCTTCTTCTTCCCCATTCTTCCTTTGTCTTCTTCTTTCCTCTTTTTCTTCTTTCTTCCCTGCTTTTTTTTTTCTTCTTCACTGCTTTTTTTCTTCTTCAGTGTTAGAGTCACGTTTTGTTTCATTTAGAAAAAAAATGTTAAATTAAAAATTAAAAAGCAGGGGCAAAATCGACTTTTCATGAAAGTTAGTCATTATGTGTATGAAATATTTGCAATTGGTTCTTAAATGAAATACAAATCTGACAATGGAGTTAAGTGGTATAATTTTAGGCCGTTAGGGATTTAAGTGAAGTTCTCCCTTTAAAAAATTAAAAAAAAAGTAACAAATTATATATTGATGAGGACTAGTTCTTAACTGCAACAAACCCAAACCACATAATATTTAAATTTGTATGCATGGATAACATAAGTTGTGAATGTGATATATTTAAAAAGTTTAATTCATACATAAAATCATTATAAAGTCGTGTCCATGTATCATGATATGAAGGAAAGTCGTAAAAATGATCAAGAATCCATAAAAAGACCACAACCGCACATATATATCAAATAAGTATCATACTATCATCACTATCCATTTATTAAGAAATCATTACGACATAAGTATAAAATTAATTAAAATTCGAAACCACGAAGAAAAATATTACTCAGAATTCTTGAACGGAAAGTATGCCAATTAGTAATAGTAAGGAGGTGGAGGTGGTGAAGGTGGCGGCGGCGATGGTGGAGGAGGAGGCGGAGATGGAGGTGGAGGCGGAGGTGGAGATGGCGGCGGCGGCGATGGCGGTGGAGGCGGCGGAGGCGGCGGTGGGGGTGCAACACATCCATAGGCACTACAATCCACCGGAGGACGTGAATCAAAATCCTTGCATTCCTCAGCAGATCGTTGTTTAGGCCTATCAGGTATACAGTTATCCTCATCATCAATGTCCTTCAGCTTCAAGCACTCGCCGGGCTCGCCCTCGAAGTAATTTTCGCTGAACGTAAAGTTCTTCAAATTCGGCAAAGAGCAGATACTGTCCGGAATGTCGCCGGAAAGTTCGTTCTGAGCAACGTTCAGCTGCTCGAGGCTCGTCATGTCGCCGATCGAATCTGGCAAACTTCCCAAGAAACTGTTGGACCCTATGTCGAGTACGGTCAGCTTGGTCAGCTGCCCGACTTCATCGGGCAAACATCCGCTCAAGCCCGAGTTCAACAGCAAGATCTGGACCAACGTGTTGGCCATCCGGCCTATGCTCGAAGGCAGACATCCTTGGAGCCTTGTATTAGCCAAGACAAGAACAGAAACAGTAGAGTTCCCAATATTTTCAGGCAACGTAAAGTCAAACTTATTGTTGTTGATGAAAAGGGCGTCGAGGGTTTTGTCGAAAAGAGCCGAAGGGACTTTCCCCTCGAACTGATTGTACCTAATATCAAGATACTTCAAAGAAGGCAACGACAAGACGACGTAAGGAAACCCCCCGCAGAACAGATTGTTGCTCACATCAAGCTCGAACAACAAACAAAGGTTGCGAAAACTCTCTGGGATTGTGCCCGTGAAACGGTTGGTGTTGATGTGGAAAAGGGCTAAGTCGGTCAGAAGACCTAGTTCGTCGGGCAAGGTGCCTGATATATTACCATGGTTTAGGTCAATCCCGGCGACCGTGGTGGTGTTGTAAGGGTCGTTCGGCGCTGGTGCACAGTAAACCCCGGTGTAGCTGCACACGTTTGATCCGTGCCAGTTCGACGTGACGCCTTTGGGATCGTCGGTTATGGCGTGTTTTAGGGCTTGGAGGGCTGTATAAGCGTTGAAAAGCTTAGGGTTTTGTATGGTTGTTGTGGAGTTGTATGATTGCTGGAGGGATGGTTTTGAGAAGAAGATGAAGAGTGAAAGTGTAGAGATGAATAGGGTTAATGGGATGTTCTTCATTTTTCTATGGTTCGAACATATCATGTAATAACTTGTATGATCACAAACATATGCAATAGCAAACTGGCCGGTGAAGTTGTATATATATAAGGACCAAATATACATGTATGTATGTGTGTAAAGAATTAAAAATCATGTAATAACAAAAGAATTCACAGGCTGAACATATAATAAAAGGAAGGTGACTTTGAAGCTTCTAATAGTTATCTACTCGTAATATTTAATACATATATATATATATACATATATATATATATATATTTTATTGGCGGATGAAGATTAGCTACTAATTGCACCAAAAACACGGTGTTGTAGCTTTTGGTTGCTTTTAGAAAATTATATATATATATGTAATATTATACTGGGACATCGTTTTCTACCTGTGATTATCGTCTAGAAAGAGTGTCGAAGACCGATTCTATAATAGGGGCATGATAAAGAAATAAATGATTGCTTATATTCTTTATTATAGTGATATTTAATTGATGTTAGCTATGTATTTTTTTCTTTATGAGACCAAATAATAAAGTAGTTACGAAGAGCATTAATCGGTTGAAAATTCAAAAATTTTGTCTTGGTGTATGATTTACTCTATACAATGCAATAAGTATTATATAGTCCCGTTGTTGCTTATCATTATTAATTTAAGATACGTTGGTTGGGAATTCGTAGCAAATATTAGTCAATTTACGCTTTCTATTACATATATATATAATGTAAAAAATTATTTAAATTCCTTGTAAGATCGATCAAACTCGGGCTCACGAACATCCATCCCTTAGTTTTCCATCCTAAAAGACTTTTTCATGTAAGAACGTCTTACATTAATGCCAACTTGCATGTGGAAAGAGTCGACGAACATCAGAGAGTTAGGTTACTCAAAATACATATCAATCTTGATGGTTAATAAAGACCATACGATCAAATGAAATTATTTTTACACATTTTATGATTTTGTTTTTCTTTTTGTTGGAAGATCAGCAGAATATCACCTAATAAATGTTTAAAAAATCATCATTCATAAGATCAAAACGCATGCAATATATATATTACCTACCATATGTCACTAGACAGCTAGCACTTGAATCATTTAAGATTAGATTAGACCTACATTTCCTAACGAATATACATTATTAGTTGAAGTGTAGCATATTGAGATCATCAGACAACGTTTCATATATATAAACATATATACTAAAAAAGATCATAATACGGAATAGCGAGACATGTGATAATCAAACGTTACGCCATAATTGTTTTATGTATATTATATATATATATATAAATTTATTTATGCATGCCATCCATGAAATTGCCAGACTCGTTCAGTGATAAGACTCTTTCCTTTGTTCTTACAAAATTAATCAGTGTTGTGACGTATTTAAGCTTACCTACTTCGGCATGTTAATGTCACAGTTGGTAGATAATAATAATAATAGCACAAGAAACGTAAACACAAATGATATATTTATTTAGGATAATCTATTAATTTACTTTTCAATGGGAGATCGATCAAAAGATTATTATGGCCTCTCAAACCTTGCCATGGAAAAGGTCGAAGTCGCATAGTTGACATTACGCCGCAGACATACATACATACATACATACATACATACATACATACTATAATAGATCTCATCTACTCCAAAATCGATAAGTAATTTAATATGTAATCTTGAAACATAGTAGAACAAATAATGTAGTAATATTTTTTCCCTAGGTTAGGTCGGCCGTGTAAGAGAAGGATGTTTGAATATATTTTCATGGAGATCATGTTCTGAATTTAATGTTGTCCTAAGTTATCTAATTACATTAAGAACATAAATGAGGTTTAAATTCCTAAGCGATATGTCAAGTGGTTGGAAATAATAGACCATGGTTCTAATTCGGTCGGTCTATGTGGACTTGAGACGAGATGCATAGGTCATGGGTCATTTCAATAGTCGATAATAATGGTCAAATTCACGTCAGATTGAACTTAGTCGGATAGTAGATGACACAAAAGCATTGCGTGACAAATAAATAAATAAATGGGCTTAAAACTGCCGATCTTGGGCCAATTACAAGTAAATGGGCTTATAAAAAGCACTTTGTAGCCCAAGTAAAGATTATTCCATTGATAACCAAGGAAAAAAGAGAGAGCATCGTGCCCTAGCACTAGCCGTCACAGCTACGTCAGCCACTGAACCGCCGGTAATTCTTTCGATCAAACTGTAATTTTTAATTGATATTTCTGTATTAATCTTTAGCATGTCAAGCATGCCAATGCTTGTATTGTAGTATCATAATTTGATTTAATTGACTGGCCAGGTAGGATTTTGTTTGATAGGGTGTTCACATGACATGATACAGAGGATTTGGTTTTTTTTTTTTTTTAATGCGTTTTCTTTTTCTTTAAAAAGGCTACTATTTCGTCTCTGGGATTGTTCTTTTCGTGGAAAATAATGAAGGAAATCATCTTAGCAGTGTTATCCCTTTGATTTTTCTCTGTGTTGGGCTGGTAACTAGGGTCTATTTTCTGATGTTCTTGTAATAATTTTACAGGTCTGTAATAAAAATTCAGTCTTGGGAGTAGAAGATAACTAATTCTCCTGACAAATGAGAATGTAAGTGGAATTTCTATGCCTGAACTTGAATTGAATTATAGTAGGTTGTGTTGATCAACCAATGCAATATGTACTCCTTCCATAATTCTTATGATGATTTTACTGTATTGCTGGTTATGGGCAGACTTAAAACTAGTGCTGGCGCACTTACCAATTTCGAAGTGCTTGCGCTTTTGAGATCGAGAGGCGCTGGTAGAGACTCGACCCGCGTTATTGCATACGTGTCAGCGTCCGAGTCTAAGGTTGGAGATTTTGCCGCAGAATATCACTTGTTTCTTACAATGGTTTATATCGGTCCTTACATTCTTAAGCTCCTTGTAGGTTTATGATTACTTAGAGCAAACGCCTGCATACAATCAAACGCATGAGATCGTCGAAAAAGCTGCCGGCGAGTGTAAGAAGTATGATCTTGCCAAGGCAGAGATTCTTAACGTGATCAACATGAGGCCCTCCTCCGTGCTTGAGCTTGACTTGGTATATATATATATATTATATATATATATCCTTACTTGAGAGTAGATACTATATTGACATATCGATCTGTAGTAGTTTGTGTAAGAATTTTCTGATCGTAAATTGATGCACTGAAATGAGCAGAGCACGACGCCTCATGAATGTGCGATCAATTCGAAACTTTGCTATATTCTTTTGGCATCATCACCTGGATTCAGAGTACCTCTATTTGTTTGTGTTTTCTCAGATTGTAGATGAATGCGACGAACGCATCAAAACGGATAAAATGGAGGAGTTCGTTGAGAAAATAGCGCAGATTTTGCCGCCACGCCCCTCACAAGTCGAGCCCAACGATGAAACCGGCGGAGGCGAGGACGAAACTAGTGAAGCCCAACAAGCAGAAACATGAAAGAAAACTGCTTGGCCGGCCATCTATCATCAACTCCCTTGTCTAAAACACTTCTTTAGAAACCCTTCTCCATAAAGTTATAATCTTTATTTATATTCATTATTATATCCTTTAATTCTTGAGTTTTGACTGTAAATATCCTCGGATTCACTTATTACCAACATGGTCCCATGTCGACAAGCTGTGTCAAATCAAAGATCTCTTCAAATTATTGAATTTCATTGCATCTTGTGGAGTGAAAAAAGAATTTCTTTTTTCTAATTTTCTTAAAAAGAAAAAAGAAAAAAAAACAATCAAAGGATGTACTGTGAATAATGGTCTGGGAATGGGCACCCTGACTTTGACGTCTGTGTTTCTTTGAAAAATATAGGTGTCTGTTTAAGGCTCAGTCCCCTTTGATATACTATCTTGTCTATTGCCATTATTATTATTATTATTATTATTATTATTATTATTATTATTTTGAAAACTTATGCAAACCCCACGTGAAATTTTGTGTTATAATGATTATCAGATTTTAAATAGAAAATTATATATTATAGGAAGGATTAAATTAGTCACATTGTAATAAATAAAAAAAAAAAGATTTACATTCGTAGGGTTCAGAATAATTCTTTTCCAATTTGAGAAATTAATAGTAACAACTGTGACAACCTAACATGTTCTGATTGTAAGAATTTTCCTATGATCAGAACTGTACAATAAAAGTTATATAATTACTGTACATGCTTTGGAGTGGTACATATGCACACACCAAAACGTTAGATGTATACAGTATATACATTTTTACAATATATATATTATATATATATCTCATCCATCGGAAAATATTTACTTCTTGAATGCATATTAGCACAATAATTAATTTAATTCAATGATTGCTCGATAATTAAAAACAGTATTTACAGAATGATCAGTTTTGTTGTAAACACAAAGTAGCTTGAACTGAAATCTATGCCACGCATGGAAATATATTATGTAGCTACGTACATAGTGAATTAATATAATTAATGACAAGGAAATTAGAAAACCTTCCACAAATTCTGACGATCAATTTATAAAAAAAATTGTTTTAACGTTCAGTCAGTCTGCTATGGATTGAAGAGCCTCTTACCACATTTGCACCTCCAAGCTTCGGGATAATACTCCAACGGCGTGTTCAAGCCGGGTTGAACCGGCATGTGGACCGGCGAGCACGGCGAGCACGGCCCACACTTTGACCAGCACGACGGTGGCCATGAGCCCAGCCGGCCCAGTCGCCGCCGTGGGGTAACGATCCCCTCGTCTGCTGCATTCATATTGTGCTTTGCTACTCCTTGAGATATTCTTAAAACTTTGTCACTATATATGAATATGATAGATTACCATATATATATCCATCCAAAAACTTACCTAGTCGGCGAGTCGGGTCGGACCCAATTACTGCCAAGAACACCATGACTAGCAAAAGAAGCCCCAGCGCGGCGGCGGGAAGCGCCACGTGGCGTCGACGGAGTAGCATATCGCCGTGGTTTGCGGTTGTTTCTGAAGAGTGGCTGAGATGAAAAGGGAGATGAAGTGTTTAATGAGGAGAGAGAGAGGTGGAAATAAGTGAAGAAAGAAGCTATTATATATATACATATATATAAATCGATGAGAGTGATTCTTGCGTGTACGTGCGAGAGAGAAGGTCGAAGACAGTGGCAGTCAAAGTCAAAGAGACATATTGTTACAACATTGTAAGAAAAGAGAGAAACCATGGCCACGCACAAACTGTTGGGAAGGAGACTTTTTATAGGGATCTGATTTTGACCGGACAATAAGATGAAGGTGATGCAATTGTTTGTTTATCTTATGATTAGTTTACGTCAATATTTCATTTATGTGATAATTGTTTATATATCTAGAAATGGGATTTTATATATTTTACCATATAGCATTGTGCTGTTGGAGGAATTTAATTTGGCACACATGGAATAATGTTTAGTTGATATGAACTTCACAATGTGTATGAATAGAGAATAAACCATGTCGATGGTGATGAAGGGGTAATTACGCAAGTAAGAAAAAAAGAAATAAAATTAAATTGCAGTTTATACACCGATTTCAAAATTACTTTTCATATTAATAAAAATGTTATTTTCTTGCGTAGTATTCCTAACATCATTGTCAGTGAATTCGAACGTCAATGTCGACTATGTGATGACCCATTTCTTTTTATTTCTTTTTCAAAACATAATGACTTTTTATGGTATATAGATGTGGATAGATTGCTTGATGAGATAAACAAAAGGAAAACCCTTGTTTCCTTGCATTCGTATTTTATTTGCAATGATGGGTTTTATGATTTTATTAGAATACAAAGTTGTCTGTGGATTATAATAAACTAAATAAATTAATTAACAAAGATCTTCACAAATAATCTGAGACAAATTATAAATGATTTATATACATTTCCATAATATAAAACTACCATCATTATCATGTAAAATAGATTTTTATACATGATTTATACAAAGCATATCTTCCGTAGTAAAATAGATTCACTGCGTACGACTGTCTCGTACATTCATAAATTTTACCAGCGACAGTGAGTAAAAACCCTAAGAAAAAGAAAGCTTTTTTCATATATAATTTCGAATCTTTTAGAGAATTAAATTTATGAGGTATGTAGCTAGTCTAGGAACGTACATTTGAAGCAGATAAAAGCACCATTGACCATACTCTAGTGTTCTTTATGCACACGTGAAGACAACACTACCTTGAGAATTATTATAAGATCGCACGATTTCATTCATGATATATTTATTGTAACGAAATTTTTCTTTAATGAGATATATATGAACTCTAAAACTCTGTTAATTTTTATGTTATTTAAGCAATTATATTTAAAATTTGCCTATATATGTGACTGACCGATCAAATCAAACTCCATAAAATAAGTGTAATTTATTAAAACTGAAGAATTTACAAAAGGAGGGAAAAAATAAATACTGAAAAATACTATAAAATTGTGGGCCTTCCTCTTAATGGGTTCCTCAGTCAGTTCCTCAGGACTGAGTGAGAGAACCCTTAAAGCAAAAATATCAGTAGGAAAAAAAAGGCACTAAACTGTTTATTTCTGCTATATTATTTAAATTTAAATTTAAAGTCAGACAAAGATAAAAAAAAAAAAAAGTTAGTCAGATGTGTCTGAACACTTGGGAAATTTAAGACTTCTATTTGTGGATGATCCACAAAATAATCTCCGATTTTATTTACAGAAATAGGTAATTTATTTGAGCATCACAAACAGCAATTGAATCTTACACCATGTCGTCATTACAGTTTATATCCCAAGAAACATTAATTAAGGAATAATCTTTAATATGTAGGGCATAGTTCGATGAAAGAAAGTGATGAAGACAAGAAGAGAACTACAAGCTGAGAAGTTCTACAACGCTGAGAAGTAAAAAAAAAAAAGTTACTAACTAAGGTAGTTTCGAAGTTAATTTCTCCCAAGTTGAAATCTTTCTTATAGAGAAGAATTGGGTTCTCTCGATAGGGTATAGAATTCATCAATTTAATTCTTTTTTACTTCAACTCTTTTTTCTTTTTTTCTTTTTTTCTTTTTTTTTCTAAGTTTTACATCTAACGCCTTCCATATCTACGACATTTTATGATCTTACGTAAGGCTTATGTAAGAATTTCTCATAATTAACAGAATATATAACTAGTTTGTATCATGCTGAGCTCCTGGTCGACGTGGATGAATCTCTATCAAGAAATTTTGTAATTATTTATTTGCTTTAAAGTTAGTCAGATCTTAATTAATATGATTAAACTTCCTTTTTCCCCGGTAGATCTTGAAGCTTTCTTTCCATCGATATTATTCATTTGCCTACCTTTCCAAAATATTATATTACTTTTCTTTGTCTTCATATGCTCTCTTCAGAGAGGAATAACCGTTTTAGTGTAAGAGTCGATTCATATTCCCACTAACACCAATTTAAGGGACCATTATATCCTCATTAGAATCAATAATTAAGACAGATAATATACCAATGAATACATGATGTAATAATATAAAGTTTTTCCAATAATTCGCATTTTATTTACACCAGAAAACCTAGAGCAAATACATATGTGAAGAGCTCAAATCTTTAGATTACGGTATTCTGTGTATATTACATAATATATATATATATATATATATTTATAAGGTGATTGGTTGGAATTAAATGGGATTTTCAAGCAATTACGTGTTGTGAAATTACTCGAGCACACTATATTTTTTCAGTGGGACCACTAATGTGCTTGTTTGCAACTTGAGCTCAACAGCTGTCCCTCTTGCAAGATTTTCATAATAATAATAATAATAATTATATATAAAAAAAATTGATTGATTTCACATCTAGATCTTGCTGCTACTCCATCCCCCAAGTCCCAAGAACCCTAAAAAAAACCCATCTTTCTTGTATGATCATGGAGATGTTTTGCTACTCCTATCATCTTTGATCGTTCGTTCCATTTAAGATATATAGCAAAGTTTGTTCTTTGTGCCAACCAATAGCTTCAACTTCACATAAGAGGAAGGAGGTATGAATACTATAAGATCCATCAAGGAAGAAATCTCAGCCTCGAGCCCATCAATTGACAACTTACTGATAGATGAACTGTTAATGGATGCTAATGATATTCCGCAGCCACTCGAGGGGATCCATGAGACTGTTCCTCCGCCATTCCTAATCAAGACTTATGAGTTCGTGGATGATCAGACCACAGATGATATTGTCTCATGGAGTGGAGGTAATAACAGTTTCATAGTATGGGATCCTCAGAGATTTGCAATGAATATTCTCCCGAGATACTTCAAACACAACAATTTTTCTAGCTTCGTGAGGCAGCTCAATACCTATGTAAGTATACACACAAAAAAAATCTTCTTTTTAAGACAATTTTGTAAGTATTTACAAAAACTTACATGCCGATGTTTATATATAGATGGCATCTCCTTTGTCTACGCGCATGCATATAGGATTGTGTGGTATCTACACATGTTCTTGATGCAACTAGATTGGCTATTAATATAATGCCCTTCTAGATATTTTAGCAAGTTGGGCAAGTTGCAGTTTTTTAATTAGGGTTTTATTACAGAGATGGGCTTCTGTCCATTCAATGAATAGAGACAAATACATAAATATCCGAATTCTCTAGAGAACTTCTCAACTTACGTTGTAGCAGTTTAGATATCATTCTTGAATTTATGTGGTCTTGCCTACCTCTTATGTAGTCACTGTACAAAGGATGTAAAGGTTACTAAAACCATGTTTTTTGTGCAGGGATTCAGGAAAGTTCATCCAGAAAAATGGGAGTTTGCTAATGAAATGTTTCTAAGGGGACAAAAGCGTATCTTGAAAAACATCAAGCGAAGGAAGACACAGTCTAACAACAGCTATGATCTCCAGGCATCAGTAAGCAGCCATGGCAGCAGTAAATCAAGAAATCGTGTCCAAGTAGAAGGTGAGATCATAACTCTGAGGAGGGACAAGGAAGCTCTAATGGCCGAGCTTGTCAGGCTCAGACAGCAGCAGCAAAGCACAAGATCGTACCTCACGACAATGGAACAAAGGCTAACAGAAACCGAGCGCAAGCAAAAGAACACGATGAGCTTCCTGGTGAAGGCAATGCAAAATCCCGCCTTCTTGCAGAGGATGACACAGCGGAAAGATCGTCATCGTAGGAAAGCTCTCGATGAGTTGGTTGATATGAAGAGAAGGAAAAGCATCGATCTTTGTCCAAGAGTTGGTGAAGGAAGCTCAAGTACTCATAACAACGTAGGAATGTCCGGCGATTTTAGAGATGAATATGGAATCATCAATAAGGTTCCTCATCATGCACTTGCTGATCAAGATAACATAATGGGAACCTTTGATGAAGAATTGGAGAGAGTAGAAACTAGCATTCAAGGGCCATCGATGGAAATGGAAGAACAAGTTATTACAGCTAAAGAGAATATAACATTGGCCGATGAAGGATTGTTTTGGAAAGATTTGATTAACAGACGGATTGAAGATGAGGTCGGTGCATTTGGTAATGTTGAGGGCCGCTTAGATTATGAGGCATTATTCTTTAGTTCAAGTCCATGATAGAACTGAAGTTAGTACTTCATTTGTTCACTAATCGTGCCACATCATATTTGGACTAAAATTTCTGATTGTTTGTTATATAACTCTTCGTAGTTTGGTTTTGTTTAGATTTCGATTCAAGAATTCAACATATCATCTCAAGGCTTTTTTTTTTTTCACTCACGGCTGGATTTTTTTGGATGGCCCTGAAAAGTTGTACCATTACCTTTCTTTATGAATTGTGATAGCATGTTAAATTATCTCTCGAATGGATATTATGAATTACAAATTATATATTTTATTCCCAATAAAATTCACAATACTTATATTTTGTACAACCTATAATAATCTAGGAATCCGATCGAACTTGCTATTACACATTCATCTTAACATATCCAATAGACAATATTGCGGCCCATTGCCCAACAATGGAATGAAATGAGATGTTATATAGATCGATGTGCTCAACTCGAAAGATTCTAATTTATTACAACACACTTAAACACATTAATGACACCAACCAAACCCTTGCATTAAAACTCATTTATCACACAATAAGTGCACTGCCTTTAAGGTACTCAGTGAAGGCCAGCGCCACCAACCCAATCATGGCGAACCTCCCATTCCACAGCTCGGCGTCGGAGGTCATGAAACCGTCGGACTTGGATTCCACGGCCACCCCCCTGAAGATCGGAATCAGCGACGCCACCGAGAGCAGCGCGCTGGTCCCCAAGAACCACTGGACCCCGCCGTTCTGCACCTGGGACAGCAGGTCCTGGCCGCTGGCTAGCTCCACGGCGACGGCCGCCGCGAATCCGATCATCGCCAGCCGACCGTTGATCCGCTCCGGGGCGGGCCCGCTGAACGAGAACACGTCCGTGAAGCTGGTCGTCGCCTGACACAATCGGTCGTCAAATTAGAGACTTTGTAAGAGAAAACCTAAGCATGACAAACTTAAGTAGTCCATCGTGCAACTCATCGTACCTTCGGCTTGGGAGGAGGGCTAGGCTTGGGTAATGGGTCGGACCTGCCTGACCCGGCAACCTTCTCTTTCTCCTCCTCCTGCGTAGTTAAGTAAAAACCATAGTTAACTAAAACAGCTCCTCCTATACATTAACTGCACATACACAAAAGATCAGATGAATGGTATGAAAAAAATCTTATCTTTATTACCTCGGACATACTTCTAACCGTAAACTTAGCAACCCTCCTAAGAGGCAACGCGCGGCTCGATGGCCCGAACAACATGTTCTTAGGGCCAACCCTTGTGAGAGTAGTTTGGTTTATTCCACAAGACACTGAAAGCATAGCATTACAAGAAGCAGCCATGATGTAGTAGAGAATAGGGTAGTTTTGCAATGAGCTATTTAGTTCTTTCAAGAAGGCTTTTCTTTACAATAATAGACAAGTTTCTTCTTTTGAATGGGGTTGTAGACTTGTAGTGTTGGAGTGAACGAGGTGGGAAATTTATAGATTGTAATGAAATGGGAGAGAAAGAAGACAAAAAGGAGTGGATAGTTTTGCAGCCACGTAACGTGGATTTGGCCCGTTGAATGTATATTTGTGTTCACGTGTATGCATTATAGTAGGGGCACAATTTGATTTGAATTAAAAACTTTTATTTTTTGTCACTAATTATTTGTTAGGAAAGAAAAGAAAAATAAAAAGAAAATAAATTGTGGTTTAGAAGGTTCTAGTTCGTTTGTTTGGTTGTGAAGCTATATACGTGTGTGTTTATGTTAATTAGGTTTCACCCTTTCATTCGTTGCCTTGCCGTGTATTTAATTAATTAATACTTTCGTTTTCTTTGAGAGACTGCTATACTCGCAAATATTTAATAATAAAATCATTACATATATATGGTTATTGTAGTATCCGTATTCTCCCTTCCAAATAATCATTTTATATATAGAGAAAAAAAAAATCAACAAAAAAATCAAAAGGCATTTATTCGCTATATGTATTTCCTTTAAATTAAATAATCCTAACAATATAGAAGAGAAGCATAAAGAAAGTCATCGAATATTATCCAAAATCTCAGAGAATATTGATATAAACCTAACCTTATTGTTTTCTTCTCTTCGATTCATCGCAGAACAGAACAACCAAGAAAGGAAGGAAAAATGCTATCAGTTTTCGACAAGTCAGTGGCCAAATTTCCCGATGCGTTGGCTGAGGGCCATCAACAGAGTGACGAATCATCACTGCTAAAAGATGGAGTCTCTAGCGATCACTTCTCGTCCGTACATCCTAATTCTGTGGTCATCAACCTCGGTTCTTCAGGATTCATGGCTTACTCCTCCGATCAGCTGAACCCTCTTCTTCCAAGGTCTTCCTCAATCTTACTGTTGGGTTAATTTGTTTTTTCTTTCCTGTTTTGTGATTATTGGGTATTCGGAAGTGTTGAGGTTGTAATAGAAATTTCAGGTCTTTACTTTTGCTTGCCAGATTTGGTGGGATCTTGAATTTGAAAAGCAATTAGCTACTTAAAGATTGCATTTTTTTTTTTAGATATGAGGGACTTTGCTTGTGAACCACTTTAAGAAATAGGGCTAAACTACTTGTCGATCTGATCAGCAATGGGTTAATTTGTGATGTCTTAATCTCAGGCTCTTCGCAGTGGTGGACGACATGTTCTGTATGTTCGAAGGCCACATAGAGAACGTGGCGCATCTCAAGCAGCAGTACGGTCTAACCAAGACGGCAAACGAGGTGATGATCGTCATCGAGGCTTACAGAAGCTTAAGGGACAGAGGTCCCTACCCCGCCGATCAAGTCGTGAGAGACATTCAAGGGAAGTTCGCATTCGTTCTGTTCGATAGTTCTTCAAAACAGGCCTTCATTGCCTCAGTGAGTGAATCTTGATTCTCCCTTTTTCTCCCCTGATTGTTGATAATGTCTTCTCTGATCGCTGATTGAGCTAATCTCATTGTAATAAAGGATGCCGATGGAAGTGTCCCCCTGTTCTGGGGAACTGATGCTGTAAGCCACCTTGTTCTTTCTACCGACGGGGACTTGGTTAAACAGGCTTGTGGGAAATCTTATGCTCAGTTTCCCAAAGGTATGTCTTTTGTATAATGATGGCCACCCACCCTTTGTTGAGCTTGATTGTCACTTGTAATTCATGATTCATTTTCATATAGGATGCTTCTTCACATCGTCGGGGGGCCTGAGGAGCTACGAGCATCCAGTGAATGAGCTGAAGGCTGTGCCTAGGGTCGACAGTTCGGGGGAGGTGTGTGGCTTGACCTTCAAGGTGGATGAAGGCTCGAAGAAGCTAAGGACTGGGATGCCGAGGGTTGGAAGCGATGCGAATTGGTCCCAACACTACTAAACTGACCTATTGCGGTTGCATTTGCATTGCACGGTGCTGTCTCGTCTTATTTCGGTTGGTTACTACTATCTATGTTTCGGACTATGTTATGAACTGCTGATGTAATGGACATGCTATCACATGATATGAAATAAGAGGTTATGAGAACCTAAGATAACACTTGCAGACAAGTACTTTTTTTACAATGCTGAACTGAGTTCGAAAGTTTGGGTGTTAAGGTTGAAAGCTACTTACTTAGCATACATCAACTTACAAGGAAAAGCTGTCTCCTTAGTCGAAACCTAAAAGGCTGAGAAGTTATTGCATGAAAAGGGTATAAAAGCATTTGCCTCAGCAATAAAACATGACTCTCTTTACATTCTCCTTAAGTGCTGGTAATGGGCGAACGCAGTTCTTGCCAACATGGCCATTTTCTTGCGAATTATCCGTCGGTTCCATGTAGAATCTTGCTCGAAAGGCAGCCAGGTGAGCATAGTAAGCAGGTGGAACTGTAAGAAGAAACCCCGGAAAAAAAGAAAGAAATTAACGATGAATCGATAAGGTAATAATATAAGCAGAAGCTGTATTTGCATACCCACAGACACGGAGCGTGTGCATCGTGCGTACGTATAGCAGAGATTATTCGTTAGGGATTGAATTCCATCTGCAGTGAAATTGTTCTCGTCCCAAAGCACGTGATAGTGAGCCGGGCGACTTGTTCCCTAAAATTTTGAGGGTAGACAAACACAAACCATAACATCAAACACAGAGTTGCCTCTATAATTCTGCATATGTAATGAATCCAAGATTATTGTCTTGGTTCATCCATTTCTTTAACATGTTATTCACTCGCCTGAATCCCAGCGTGGCTACAAAGGTAGAAATCGAACTCCGTTGGATGGCAGATTTTAGTATCAACCACAGTGCCTGAAGGAAGACGACATTTACAAAATTTTATGACATTATTTTCATGTAATGAAGTGAAAAGATTCAAATTTGTACACACCTGGCAATATGTTTCCACTCTTGTCTGTGCTGGTCTTGTCCCTGTGATTGTTGGCGAAAAGCCTGGTGTGGTGCCGTTTCTGGACGACGATGAATGTGACCGGCGGCTGGTAGTTTGGCTCCAAGGAGGCACAAGCCTGTAAGTACATAGTTTTACAGCCCAATATTCGGTGTAAGCAACATTCAAGAAATGTAATAACCTCAACAAAGAGAGAAGTAGTGTTACTTGCCTTGCGAATAGCATCTAATTCGAACAACAGCACCTGGTAAAACTGCCCTTCGCTGACCCCATCCCTGCATACGTAAACTCTGATTAGAAGCAGTTTTAACGTTAAAAAAAAGAAGAAATTAGAACTGATTCATTTGACTTAAATTGACCTATAGAATATTATCCTCTGCGGCTTTTGCCCCGTTGCTTTCCGAAAAGAAACTAGAAGGTCCCTGAAAAGTGACGTAAAATGTCTCTCAGCCTCTTCCGTGCAGCAAGAAATCACAACCCCGAAAAAGTAAAAAATATCAATACCTTATCATGCCTCCGCTAACAGTTCCACGAACTGGATCTTGCCATGTCTTGTACAAATCTTGGATCAGCTCTTGCCTTTGAGCTTGGGCACAGACCAGTCCAGCATATTTTGTGATCTCGGGCCAATCTTGCGATGCCACAACCTGCATATATATATATATATATATTTATAGATATATACACACAACATGATATAACATGAAACTGTAAGTATATGATATTCATTGGAGAAGCAGCCATACAGCAGCAATGGATGGGCTCGACTCTTCTCCATTCTCTGGATGAGTAACGTCTGCACCAAAGATAATCGTAGGGATGTCGCTGACCAATGGTATTCTGCAGCTTAAAGCATCCATGAGAACTGTGTTTCTGCCTCCCATCTGTCAAAAGAATATGAATTTTTTGAAGTGTACTAATAAAGCCAGCCTATGGCTAAATGATATATGAGATGCTCGATGTCATAAAATAGGAGTTTGATTGCACCTTAACGTTTATCTTCAAGGAGACGTTGGCCAGGTATTGCTTGTTGATCTTGAAAACATGCTTCGTGAGGCAGCACTGGGATATCATGCCAAGGTCGGTTTCACATATTCGCTTAAGGTCACCTGCATCAGTATATAGATACATATATAGTACACTTCGAAGTAGAACGATTTTGATGTCTGAATAAGAAAAGTTGTCGGGTTTTAATCTCAATGACAGACCATAGAGGGAGCCATTGTTGTCTGGCAAAATAGCTAACAGAAGCTCAAGTTCTTTCCCTTTTAATTTGTTCATGCAAGAATGATACACGTGCTTCAGAGCCTTCTCTACATGATCGGGGCGAGCGTTGTATATCGGGATAACTGGCTCGGGATTGAATTCCTGCGGGATTGTTTAGTGATTCAGTCGTATCATATGATTTTAATACCATTTGGAAACAAGCGAAAAAAGAAGGTAACATTTCTTACCATTCCAGAGACTTGACACATCTGAGCCAGCTCATTACAAAATCCACGAGCTACACTGTCTTGGACACTTCGAGAGAAGTTAATACATGCCCATCTGCTCACAGTCATTCCATTGATCATTTTCTGCGTAATAATGTTTCGAGAGAATTGAGTGTCATAGAACAAATTATCAGCATTTCGTCATAATAAAATCATAAGAGCAAAGAATTAAAACCTTGTTCATCATATTCCATTGACCAACTTGAGGCAAGCAATCCTTTTCCTTCCCAGTCTCATGATACTTAAGCTGTTGCATATATACACATCTGATGCAGGTAAGAGATTGAAGGAAAAAAAAACAAGAGCATAGGTATATGTTCGAGGCCATACCCATGGAGCAGGCAGTACTCTTGCCTCCACCGAAGCCATTCTGTCGCTGATTTTGATACCAAACTCATTCGCAAAAGGGTCCTCTTCGTAAGAATTGTGCAGGAAAGTCTGCATGATATCATGCTCACGGTCTCTTGGTCTCTGGCACGTAACCTTCAGAAGAGCAGTAATTTGTTTCTCGCTCAACCTTTTCGTGTATCTTTGGCCCTCCACGATTTTGCAAGCCTGACAAAGAAGAAGAGGATGTTATTACATCAGTTCAAAGGTAAGGTTTCCCCAACACAAACACGACGTGCAAGAAATTTGCAAGGTAACGGACCTCCATTGGTAGGTAGTTGGCCTTATTCTGGTTTCCTACTTGAAGACAAGGGAGATGAGCATATTGAATCTTGAAGCCATACATGTCTTGGAAATACTCAACAACTGATTTCATGGTGCCATTATCATCGACGGGGAACCTAAATCAACGCAAAAGGGAAATGAGCAGCATGTCTTTTTCGAAGAATATGAATTATTACAGTTGAGTTTGAGATAAAATCTTACACAAGCTCACGCGTAGGTTGAGAAGTAATGCCAGAAACTCGGTACTTCCTTCTTACGTCACCTCGGTGAGTCACCTCGACTTTGACTCCTCTGAGGGCCTTTTTGACCTGAAATAGGACAAAGCAGGAATTACATTGAAGAAGCCAACAAACGGTATTATGACGTCCAAGTTTCTCGCATCAATAAAACCAACCTTAACGCGGTCAGAATCAAACAACGGCCTCGACAAAACGTCCTTTCCTAAAAGCTGGGCGACAAATTCTATCACGGGAAGTGCCTCAATAAATGCAGCAGATGCCATGTCTGAAACACGAGAGAATAAATGGAATGAAACAGTGTAAAGTTTCCATGTTTTACGTCGACATGGAAAAGAGAATTTATTACCAATGTTGAGGGAAAGTCCCATCTGAGTTGGCCTGATGCTCTGGTAAAAGCCACACCATGCCTCCAAGCCATCTCCGAGCTTTTGTGGCCTCCGTATATCCGGGGAAAAGAATGATCTCCCAATAGGACAAAACCTTGTTTAATAGCGCATACAGAAAACAGATTAATGAACCGTAAAACAAGCGCGTATACTCTGACAAGTCATTCAGTAGATTTCGCATTTACTTTTTCCATACCTTTTCATTGAGAGCTCTCTCAACACAATGTCGAGAATCTGAAGCGCTTCCTTTGGTCCATCCGCGCGCTTGCCGGCGAGAAATTGTCCCAAATGATGTAAGTTTGCTCTCGCGACAAACTTAATAACTACTTTATATTCCCTCTCTCTCCTGAGAATCAGCAAACCGATCATATCTTAGTATCATAACACTATCGTCCAAGTAAATCAAACTCAAGACATTTTATATCGGATGAAACGCCGATAAGCGTATGGTTTTATATATATTTTCTGTATGAAATCATATATTTCTGATTCCAATTTCCGAAAAGTATAATGAATGTATACACGTCTATTTAGGAAATTGATTAGCAGCGTGTAAAAGCAAAGAACAACAGTCATACTTAGGACCATTGACATTGTCCTCGTCATCAATGAGCTTAACACTGAACTCTTTCCAGACAAAAGGTAGTTCACCAGCTGTGTAAAGACTCTTTCTACCATCATAAGCAGGTAATCTCATCCCTAGCTCAGATTCTTTGTACTGCCTCACTAGTTCAGCAATAATAGCTCTGTTCAAAGGTCTTGATGCCACTTCAGGGCAAATGGTTACCTTCACAAGAAAAAAAAGAAATAGTTAGTGCAGTAAGACAGTTAAGAGGCTAATTCAGCATCATTATGACCCACTGAGAAAATAAAAGACTCATAAATGCCAGAACAAAGCAAAGGACAAAAGGCCAGAGATTTTCACTTGATAGTTGTACCTGCAAGAAGATTCAGACCATGCAAGAAGGGAAAAAGAAACATCACTACGCAAAATGAATGTCAGCAAAAGGGCCCCCTATGTTCATTGTAACATCCCTCTCAAAATTAAGTATTCTTCAAACTGGGGGGAGGGGGGAAATGAAACAAATAGAAAAACAATTAAAATATCCAAGGTTATCTTACATCATAATGGTTCAGCTCCTTGTCTGGCAACTCAGCAAAGAAATGGTTCGCCTTAACTATACATTTTGTCCCAAGCTGTCCAAAGCCAGGCCTAGTAGGGAAACTCAAAACCTTGCTCGAGCTAGGAAAGCCCCTAGTGCTTGCATCTTCTTCACAGAAGCTAGTAGTTCCATTACCAAACGATCCATTAGATAAGACCTTAACAATGGCTCGTGAATTCTCAACATGAACCGGCTTATTAGCAACGGTGCAAGGTCTCGAGCTCGGCCTCATAAAAGCATCACCTTGGTCCGATTTTCGAGCGCCTCTTCCCCTTCTTCTCCCTCTATTTTTCGACGGTGGAGAAGGGTGGTTGCTTTGAGGCTTGGTGTCATCACTTGGTGCACCTTTACCATTTTGCATATTCTTAGGAGGGTTCTTCTGAGCTGAGGTCTGAATATTGGGCTTGATCACTACGTTTTGTTCTGAGTTTTCTTTCATTTGCCTCGTAGGCATGGCTGTCAAGGGCGCTTTGAGCTTGTTCAGACAAGAGAACTTGGAGGGCTATTACCTTAACTTTTTTGCTTCAAATTTCTTCATTACAGTTCCTCAGAGAGTGATGACATGCTGGGGAAAAAGAAAACCATAAACAGAGAAATTAGAACATGTCAGGGAGACGAATCAAACCGAAAAAACTATACAAGAAGGGAAAGTTCATACTCATGAAGCAAAAGATTATACAGCAAAGAGCAAAGAATAGGCCACGTGAGAGTTTCAATAATGAGAATCAAAATCATTGTCCCAAGAAAATTTGAAAATAAATTGGATAAAAAAAAAGAAAAAAAGAAGACGACTTTGCTTACCCATTGCACAGCCATAAATGAAGAAATATATTTTTATTAAAAGAAGAGGAAAATTTTCTGACAAAATAAATATCCTAAATCTCTTTGCAAGAATCTGAAACTGGGAAAGAAAATCCATGTTGGAGAGATGAAGTTTGGTAAACTCACAAAGCTACATTCATATGGAGACAAAAAGAAAGAGCTACAAAGATCTCAAAAAAAAAAAAAAAACCATCTTCACTGCTTCTATTAGCAACCCAATATGTGGAAACAGGCGGAGAAGAAACCAAGAAACAAAAAAAAATCAAATCTTTGACAATTAAAAAAAAAAAAGATGCACATGTGAAATATAATATATAGTGTTACTATTACATCAATGAAAATGTAATCAAATAGTGGAAATACCCAGAAGACTAAACCATAGTCCATCTTGTCCCCTAACCAAAATCAATACTTGTAGCAGGAAAAACAGAAAAAAGCTGTGAATAAATCCAAGATAGTAAGGACACTAACAACAAATATAGGTACATGCACACCTATGTGTGTGTAAAATATGTGTGTTTCTGTGTGTGTAAATATATATATGTGTATATCCAGCAAAGGCCTAAATAAATGTGAGGACACAAATATTACTGCTCAAGAAAAGAGAATAATAACGCCTAGAAAGCTACAAAAGCAAACACAAACAAATCCATCCAATTAAAAGGAATAAACATTGAAAAACTCACTGGGAGATCAACGTCTCAAGCAGATATTGCCTTCAAGGACAATGACATTTCAACACAAAGGGATTATTATTACACAGTGAAAAAAAAAAAAGATAACTAAAATGTTCGATATTTTAACTCATATGAGTCCTATCCAAAACTATTGTGCTCAAAAGATTTAGACTGAACTCACCGTGAATGATGAACAATGAAAGACTAGATTTTTAATGAACATAAGCTTTGAATCTGAAACATGGCTGTAGTCAACAACGCAAAAGAAAAAAAAAACCTTTCAAATCGACAAAAAAAAAACCCCAACATTAGTAATAAACGAGTTGCCGTTCAGACACTGAACTCACCTTGAAGGTTTCAACTTTAATAAACATAAGCTTTGATCAGACGATGGGCTTTTATCAGCAACGTAAAAAGACCCTTTAAAAGATTAAAGAAACTCGATAAAACTAAAAGAGTCTGGGGAAAAAAAAGAGAGAAGATAATAAAGTTTGGTACTTTTCCTTTGTGGGGATGTGTTTCAGCAAACTCAGATTGCGTGCAAGAACACTGTTACTGTGTGTGAGGTGAGTGAGTTGGGATGTATCGAAGAGTAGAGAGAGAGAGAGAGAAAAAGAGGGTGATGATGATAATGAATCTTTCATACACGCATGCAAGTGGTTTTGGTGCTTCTCTTTATCACGTGTAAAGACTCATAACTTTGCTTGTTTTTTCTTACACACTTGTAAACTGCTACACACGGCTATAAAAACACCAAAACTACCTAACGAGCTTTCTCTTGCAGCCTCGTGTCTATCGATTCAATCCTTAAAAGCTTTTAGAGCAATTAAAAAACGATGAAAGAAAACAAGAATATAGGTGCAAAGATACTCACGCAACAAAGACATAGATAGATAGGTGCATCTAAAATATTCATACCTCATTTATTGCCTTTGGTGGTGGTAGACATTATTGTGGGACGTGGGAGTTGGATATCGAATGTGTATTAAAGGAAAAAGAAGCTTTTTTTAATATATATACACCAACACATTATTTATTTTATATATATATATATATATAAAACCAATGAGGAACAGAAGAAGAATAATTCGAACTTGCAGTGCTCTCACCACTGCAGAGACTTCAATACATCTCTCTCTCTCTCTCTCTCTCTCTCTCTCTCTCTCTCTCTCTCTCTCTCTCTCTCTCTCTCTCTCTCTCTCTCTGAGTTGTCTCTAGGCAAGCCATGTCCCAAAGTCTTTTGTTTGCTAAAGCAGTCAAGCATTGGGTAAGATGTAACGGTCGGTTTTGAGTTGAAGCTCACATAACACAAGACTTTGTAATAGCAGTAAAAAAAAGATAAGAGTGGGGCCCACATAAAGAAGTGTTGGTAAGCGGTCTGGGCTTATCTGTGTTTAATCTTTTTTGGATATATGGAAATGATTATTAACGTTTTATTTATTTATTTGCTTAAATTAAAAGTCGAGTAAATGTTCTGAGCCAACAAAAACAACAGATGCTACTCATCGAAAAAAGCTGATAGAGAGGGTTTTACTCCTTTGGATTTTACTCCCATTTCATATTTGTACTTTTATTTAGGTTACATTACATCTCCTTCAAGTGTTTTTTTGAATTGATATGAATAAAAATAAATAAATAAATAAATAAAAAGAAATTACACTAATAGATTTGATGAGGTCAAAGATGAGTAGAGTGAACTTACTTGAAAAATAAATAGTTCGTCGAGCCTAAAATATGACATGAAGTCGACTCATTTACACCCTATACATTTGTTTAAAATGTAAATACAAATTTTTAAAAGAGTATATATCATAACTTGTCATTAAATTTTTTATTTTTTTTTACACATTTGGCCATTCATACGCACGAGAAATAATTATTACGATCCAGGAAAGGTCTGATTGTCTTATAATGGTTAATGGGGTCCAATGGTGAAAAAAAATTAAATTATCAAATTAATAATTATTGTTGTCTTAGGCGTCAATCAGTTCAATGCAAAAGTATGGAAAAAAACATATGAAATTTGCTCAATGCAAAACTACATTTTTTTTTAAATAAAAATAAAAATTGGGCTGTTGTGTGTGATTGAAAATTGATATATGTTATCATTGCGCTTTTGAAACTCATGGTTTCATCATTATTGTGTATATCACCTTTAGTGAGGATTTGGCTAATAAGTTAAAATAGAATAAAATTAAAAAAAATGATTTTTTTTTTTTTTTTGAGATGGTTTGTACTGAAAATGGTGATGTCAGTGCCTTGATGATTTTACCTTTACGTAAAATGTTTTTATACATGGATTTATGAAATTTCACGGGGTAAATTGTAGTTTTCTATATTTAATTTTATTTATTTATTTATTTTTATCTTTGTTCAGTTTCTACAACTGAAATGCTATGCATATTAAGGACAAGTCGTTTTCCCTCGAGACAAGTCATGAATATGTATGACAAGGAAATAACAATAGGAAATATAGGAATTTTCAGAAGCTTGTCGATTATATAATAATATTATTTCATAGAGCAAAAAAACAAATTACCAATACTCTACGTAGTTTATAGGATAAACAAAATACCTCTTCGTCAAATTGGATATTAATCATTTACTATTTAAATCATATATTTAACTAAATTCAACGCATGTAAATAAAACACATTTTAGTTATAATTAAAAAAATATTTTATTGTGTAAGTAACTGAAATTCTGGGAACATTTTATAGTGGATGACACGATAGAATAATATAAAGATAGAGCTGGATGGGCGATATTTGTTTTCTTACTATTATATTTTTAAAAATAATAATAATAATTTCAATTTGGTTTTTGTGGTTTGAATATTCAAATAATAACAAAACTTTGGTATATTAATGGTAGCGGACAAAAAAAGGGATATTAGAGTGAGATTTTCGAGAGAAGACCAAATAATATTAATAATAATAAATAAATAAATAAAAAGGAAGTAATAAGTCCAAAACCATGAAATGCGGCACCACCTAACATTTCTCCAAAAAAAATAAAATAACAATAAAAATAAAATTTGTGGTGTGGTTTTGATTGTCTTTTAGAGTTTAGTCACATAACAATATGATGTTATTTTTATTTTGTTCGTATATATGACACAAATATATATATATATAGTAGTAACTCTATTTAATTCGAATATATGCCTTTAGCAAAGAGATTATAGTTTGTAACTAATTAGGCAGTGACAAACTAAATTAAATCGGCCCACCACACAGAAATATTAAGATCAGCTTTATTATTATCTTTCTATTTTATTATTGCTCACAACCTTAGAGTAACTTCTCAATTGATTTGGTATGTTATTTTTTTTTTCAATTTTACCCTTCAATTGTAAGTTTATTCCAATTTTATCCTTTAATTAAAATTTCATCAATTAAACATTTTAATCTAAGAAAATTTTAAAATATAAAATATTATATATTTTTTTATTACACGCATTGTGCGTAAAATACTAGTTATTATTATTATCCATTTTTTTAAACATATAATTTGATATATGCAAAGCACATTTGTCCTTTTGTACAAGTTAAAAGTACTGTCCAAGCCACATTAGTCCCACTTACTACTTTTTTTCTTTTTTTATTCTAATGAAACTCATAATACTTGAATAATAAAAAACTTTGGCCCGAATTACCAAAAACAAAATATTGTATGATTAGATATATAATGAAACACGAAAAATGATTGCATAATAAATAAAAAAAATAAAAGTAATATATATACAGTGTTTTGTCAGGTGGGTGGTGAGTGTGTTGGCTTCAATACTCTTGAGATTTGTAAAGTTCCTTACTCCACGCGTGCAATTAATCATATTTTTTTAAAAAAAAATTAAGCTTATAATAAAAATAATTAAATTACGGTTTCATTTCCCAATTGTTCAATCATGCAACTGAACAATTGTTGCATCATCATACATAATTTTTTTAAAAATATATAATTAATAATCTGAAATATTGAAAGGGCTTTATCTATCCATCCATTCATCACTTTATGCTTTTATTATTGAGAGAAGGAAAAGCTTTAGAAAAGGTTGTTTTGTTGGGACCGAAGGAGTATAGTTCTTCAATTTATGTCCAATACTTTCTTTTTCTCTAAAAAAAAAGAATTTGACTGGTAAGCTTTTGCGTGCTTTATAATAATTATTACTTTCTTTTTATATTTAAACTTTTTTGCTCTTTGTGTGACAGATCTTATTCCGAAGTTGCATATTGGGAAACATGCTTAGTCTTTACTTTTAGAAAAATAATATATATATATATATCATTAATATAACTAGGTTAAAACTTAAACATAGCATTCCACATTTTAGCTCGGCCCAACTAAAGTCTCCAATAGGCCCAAATTTAATTAGGCCTAAGCCCGGCCCATTTATTTGTCTGCCATTGACTTAGACTTGTAAGAGATAGAAAGGTAATGAAAACGAAGTTGACTTGTGAAAAGTCAACGAGTTTTAATATAAAAATTGAAGAAAGAAGAGCTAAAACAACAGTGCCCGGCGAGGATATAAACAGAGATTATGAAATCGTCGTTCCGAGAAGCAACATACTAATAAGTAAGGTTAATTAACGATTAAACAATCATCATCCAATGGCCTTCATAATCTTCACAAATTCTTCGTAGTTAATCTGACCATCTCCGTTTAGGTCAGCTTCTCTAATCATTTGGTGGGCATCTTCATCCGTTAATGCTTCTCCAAGATTTATCATCACGCGCCGAAGCTCCATTTAAAAAATAAAATATTCAGACAATATTATTTTTACGTTAATTACCAAATTTAATGATGCAATTACCAACTATGTTATGGTATTACCTCAGTAGCAGAGATGTAGCCGTTTTGATCCTTGTCCAACAGTTTGAAAGCTTCTTTGAGTTCATCTTCAGCATCTATTTCCTACACACAAACATATTACAATCATATAACGTAGAGTGTGTGTAGTGTGGAAATATATATATTATATATATATAGTTAAATTACTTCCATGTTATTGGCCATGAGATTCATGAACTCGGCAAAATCTATGGTCCCATTTCCGTCGGAATCGACTTCATCGATCATGTCTGTTAGCTCTTCGTCGGTAGGGTTTTGGTCCATAGATCTTATAACAGTTGCTAATTCTTCCTTTGTAATACAGCCTGCAACTCATATATCGTCTTCATCATCTTAAATAAATATATGTATATATATATATATGTAAATACTAGCTAGCCTAGCCATGTCACAAGATGGAAGCAAAATAGGAAGAATTCCTTAAAACGTGTATGAATGAATACTAACCATCACCGTCCTTATCGAAAAGACAAAAGGCTTCGTAGAACCTAAGAAGCTGTTCTTCATTCAACAGTCTTTCCATGAATATCTTTTTTCTTTTCTTCTTCTAATTTTCTTCCTACTTCTTTGCGTTGTGTGTGTATGAGAGAGAGAGAGAGAGAGAGAGAGATGATATAAATTTCAATGATAGGTGGGAGTATATGTAGGGAATATCAAAGCCTTAAATTTGGGTCTTCATCAATTATAATAATCAAATGATATATATATATATATTAAAGTCAATTCGATGTACTATAGTAGCAAGTGCAACACCTAAACACACACCACCATTTACGATATGTGTGGTAGAACTCGGCAATACACTTACACACACACTTACACACACTCACAAACACACACACACACACACATAAACATTAGGAGGACTTGTGTAGTGATTAAGACAAAGATCAATAAACATTTTTGAAAGACTTATTTGTACGCGGTTTTGCTTGCCATGAGTTTTGTTTTTTTGTACGCGCATTTAACACGACGACTAAAAAAAATATCAATAACTCCCTTTACATAAATAAATGTATTCAAGAACTAAAAATAAATAAAAGAATAGAAAAGGAAAACGTATTCCGTCAGCTTTGTCCTTTAGCTTCAATGGATCAACGCGAATTTCCTTGCCCACCAAAACATTCTTTAAATTCAGACATTTCAACGAAAATCTGCCGAAAGTAATACAAAAATAGGGTTTGGCTATTTGAAGGAATAATTAATTAATGTCTCCTAGTTGACTTATTGAATAGGATTTATTTTCTTAAATCAACTGAGATTTTTCTTTTGTTTGCCAATCTTAAAGATTATCTTCTCCACACACACTTACACACACTAATATCAACAACTAAAGTGAGATAGAAACTAAATTCTACAAAGGGGAAGTTGAGAAATTAATCTCACCTTAGTTGGCATCAAGCTAGGAGATAACGTATTAGTACTAAACCTATTACCATGCTCACCAACTTACAAAATAACCAGAAGAAAAAAAAGGAAAAAGAAAAAAAAAAACACTCATAGCATATCAAGATGGGCCCAAGCTACGGCCCAATTCACTGAATATCAGGCTGGGTCCGACATGGCGAGCCGAGGTCGGGCGGCCGTATGGGTCCATGCGTGGGAATCGCCTCGGGCTGACCGGCTGGGACGTTTGATTCTGGGCCAGGGTTTGGCCAGCGTGAGCCGGCTGGCGGTGGTTCGGACGGTGGAGTCGGGTCGAAGTGGGGCAAGTACGGGTCACGTGGAATATCCGGCGGAGATTTGCGTGGGAAGTATGTCGGGTCATGGGCCTTGACGTCCGTTATGTAATAACTAACGGGGATAATATTACGGCGGGAGTGGTGGTTTAGGGTATAAAGTGGGATCGTTTTCTTCACCAAAAGTGATGAGAATGTTGACATTCTCTTTCTTTTCTTCTTACTAAAGCTAATAAGGTTATATGGTTTGATGTTATAACAGACGAAATAAAAGGATACACTTTTTTTAGCTCTATCTTATGCAAATGATGTGTATATTTATAGTCGTGGCATTGACATGACACGTGGACTACATGCAATAGTGGACATGCTATTTTCTTTTTTTAGAGTCTAATCACATGAAGATTCTTGATTTCAGGCTGATCTATATTTTTTTATTTTTTATTTATTTATTTCTTGGTAGTTATCGAGTACATTAGGAGGATAAACTGCAGAATACTTCGTGTGCTAGGTGTTTCTTGTCTTCTTCTCTTTGCATACATGCATGTTAGAAACTCACTGTGTAAATCGCCTTCTTTCTTCATCCCTGCGTGTTTCACCATAATATTCCTTACACTGCTGCTGGTAAATCATTACCCAAAGAACAAAAGTGAAGCTTATCATCAGCCATGGCAGTCACCACATTGATCAGCGAAGAACACACACTTCGCCGGTCGCTCCATCAAGAATCTTCAAGGCCTCAATACATTAACACCAAGGGAGATTTCACTCTTAGAGAGAAGAGGATGTGAAAGCTGGGAAAAGGAAAGAGTTCTTGGGATTTACAAGGTTGTCGAGGCTTATCTGCTTCAGAATCCACATGCATAAAATAATTATGCTTGAAATGATATCATAATATATATAATGGTCAATAAATCAATAATGGTTATGTATGGCTTGTTTGCATGATTATTGAATAAGGTGTGTTCTAAACTTGGTTTTCTTTCATTGAACTCCATATTGTCTCGTTATATTTTGTAATATTCAAGATTGTGTAATAAATTAAATAAAACGAAGAGATATTGCTAAATAGGGCATACATACATACATACATACATACACAAATATAATTAGTATATATTGATTGACTCGATAAATCAGAAGCTTCATTTTTGTCTTTTAGAAGCAAAATCTTATCCTTGAGATGAAATAAAATATAAGATATTTACAAGCAACTGCCGTTGTTGAAGGTTGATTATTTCTTACATATATATTTTTTCTAATCTAATGTTACTCAAATTTTGGGGTTTCCTATGAATTATTTTTGTCTATCCATTTATCCTTTTTTTATTTATTAAAATTTAATTTGATTGGACAAAAGATTGAAATTCAACTCTTTTAAGTTTGACAAAAAGATATATATCATTTCATTCAGAGAATTTTGTCGTTTTCTGTGATTATTAATCTTTGGTCGATATTTTCCTAATAAATCGATTTTATAAGGTACCCAATAATTGAGTTCCACGTCATTATCAGCGTGAAGGGATAGTGCAAACTTCATTTGCTTAGCTTAATTAACAAATCCCTACTATTTCAACTGTATTTTTTTTTAGGTGGAAAACGACGTTGTTATTACTTTTGGACCATATTTCTTACAAATTAATATTATGTTATAACTCAACAAATGGCTTCTATGATAAGAGATGTAACTTCGATGATAATAATATAGACAAACGAACTATCTGGGATAAGCTTCAAAATACTGAGGGCATTGTAATTAACTAATTCATGGGAAAATATATTAAAGCATTTCTATAAATATTAAACCTGGGTTTAGTTGACCATTAACCAAGTTCGTTTAACATGTTACATTTTTTTTAAAGAAAAAAATATATAATTACATAAATAACATATATTGTACTGTTACACTGTCAAAGAACAGTTCCAAAATTAAATAATGAAAACAATTGCTTAGCATGTCATTTTCATGGAGAACGTGAATGAATTAAATAATTATAGGACCCATGATCATAAATATCATAGTAATACCCTAATAACGCTAAATTTATGCAAGCCTTTTCAAAAAATGGACCCATTATTTATCTATTTATTCATAATTATAATATAATCTTTAAAGGGGCAATGTGTACCATTCCTATTGAACTTAAATGCCAGAAGTTTGATCCCATGCATTATAATAAAGCATTCTTAAATTTGATGACTATGCTGTGCTAGGTGCTATCCCAATTCTAAAGTATATCGTAAATTAATTATGGTAGAAACATTAAAAATTAATTAATATATTAGTAGTTTCACTTCCCCTAAACAAAATGACAACACGATGTGTACATTTTTTCATATATAAATAACATGTTAAAGGTAAAATAATGGATAATAAAGCATTTGAGATACAACCTTTTGATTAGGCTATCCATAATATTACAACCTTATCCAAAATGAAATTATTATGCAAGTAACTTTCTTGTTAAAAAAAATTAATATTACAATTTCAATTAAACACACGAGAAAATCAAATGAGATAAGATAAAAATTTCAAATAAATGCATCATCCATTACATTGCAAAAAAAAAAAAATAATAAATAAAAGGCTCTTAGAAAGATAGTACATTTTCAAAAGCCGTCCAAATACACTCGTCGTACCAAATCACTACCCTATCAATCAAAGTTAATCCAACGCCTCAGAATACGCCACGTGTCCAATTGCTTCCAAATGCTTTTTCCTATATAAACACACTTCTCCAAACAGCAATCGAAGGAAAGACGATTGTACCTAAAACTGAAACACGAGGAAATACACAAGTTAGAAATCGCCGGAATATGAGTTTGCCGGCCAAAATTTCCGACTCAGATATCAAGTCATTCTATCGCATTACCCTTCTATCTCTTCATTACACAAACCAATCGAGCTCGAAATTTTTTTTTGTCTTTGTTGCCGTCAGATTACTGAGCTTTACCTTCTGAGCTTCCATTTTCCGATGAGGATCCAACCAATCGAGGATTCCCAAAACGACGCCGTCTTCCCGAAGCAGCCGCCACAGCCTGCGTCGAAGTCGAGGCTGAGGCGTCTCTTTGACCGACCATTCAGAAGGGAAAACGACGCCGTCGTCGCGGTGCAGCCTCCTGAGTTTGAGCCCACCTCGCTTTGGTTGGATAAAATGGTACGGAATTTCATTGAAGGCTCTGTCAGCATCAACGATAGAGCAGCTAAAGCTGGGAAGAATCGATGCAATTGCTTTAACGGAAATGGTAACGACAGTTCAGACGGCGAGGATGAGTTTGATTCCTTCTTCGACTCTGTAAAGCCCAACTCGCTGTCGGCTTCTGACTGGTCTGATGCCCTAAAGGTGAATAGTTCTTGAACATATCAAACGATGCAAAGATGATTGCTGAATATTTGCTGCTTTTTTTATTTTTTTGTGGTGCTTTAGAGTTTGATACCTTGTGCGACGGTGGTTGAAAGAAATCTGCTGGCGGAGACATCGAAGATTGTGGATAAGGTTGGCAAGAATTCTAACAGGAAGGTCGCAGAAGGTCTGAAAGCTCTCGGCTATGGCGCATCCCTCTGTGTGTCCAAATGGGAGAAATCTTCATCGATTCCAGCTGGTAATAAGCTTTGATTTTTCGATTCTTCGGAGATTTTCTTTTTTCTGGGAAAAGAAAAAGTTTCGATTTTGAGTTTGACTGATTTTGAATTCGCTACGATCGCAGGCGTTTACGAGTACATTGACGTGGTGATCGGCGGTGACCGCCTGATCGTCGACGTTGACTTTCGATCGGAGTTTGAGGTCGCGCGGCCCACGGCCTCCTTCAAACAGATCCTCCAATCTCTGCCGTCGGTCTTCGTCGGCAAGCCCGACCGTCTCCTCCAGGTTGTATCGATCGCCTCCGAGGCCGCGAGGCAGAGCTTGAGGAAGAAAGGCATGCACGTCGCGCCGTGGCGCCAGGCCGAGTACATGAAAGCGAAGTGGCTTGGTCCGTACACTCGGAAGCCGGCGGCGGCGCCATCGTCTTCCTCGTTGAGAATCGATGATAATACTTCGAACGCCGTCGTTGGGAAAGAAGAGGAGGCTGTGGAAGATAAAACGACGTCGGGCGGCGGAGCAGGTGAGACCGATGTGGTGACGTGGCAGCTGCCCGCGGTCAGGTATCGGAGTTTGGATAGAGCGGTCGTTGCGACTGGATTGGCTTCGATGTTCAAATAAAAAAAAAAAAAACTGTTTTTTTTGGGGTGAAAATAGAGAAATTAAATATAAAAAAAATCAAGGATATTAATGATATTTTTGCGGAAAAAGAAATATTATGAGGAAGAGATGAATGTAAATATTAAATGTTTGGGACTATTTTATAAATTTATATTATGGGAAGTCTCTGACAATTGATTTGATCTGTATCTGAAAGATGGAAGCTCTAAGGAGACTTACAGACTTCTGAAGACTTTCATTATAATAATAAATATATTTGGAAAATTAATCATTAATTACATACGCAATACTTTATATCGTACGATCTGTAGCGTTTAAAGGGCAGATACTATAATCATAAAACTCTAATAATCTTCATATATAAATGATCGCAAGGCATTTAATATGACTAAGACATAAAAGAAGGGATAAAAAATAAAATGTAACATGGTCCATTTAATCATTCTTTGCCATTTGCGGCAGTTGTTCTTTGATCCAAAAGTATGTGATTCTCAGCCCATCCTAAGACAGATCATTACAAAAAGGAATAATAGTGACTATAATGGGCCTATTAATTGAGTGAGCTTCCATTTTATTTAATTTGTACGTTGAAGTTGAAGTCCAATTAAAGTTTAGTTGGTTTTATTTTCGTTGATTTCCATTTTTTTTTTCCTTGAAATTTTGGAGAGAGAGAGAGAGAGAGAGAGAGAGAGAGAGAGAGAGTGGTGCAATAATAGTCGATGGAATGGGTTTGTCAGCGTCAATTTATAACAATCGACCTACCAAATGTCCATATTTATTACATATCTATCAAATTAAGGCTTAAGCTATAATTCAATTCATCAACGAAATGATTATATAATATATGCAATATGAAGGATTGATTGATTAAATAGGATGCGTTTATGTGGGATTAATTAAGTTTTACCAAACAAAAACTTATTACTTTCGCATGGTTTTTGTATGCTACTATTTACAAAGTCTTGGAATAAAGAATAACATTTAATGAATATACATTTGATCTATTTAGGTCACCCAATAGCCATGATACAAACCATGTGCATTTGTCATATCCAGCTAGCTAGCTATCAATTAATTGTAATAAAAACTAGCATTTTATAATTTTAGAAAATATGTGAAACGAAAAAGTCAAAATATCCATGCTTCTTAAATAACGCATTTAATATGACTGAACTGATTGATACTGTATTCTATTAAACTATGCAACGACTCTTTGTCAAAGCTTAAAATAATATTTAGATATTACTTTTGAATGAATATCATTCCCACAAACACCACAAATCTTGTGGTATACCAATCAAATAAATGGAAGTGATGAATTAGAACAACAACAACAAAAAAATAAAGAAAAAAATTACAACTTACATTTCCTAACCTTAACATCACCTTACAACATTTGGTCATTGAAAAAATTAAATTAAATAAATCACTGCTTAACCAAAGTCTCAATATTAATTAATAGTAGCAACCCTCGGCACTTTCACGGGGAACTCGCCGATCTCATCCATCCAAGGATTCTTCTCCCGGGTCGGGTCCACCGTCCTCAAGGCCCGCCACACCGCGCTATTACACTTAAAGCCCGACCCGAAAGCAATCTGCCACGTCCGATCTCCCTTCTTGATCCGACCCTTAGCTTCGGTGTAAGCCAATTCGTACCACAATGAGCTGCTCGAAGTGTTGCCGAACCTATACAGCGTCATCCTCGACGGCTCCATGTGCCACTCGCTCAGCTCAAGATTCTTCTCAAGCTCGTCCAGCACCGCCCTGCCGCCGGCGTGTATGCAGAAGTGCTCGAACGCCAGCTTGAAATCGGGAATGTAGGGTTTGATCTTCATCTTGAACACTTTTCTGCCCACGAGGGTAAGGAAAAACAGTAGCTGTTCGGACATGGGGAGGACCAACGGGCCTAGGGTTGTGATGTTTGTCTTTAGGGCTTCGCCGGCCACGGCCATTAGGTCTTTGGACAGTGCCACGCCTATCTGTTTGGTGCTGTCTTCCTCCTGGAAGACGCAGCCGTAGCTCTTGTCGTCCGAGCCCTTGTGGGTCCGGACGGTGTGGATCAGCTGGTACTTGGCTCGCCTTCGGTCGGAGGATTTGTTCGATAGTAATATGGCGGCTCCTCCCATTCGGAAGATGCAGTTAGAGACGAGCATAGAGCGGTTGTTTCCGAAGTACCAATTTAGGGTTATGTTCTCCATGCTTACCACAAGTGCATAGGAGTTTGGTTGTACCTATATAGTTTCATTACAAAGAATTGAAGTCGAAAACTTAGCATTTTTAGTAATAATCGAAGGAGATTAAAGAAAAAAGGGTTTTACTTAGGTATATCAAACACCTAATCGAAAACATATAACTAACCTGCAGAAGTTGTTTGGCAAGATCTATTGAAATCAAGCCAGCACTACAGCCCATTCCACCAAGGTTATAGCTCAAGACATTACCCCTAAGCTTGTAATGATTCACGACCATAGCCGAAAGCGAAGGCGTGGGATTAAACAAGCTGCAATTCACTACAAGGATCCCAATGTCCTTAGCCTTAACGCCCGTCTTGGCGAACAAGTCATCAATGGCGCCGAACATGACCATCTCAGCTTCTTTTCGGGCCTCAGCCATGCAAGGGTCAGCCGGGACTCGCAAGAGGGCCTCGGGGAAATAGGTCTTCTGTCCCAAGCCGGACCTTTCGAGGATCTTCTTTTGGAACTCTAGGTTGTCCGAAGTGAAAACCCCGGCCTTTTCCGACCGGTCCATGAAGAGCTCCTTACTACACATGACCTCAGGCCCGGCCTTGTAGCAAGCGAAGTCGACTAGGTAGACCTTTCGAGGCCTAGTCATGAAGTATAGTGTCCCCAAGAAGACGATTAGGGTCGAGCAAGAGACGACGGATAGGAAGTTGAACTTGAGGTGGTCGTATAGTACGAGGAGGTCGGCGACGGTGACGGTGGAGAGGTGGAGAGAGAAGATTCCGAGCAAAGGGATTAGGAGCAAGTACATGGCGTGTGAGATTAAGTAGTGGTAGCCTAGCTTTACGTACTTGAGCCTAACGGATAGGAGGAAGTTTGGGAGGTTGTTGGCTCGTTCTTGATTGCTGGCTTCGACGGAGACTTTTCTTGATTCGAACTGTCTTCCATTTCGGACATCGTCGTCTCCCATTGTTGGTCGAGGTAAGGACAAGCTTGTTTGCAAGAAAATAAATGGGTGTGTTTTTTTGACGAAGGTGAAGAGTGGGAAATGTAATGTATTTAAAGAAGTGATTATTCAACTGCCCCAACGAACTTGAGTTTATAGCATTGAATTCTATGCCAGCGAGGAAATTACTGGTTTTACTTGTTGTGCATTCATACGTGTTGAATTAAGACATGGGCCCACGCCATCTTCTATCTTCGAGGAGAAAAAAATAATAATAAAAAATTCAATTTTTATTACCTATTGAGTCCTCCATGGTAAGAAAAGGGAAGCCCATACTATACTACCCTACACCCCATCAATTGCATTGCATTAAGACTTGGGATTAGCTTTATCTTGAATTAACTATGGAGGCCATTTCTCGATTAATGTTTGATTGATTTTTCTAGAGAAAGCAATTAATGGCTCGATGCAACGTCCAACCATCGTCTCCCAACTAACAATACGATTGCATTTTGAAGTGACTATCTATATTAAAACCCTTATTTGAAGTGTTAGGTTTAAATATTTATATTGAATGGTAAATGGAATATAATATTTTTAGGTAAAGATCTATCAACCCATTGACTAGACGATCCATCTCCATCCCATTGACTAGACAAATCTTGGTTCAACTACTTGGAGAATATATCATTCAAATTGGTGGTTTAACTAAGTGGTTGATGAAATAATATATCTTTATTCCATCATCATGTGGTAATTTGTAATTTAGGTTCACATGATAATCTTACAATCTTCACTAATAATAAATACAATAATGAGAGTGTGTTTTTAACAGCGTTACAATAAGTTCTTCTTCAGTAGGGACGCGCGTAAGTATCTTACAAGTTATATTACAAAGTACTTCTGTAAATTGACAGCGATCAATGAGCCGCCATGAACGGTCAAAATCTTGCAATTTATTTCCATTGTTTAGAGTATATAAATATTTAATTATTATTTAATATAATAGATATGTATTAATTGACAGGATGATTTGGACTGCATTAAAAGTACACAATAAGCCTGTTAAGTATAGAGGTCGAGCCCATATAAGTAGCAACTAATTGAGTATTTCTAAGGCTCACAAAAGATGGGCCTTTGTATATAGATCAATGATGTGCCTAAACAATAACATACCAATTTTAATAATATAATTCGGAAGCCATTTTATATATTTATATGTTATCGTGAAAAGGCAAAGGACAAACTAAAATAGTATAGTAAATATAAATCTCAAATGAGCATTTGCACATTTTTTAATATTCGATTAGTAGAATAAGCACACACCATGAAGTGTTTTCCACCTCGGAATCCAAATCTTTGTCATCTAATCAATATTTAATTAGCATAATTATGACAATAAAATAAAGTCCATTACATGATTGACCATATCAACTTCAGAAAAGTAGTGCGTTTCAGCTTGCAGATATGGCAAATACGTACATACATATATATATATATATATATATATATTCTAAACTTATTCAATTTGGAAGCTCTTTCGTTTATGTTTAATTAATTAATTTCAGCATATCAGATAATATTCAAATCTATAAGGCACCGAGAATAGATACATTTATATATGACATGTGTATATCTACCTTATGTATAGGCAACATATTTTGAGATAAAGATATGATTAGAATTAGTTAGGATCCTCTGTAACGTGTACATATACAGTGTAAATTCTGCGATATCAAAAGAAATAAGACCGTAAGTTTTGCACGGTTTCCTCATGGTATCAGAGCCATGGCTACTTCAAAATCCGACGGAACAAATAAAATGAATCCATCTTATCTATTGTCTTCCAATGATAACCCGGGAAATTTGATCACCCAGGTTCAGCTGAAAGAAAACAATTACGACGAATGGTCGCGAGCAATATGGACGGCTTTGCGAGCAAAGAAGAAAATTGGATTCATTGACGGGAAAGAAGAACAACCAGCAGAGGATTCGCCCGATCTGGAGGATTGGTGGACTGTGGATTCGATGTTGGTGTCTTGGATACTGAACATTATCGATCCATCTCTAAGAAAGACTGTTACACATCAAGAGGTGGCGAAGGACATGTGGGATGATCTACGTGAGCGATTTTTCGTGACAGACGGGACGAGGGTTCACCAAATCAAAGCAGAGATTGCTGGGATGAAACAGTCGGGATCGACAATTGTGACTTATTATGGCAAACTGAAGATGTTGTGGGACGAATTAGCCGCTTATGATCAGTCGCCTACTTGCCAGTGTGGGGGATGTACGTGCAAACTGTCACAACAACTCGATAAGAGGCGCGAGGAAGAAAGGCTCCATCAATTTTTGATGGGCTTGGACGATGCCATCTACGGGACCGTACGCTCCAACATCTTGAGCACCACACCACTTCTCTCCGTCAGCAAGGCATATTCTATGATGTGCCAGGAGGAAAGGGTGCGTGGCGGTGGAAAGGGGAAGACAAATTCTGTTGAAGCGGCGGTGATGGGTTTTTCTGCCCAATTTGGTTCTGATGCACAACGACAAGGAGGAGGCCAGCGTGACAGATCGATGACCTGCACTCACTGTCACAAAAGTGGGCATGATGCCGAGACTTGTTTCAAGATCATTGGCTACCCTGACTGGTGGGAGCAGCGCAATCGCGGTGGCAACGGCAATGGGCGTGGTGCTGGGAATGGGCGCGGGCAGCAAGGAAGTTCGCGTGGAAGGGCAGCAGCCCCTCGAGCCAACATAGCGCAGGTCGAAGCGCCAGCGATTGGACAACACCATGCGGTAAAGGATGGCACAGAACAGCACCAACAACCTACGATGACCGACGAACATTGGAATGCATTTATGAGTTTCTTAAATTCATATAAGGCTGCTGGTGGCAATGAAAAAATGACCGGTAAGAAAATTTCGAAATGGATTATCGATTCGGGAGCTTCTCGACATATGACTGGTATGTTGCAGTGTTTCATGTGTCTAAAAAATATTATAGCAAGTGCTGTGGGTATGCCGGATGGTCGTACAACTTTGGCAATGAAAGAAGGCATGATTGATTTTAATGAGGATATGTCTTCGAAGAAAGTACTCTATGTTCCGAATTTGGGCTGCAGTTTGCTCTCGGTTTCCCAGTTGATAGATGAATTGAATTGTGAGGTTTTATTTACTAAAACTTCTTGTGTTGTGCAGGACCCCAATACGAAGACGGTGATTGGACTGGGTGAACGGCGAGAGGGGGTATACTATCTCCAACCTGTGACAGAGGTCAAAGCTTTGGTTGTTCAACGACAAGAGAATTTTGAGCTCTGGCATAGGCGTTTGGGGCATCCGTCTCCTAGAGTAGTGGTTGTCTTCCTCATGTTAAGATTGGTGGTTCTGATAATAAATTGTGTGATGCGTGTCAGAGAGCTAAACAAACACGCAAAGTATTCGTTTTGAGTGGAAATAAAGCAAGTGCTTGTTTTGAAATGATACATTGTGATTTGTGGGGTCTTATCGGGTCAAATCCTCAGGAGGCGCATCATATTTTCTGACTATTGTTGACGATTTTTCAAGAGCAACTTGGATTTATTTGTTATCTCATAAATCCGAAGTGAGTGATGTGTTGAGGAATTTTTTCTCTATGGTTAAACTACAGCATAATAAAGAGGTGAAAATTCTGAGAAGTGATAATGGAACCGAATTCACTTGTATGAGTGATTATTTGCTTCAAAATGGCATTATTCATCAAACCTCATGTGTAGGTACTCCTCAACAGAACGGGCGTGTAGAAAGAAAACATCGTCATATTTTGAATGTTGCGCGGGCTTTGCGGTTTCAGGCACATTTGCCCATTGAGTTCTGGGGTGAGTGTGTTTTGACTACCGGTTACTTAATTAATCGTACTCCTAGCAAACTTCTTGGTGGTAAAACTCCTTATGAGTATCTTTATGGGAAGGTCCCTGAATATGGTTATTTACGTGTGTTCGGGTGTTTGTGTTATGCTAAGGACTTGAATCGACATCATGACAAATTTGCTAGTCGTAGTCGTCGGTGTGTGTTTTTGGGATATCCTTACAGCAAAAAGGGATGGTACTTATATGATTTGGACAGCCGTGATTTTTTCATTTCTCGAGATATAGTATTTTCTGAATATGAATTTCCTTATGCTGCTTCGAATGATGTGACTCATGTTTATGATTCTACCCCGAATGGTTCGATCGATCCATGTGATGTTGTGGATGATAATGAGATTGAGCAGTCTTATCATCATTCCTCTGATGAGCATATGGGGGTTGATGTGAGTCTGACTGACCCTGCTCAAACTGAGACAGATAGGGGGGGTAGTGTCGACGAAACAAATGACCAAGTTGTTACCGTTGTGGGACTTGATGATATTGTTGAGGATTTGGGGCGTGGACATAGACAGAAGAAGTCATCTGTAAGATTGCAGGATTATGTTACTTACTCTGCACGTATAACCCCTTCCACGTCTACATCCAATCCAGACCCGACTTCAGGTACGATTTATCCTCTAACACACTACGTGACTTATGATCATTTTTCTGTTCGCCATCGTATTTTTCTGGCAGCTGTGTCAACAGGAACTGAGCCTCGTACTTATGGTGAGGCTGTGCGAAAGTCTGAATGGAGACGTGCAATGGCGAGCGAAATTGATGCTCTTGAGAAGAATGGTACATGGATTGTTGAGCCTTTGCCTCCGGGAAAGAAGGCCATTGGAAGCAAATGGGTTTATAAGATTAAGTATAATTCGGATGGGTCGATTGAGAGACACAAGGCAAGATTGATTGTTCTTGGAAATAATCAGACTGAAGGAATTGATTATCAAGAAACATTTGCTCCTGTTGTGAAAATGGTGACTATTCGGATATTCCTCTCTGTTGCAGCGGCTAAGGGATGAGAACTTCATCAGATGGATGTTCATAATGCATTCTTGCATGGAGATCTGAGTGAAGAGGTCTACATGAAATTGCCACCGGGATTTGCTATAACTCAACCAGGGGCCGTGTGTAGATTGCGCAAATCCCTTTATGGTTTGCGCCAAGCACCTAGGTGTTGGTTTGCTAAATTATCTGATGCCTTGACGAAGTATGGTTTTACACAGTCTTATTCTGACTATTCGTTATTTACTCTTTGTCGCGGTAACATGCAGTTGTGTGTGCTGGTCTATGTGGATGATTTGGTGATTGGAGGGAATCAACCTACGGCTATAGCAAAATTCAAAGACTATTTATGCTCGTGTTTTCACATGAAGGATTTAGGTTTGTTGAAGTATTTTTTGGGCATCGAAGTCGCTCGAAATGAGACTGGTATCTTTCTGTGCCAGCGCAAATACGCGTTGGACATTATGGCTGAGGCAGGTTTGTCGGGTGCTAAACCATCTCAAACTCCTATGGAACAGAATCACCGTTTGGCCTTGGCGGAGGATGTGCCTTTGTCGGATCCGGAGCAATATCGTCGTTTGGTTGGAAGACTTGTTTATTTGACTCTCACCCGTCCTGAGTTATCTTATGGGGTCCATGTTCTTGCTCAATTTTTGCAGTCACCGAAAGAGGCACATTGGCAAGCTGCCTTGCGTGTTGTTCGATATTTGAAGGGTCGTCCTGGACAGGGTATTCTTCTTCGTGCAAACTCTGATTTAAAGCTACGTGGTTTCTGCGATTCTGACTGGGCGAGTTGTCCTTTGACTCGTCGATCACTTTCTGGCTACTTTGTTATGCTAGGTCATTCTCCAGTTTCTTGGAAGACAAAGAAGCAACATACGGTGTCTCGATCATCAGCTGAGGCGGAATATAGGTCCATGGCTATGACCACCTGTGAATTGCTTTGGTTGAAAGGGTTGTTGCATTGCCTTGGTGTTGATCATCGTGCTCCTATGCATCTTTACTGTGATAGTCAGGCTGCGTTGCATATTGCCGCCAATCCAGTATTTCATGAACGTACTAAACATATTGAAATCGATTGCCATTGTGTCCGTAATGAAGTGCAGAGCGGCAACGTGAAGACGTTTTTTTTGCGGAGTAAAGATCAATTGGCCGACATCTTCACGAAAGCACTTGGTTTCGGTCAATTCGAGTACTTGCTGAGCAAGTTGGGCGTTCAAAATTTACACGCACCAACTTGAGGGGGGGTATAAGGCACCGAGAATAGATACATTTATATATGTCATGTGTATATCTACCTTATGTATAGGCAACATATTTTGAGATAAAGATATGATAAGAATTAGTTAGGATCCTCTGTAACGTGTACATATACAGTGTAAATTCTGCGATATCAAAAAAAATAAGACCGTAAGTTTTGCACGGTTTCCTCAGCTGGTCATAGCCATGAATATAGGTCACACTGTATAGGTACGGTTTGTGATAATTTTCTATTTTTATGATCGCCCATGAAACAAATTTAATTGGATTAAATAAAGAACTCAGCCATTCGTTTAACCATCTTGTAAATTCTATGTAAATTACTCAGTAATTATCAAATAATTTCAAACAAATACAACTGATACAGACTCATAGTGCTTCATTTTTCTATCCTTATTCACGACTAAGCTAGCTATAGGTGATGAGATGACCAACGAGGAAAATGCTACAAACATCGTTATTTTCTTGTATTGATCCATTATTTATATTATTAGATAATAATAGAGTTGCAAAGGACGATGGCTAGACGTGTGCATGGGACCATATAAGCTTTTGTGGTTAGAAATTGAATTGATATTAAATAAATATTTTCTAAAAAAACAAAAAAAAAAACGTGTCTTCTTGTCTTTGATTGCAATAATTTCAGAATATGAATAATGGAGAATGTTCACTTGTGATCGAAACGAAGAAAAAAAAATCAGTTTTAGTTCAAGTAATTATGGGAAATAATAAATACTAAGTAGTATTTTTGCACTGTGTATGCATTGATATATAAACATGTACATATTATTTTTTATATTTTAAGTTAATATAATTCAAAATATTTGATATATGAAATTATATTATTAATTTTAACTGTATAAATTGAAAATATTAATTAATAAGGGTATAATTGGAATAAAATAAAAATTTGAAAGATAAAATAATAATTTAAAAATGACATATTAATTAAGGATGGTTACCATAGATTCCTTACCAATAATATATAGTATAGATAGGTCAAAATAGTCGAAAATAGAAAAAAAAAAAAAAAAAAAAAAAAAAGAAAAAGAAAAATCCCACATAAAATCAAATGAAATAATATATAACATTTAACTACTACATAACCTCCCCACCCCACCCCACCACCTTTCCTCGTATCAACTTCCCTCAAAACATCATTTCTCTTCGTCTTTGTCTGTATGCGAGCGGGCGTCTCGCCACCACCTCAATGGAGCCGCCACCGCCCTCCAATGCCTCCTCCGGCGGACGAATCATCCTCAAAAAGTACAAGCTTTCACACCTCCTTGGCCGTGGAAACTTCGCCAAAGTCTACCTCGCCCACCACCTCAGTTCACCCAGTTCCACCCCAGTTGCCATTAAGATTCTACCGAAACCCACCGTCGCCGCCGCCAAAAACTACGCCGCCTTGTCGTCCACCATACTCGCCGAGATCTCCTCCATGCGTCGCCTCCGCCACCACCCCAACATCCTCACGCTCCATGAGGTCCTCGCTACGTCCACCCACATCTACCTCGTCACCCAATACGCACCCAACTCGAACCTCTCCACTCACCTCAAACTCCACCCTAAGAGGCGCTTCTCAGAACCCACCGCCCTGTCGCTCTTCAGACAGCTCGTATCCGCCGTGCGCTTCGCGCACCTAAACGGCGTCGTTCACAGAGACCTGAAGCCCCAAAACCTTTTGCTAGATGCCGAAGACAATCTCAAAGTCTCCGACTTCGGACTGGCCGCTCGGTTCGAACACAACCAAACGGACCGCCTGCTGCACACAGCCTGTGGGACTCCGGCCTACACCGCGCCGGAGGTTATATGCAGAAAAGGGTACGACGGGGAGAAAGCCGACGCCTGGTCCTGCGGGGTGATTCTGTACCTTTTCCTCGTGGGCCGCTTGCCTTTCGACGACGGCAATTTGTCAAACATGTACCGCGCAATGAGGCGTCGCTCCGTGGAGTTCCCCGATTGGGTCTCACGGCGATCAAAACGGGTCATATGGAAGCTGCTGGATCCGAACCCGAATACCAGAATGGGCTTTAGCGAGCTCACTGAAGTTTCTTGGCTCAAGAAATCATATTCTGCCTCTGATCCCAAATTGCCGGCGAAAGAAGATCAATTTCTTGAATGTAAAGAAGGGATTTTGACAAGGGGTATGACAGCTTTCGACATAATCGCCATGTCGTCGGGCTTGGATTTGTCTGCCATCTTCGAAGGAGAAGTAAGAAAAAAAGAAGTGAGGTTTACCAGTCGGGTCGGATTGGATAAGATCGTGACTAGAGTTGAGAAGGTTGGCCCCGAAATGGGATTCGAAGTCGAGTGAAGAAAGTGTTGTGGAGGTTGTGTGCTTTGTCTGGCGAAGGGAAGGGTAGTTTTGGTAGTCGAAGCTCGGGAAATCGCAGCCACCGACTTAGTTCTGGTCGAGTTAAGAGCCGTCGACAATGGAGCTGAGCTCAGCGACGCCGTGCAATGGGAGGAGCTAAAATCTCGGCTTGGCGATATCGCTATCTTGCGGCAAACTAACGTTAACTCTGATCTTGAAGATCATTTCATAGTATAACAGAAAGCTCTGTTTTGGATTCGGACAGCAACTGATCTTACAAATGTTTAGAGATGTAAGATCCTAACCGCTTTCTTGTAACTGTTAACTTCTGCTTTGAGTTAACTTAGTTGATGAGATCTTCCATGGAAAAGTACAGTTGCTTGGGTACATATATATATATATATATATATCTGCTACTTGCAGTACTTGTTGAACCATAATCCGATGTTAAGGAAGCTCTCGAAATCCGACCGTGGCCTGCAATAAAAAGAAAAGCATGTCGCAAGAATGCAGTTTAACCGTGGCATGGAGATGTCCCTTGCTCGATAGATATACCTGTTGATTTCGTGTATGTCATCGGGAAATAGAATCACCTTAGCTTCAACTCCCTTCTCCTTCAAGGCTCGAACGTACTACAAAGCAAAGCAACAGACAATTTTAGCTGTCAACCATCGAATCGAAGCTGAGGTAATGATGAATGAGTAAGTCCCTTTCTTACTTGCATTCCATCGTAGATCGGCACTCGGACATCCTTCGCACCAAGAAGCATAAGGGTCGGAGTCTTTACCTTAGAGACGTGAGATATAGGAGACTTGCTGTAGAGCACGGCAAGATGTTCTGCGGAGGGCGATTCCGTAAATTTCAGGCTTCCGTAGGCTTCGAAGAAGCACCAGTCTGGAATATCGGTCGTGCCCACCATTAAAGCTAAGTTGCAGACGGGGTTTCGAGCTGCTGCCGCGCTAAATTTCTCTGGTGCCTAAAACCGAAGTGGGAAGAAAAAAAAAAAAAAAAGAGCTAGTAAATGAAAGAAACTACGAAGTTGAAAAAGAACCGTTTTTACCTGACCGATCAAGTGCGTCGTTAAAAACCCGCCATGCGAAAGGCCGACGACGGCTATTTTTGATGGACTTGCAAGGCCCTCATCGACGACGTAATCTATGGCAGTTAGCACGTCGTCGACATCCTGGGACCCTACTTTTCCGGGGAGGGATTGTAATGCTTCCTCGCCGAAGCCTCGGGAACCTCTGCAAGGGCACGGATGGTAAGAAAAGCAGCTTCATTTTCTTACGGACCGTTCATAACTGTGATCAAGAATCATCGCGGTGTAAGGGCTTTTGCTGCTAAAGGCTGACCTGTAATTTACGATAAGCAAGCTATAACCGATGGAGCAGAGGAAAGCTGAGGACTTTGAGAAGCTCGACGTTGAAACATCGTGTGGGCCTCCGTGGAGGATTACGATCAGTGGATCGTCGATTTTGGGTTTCTTTGATGTTACGTATATAGCTTCGAATGCTTTTCTTGAACCTGAATGTTTAAGGAAGAACGAAGGCGTAATAAGTTTCAGTCTACGAAATCTCAATGTGAAAAAACATCTTGTTAGTAATAAACCTTGTTTAAGGTTCTCAGAGCTGTCCCTAACTGGAATCTTCAAGATTTCGAATTGTAATGATGCCAGCAAAGATGAGGCCTGAAAAAGATACAAACTTTATTACACAGTGAATCAAGTAAATGAACAAACGAATGAAACAGACCGTTTCGGAGAGTTTGGAGGCGAAGCTAAAGTCATCCGTCCAATTCCATTCGGCGTCTGCTGAAATCTCCCGAGAATGGCGACCGTACTTGATTTCAGGAATATCGACGGGACTGCTGCGTACTTTTTGAACGCCGAAATCATTCAATTTTCAGACGAATAAATATTTCTATTACATTATAGGAGATCTACTTACCAGCTATGATGTTGTCACCATCCAATGCGAGGACCTCCCAAGAAAAGTTCGAAACTTTCGGGCTGATTCTTGATACTTTTCCGCTGAAAGTGTAACGTTAGTCAGTATTTCGTAATCTTTTAGATCAATCGAAAAATGTGACTATGTTCTACCTTAGTATACTAACTGAAACTATTGTCTCAGTGCTGCCCCAAACAGAAGTCAGAACCATTGTGTCTCCGTCGGAAAACCATGGTTGAGTTAGTATTTTCTTACAGTAAAGCCCAGGAAAGTCGCCATCCTCGGGACACATTACGACGGGAACCTAAAAAACAAACCGAACATATGTATGTGCAGGTGTCTTACCACTAATAGATGTAATAGATAAAAGAGAAGTACGTACCAAGTCAGTGATCTCCATTGATGAACCAAGCTTTTCATTCGAAGGCCAAGCAATCTTATGAAGAGAATCTGTTGCTTGATGTGCCCCAGAATCAACTGAACTCGCCGTCGATAGAAATACGAGAAATTTTCCATCGGGGCTGAAATATTAGAACAAGATTAGTGCCACATACTAAATTATCCTTTCTAACATCAGCAAAAGGTTATGCACCTGCAAAGCTTACGTACCTAAAACGAGGAAACATCGCGCTACTTACGGTTTGAGTGAGATTAACCATTTCACAATCTTCACTCCTGATATAATAACAGAATAAGTATACAAAAGTTGAGTCGAATGTACAGAAGATATTGTTGAGCAAAGCCCACCATGAGCTCACTCTAGTTTCTGATTCGAACGATGGAGATTTCATTGCAACAAGGCCTATTAGTGCAGTATTTGATGCCAAACTTCCTAGTATTATTCGAAGGCCATGCAACGAAAACCAGGTACTGTTCGCCTTGGATCGGCGGGGCCCATACGACTTGGCCTACCGTTAGTTGTCTTCCTAGTTTTCCGACAGGACAACAAACCTTCCCACTGCATAGACACTTGATGATGTCTGAAATCTGCAAAATTTAAGATCAAGAATCACTTTGATGTCTTACCTGCCGATGTTGATAACGAAAAGAGAGGGTTGTCTCTTCCCAGCATAAGCTTCTCCCCAGTCTTCTTCCCAATCACCTTGACCTTTCCAGGTATTACAATCACTGTCTTTACAACTCTCTCTTTTGTATCCATAAGAGGTATGAAAAGCTGGTTTTGAAGGTTTTTCGGGCTCCTCCGCCACGTAAGCAATCACAGTCTCGTCTGAGTTCCACGAGGCTCCCTCGAACCTGACGTCACATTACAATGTAAAAATAGCCAAGAACCTTTTTTTTTATGTCATGTAATGAAGTTTCATTTTACCATCCATCAGAATACACAGATCCATGAATAGACCGTGGAACGTTGAACTCCTTGACGACGCCGAAATTCCCCCATATTTCGAAGCGGGTCGGAGAATCAGCTTCGGAGTTTCGAACGACAAGAAGCTTCGAACCCGAGGGAGATGGAACGATAAGAGACACACCCCTCATCTCTATTGGGAATGGAGATGGCTTGAACGTTAGGGAGCCGCCATTGCTCGTACGTTGAATATGAATGGACAACATAGATTTCCTCGTTGAATCGGATGATAAATCAGGCTGGCTGATCAGAAACATGGCATGAGAATCATCTTCTGCAGAATTATTACACGAGGATGAACATTAAGAGGAGACAAGCCAACTACGTTTCAAATGATTACGAAGTAGCCATACCATTCTCAGATTTGAATGTCCAAGCTTGATCAATAGCTGGGATGTTCGTGAATTCTTGAAGCAGCTCAGACAAAGATGCATATTCTTCTTCTTCTTTAGTAGCTGCCTCAGCCATGACTGAGACAAGAAAACCAAAGACTAATAGATGATAAAACAAACTCAAAAACCCTAAACTGTAATCCAATCTATAGGAGAATTCCACCCACTGAATCACACAAATTCGATTAAAAAAAAATCTCTGCTTAATTCTGATCAATCACAGTGGTCAGAAAGTGACAATTTAACTGTAAAGCATGAGGTGAAATAATTGTCCTCACGGTACATACAAATTGCCGCCAAAGTAGTAGTTTACTCTCTAACTTCTTAGTAGTATTAAAAAAAAACTTCTTAGTAGTATTATAAACTAATGTTGGGTGTGGATGTATATGGATAATTGGGAATATTATTATTAGTTGAAATAGTACATGGAATAATTGGTAGGTTGAGAATGTTATTAGTTTAATCAAATTTTTATTTTATTTGGTGTGTTTTAAGACATTAATTAATCTTTATTGCATATAATACATACTACTTGTAAATTATAAAAGCCTTTATGATTTTAACATTTTCCCATCAAGAACTTAATGCATCATTAAGGTTAATACAATTACAATAAACCCACCCCTAAAATGTGGATAAGGTTTTTCTCCGGCATTTCTCGGACCATACGTTGAAGAATTGGACATTCACAGACTTTTCCACTGTCATCATGATAACGTTGTGCTAAAAGAACCATAGATAGAAGCTTCATTACAAAGAGAAAAATGGCGGGTAGATTATCAGTCTCAGTGCTAAAAACCAACTTAATCCCTAAGACTTCCTCGCAAGAGAAACAAGGAACACATCAAATAGAGAAAAGGGCCTTCTTTAACAGAGGTTCAGATTCATTTCATAAGAAGGGTGTATTAAACTTTGTTAGAAATGTCCCTACGACGAGATTGCTCGCCGGGTTATCCGAAATCGAACCCGACCTCAATGAGGACCCGAAGGATAGATGGGGCACAAATGGAATCAGTGAGGTACTTCTTTTCTTCCTTTCATCTCTTCTTTCTTTTTTGGGTATTTTTCTTTGGGAAGATTCTGAAAAAAGAGTTCTTTTTTGTTATTACAGGACGAATTTAAGTACGGCAAATACGATGATCATCACACATATTTTGAAACCGACGAACCAAGTAATGCTTTCTTTACGTTCTTGCAGATTAGACTTAGATGTTATGAAACAGTCTGTTTTCAGCCGTTAGACAAAAACTAAAGCTATGTAATTTTAGGGTCATTCTGGGGAGCCATAGCTGAAGATTACGCAGCAGTTGGGCCTCCTTCAGGATTCCAAGGTAAGATTTTTAAGCCTAAAAAAAATCGAAAGAAAAAAATTTCAAAAGTTTCAATCTTTTTTTCTTGTTTCAATTCAGGCCTCATTTCATGGCTATTCCTACCTGCAATTGCTGCTGGGATGTACTTCAAAGTCCCGGTAATTAAACAAAATGATCACATGACATTTTCTAGTAATAAAGACCAAGAATGGTAGCTATTTTTTGAATTCTTAACTGGGCTTATGAAAAGGGAGAGTACTTGTACGGCGGCGCGGCTCTATTCACGGTGGTGTTTACGATCATAGAGATGGACAAGCCCAGCGAGCCGCACAACTTCGAGCCACAGATCTATAACATGGAGCGAGGAGCCCGCGACAAGCTGATAGCCGACTACAACACCATGGACATATGGGACTTCAATGAGAAGTATGGCGATTTGTGGGATTTCACCGTGAAGAATGAAGACATCATGAAAAGATGAAAGGAGGCGACTTTCTTACGTCTATTGTTGATGTCTTTGAAGCTTATTGTAAATTGCAGTATAGATATTGTTGATTCTTTCTTGGCGTGTGGAATGGTGGTCTTTGTTGACTGACTGACTAGAAATAGGGATGATAGGCTTTGTTGAATTGTAGGTCTCTTGCAATGTGTGATGATGACCCACGAGAAGAGAAAACTTATGACTTATGAGAGGAGACCATTAAATGAGGATGACTTAAAAGTCTATGGCCATTCTAACTTCTAAGCTATATAGTCTTTAGTAGAAAGTCATGGAGTCATTGGAAAAATTGCCAACGTATAGTTTTTCTCTTTACAAAATTCTAGTGATTAACTTGTAATATATGGTGCCAATGAGACATTAATTGGTCGTGGAGGAGGCCTTAAGGATTTGTGGGTTAAGTCGTGGGATCGAATTCCTCCTCCCACAATTTCTTGAGTAGTCCCAATGAGATTTATTTTCCATAACTATCGTTGTCAGGTGGGTTTGTGACGTATTCATCTGACCCGGGGATTAGTCCCACCACGGGAGTGTGTGGCTCAATTAAGCCTCCGCCAAGTCTGTATAGCGCAAAACCTATGCCGGTATTTAGGGGCTAGCCCATAGTCAGGTCGAGTGGGGTCTGTGTGGCGCAAAGCCCACGCCGGTATTTAGGGGTTAGACCATAGTCAGGTCGAGTGGGGTCTGTGTAGCGCAAAGCCCACGCCGGTATTTAGGGACTAGATCATAGTCAGGTCGAGTGGGGATACCTCGGGACAGTAAAAAAAAAAAAAAAAAAAAAAAAAAAAAAAAACCTTGTTTGGTCATTTTGCACAAAAATACAATCAATTTTCCAAAAATAAAAAAATATATAAAAAAAACTGCATAAACAAATATCGAAAATACAAGTTTGACCAGTATATATAATATATTCAACAAAAGTGGGACCATGGCTCAATTTAGTTTCCAGCCAAGAAAAACCTCAGCGTCTTGCCTCACACATTGCTCCTTAAAAGCCTCCCATCTCCTTCACCTTCTTCACAACACCTTTCCAAGAACGAAACCTAAGACGTCAAAACAATGAAGAGAGCAAAGAGTCCCATCAATGAAATCTCCTTTATTACAAGCATCTTCATCTTCTTACACTTGATCAGCTATGCACAGTCCCAACCAAGCACGACAGGCTACAACTGCACAACCACCAACCAGACATCTGCTAACTCTTGCCAAACCTACGTCTTCTTCAGGGCTAATTCGCCGGATTTCCTCGACTTAGCTTCGGTGGGCGATCTTTTCTCTGTCAGCCGTGTAATGATCGCCGAGCCCAGCAACATAACGTATCCCAACTCAACTCTCTTGCCAGACCAGCCCCTCTTCGTCCCGATAACATGTTCTTGCAATAAGGTCAACAGCAGCATCACAATCTCCTACGCAGCGCTGAACTACACCATCAAGAGCGGCGACACCTTCTACTTGGCCTCCACGCAGAAGTTTCAGAACCTCACCACCTACGAATCCGTGGAAGTAGTGAACCCGACGTTCGAGCCCACGCGCCTCCAAATCGGGGATGTAATAACGTTCCCCATCTTCTGCAAGTGTCCCAACTCCTCGCAGCAGAGGAACAGAGTGAACTATCTGGTTAGCTACGTTTTGCAGCCGTCTGATACTTTAGCTAGCGTAGCTTCGAGGTTTGGAACGACGGTGGAAGATATAGTTGGGGTTAATGGGAATGATGCAAAGCCTCTTGACACTCTTTTTGTCCCAGTTTCAAAGCTGCCCAACATCACACAGCCTGTGATACTACCTCGTATCGGTCCTATGAAGACTGAGAAGAACAAAGGGGCGGTTATAGGGCTGGGAATCGGTCTAGGGATATGTGGGCTGCTGCTGATTTTAATTTCTGGGGTGTTTTTCTATAGGGAGAGGGTTGTCAATAAGGATAAAGAAGAGAGCTTTAAGGATGAGGAGAAGTTTCATAAGCCAGGGCAGAGACCTTTGAAAGCAGAGGAGGTGAATCTGATGGCTGATGTTTCGGATTGTTTGGACAAGTATAAGGTGTTTGGGATAAGTGAACTGAGAAACGCAACAGACGATTTTGATGACAGATGGTTGATCAAAGGATCTGTGTACAAAGGTTGTATTAATGGTGAATGGTTTGCTATCAAGAAGATGAAGTGGAATGCATATGAGGAACTCAAGATCTTGCAAAAGGTACGATTTTTATCGAATTCATTTCGTTCTTTTTCGGGTTTTCGAGTACTTTTAGATCCGTTTTATGATTCTATGAATGCGGTATACATGTTCTTGAAGCTAACAAAGACTAAGAGAAAATCTTCAGATTACTGAAAAAGCTGTAATGAGGAGTTTGGACCTTAGAGATAATTACATCATGAATCTATCTGATGGTTCAATTAAAAACTTGTTAGGTAAAGTGGCCTGTCTTAATCTTCGGATTATTATATTTAAGATCGCAATTTGGTTCATTGTGTGTGTTTTTTTTTTCATATAAATTTTGGCCTTCAATGAGTACCAGACAGTATATGATTGGGCAGCTCATATGTCATTATTTTGATCATCATTACACAATTAGAATATGAATTGAATTGATCAAACATTGAGTTGGTCCATAATGATGCATTCTAGGTGAACCATGGCAACCTAGTCCGGCTCGAAGGCTTCTGCATCGACTCCGAACAAGCCAACTGCTACCTAGTATACGAATACCTCGAGAACGGCTCGTTACACTCATGGCTCCACGACACAACCCAAAGCGCGAAACTCGGCTGGAAAACCCGCCTGAGGATCGCCATCGACATAGCCAACGGCCTGCAGTACATCCACGAGCACACAAGGCCCAAGGTGGTCCACAAGGACATCAAGTCCAGCAACATCCTCCTCGACTCCAACATGCGGGCCAAGATCGCCAACTTCGGGCTGGCCAAGTCGGGCTGCAATGCAATAACGATGCACATCGTGGGCACGCAGGGGTACATAGCCCCGGAGTATCTGTCCGACGGGATAGTCTCGACCAAGATGGATGTTTTCTCATTCGGGGTTGTGATCCTCGAGCTTGTGACGGGAAGGGAGGCTGTAGATGATGGGGACGGGCAGTTTTTGTGGGGCAGTGCGGGCGGGATCTTGGAAGGCAGTGAGGAGAACAAGCTGAGGAAGCTGAAGGGGTTCGTGGATGGGTCTTTGGCTGGGGAGATAACGGCCGGCGGGGCTTGGGACAGTGTCATGAGCGTGGTGAGTGTGGCTTCGGCTTGTGTGAATAAGGATCCCGAGAGGAGGCCGAGCATGGTGGAGATTGTGTATGCTCTGTGTAAGAGTGATGACCTTTTGTTTGATGTGTCTGAGGATGGATTCTCGCCCAGACAAGTAGTTGCAAGATGAAGATTGAGTGCTTTTATTACTACATAAAGCCTAAGGAATAACAGATTACTGCCCAGAAAGCAGACAAGGTTTTCTCCTATGTACTAAAGATTATTGAAAGAATAAAAGCTTATCATGATTATATAGTAGTTAAGTCTTTCGATGTTCTTGGAATGAAATACATCTGTATATGTATGTATAACTATTATTACAAGCCAAACAAGCATCAATATTACAGAAAACCATATCCTTTCTTGCTATAAAGGTATCAAGAGACAAGAATTTTGCTACCAAACATACGATATAGTATTATGGCACACGAAAAACAGTTCATACAGCTGAAATTACATTATCAAGATTCATCGATTGTCTCTTCGTCGTCGCCAAGGGTCTAACGAACCGAAGAACTGGCTAAGCCTTTAGCTTCTGAACCTCTGATGATTCTCAGCCTCTTACAAGTTTCCACGAACATCCTGCGAATTGACGGGATAGTCCAAACGTTGTTAGTACCCTTCATAACAATTTTTTCACATGTAATTAGGCTGCAAGAATATAGCAAACTTACTCCCACGGAACATCTCCGACGAGCATCAAGTCGCCGTCTTTGTCGTCGTACGCCGGTGCATACTCTGAACCTTTGTATCCTTCCCTCTCGTAATACGCACCTATCGAAAGTATTAAGCATCCCGATGAATATAAATGGTTAAGAAGAAAGATACAGACAAAAAATGAACTTGGGATCTCCTTATTACCTATGGTGAGATTGAACATATTCTCCAAGGCCTTGATGAGTTCTTTATATCCTTTGTAAAGCCTGAGATCAATCTTCCTCAGATAAGGTGCCCCATCCATGCTCACCTTCACATAAATCCCAGATTCAGATTCTGTCTTTGTCTTCGATCCGAGGTTGTTCTTACGGTAGGATCTCACTGGCGGCCAGCCAACTATCTGAGCCCTGCAATAAGAAAAAAAAAAAAGTCTCCCATGTTATTAACAACAAACTTTACATAACTTCATTACACATGGAAATAATTATTAGTAGTTTCACTTACTTTGGTGCTGGAGATGAATCAGAAGCTCTTTTCGGATTATTTCCATCTACGATAGCCTCGGGCGAGGCTCGCTTGTTCGTCTTCGATAGAGACAAGGCGGTGTCTTCTTCTTCTTCTTCATTCTCATATGCGCCAGGCACTCCCAATCTGAGCTCAGTTTCCTTCAAGTTTAGATCACTGTCACGAGCCATGATCCCTTACTGTTTTCGACGAAGAATCTCAACCGTTTATACGAACAAACCTTGATGATATTCAATTCAATAACTTTCTTACATATAGATGCATAGTGTAATGAGCAATGTAAGCTTCTTGGAGGCGTCAAAAGCAAATTTTGTTTGCTTATGAATGAGTAGGACTCTTTATATAGGGAAGAAGAATACAAGATAGCGTGTGAGTAATTAGGCGCATTAATTGTAATTAACTATCTAAAGCGCATGAATTTCGGACAAAGCCAAGTTAAGCTGTCTGCTAGTTTAAGGTAATAAGGGGACAAGGGAAGGACAAGCCCAGCGTTCCATATGAAATACTTTTTTCCATAGTTGTTATGAAATCGACGGCCAAGATTACATCTTGGGGTTTATGGGATCGAAATTGGTTCGTTGGATTTTGTGGGTCGATTATAGGGCATACATAGCATGTGAGGGGAAAGGTCCACATGGGTTTTGGGTATAAAGCCATGTGGGGCTTTTGAATTTTCATAAAGATTGAATTTTTATTTTTTGGGTTAGGTAATTTGATTATGAAAATTAGTGCTTTTTGATGGTATTTTGTTGGGTAGGGCTTTGTTAGGGGGGCCATGTGTGAATTAGGAAAATGTTTGGCTTGGAAGAGTAATTTGTGGGAAAGATTAAGTGATGTGTTGAGGTCGTTTAAAAGTCTCTAACTATAACTAATTTAGTCCATTAATCTTGACTTGGTCGTGTTTGATTCGTACGAGGTGTAATGATAATAACAATTAACCTTAAATTTTAGCTTAGTATGATCTTTACATTTTTAGACTTAAAGATAGAATTTAATTGTGGACAAGTCCCACAAGTTTCTCTTGAATGCAATGAATTACACCGACTCAATGATGTAGTTGACTTCATCCTTTTAATATATATTTTTTTAAATAATTGTTATCTTAGATTAAATTAAATAGAGAAAATGTGTAGTGTACAAAGAACTCCCCGGCGCCATGATTCGCGGCGCCGCGAGGCGGAGGAATATAATAGAAGGAAATATTAGCAATTGTTAATTACTAATTATTTATTTCCTGGTGCAATTTATCTAATAATCATGAATTTAGTCGGGGCTTATTCTAGTATGTAATAAGTTTGACCGAATATGAATACAATATATATATATATATAATTGATTATATATAATAAGATTCTTAATGCTTGAAGATGCTTCTGTTTGTCTGATCTTTGTGAAGCAGCAACTCTTTTTATATTCCTTGTTTTTCTCAATCTTGTCAAGTTCTCAAGTGAATTCATGGAATTGCAATGAATCCAATATATTCAATACTAAGCGAAGATTCGAAATTAAATACAAGGAATAAGAATATTAATCATAACACTTTGGTTCTTATGTGTGTGTATATATATATATATATTCTGGAGAATCTAAAGTTATTTTAATTAGATGGGTTTTTTTGGGGGGTATATTTTATACTTTAATAAACTACGGCCGACCCTTGTTTTGTCGATCTAAACAATATTTCATGTAAATAGTAAATTTAAATAATTTGAGTAACGGATTATTACATAGGACATAAGCATTACAACCAGTAAATCTGTTATTGATAAAAACAACATTTTGGCAGTTCTACTATAGGGTTTGATTTGATATGTCGTCACCATGCATTGCTTGTTATTACAAGTCAAACGTTTGGATTGAAATAATACGACTTCTTTAGGGAATATTGAGGTTGATAATCATCCCATATTATTAATATATTATTTTTCGGACAGCGACAAATTTATAAGGTGAAATCTCCATGTCCATGCAATCCATTGTTTTCTGGTATTTGGCTAACTTCGATTTGGTGGGATGTCATATGAAGTTTGGAAATCTGAAACTGATCGAAGACAGTGATACACAACAGCCATGTTAGAGTTAGAGATCAATACCATCAAGCTTAGTTCTATCTAACGTTGGACACCTTATGAATGGCTTTAAATCGTAGTTAGGAGAAACGATTTCTTGGTTAACTTGAAGGTGTTATTACAACCTATTTCTAAGTAAGATTAATATGTCCACACAAGTGAGATTAATGTATAATTCTCATAGGAATTAGTACAATTAAATTCCATATATACACTGTTGCAGCCCTTAAAATTTTACTATGGATAGATTCGATTTAGTATTGTGTTGTTTACCGTATAACTCTTTAGGCCCGAAAGCGTCTAATCTCGTGAAATTATATAGAACTAAATGCATGCTCATGAGTTACAACAGTACAATCATAAATAGATTCATATTTATTCGATGAAGACATACGCACGGATTAGCCCGCAACCTCACACACTATGATGTGTGAGTGTGTGTGGATAGATGGATAATATATAGATATGGATGTAATAAATGAAGCATCAGAGAAAGCCAAGAAAATATGTTATGAGGACCAAACAACTTAGGTAGTCAATTTTTTTTTTGCTGTCATTATATAAATTCCGTGGGTATTCCTTTCTCCAACCCTTATATATTAATTGGCTCTATGTGATGTAATGTCTTGGCAGGACCATTTAAATTAAGAAAACCATGTCTGTATAAAATGGTCCACTCTTTATATAAATAGTTTCTTGACGTTTCATTTCAATTACAACAATCACGCCATATTGCAGTTATTGTAATTGTTAAATCATATTATATATATCTGCTTTATTAAGGTATACAATTGTTTGAATTGACAATTATGAAAGGATGAGTTTGTAATGAAAGGGCAAGTACATTGGCCCCTCAACTTCTCATGCTTTGGAAGCGTATTGAAAGAGATTATAACTACAACGTCTCGAAATATTAACCTTATATATGTTGCAAGATCTTAGTCTTGCCACGTCTAAAAACCCTAAAACCATTCATTTCATTATTTTTCTTTTTCCTTGTAAAGAAAGGACTATTGATGTTCGAAACTTAGATATCGTTCTTCAATCATCGATGGTTGCCTATTCAAACATCAATACTAGCCTCATTTCGTATTGCAATGATATAAATGTATATAAATGATATGCTGAGGAAAATCATATATCTCATTCACAATCAATGTGATCGAAAGAATGAATGTTCTTCGAATATAAATGAATTTGTGGTCTACAAAAAGTTAGGAGTCTTAGGACCACGTTGTAATTTCATTTTCTTGAAAGGCCATAACATGCGATCTTAGGTTATATCTGCTAATTAGACATTCACAATCTTTCGACAAGCATATCATCTAACATTATTTTGCAAATATAATGTTTCTCTTTTTCTGTCGTAAAATCTTCTATCATTTTATTATTGTTGTGTCTTCAAAACATAGCAAATATAAACAAGAACATAAGCAAAAGTTGCTACATAACCACAGCAATCAACACATCTCTATATAAACTTGATTCATCTCTCAGACAATCATGTCCCACAAATCCAAAACATAGGACAAAACAAGGTAATAAATCACGATACTAGTCCAAGAGAATCGCCTTCGATGCTCACGAGGGCCTTAACATCTATATCAGCCGCATCGTACTCAACCCCGACAACCACGAAACGTAGAGCCACGCCCACGTCTATCTTCTCCGATTTCTCGTTCCTGAATACGACATCATCGGACACAAATCTATAGCCGCCCATTTTCCTATGGGACAAGTACAGTTTGTCGAGAAGGCCGCACCTCAAGAAAGCGCCGTGCTTCTGAACCTTGTGAACGACCCCTTCCAGCACTTCCCCGGGGAAAATCTTGAAGGTCAAGCAGCTGAAGTCGACTCGAAAGCGAAGCTCCCCGGTGTGCTGCCTGACCACGCCTTGTCCTATGCGGTCAATCGATGTCACGGTGAGGAGATAGCCTAGATCTTTCGTGCCCTTTTTGGCGGCGAACATGTCCAAGAGTTCGGCCAAGATTGATTTTTGGAGCATTAAGCCTTCGGAATCCATGTTCTCGGGATGGACTGTTACGTCCCACGATAGCTGTGCTTTGAGGAACATTTGTTCTTGCTTTAAACTGCAGCGAAGATGACAAATTTAATAGGATTGTAAGGTTGGATATATATACAGAGAGATCAAATGATCTCCAAAGATATAGCTAAAGAATATTGGAGCCTTGATGAACTGACAAAGCAATGCTTCTTGCGGACACAACAGAACTGTAATGACAGCTGAGGAAAGATACATAAAAGTCTCATAACACACTCCAAAGGAAATCGACAAGCGTATTGTAATGACCAGCAAAGGAAATTGAAAAAAAAAAAAAAACCCAATCGTTTAAATTCCTGGCAATCCCACTCCAATCGAACAAAAGAGCATTAATTTAAGCATAAAACAGCACGAAACTAGCTCTATAACACAGGGGGCAGTGCAATTCTAAAAAGAAAATCAGAAAATAGAACACTGATGGAACTGTAAATATGAAGAAAAAAAATATACTTTTGCTATCGTCATACCAGTAAACTTTTGAAGAATGATTAAGAGCGCGGTGGAAAGTTGTTCCTTGTTCAGAATGTCTATTTCATGAATTAGGGCGGCGGCGCCGGCGCCGGCGGTGGACGATAGGTGAAGGTACGGACAAGGAGAAGAGTTGGATAAGAGAGCGAATTGAAGGAGTTGGACTTGGAAGGGAAAGGGGAATTAAATTTGGGCCGATCAGTTGTTGGGCCCATTCGTAGGCCCTTTTATTTGCAAGTAATTCAATTCAGATTTATTAAAACATATTCTCTTTTGTGCTTCTGCCATTGTTTTTATCTCAAAAAGATTCTCCATCAGCAAAATCCAATGATCCATGAAAGCATAGAATAGCTTTGTTGTACAAAGTTTTCAGATGCCATTGTCACAAAATAAGCTAAAGAAGGCTAAGTTTTCTACGAAACGGGCCCAAGATAATCGCCCTCCAAGCTCACAATAACTCGGAAATCATTCTCAGCCTCCACGTACCTCTCGCCGATGACCAAGACCCTCAGCTCAACACCCTTCTCAATCTTCGCCGACTTTGTGTTCATGAAGTAGGGAGTCTCCCCGTCCACATACTGGTAGTCATCCATTTTCTGATGGGAGAGGAACAAGTTTGTGGGGCCACACATTATGAAGACGCCGTGCTTTAGTACCTTGTGGACGGTCCCTTGTAAGATCTCTCCCTGGAGTATCTTGTAGGTTATGCAGTTAAAGTCCACGGGGAACAGTACGTCCCCCGACAAATGCCTCACCTTTCCCTCCCCGATGCGTGACACTGTAGTGACTGCGTAGTAGTAGCCGAGGTCTTTGGTGGCTTTCTTGGCTGCAAAGTCCGCCATGAGGCGAGTGATGATGGCCTTCTGAAGCATCAGCCCTTTCGTGTCGAGGGATTCTGCTGGGATTACCACGTTCCATGAGAGCTTCGATTTGATGTACATTTCGTGGAGATGCGAGTTTCTATCCATAGAACGGAGAAATAGATGTTAGTCATGCTTTAATATAGATGTATAGCAATGCCAACAAGAAAACAAAATAATCAAAAGAGAATAAACAGTGTTCTGCTAACTAGAACACAAGAGACTAGAGAGAAATCCACATATGCAAGATCAAGTAATAAAGAAACAAAAGAATCGAACGAATAGCATGATAAGAGAGACTATTGCTCCTCAATCTTTCACATAGATTAACAATCAAACTCATAATGCAAAAGAGAGGTTTCGAAGGGAAGAAATAGCTGTGTCTAAAGACAGCAATTGATACTCATTTGAATCCAGACATTATCACCAGCCTCTTACCTCAAACTTCATGGCAAGAGCTGTCTTAAATTATGTCACAACTGATGTCTGACCTTAAATCTAAACCAGATAAAAAAAAAACAAATTTGACCGACTGCTACTTTGTGGCGCTTTCTCTCTTTCTTTTCTTTTTAGTTGGACCAAAATCCACTTGTTACAGAAGAAAATGCAAACAAGCAATGGGATAGCTTTCACCAAATCAACCATAGTTCATAGCAGAGCAACTAATTAAATAATTTCAAAAGATAGTGTGGAAGATATAGAACAAAAAGGAAAGGGGAGATTTTTCAGAATGTATGAACGAGGGAGACAGCTATAATAGCATAATACACTCTGCTCAAACGCTCATCGTGGATACAAAAACTTCGCAGAAAGCAAGTGCTCCGCAAAACGGATAGGTGTCGCATCGCATCTAGGGAACATAAGTCAAGAAAATCGTAAAGACCCACTTCGAAAATCGACCGAAAAACAGAAAATTATCCAACCTTAAGCGTGCATTTGCAGTATTCAGGACGAATCGAAAGATATCGCAAGGGAAGAAATTGGTACCAGTTGCAGAAAAGGAGCTAGAAATCCGATGCTATTGCTACCCTCGTGTAGATGTCAGCGAGCGAGCAATAGCATACCCTCGATATACGACGGTAGCATATTTTTGTCTCGATATTTATATATATATATATATATATTTTTACATATATGTATATTTTTGAAATTTTTACTAACAGAAGGAAATTTCGATTGATAATCCTGTATTTATGGCATTTTCAGTTGGTATTCAAAGTTATTTTCAATTCTATTTAGTATTTTAGTATTTAAGCCTTTTTCAGTTGGTGCCCATAGTATTTTTCGATTCCGATTGGTACCCATGTGTTTAAGCATTTTTCAGTTGCTGCCCAAAGTATTTTTAACTTCCGGTTGGTACAGATCTCATTTTTTAATCTTTTAAAATCGCGGGGTTATGTTTTCTCATAACTTAAGGTTACCAACCGAAAGTTAAAAATATTTTGGACACCAACTGAAAAAGCTTTAAATACAGAGTTATCAAGCGAAATTGAAAAATACTTTGGACACCACCTGAAAAAAGCTTAAACACAGGAATACCAATCGAAATTGAAAATAATTTTGGACATCAACTAAAAAAGCCTTAAATACAGGGTTACCAACCGAAATTTCCCAAAAATCTATTTGTCTGATATTTTAAAGCAGAAGCTTGCTGTATTTGTCTGATAAACAATGCAACATAGTATCATCACATACCAAGAGAAATCAACGTAGGTCAATATTACATGAACAAGAGTCAATGTAAGGAAAAGTTATAAAACTATAAATCTGTTTTATACATAAGGGAAAAGATGTCGATGACTCTGACCGGGGGGAAAAAAAAACAAAAATCTAGTGAAGTTGCTTTGTCCAATCAAAGGGCTCCCAATTACGAGCGAAATCGGCAACGGCTAGCTTCTGCGTCTCCGCGGGCTCGTGCCTCCTCCTCCGATGCATGTCTTCGGCTGGCATTTTCAACATACCTCTTATGACATTAAGGCCGAAACTGCTTTTGAATTCTCTCTCGTCGTCAATCACGTGAACAAATCCCTTATTCAATCCAAACTCGACGTGGAAATAAGGGAAGTTCTTCGGGATTGAACCTCGCAGACCCTTTTCGCTCGTGTCGATGAGCTTTTTAGCATTATGCTGGCTCCATTCATCTTCAGCTTCGTCTATTGCCTGCAATGTGAGTTAGATATAAGGAGAATGTAACTGCTAATCACTTCTGTGCCAAGAAAAGAGGGTAAAGAGGTTTATGGGTAAGAAATTATGAGTGGAAGAGATTATGAACCGACCTTCTTGAAGTAAACAGGGGCCTGTTTGGCTACGTCTCGAGGCAAAGGAACGCATTCAACCATACAGTGGCGCCTCTGCCTTGCCAAGTCCATCACTGTCTCGAAGAATACTACATCCTTTTCTTGCTTTGCAAACATCATTATCAGGCATTTCTTGAAGTTCCTTATTTCCTCCCATACGTTATCATCGACCATTCTCGTGGAAGATTCGTGCTGTATAACGTAAATAGATCAGAGATAAACTAAATCGAACACAGAATGTTAATTATGAATCAAGTCAACAAATGCCATGTCATGGGGAAAATTAATCTAACTTGGATTAAAACAATCCACAGTGATATCATAAAAAGCTTTGTAAGATTTGGTTTTGGTAGTAGGTTCGTATAAAATGAATATTATTATGGTAAGCTGACAATGAACGAGCCAGAAGTAATTAAAAGATCACCTGCAGGGTCAAAATGCCGCAATGGCCTGGCACAACAGGTTGCTGATGAGGTAGTGACAAATAGGTGAAGTTTGCTATGGCAATGACAAGATGCTTAGATCTTGTGGAACTTTCAAAGCAAAATTGGCAGCGCTCTTGCTGAGTCAAAAAGCGATTTGCCGTATTTGTCATGCCGCCAGTCGATTTATTATTAGCGCTTCCTCCTTTCTTTTTGTTCTTCCTCCTTGGACCTTCATCGTAATCATATTCTTCATCCGCCTGATTAGATATGCTGTATTGATGATTGTGCACGATTCTTTTAGCCAGTTGAAGGTCGGAGTCCTCTTCTTTCTTCTTTAGCCTTTCAGAATGATCATGGATGATATACCTAGATGTAAAATTGGTGGGCAAAAAAGTTACCAGGCGGAAAAAGGGGGCCAAAGAGAGTGTGAAAGGTAGATGTTTTACAGTACTACAATGCAAAATTACCTGCTTGTGGTCCCATCGGGTTGCACTTTACGTGGTTCATTACCAATATCCTGCCTTGCTCTGATTTTCTCAGCTTCTTTCTGATTAGTAAGAAAGTGATGCAGGTCAGATCACGGAAAAAAAGATAAGAAAAAACACAGCAGTAGCATAAATCTGTGACAAAGAATAATTTTATTCTTACTCTTCAACAACTGAAAGAAAGGCGCACAAAGTGAAGTATCCACATCATACTGATAACATTGATCATGATAATTGCACAACTTGAAAAGTTCCAATAATTCAAGATAACTAGCAAATGATTGATAATGTAAAAATCAGCTTGTATTAGAAATACAGACCGAGAAACAAGGGGGAAAACTAGTGCATTCAAAAAATTTCCTACCATCAGTTTTTCTGCTTCCTCGTGCTTTCCTTTCATCCTTAGTTGCAAGGCTTTAGCAGCCAATTGATTGGCGCTCATGCCTGGCATCACTGTTCCATCATCGTCTTTCATTTCTCTTTCTTGTGCTCTCAGTTCAGTCTTTTCAGGCGAAAAATTACTGGGACTGGTCGAATTATCCTTATTTTGATGTTTAAACTGATCCATGAAATTTCCATCATTGGAGAATTTATTTAAATCGGCCAAGGCAGCAGAGACAAGAGCAGCATCCTCAGTCGGTAGGTTTTTACCACCTCGTTTTCCCCAAGATAAGGAATCGTCAACTTTGGGCACTCTCATTTTAGGATGGCGTCGGAGATCATCCTTTCTGCCTTTTGGATCAAAACCCTGGCATAAACAAAATTAGGATCTTTTTCCTAGTTATGACAGAAAGTCATAAGGTTGAACGACTCAACAGCATATTAAGAAACTACAATTTTTATAAAATCAATAGAGACATACCCCTCTATCTCATCTAGAGCAGAAAATATAAATACTTGCAGAGGGTATTGTACTCAGTGCAAAATGGTAGGAATGAATCAGGATTTTCAGAAAGATTCATAACAAAGTAACACAGCTTAGCAGTCAAAACTAGTGTGTCGCTTGTTGTTACCTTCTCAGAGCTATCATTTTTATCAACTACATCTGCTTCTTTTAGAATCCCTTTCCTCCTGTTATTTATCGCTTGAAGATGCGCACGGGCAGGTGCAACATCACGAGAAGCGACAGAAGCTGCCAAATGACCCATAGAACCCCACCGCTCTCCAACCACCTGCAAAAGGACTTGCATTAGCGATCGAGATATAAGACTGAAATAAATGATCAAATAAAAAGGTCACGCATTTAAACCTCCTTAAGTGTCCTCCCCTCACGAGCTGCTTGTTCTTTGGCCCTTTTCATTGCTTTAAGTCTCCAACTAGCACCCCCATCACCGACAACTGCATCAGATAGAAGTTGTGTGTCTCCGGCCTTCGTTCTATTTGATTCTTCTGGATAGCCGCTTCCATCATTCTTCAAGTAAGGATTAAGTTCTCGTGGATTATCCTTCTTTACCTTGTGATAGAAAAGATCTGTTTTAGCGATATGCTAGAAAAGGATATGGAAATCGTAAAATGAAATTGAATGGTAAATTATGTACTTCGATGAGGGTAAATATACATGTATAAAGTTCACTAACAGAACCTGGATATAAAATATATCATAACAAAGTCAATTGCACTGAGAACAGAAGAAATAACTAATTCCACAACGAAAAGCGTATAAGAGCGTACAGCTCAGATGCCTACCTCTTCTGCTGGAAGTGGAACTACATCTGGCTTCATATCGGAAGATTGGCTCGGAGTTTTTGCTGAGTTGTCTCTTGGCAGAAGCATCCATTCGAGTCCCATTTCTTTTCTCACAATATCAACATGGCCTTGTGACTGAGATCCTTTACCTTCATCTGGATCAGTATCTTCTGATGAATAATCTGTTCTTTGCCTTGTTGTCTTCTCCTTTGAATAACTTTTACGTTGACCTTCGGAGCTATCATCATGCCTTTTCTTGGATTTTCCTTGGCGTTTGCGTTTCTTCCTATCAGACTCTGATTCACTCAGACTACTACTTGTTTCTGAAACAGAAGACATATCGTCATCCGACGCATACCACTTTTTCTTCTTCCTCGATCCACTTTTAATTTTATCAAGTTCGTCATCAGAACTGTTGTATCGAGAACTCTTGCTTCGCTTCCCATCCTTTTCCTTCCAGTGTTTGGACTTTCTTCTCTCCTTAACAGAATCCTTTGTCTCATTTTTTTCCTAAAACACAACAGCCAAGAATTGTTTTAAAAGAAGAAAAAGAGGAGAAAAAAGAAAGCTCAAATCGTCCAACAAAAAAAAAAATTTCATCAAAGAATCCACTGATACAAATGGGCACATGAGTCCACGGTATATTAGCATCCCAACTCAAACGCAGCAAACAGTACAATTTTCAATGTTGAATTACAAGGCACAAACTAAGACTTACTTCATCAATCTGATCCCGAGGTATGAACTTCAATCCTGAGAGCATAATTCCTCCTCTTATACAAAGTGGACTCACAGCACCGAGCGGCAAATCTACCAAATACATTCAGGACATCAATTCAACATAAAATACAACACAAAACATCCACAAACTATCAAAACACAAGCTCACACAACAGATTCATTCAACAGAACATTTAATTTCCTCTTCCCCAGCTGAACACCCGTCAAACTCAATCGTCCAACCGTCCGCATCAATGTTGAGATTTCTATTCTATCCCACGTCAGATAATTCAACTCACCCAACTCAATTAATGTATCCAAGAGTCAACTTCACCTCTAACCAATTGGTTTTAGGTTGAATCCCTCAATTTCTAAAAATCAAGCTACCAATAAGCCTCCAATCACACAAATATGGCGCTCAATGGACAAAATTACTTATCCTCGGCCATAGTCGAGGCAACCTCCCTCAAAGAAAAAATCAGAAAAAGATAGTCAGAGATACTAACCCCAAATCGAGATTGGAGAGAGATCGCGTCGAAGAGTACGCGGCGACTTGAGCGGCGAGCCGGCGATGGCTTGTGTTGTTGGTCGACGGTCAGGGGAGGAGGATTTTCAATTTAGGGCTCTGACGTAATGTTGCCACAGCCGATCACCATTAACCTATGCTTAACTTTCTATATAAAATTATTATTTAAATTAAAAACTAAAAAACAAAGAACGGTTTAAAAGCCCAAATAAATATGGGTAAATCAAAAGGGTTTTTCGAGCCCATTATTAATGGGCTTTCAGCCCAAGTCTGGCCCCACAGTCTATTTTGCATACGTCATAAATAAAAATATGACGAAACAATTGTGCCACCGTCCAGCCATGGAATGTATGTAACAAAAGAATTTTTCTTGCACATAATCATGTTTATACCATAAAACAGTATTCCAAGATTAGGACTATTAATTCAAAGGTCAATGTTTTAATTTTTTTTAATAACATTAGTATTTAATAGGTTCTTTGAAGTGCCTTTTACTAGTGTTTACTCATTATTACAGCAGGGTTTCTGAAATAATTGACTTTTTTTTAATTTAATCCCAAGCTTTAATTATATTTCTAATTTTTGGTTTGTATTCATCATTTCAACCCTAATACGATATTTGTTTACTACATTTGACCTAAATGACCCAACATATTCAGAAAAAAGAAGCCCTTTTCATATAAATAAGAGATAGGGACGCACCAAATATATATATATATATATATATATATAGGCGTTAGAAAAATAGAGAATTTTACATTTCCTTTGTGCCTTTGCTCCATTCTTGAGCTGCTGCGCTTCCCTTTTTCATACTCTTCATCTTAGCTCTCAGTTTCTTGAATTTGTAACTCCTTAAATTTGAGATTCATTCCTCATTTTCTGTCGAGGTTTATTCATTCTCTCTCTGTCCTTACGATCTGAATTAAGTGTTCTTTATTTTTATGAATTGCTCTTCCTCGGGATTTTTCTATTTTCCGTAATTACGGTTTCTGTTGTATGAATTGGGCTGTTCTTAGATGTGGGCGTTACATGCGATGTCTTGGATGATGCTTACATCTCAAGTGCTGAATCTCTCTGTTTATTATATTCTATTGATTTAACTGATAAAACCTCAAGACTTTTGGGCAGGTTTTTAGCCTTAACCTTAAAAGTTAATGTTATTTCCTTTGTTGTTTTGAATCACTTCTGGGCCAATCTGGGCATGTATGTATCAGGGTTTAATGCAATTCTCTATGCTTTGTGGAGTGGATTGAAGTGTTCTAATTCGCTGTCAACAAAAAAATAAAAAAATGATTTTTTTTTCCTTTATGATTCAGTGCATCGATTCAGCTTATTGCTTCTAGTATCCGCCCGTTCTTGTTAGTATGTGAATTTATCGTTCTTGTAGAATGTGTGAATTTATCGATATGTATGGATAAGAAAGTGATGTTTATGTAATTTAGTTTAAGTCGTAGCAGGGTAAAGCGGGGGAGAGTGAACAAAATGACGAGTTCGGGGTCGAGTTCTGGAATAAACCTCGAAGGATCTTCGAGTGGTTCGCAGTACAGATCCGGCGAATCCATAGCTGAATGGAGATCGTCCGAACAAGTGGAGAATGGGACTCCATCAACTTCACCTCCCTATTGGGACAGTGATGAGGAAGATGATGCAGGTGTGTTTTTCTTTGTTTCCTCGCGCAGATTGTGTAGTAACTGTGATTATCTGATGTGATATTCAGCTCTAATTAGTCTTGATTTATTTTCAGTAGTGATCAAAATGTACATCTTAGCTTTACTTATCACTATTACATTGGTTCTGTGTTCGAAGTGCTGTTGAACGACACATGTGAAGTAAACTTGGCATTCAGATCAATGAGATAATAAGTGAAAGAAAACAAATTGTATGTTTTAGATGCTAAAAGGGATGCAGATTGTCTATCTGTTTTAGATGTTATGTATTTTTTAGTGGTTGTCTATCTGTTAAACTGTATGGGCATGTTTGATCTAATTTACTGACCATTTTATTTTCATATCAATGCTTTCAGGACCAAAGCCATCTGAGTTGTACATAAAGTACACTTGGAAGATTGAAAAGTTCTCAGAAATAAACAAAAGAGAACTTAAAAGTGATGTCTTCGATATTGGGGGCTATAAGTGGTATTATATTCCGTCAAAGTTGTTCCTAATGTGTCCACTGTCTATGATCCACAGAATGCCTCAATTCATTGTCAATGCATTCTCTGTTGTATAATTTTGAATCTTCTGTTGGTATATAATCAAATCTGTATGTGGTGATAGGTACATCTTGATTTACCCACAAGGTTGTGATGTCTGCAATCACTTGTCGTTGTTTCTGTGCGTTGCAAACCATGACAAGCTTTTACCTGGTAAGATATATATATATAATCAGTGGCAAAAAGCTGAATAACAAAACTACTTTTTAGTTTTGGAGTTATAATCATGCTTTTTTTTTAATAGGGTGGAGTCATTTTGCACAATTCACAATTGCCGTGGTGAATAAGGAACCGAAGAAGTCGAAGTATTCAGGTACGCATCATCCCTTCCTTAACATGCATGTAGTAGAAGCTTTTCATTTTTTCCCTAAACGGTTACCCATGGCTTGTTTCTTTATAACATGGTTGCAGATACGTTGCATCGGTTCTGGAAGAAGGAACATGATTGGGGGTGGAAGAAGTTTATAGAGATATCGAAGTTATGGGATGGATTTATTGATGAAGATACTTTGATAATCAAAGCTCAAGTGCAAGTCTTGAGGTATCATAGTGTTTCTTGTATACAATTGAATAATGTAGTATCAAGTTTCGATATATTCTGGTAGGAGTAGGTGGCTTTGCATCCTGGTAACTCTTTTAACAGCATAACATTTGTCTGCTTAAAGGGAGCGAGCAGACAAACCATTTCGCTGTCTTGACATCCTATATAGGAGGGAGCTTTTGCGCATATACTTGGGAAATGTTGTGCAAATCTGCCGCCCTTCTTTGGATGAAAAACGAGGCAGGATGGTGAAGTTGATTGAAGACAAAGAGAGATGGTCCAGGTATTTACATTTGCAACATAAACAGATGTTTTGTTTTACCATCCAATTTTTCAATTATCATTTGAGCTGCAGATTTTATTATATAATGTCATTTCCTTTTTTGAAACTTCTAACACATTTTCAGCTTTCGATCTTTCTGGCAAACTATGGATCAAAATGCCAAGGACATTCTGTCCAGAGAGAAAGCAGAGGTGATACTTACAGTGGTTGTGAAGCAATTTTTTGTGGAGAAAGAAGTTTCTTCGACCCTTGTGATGGATTCATTATATAGTGGTCTGAGAGCCCTCAAAGCCCACACCAAGGACAAAAAGGGCAAGAGCAGGAATGTTGAGGAGGAAGATTATCTGTGTCCTATGATTTTCATGGAGGGGGATACGTTTGTTTTGATCGATGACGTGCTGCCACTGATCGACATGGCTGCTATGGAAACCTTGCCCCTCAAGGATGAAAAGGGTACACTCGGGAAAAGGGATGACAAGGGTCCACAAAATCGAACTAAGGTCTGTGTTATACGAAGAAAATGATGCTTTTTTTTAATCCATTTCTCGTGGACTTGTAAGAATTTTGCTTGCTTTTGCATCTATCTCATTTCATTACAATCGTCTCCCCGTCTCTTGCAATAATCTCCAATGTTAAGTTGGGTTATGTTTTCTTTTAGTCCGTGGACGTGGTAAAGGACTTGAGCAAAGATACCATTGACCATGATGAGAGACGACTCACTGAATTGGGTCGCCGGACCATTGAGATCTTCGTTCTAGCCCATATTTTCAGGTAATTTAATTCTATCGCTGATAGTTTGCAAGTCAATTCTCTTGCTTTCCTTTGTAAGTTGGAGGAGCTTAATAGATATTATTGTTTTGAAATAAACAAGACAATATGAAGGGAAGTTAATGCTTCTGCTTTTTCTGCTCAGGACATTGATAGTTATGATCTTACTGCTACAATTTTTATGTGACAGTAAAATCGAAATCAAACACCAAGAGATCGTTGCTCTGAGGAAACAAGAAGAGCTCATTCAAGAGGAGGCTGCTTGGCTTGCCGGGAACGAGCAGAAAGGAAAACGTGGAGCATCGGAGAAGGAAAAGAAATCCAAAAAGAAGCAGGTTTGTTCATCGTCAAGAATTTTCTTATTACTTCCTATTTATTCGGGATAAGGATTGAAAGAGATTCTTTCTTGTCTTCATAGAATACGCTTAACATGAACTTGTTTTTCATCGGTATTTATGTTTTTCAGGACAAGAAGAAGCGAAACAATCGCAAAGGCAAGGACAAGGGCAAGGACGACAAATCTAGGAAGAATGAGCAGCCTATTACCAGCCCATTTAGGGAAGAACTTTTAGTGCCCGAGTCAGGAAATGATGTTGAGAAATCTGATACTGTGGAAGATATATCTGGTGCAAATGATTCTTTAGAATGCGTTCCCGAAGTAGTTCAAACTAGTACAAAAGACGCCGACGCTGAGATAGCTCAAAATGGAAAAAACCGAAATTCTGAGAGCATGTTGGTGTTTACCTACTGTTCATAGCTGGTTTTTTTTTTTTTGTTCGCTATCAATTAATGGATGGTAATAAAGAGCCCATATTTTTCTTCGCTATGCAGAGGGGAGAACCACCAAGGAAATGACTCGGGCGATTGGTGTACTGTTGGAACGAGACGAGCTTCTAAAGCTGTTTCTTTACCTCAGGATACGGTCGTCGAGAAGGTGCTTCTTCGTTCAGGCAGTGATAATTCCGTACAATTGCATGAAGTGATCAAACTTTACTATGTTTTTTTTTTTTTTTCGTAGGAGGAAAAAACTGTGTTACCATCCCGGGTGGAAGTATGGACCAATCCATCATCTTTCGTAACTTCCCCTCCTAACTCGGGGTCAAAATCAGTAGCTGCAAAGGAAGTTTCATCTGTTAAAAGATCGTCTAAAGACAGTCTCAGACAAGGTGATCGATCGCCGAGCCCAGCCAACTCGGGCCAAGGTTCTGTCAAGTCAGAGCCAGAGACTCAGAAGACTGCACCACCAGAAGCTGATAATCGAGACAAGCCACCAATGCAGCCCGTGGCTGCTAAACCTGATAAGCCCTCAACTTTTGCCTTACCAGTTATATCAAGACCCATTGCCTCATCAGTTTCCATGGTCCAATCGACGCCTTCTTTGTCTAGTTTCGAAAGAGATGCTGCTGCTGCTGCTCCGAGCAACGTGCCTCAGTCTTACCGTAATGCAGTTTTTGGTGGCCCGAGCACTCAGAGCCAGCCCATTAGCTCGGTGGTCAATGGTTTGCTTTCATATGCTCAAGCAACTTCTCTAGCGGGTTCACCTATGATACTTCCTCACGGTTCAGACAGGATCAATTCTGACCCCATCATGCCTAGTTTCTCTTTCGGGATGGTGAATTACAATCATCATCATCTGCAGAACGGGCCCTCATGGGGCGAGACGATGCAAAGGGATAATCATCACTCAAGGAACTTATCTGCAGATCATGCTTCAACCCTCGCTGGAATCACTGGCAATCGTAGTTTCGATCCACACAGCCCATTGGCCATGAGATCTCAGCCTAATAACCGCCCTTTCGAATTCTCAGCTGGCCCATCTAACCGTCAAGGCCATGTCGTACCTGAAGATTTCCCCCATATAGATATTATAAACGAACTCCTCGACGACGAACACGGGATTGAAAGACTATCCATGTCAGACTTGGGGAGCACTCGAAGTTTCAGCGACGGGCTTCACTTGGATCGACAGTTCAGTTTCCCCGACGGGGTATTGAGCGGGCTGGGCCCGTCGGCTGGTCCGGGCGGGTTCATCAGAACAAGGAGCTATCATGATACCAACGGGCTTCAACACGGCTATGGTGGTTCTACAAGCGGCTATGATATGATTCCTCCATTTCAACCACCGAGGCAACCTACGAATGGACCGAACTCATCGGGCCATTCAGTAAACCGCTGGCAACAACAGACTAGTTCGGGGTTTTCTCCTTATCAGATGAACGAGGATAACAACAACGGGTATGCCTTTCGACCTTCGTAAAATGGGACCTTATAAAGTTGCCGTAGAATCGGCTTACGCAGAGAGACGTGGGACGTTCTTGCTTGTCTTTGTTGTACGCTAGACAGAAGAGAGCTGATCTGTGCCTTAACAGGGAAACATTAGAATCATTCTGCCTTTCTATTTTTAGAGATAAAAAAAACTAACTTTGAAGAGGTTCTTACTGGCCATTATTTTCTCTTTGTTGAAATGCAAGAGTCAACCTTATTACATTTATCCTATGTTTGAAATATTTGGATTCAAAGGTTGTAGTGAACGTCACGTAAAGAGATGCAGTTGAAAACATGGCAACTCATTATGTTAAGTCTAAACCACGACTTGTTCAAATTGACTATCTTTAGTTTATCCAATGGGAACTTAATATATGTCTGGCAACGGTCAAAACCTGGGAACTAACATAAGATCCAAGGAAACTTCCCACTTTTCTTGTCTTATAAATATATGTCCCAACTCAACGACTTGAAAGCAATCACGATCATATTTTCTACGTCTTTTATCATTCTTTTTTTGCTACGAAACAAAGGAAAGGAGAATGAGGGGCAATAGTAGAGTCGTACTAGTTGCAATATTGCTTTGTATTTCCTTATGTTTTCAGACGATCAGAAGCAGCAGATTATTGCATGAAGTTCATCGGGAGGAGTACAACGTGTTAAAAGGGAAGGGATTATTCGTACATTTGCTTCAAAGGGGTCCCGTCCCACCTTCGGGACCGTCGCCATGCACCAATATCCCCGGCGGTGGTGGTGGTGGTTGTCCGAACAAGGAAGTGAACTTTGCGGGCGGTGCACTGACACGCGGTGGTGGTGGTGGTGGTGGTGGCGGCGGCTGAACCGTCGTTCACCGGGAGATTAATACAAGGCGGATCACTCAAACACAATCAATCAATTGATTAATTATTTATTTTTTCGTTGTTTTCATGATTTTTTTTTTTAAGTTGGTTTCAACTTTATACTGTGTATGTTATATTATGTAGCTATTCTTTTATAGTGGAAACTGTAATAAAATTGTGCATGGCTATAATTATCTCTAATTAAAGTACTATCTCATCTTTTATTTTTCAAAAAGAAAAAAGAAAAATGAACAAAAAAAAAGCTTGAACCGTACACTCAACCCTTGAATGTTAGGCCGATTTACACATATGACGATTTGTTAGTCAAATTGCGTGCATGGTTTTGTATCATAGAAGAAATGTTAATATTTACCTGTTAGACTACAAAAGTCAAAGCAATAAAGTTATAATTCATACCTATGTGTATATATAGATATATATACAAAGTCAAAGAACAATTAATTGAAATGATTTAATCTCGCACTAGGTGGACATATGAACGTTCTTACAAGAGATACTATAGACAACAAGGCAGAATCACTTTCATGCATGCAATGCAATCTCTTAAGATATAACATGGCAGTGTAGCCCAAACGGATCGGATCGGTCCGTATAACTCAACGGGTCGAAAAACGGGTTCGGGCTTCAAAACGGGCTTCAGTCCTTATGTCACGTTTGTGCTTGTCCTCTGCCATAGATGTAATAAAACTCATATACCAAGGGTTTTCTCAATTAGAAAAGCATTATTTTATTTTTATACTTAGAATATATTCTACCAAAAATATAGCCGTCTTCAAGTTACATATATTTTGAAATGTTCTAAGCAGACATAGTCATAGCTTTAATCAGTAAATAATTAATTAAGCCGTCTGTTGAACGTTGATTCGCAATGGTCTCCTTCGTGTGTGTAAATTAATTATTACAGTAAATAAATATATGTATATATTAGGTAATAATATGTGCGTGCGTGCGTGCGTTGCTTTGGCGTGTTTAGAGAACTAAAATAATTATAATATATTAAATGCTACAGATATCTTATATTCAGTATTATTACCAGCTATAGGAATGTTTGATACGATGGTCAATTTCAAAATATTAAAACTTGACATTATAAGAAAAATATTAAATGAACTATTGTGCGTCTCTATCATTATTTTCCGTGAATTCTATTTCAAATAGACCGATTCTGATGGAGTGTAGCACACAGCTATATATCAAAACTTTAGTGACATATAATATAATAATGATCCCTAAATGTAACGTCAGCAATACAACATCTTAAATATATAATAATATAGTAAGATGTAAGAACATACTTATAATTCATGTGACATATATTATTACTAAACCAATGACTTCAGTCTACTACACAATTAACAACATTATAATGATAAACAATAAAGCCGGCCATGTAATAATATAAAAAAACAAAAAACAAAAACACAAAAAATAGAAAATTCTACGATATATATAAATTACAACAAGCAGACAAGACAAAAGTCAGCCCTAACGCACGATGTTCTTCGTCATCACAACACACGCACATACACACACACACATCCCTCTTTTCTCTAGTAATAATCTTCACTCAACAATAACAAGAAAAGTGTAATAAAAATAAAAAAATAATCAATTATTCGATTCACTATGGATTCCAGCCGAAAGCAAATCAATATAACTTCTTCAAGCCCAGAAAACATCGATCGTTGCGACGAAGATAGTTCTACGGAAGAGGAAGACGATGATATGGGAGTCGGGAGATCCTACAAATGCAACTTTTGCAAGAGGGGTTTCACAAACGCGCAGGCTTTAGGTGGCCACATGAACATACACAGGAAGGACAAGGCCAAGGCCAAGGCGGCTAAGCAGAAGAATCAAGAACTACCCTCGGGTTCTAGCTTTAGTAGGTCGGGCGAGATTTTCTCGCATATTCCTCGTCGGGCTCAACCGTTCGATCATCATCATCATCATCATCATCATCAGCAGCAGCAGCAGCAGGAGGGGCAGCACTTGGATTATTACATGTCTATGGGGGGACAAGAGAGCTATAACATGTACATGGCACCACCAAAAAACCCTAGTTTTCAAGCTGGGAATTTGAGGGCGGAGGAGTATGGATCATCGTATGGTTGTGATCGTGAGAATCTGAGCTTGGGGGATGGATCAAAGCCGAACGTTGAAGAAGACGACGAGGATGGTGCGAAGGAAAATGAGATTGACTTGGAGCTTCGATTAGGGCATGATCCATAGATGGAGCCATGTATATTGTATATACACACAGCTGATGGTGCAAAGCGAGTCTATATACTTACTTTGGATTATATTACAATGTATTAGGACACTATGTAGTTAATTTATGTGGCTGCCTTTAAATTTGTTCATTTGTGCAGAAAAAAGGAGAATCTTGTAATATATTACAGCATTCTCCCACTATAAGTATTCAAAATCCAAGTTAATACATATGATTTATGTTTGCAAATCGAAGATATATATATAGCTAAACAGAAGAATTAACTATTAGCCAACGATCAACATTCGATTCAAATAAGCATAATCAAGATTTTTTTTTCGGCAGAATGTATTATATCTCTATCAATATAGTTCAGTCATAATCGAATCTGTGCCCCTCATTGTCTGTATATGGGATGGCTCTGGCATTAGGCAGAGCCAATCCTCTTCGCCTATGTGTGTTGTCTCAAGTTAGTATAGACGGCGATCTCAAAATGATAACAGTAGTAAAGGATTTCACCGAAGGTTTTCCATTAGAGTTGAAGCTAAAGCCTTTTGAGCTGCATTATTGCATAACATGACAAATGGAGTGCCTTTGTCATCCCCAGTGGGTCAACCGAGCCATTGACTCAATATTATTATGTAATAATATGCCATTCCAACTTGAAGAGGACGAAATTACAATTTTGTTTTTTTTAAAAAAATTTATTTATATACTAGTATTGAAATTAATGTCACGTATACTAATTTTGTATGAGTAGTTATCACTAAAATCATTGTTTCTAATATATTTAATTTAATACTATATCAAATACTGTACAACTTAGCACCAGTGGTCTAGTGGTAGAATAGTACCCTGCCACGGTACAGACCCGGGTTCGATTCCCGGCTGGTGCATTATTTTCTTTTTTTTTTTTTTTTTTTCCTTTTTTGTATTATTTTCTATTTCATTTTTCATTCGGAGGAGAATTGGGATGATTGGCTCATACGTTGGCAGTTTGACTTTAAAGAAATGTATATTATAATAAGATTTGATGGGCCAAATACATAACATGATTCGTCTTCACAACATATCATGGTGCTTTCTTTCTACTACATAATACCAACCATACAACTTTCAGAAACTAAGGCAACCATCGTGTAATTACATCAAGTGTAGTAGTAAGTATAACAGACTAACCTTGGTCCATTCTATCCCACCGGAGTTTGGTCGTAAACACTTCTCAATTACGACTTCGACATATCGAACTCTTTACGATGCATCGAAACCTTAATGGAGAACTGTTTGGTTTACATGAATAGGTGTTTAGGTAACCGAAACTAAATCGCTCAAAGGCGAAAGGACTCGCAGGCTTGCATCTGCCACTCCACGCACTCCTCGAAATCGAAGCTACTCGTACAGTCCAACAGGGCGTTCTGCTGCTGCTCGTACCTGCATATATAGTTCAGACCGACGAGCAGCTCGCATATGACGGCCTCCGTCTTTCCTCGGTCAGCAAAGTACAGCGTCTGGAGCAGAAGTACGTTCGTCCTTGAAACTATCCGATGCTGCTCGAAGTTCCTCTCGCTCTGCCACCTCATCGTGTTGTGGGCCAGAGGCCCGAGCCACTTGATTACTGAGTCCAGCTTCTCCCTCCAATCGTGAGCCAGGTGGGCGTCGTATATGGCCATCTCCTTTGCGTAGGACTTTAAGTTTCTCTTCAGTGTCTTTCTGATGCTATCCGTGAGCATCTGGTAGAGGTCGTCCCGTGCCTCGTCCCCGACGAGGTGAGGGTAGCATAGTAATTTCTCCAGGACGATGATGATGTTGGCATAGTGTAGGGCTAGAGCTGAGCCGCCGAGGGTGGTCGGAGGTGCGTAAGAGAGCAGCTGGCTCTTGGGCCCAAAGCTGGAGATAGTTACCAAACTGCCCTTTGGTTTGGTATCATCTGTGTCAGGCAGGCGATCAATTGTGATTGCCCGGATGAAGTTGCCACTTGAAATGGTTGAAAAGCCCGAAACTTGGCTGCTTTGATCGTCGTACCAAGCATGGTCGTCTTCATCGTCTACTTTCGAAGCAGAGCTGCTTAGACTCAGGCATTCCATGAATAGTCTCCCAGGATTGTTACCACCGCATGCAATTTTGAAATCTTGGGGAGGAAACGAACCTTCTTTGTGCTTCTGTGATCCTAATTTAGTTCCAAAGCTCAAACTTCTCCTTTCAAATCCCTCTTTATTACCGTTCTTGGCTGAAATCGACTTTCTCAAGCTGGGATCTTTTAAGACCTTCCCGACTGCACCTATATGATGGGACTTTGGCCCAAACTCCTGCTTCAAGTTATGCGAATTTCCACGAAATTGAGAAATCGAAGTTTCATCTCCAAAGACGAGGTATATCCTTGCATATACCGTGCAGACAGTTCTTGCTAAAAGCTCAGCAGCCTTATCATATGTCTGATTCCACAAAGAAATGTCTTGCAAATGCTTCACGTCTTGTTTCTGCCACAGCAGTTTCTGCTCGAAGGCTTTCCTAGTCTCTTCCAGCTGGTTTTGCCTGAACTTCTTGGTAGCAGATTCCAACTCATTCACAACCTCCATTTCTGCGTATAAAGCAGCCGTGGAGTTCGCATACCTCTCCATCTTCCTCACCATACTCTCCATATCCTTCACCAGGAAACTCAATTCCTTGATATCAATTGCCCCAGAAACTATATCAGCGTACACATGCTCGAACCCTTGCAATGCCGGGATTGTGCTTTTTTTTCCTAACCTAGACACAACATAAGCAGCCCTGTTCAAACCGTCCAGTTTCTCAATAAGGGCAAGCTCTAGAAGCTGCTGTTCATCGTCGCTAGATGCAACAAGGGCTTTGATTCCCTCGGAGTTTAGGATCTCATTCTTGAGTTTGAGAATCTCACTTTCGGTCAAGGATTTGTACAGATGGACAACCTTGGACATGACATTGGCGACTTCAAAGGCAAGTATTCCCAGAGTATGCTTCTTCTCTTGGACTAAGCCTTGTTTTTTACTAGATGACGATTTAGCCGAATTTTCAAGATACAAAGCATGCTTCAAATTGTTACTCACCTGATTACCCATTTTTAACAACCAAGGCTCGGCCACCATTTCTGCTCTTTCCTCGCCAGCAAAGCCTGAAAACTATTCTTCAGTTCAGGCCACCATATCCAGCATCATTGCGGCATATAATCAAACACTTGGAGCTGAGGTATGTCCCCCAATAGTATCTTCATCTAGTTAGTTGTAATGGAACAGCAAATACGTATAGATAAAACAAAAGGGTCATAAAAGGTCGTCAATTTATCATAGAATCAGAAGCAGAAAAACGGATCTTCAGCATAACAAAACCAGCCAGACGACGAACATGAGTGGAGCACAGAAGAAAAGGGGGGCATCAATTTTGTGTCAAGAAAAGCGCAAACAACAATCCCAGAAGCCCAAAAAAACGCGCATGGCTCAGCGGAAATCAAGTGCAGCGCCAGCCATTGAGTAGGCGTGAAAGCAGAGTTCAGCTCATCATGGCAGAGAAACATGCATAAGGTGAAGGTGGGATGGAAAAGAAAAAAAAAAGGAAACAATTCAGTGGATTTGATCGATGGATGGATATGTTTATTATTGGTGTGCGCCTTTGCAATGAGGAAGATTATGTAGTAGTAATGATTGTTCGGCCAAAAGGGCAAAAGGGCAGGTTTGATGATGGGCCTCCCTCAACATTCAAGTCTGCAACTTTTTGAATCTCTTATGAAAAAAAAAAAAAAAAAAGATGATCTTGATAATTTTTAATTTGAAATTTATTGATTTGATTTATGAATTTGTGAAAAAGATACTATTTTGAGCTTTCTTTGATTATGATCTACATCAATAAGTAGAGGTCAGAAACCCTAGGGAACAAGAAAGTTAAGATCAGGCTGAGATTGTAGGTGTGTGCATTAATGAACACATGGATATTTCATGAGGAGAAATTTTTTGAAAAGATAATATATTGAAATTATATATACTAATACTACAACTACGCATGAAAAAATAATATTTAAATCATCAACTTGTCCTTGGTATAAACACTAACTCTTGGCAAAGATTGTTCTTTCATCAAATTATTATTGCATACCTTATAAGAAAGCATTATGAAATAATCTAATTTTATTACCAATGGTTGGGGTTGGTGACTTTGTTGTCATAAAAAGACAATCATATATAGCCAGAAATAATCGAATGAACTGATCCCAAGACATGTAGGTAGGGTTTTATATGTTGCTAGTTTAACTTGAGTTAGTTAGAGTTGTTGAACAAAGGAATAATGGAAGTGCTTTTAAGTGCCATGTAGAGGAGAGGACAAAGCTAACCATTGGCCTTCCCTTCTTAATGTTGACCATTCAATGGTAAATTAAATATATGGATTGACTTAGGTCAAGTTGAGTAGGAATTGTTCAATTAATTCGTGCTTGCTATTTATTTAATACATATCTATGATTAAGACATGCATGTTTAGTTATGGATTGTAGTTAATGTTCTTGGTCCCATACTAGCTTTAACGTTAGCTAAGGAGTTGTTATATGGCTTAGTTAAAGTTTCTTTATGTAAATTATTAATATTTTATTCATTTGATACATAATGATCAACATTATATTATTATGATTTGATCCAAAATCTTTAGGACCTATCACCACTTTTTTAGTATCTTTCAGTCAGCAATGTGTAAAACAGAATAAAGCCCATATTTTCTTTTTCTAAATCAACGAAGAGAAAGTGTTGAAAAAAGCTTAATTATTACTATCAAAACTGATGATTATAATTATTTTCTACAAAGATTAGCAAAAGGATCGTAGAACTTTCTTTGTGAGAGAATTACAAGAAATTGGAAAGATAAAGTAAAAGGGAAAAGATGAAAGCAAAAAAGAAAAAAAGAAAAAGAAAAAAACAAATAGGAGGAGGTAAGAAGCAAAGCATGCATGGTAGAAAAGTTCCCGAAGAATATTATAATAAAGATACGCAATTAAAGAGTATATATATAATATAGTTATTTATTGATAAATAAATATATTTATTAAAATAAACATTGCGCTTTCAGATGCTATATTGGGTCCAAAATGAAAGCCCATTATCACAAAAATGAGGCCCAAAATAGAAAAAAAAAATTAAAATAAAAAAATGGTCTACGTCTACGTCGTTCGTTTCACTTTCATCTCTCTAACCTGGCGGTACACACAAAGGGCCTTAACGGCGGCGTTTCGCGGCAAAACGGCGCCGCCGGGTGCTGCCACTCCTTGAAAACGGTCGGTTTAACCTCAGACATCGACTCTTCAGAACAGCTCTTAATCTCGGCCGTCGGATAATTCTTCGGGGGCTGAATCAACGGCGACAACAGCGGTATCGCCGCGCTCCATTCTTTGACGCCTCGGTTTACCACCTCTAGCGCCGCCGGAGCTATCCTCCGCAATCTGCTCGACTCTCTCCGTCGACCGGCGGCTGCCTTCATCCTCTTGGCGTCATCCATGCTTACGAAAATTCAAATAAAACGATTATTATGGAAGGAAAATGGAAAAGAAAGCACTTTTGCGAGAAATTGAAAGCGTTGGGCGTTGTGTATATATAGGGAGGGGCGCGTGCGTTTACGCGCTTCGATGATAACGGTGGTCTCAGTCAAAGGTTGTCATAGAGACATCTGACTCGTCGAGGCTTTATATACTATTAAACATACATAATCTTCAATATTAAATATACAGATTTCAAAATATTTTGCATTTCTTTATAAGCAGAAGGATATTTTATATTTGTATGCATGCAGCCATGCAAGCATATTTGTCGATTTGTTACCTAGTTAATTTTCCAAGGTTGAACACACTGTAATAGTAATAGGTCAAAAAATCAAGAGTTGGCACATTAGACAAACGTGTGGATAGAATCAAAGAAGTGCGGCCGTGCCTTGCATAAAACGTAGAATCTAATCTAATCTTCTATCAAAACAAAACTAGATAGATAGATAGGTCATATCATAAGATGGTTTGACTAGGTTTTGTATTGTGGCCCAGAAATTTATTGCGTTGCATAAAGTTGTATCAGTGGATTGATTGAAGGATTAGGTGTGTAGTTTAGACAAAGCCCAACATCTACAAAAAACAATGGACTGCACTGCAGCCCATGTAATGAAATCGTCGTAGCCAATTCCAACTTTCTTTGTTCTTCCTTAGTCTTAGAAACAGAAAAATAAAAGTTTTACTCAGCAGTCCTTCCTTTGTTCTTCCCTAGTCCCCTTGCCTCTTCTGTATCTAGTGATCTAAATCCAAAGAAGAGAAACAAGGAGAGACGACTACTGACTGATTGATTCTTTATTTGTTAATTTTTTTTTTCTTTCTGCAGAAACAATGGCGTTCGTTTCTTTCTTGGGTAGACTGCTTAATCTAGTTTAAGGGATGCTAAGATTTCGCTTCTGAGGTCTCTCGTTAGTTTATCTTGTATTCTTTGGTAAGAATCTTTTATGTATATTGTATCTTATGGAACATCTTAGCATCTTGTTGATACTGTCTCTTTTGTCTTCTGTGAAATGCAATGAGATCAGTTCGTCGATTCCGATTTGTACATTCCATCAATGCTTATCGATTCATATGATTAAGCTTTTCGTGGATTAATTGATGCATCCATGTTCTTACCAAGCTACTATAGTTGTATGATCTGAGCTTCGATTCGATTGCTGAATCTAACTGCAGTTCATAGTTGATCTCTTTTCTTTGCAACAATTTATGGGGCTTGCCTGTTTTTATTACCAGGTACAGTGAATTCGGAGCAGACGGTGGATCAGCTGCAAAGCTGTTGAAACCTAAGTTCAATGTTTTCTCGAACCATATCACGACCCAAACAGGGCTTCAAATACCATACGTTGAGGTAAGGACTGTCCTTTTTTACCCTACGAAAAGATCGTTAATTTAAAAAAATCAAGTTCGCTGTTTATATTTGTTTGAATGAATTACCTCAGATGAAACACTTGGTAATGGCTACTATCGTCATGAAAGGCCTCGGAAGCCTCTTCTTCATCTTCGGCAGCCCATTGGGAGCATTGATCTTGGTATGCTTCTGACCATATATCTGTTAGTTCGACAAGATTTTATTGCCCTAATCCACGTTTTTATCACATGACATAAACAGCTTTTGCATCAAGCGATCGTCACGCCGATCTTGTACGATTTCTACAACTACGATTCTGACGAGAAAGAGTTTGCTAGCCTCTTTGCCAAGTTCACACAGGTGCTTGTTTCCTTTTAACAAAAAACTACTACTTTATTAGTTTCTTTAGGTTGCTTAATAATCTTGATTTATTACTATCATTAATATTTTGCCAGAACATGGCATTGCTTGGAGCTCTGCTCTTCTTCATCGGCATGAAGAATTCAATACCGAGGAGATCGTCGAAGAGGAAAGCGCCGAAGGCGAAAACCAACTAAGAAAAACCTTCGAATCTTCGATTTTGGTTATTGGGACCCCTTTTTGAGAAGAACTCAAGCTTTGTTTTGTTCTCCTTTTTCATACGTTTATACATTGGAATGGAATGATAATTTTCTGAATTATTATTTTTTTCGAAGAAAAAAAAATCTGATATTTTCCTGAAATTTCATTCTTGATAATTTTGTATTGTGGCCCAGAAATTTATTTAATATTTTTTTAAAGATTTTCGGAGATTGATTAATACATAAAGCCAAAATAGAATATAGGAGAAGAAAATGTCACAAGCAAGCAACGTCGCCATATGCATGCACTTGCATTGCACATACATACATCACTGCTATTCAAATATTTATTTTCTATACGTAACGTAACCTTCATTCATTGTCATCCTTTTAGAATTTTATTTTTATTCTGTTATTCACGTTTTGAACATAAAAAATGTATATATATGTATTGCAAAACTAGTAAATATGTGGTTTCGAAGCAATATAAGAGGGAGACCATTCTTTAACATTATCTGATATCTATAATATACCTTCTTCCTCCAGAAAAAATAAATAAATACAATCTCATTATTTTATTTGGAGGAAAAAACATTCTGAACTTCATATCTTTTGTCGTTTATAAATAAAAATCCAATATATTTTATGTGGTTATTATTTCCGAATTGGCCATTTTCATTACCACAAACGTATGAACTATATCTTAGTGATTATACTAACAATAGTGCCATAGTTCTTAGTATATAAACATGAGCTCGCCAATGCCTTGAAGCATCAACAATAGTATTAGTGAAGAGTTACATTAAATACTACAACTGTAATGAAGATAGTTGTTAGAAGTTCAATCACCTTCGTTTTCTTGGTGTTATGGAGGATATTCTGCTTCTTTCTTGGAGTTGCAGCGAAGCCATTGAAGAGGACATGGGGCGAGCTTCAGCTGCTCGTCATCAAGCACGAAATGGATGGAATCAATCCCAAGTATGTTATTTCTGATCGAATCTATCAATCATACAAAAATTTCTGATTGATCATCGTGTGTAATGTTTATATAAATAATCTTGTATTTCGGATAATATATATATGAAGCTTATGGTTTGTACGTTGTTTATCTTTTTTTTGTTTCTTGAATCTTACCTTAATCTTGAGAGCTGTATGTTCATAGACAAGAAAGAATGATAAGATTGTCTGAAGATTGACAGATGAAAAAGGGTTTAACGTCTTAGTTTCTACTTTCTATTAGGGTTTACTGCTACAGAAAAAAGTGAATTTCCATGAATCTCATTATGGGCTTACTCCCTCAAGAATAATTGGGACGCATTTTATGAATTTTATTCCCTCAATAATTCATCTTCATGCAAATATTCCTAGAGAAAAGGATGCGACTTTCTATAGACAGTTGTTAGCTTTTTCTCCAGCGATTCCATGCTATTTTGGAAGTGAAAAATGGATATATCTATATATATATATATATGATGATGACTTCAAGATGATAAAGAAATGGGAATTAGATTCTTATTCTTACATGATTCCTTCAAACCAAACAAAGTCGATATAAGAATATATGAGTGGTATTTTTTTTATTTTTTTTTTCGCTACGATGGAAGTTTAACTGTTTCGAAGGCATTGTTCGAAGCCTGGGACACATCAATCGATATAATCGCCAAACAAAAACAAGAAAAGAGAAGTTTTAGAAAAGAAAAAAAAAATAGCAAAGGAATAAAGTTTAGGTGACTCAGAAGAATCAGAACAACCTGCAATAATAACAAACATGCGTTGAGCATATTCCTACAACTTTCAAGAAATGCATCAGAAAGCAGACAATAGATTAGCCATATCCCAAATCGTTGATGCAAGAAAAATCGATCCTTGTAATAGTATTTTTCTACTCAAATTGACGGGGAACTTTGCATTGGGCATATGATCCAAGAACAAGATGCCACAGTACTCTGAACGAATCGAATGGAATCGATTGCCATTCTTTTTTCTTGCTGATAAAAGGCCAGCAGCAGTTTGAGAAGTTTAGTAAAAAGGAAACAATATATGTAATGATGAAGGTTAACGAAACTACGAACATTTACCTTCGTTTCAAGCCTCACATTCTTATGGTTTTCTCACAGATTGGGTTTACTTTCTTGTATATCGTAACAGAAGCTTCTTTCAATCATGGCATGGACGCTTTTGTCTATGTCACTTACCGACATGTAGTAGCTGGTCTCGCAATATTGCCGTTTGCCTATTTCATGGAGAGGTAAATCAAGATGTATTTGAAGCTAATGGTTATTGTAGATCAAATCTTGATCACTAAGACACAAATAATGTTTTCTGTGATAAAAAAATACGGAAAAAAAAATGCAGAAAAGTTCGTCCGAAGCTAACATGGGCACTGTTTCTAGAGATCTTCGTCCTCTCTCTTTTCGGGTAAAAACCTAGTTCTGATCTTGCGTACAGTAATAAAGCTTGTCTATGTACCTTAAACAGAATATTCTCGCAGGGTGAGCTTAACCTTAAACATGTTCTTCGCAAGCTTGAAGTACACCTCTCCAACTCTTCTCGCATGCATGGTTAATACTATAGCTTCCTTGACATTTATCCTAGCCATTATACTAAGGTATGTAGGTTATCTTCTTATGAAGAAAGAACTAAAAATCTGAAGCACTTCAGGAAGATTAACGCAAGAACTGAAAATGATTCGAATGCAGAATTGAGGTTGTCAACTTACGGACACCTCGTGGGGTTGCGAAAGTATTAGGAACCTGTGTCTCCTTGATCGGTGTAATGCTGATGACGTTGTACAAAGGACCAGCTCTGAAAAGCATGGACCATGGACTCGTGAGCATAAAAGGCGGCTCATCGAACGTCCACGAGAATCGGCTGAAGGGCTCGCTTTTAACCATTGCCAGTTGCATCACATGGTCCTTATGGTACATCATGCAGGTTTCTATTGAACATAATCTTTACCTAGACATGAAAAAGCATCCAAAAAACTGTCCCACATAATATAAATGAGCCAATCATATGATATTGCAGGCATATACTCTGAAACGATATCCAGCACAGCTTTCACTTACCACATGGATGAACTTCGTCGGGGCTGCACAATCAGCTGTTTTCACAGCCATCGTACAGCACGATAAAGCTGCGTGGACAATAGGCCTCGACATTGACTTGTGGTCGGTCTTGTATGGTGTAAGTCTCAAACAAATAGAAGCCAGTGAGTACTATAAATATACATGAAATACTAAACTATATCACATCTATTCACTTGTAATGAAACAGGGAGTAGTAATCTCCGGCGTAGTAACCTACCTTGTGCTATGGTGCACAGAAGCAAAGGGACCAGTATTTGTGACTATGTTTAACCCTCTTTCGACAGTGCTAGTGGCCATTTTATCGTATATAATTCTCGGGGAAAAATTATTCATCGGGAGGTACCTGCTGTGTTCATAGCTATACACATATAGATGTGCACTGCTCTTTTTATTATTTTGTCTCATCGAAGCAATCTCTGTGTTATGGCACCTGCAGCATACTAGGTGGTGCTGTAATAATTGTGGGACTGTACTTGCTCTTATGGGGAAAAGAACACGACAAAGCAGCAGGGGTGATTCGGCAAGATCTTGAAGAACCAAAGGCAGATGTATTATTAACTTCATATGAACATAACATTAAAGGAAATCCTTCATCTGCATTCTGAAGCTAACATAGAATGAGCCGAAGCATTAAATCTGCTGTAACTTGCAATAATAGAAGAGATTCGACACGGAATTACGAAAAAAGGGAATCCATAATTTGCAAATCAAAATATTTTCTACATTTGATCCACTATTCAAGAATCATGCAATGATCCAAGACCATGGAGTAGCTAGGGACTAATCCAAGATCCAAAGGCTTCAAATTCATATTCACAAGCATGTCACACTATTAACTTAATGATAGCTTAAGCAATGAGATTACGAAACATTAAGCAGCAGGAGGCCTTAGCTCGTGATCTTGAGAAACGTCGTGTGTAGAAGGTGGTAAATAGTGCCACAACGGAACATAGCCGTAGGTGGGGAACATCGCCATCTTGTTCGCTGGAGCCTGATATATAGGTGGATGTGGTGGCGCCAAACCACTTTGAGGAACATCCATGGCCTTCAACTGTTGCTCTATCCTTTCTTTATCTGCTTTAAGTGCCATTTTCTCTTCGCGGAGTTCGCTCTTCTCGGCCTAGTTTTGGAATAAAATGAGTGCAAAGCAGCTGTTAGAAAATGGATTTTCAGAATTTAAAGTTAAGAGAAATGAGAAATCTTACCTTTAAAGTTTTGATCGCTTCTTGAAGCCTTTCATTCATCTCTTTGTATTCTTGGGATTCGGTTTTGAGCTGGTTAAGAACTCTAATGGCATCACTGAGTATGGCTAGCTTGTCGGTTTTCATAGGTCTTCCAGGCTCTACAACAGCAGACAATTCCGAAAACCTACACAACAAATAACTTACCGTGAGTTTGAGTAAGCCATTCATATTGATTGCCAAGGGCTACCTTTGCAAAGAACTCTACCAGAAAACTCAAGCCATGCCAAGATTCATATATCGATAAATACTTAGCTGATGTTCTTACCTGTCATTCAATTTCTCTCTTCTCATTCTCTCCCGGCATGATTTTATTCCCGTTCCACCACAAGAATCACCACGTTCTCTGCAAAAATAGCACGCACAACCAGTGATTCAGATAAACCGCAAAAGATAAGAGATAACTGAGTTCATGTTCGAGGTGTTCTTGCAAAAAAAAAATAGAAAGAAATCAACTCTTCTATTTCGAATCCACACAGGCTGATCTTGCACAATAACAGATGAAACATTATGGATAAGAGCAGTGCAATCCATACGACGATCAAGTATCAACACAATTGAACTTAAAAAACTGGTATTATCATCTTTTGTCTCAAAATTTTTGTTTTACCCATAGAAGCAACAACTACCGCTAAACATTAAGTTGAACCATTCCTTTCAAATTTCACTGTGTACCTTTTTCTCGTGCATTCTCTTTCCTTGCATTCGCTTGCTTGCGAGGCAGTCCCGCCGAGCGTGGCATTCTCCGGCGCCTTGTTACTGCAATAAAACCATCAAATACACTTAAAACTACTCGCCATAGAAATTTTAGCAAGCTAGTCAACATTTTACAGGCAAAAAAAGGCTTCCTTGTGGTAAGTATAGGCAAAAATCTAATCTTTCAGCTAATGAAACAGTTCAGATGGAAAAAAAAAAAAGATATTCTCAATTCATTCCTAATTGTTCAATACCCACCGTAAAAAAAAAATTAAAAAAAAAAAAATCACAGCACAAAAGCATCAACTGCACATAGATCTCTGCTAATCTAGTTGGCTTACTCTGATCCTTGTGTGTGGAGTAAATTAGGGTCCCAATAAACGTCGTTAGGCGAAGCAACTTCGTCAAATAGGTTGCTGTAATCCACCAACTCAGACCAACAGCTCTCATCGATAAAATCCAGCTGATGACCGTCCATTCTCTGTTACCAAGCTTCCACCTTCCTCGATAACAATCTACGAAACGCAAAGAAGTGGCAACGAAAAGCGAGCGAAGTCAATCGAACATCACAAAGCTCCCATATGATCGATTCGAATGCTTGGAACACAAAGCATCCAATAATAGGACGACACGTAGGAGAATAGGTCAACTATTTATGGCTTCCAACTTCCGAGTAACATCGATTGCTATTTCGTTATAATATGCAATAATGTTAAAAAAGACGTTGAAAATGAAATGCAATTTATTCCATTTGTGATTGATTAACTATCCAATATGGTAAAATATTATTATTATATATATATATATATATTTCTCGCTCAAACATAATTATATAAAATTGTAAATGGAAGGTAAATCCCAATAATTTTGTTTTTCTTCCCAATGTATCCCCATTCGACCTGACTATGGGTTAATCCCTAAATACCGGCGTGAGCTTTTTGCGCCACACAGACTTGACGGATGCTTAATTGCACCACACACTCCAGTGGTGGGACTAATCTCGGGGTCAAATGCTCCAGTGGTGGGACTAATCTCGGGGTCAAATGAATACGTTCCAAACTCACCTGACTACGATAGTCATGGGAAATAAATATAATAAGGACTACTCAATAAGTTGTGGGAGAGGGGATTCGATCTCACGACCTAATCCACAAATCATTAAGGCCTCCTCTTTGACCACTAGACCAAGGCTTCATTGGCGGGTAAATCCCAATAATGAATGACTAGGAATGACTATCGATATTTTTGTTGCTCGTGCCAACTGACGGCTCATATGGAACAGAATGATTAGTTCCGTTGTAAGTCGGAGCCGTTACATATGCACTAATTCATCCGCTTTAAAAGCTCGGGAACTAATCTTGTCGGGTTTAACTCGAGTTTCAACTAGAACTGTCAATTCGGCCCGTGGCCCGCGGGCCAGCCCGCCCCGCCAAAGGTGCGGGTTGGGCCTCAGTTTTTCAGGCCCGCCAAGGAGCGGGCCTATGCGGGCCAGCCCGCGCGGGCCGGCCCGCCTGATATTAAAAATTATAATATTATATTGTTTTAATTAAATATTATTTTTAGTTTAAGTTTTATTTTTTAATGGGCTAATGGCTAATAATTAATTATTATATTAGGCTTTATTTTTTTCAAATTGACTAATATTTTAATTTTAATTTAATTTAATTATTATTTTTAATTTTTTTAATATGGGCGGGCCGACCCGCCAGGCCCGCGCCCGCCCCGCCAAATGGCGGGCTACGGGTCAGCCTGCCCCGCCGGCCCGTTTTGACCGCTCTAGTTTCAACGGAATAGTCGTTGACTCGTTTGACGACTACCATGATCTTCATGACGACGGAGGCTTTTCGACGTCTAATTGGGCTTTTGGTAGGCCCAATAAAATGTTTCGCGGAGGCCCACTTAATTATGAAAGGAGAAGTGAAGGCCCAATAAGATGATTCAAGGAGCCCCATTAATTATGGAAGAAGTGACGAACGATATTATCATAATTTCCCTCAAGTTTGGTAAACTAATCATTGAGTTATGAGAATCTATATGATTTGAACAATTTTTTTTACTATTATGTTGAACCCAACTGCCCAAAAAAAGTTATTGGGAAATTATAAATTACTAGTAATCATTTGATTCAATCATATGATGCAAGAATTCAAATTTACAAAGAGGGAAAGCCATTAAAGGTGACAAAAAGGTCGTTAGTGCAATTATGACTACAATTATGTACCCTAGAATACAAAGAAATAATAATAATATACACGTGGTCCATCATATCTAGCTTTTCAATTTCTCATCACCTACTAATCAGAACAATAGAAGAACGTCCACATAATTATAAATTTAGATTTTTTTTGGGTGATTATATGTGATAATTAAAAATTAGATCATTAAACAAATTTGACTCTCCCATTATTTTTCAACAAAATAAGTTGATGTTATTATGAAATAATTAAATGTGGATGTTTTAAATAATAATATTAGTTAAATTATTGATGATTTGGAAGTATTATATTAAATGATGATAATGTGATAAGATGATAAGATGAGGTGTTTAATTGAAGAGTTTGTATTTTAGTGTGAGGTGTATAATTGTAATTAATGTGATTAGTTGTAATAGTGAATTATTAGTAGTATAAATAGGTGATTAGAGTTCATTGTAAATCACACCAAGTATTGAAATACTTAATCTCTCTCTAATCTCTCTCTCTTTATATTATAAGCTATATTATCATTATAATCTTAATATAAGTATAATTATAATAAAATAATCTTAATATAATATTAATCACAATTAATATTTTTATAACACGTTATCAGCACGACCGCTCTCCGTCGTCAAGATCAACCTCCGTCGAAGATCTCGTACGAGTTTAGTCAAGGTATGGTAATTTAATTTTTAATTTATACTAATATATATTAATTGTGATTAATTTAAAAATATATATTATAAAAGTATTATTTAAAGGTTTTATAACTAAACGCCAATACCCGAGTGGTTTCGCGGAATATCGTTCACTACAAGTGACGAGAGGTCCAGGTTTCGATCCCCGTGGAGGCGTGTGATTTTTTTTATTTATGCACGTACACAACACAAGCCCACGAGGTCTTGCGGTAATCCCAACCTCAGTAGCGGCATATTATTAATCTTTCTTTAATAAGAAAAAAATGTCGTTTTATACAAAGATGGATCTTCTACTCCTTACATTATTTACGGTGATCATTTCCGCTATGTGGATAATATTTTTACCAATGTTTTTAAAATATAATTATTAATTGTAATTTCTTTAATATTATAATTACTGAAATATATTTTATTTTGAAGGATGTCGCTATGTCCGATGTTTGATCTTTTACTTATGATTATGATTACGGCGACACTGATCTGGATGTGGATATCATTTTTTATAAGAACTTTTACAAAAGAAGATACAAAAGAAGATTTAAAAGAAGATTAATTATAAGTTTTTTTTTATTATGTAAAGTTTTAATAACATGTTTTGTATTTTATTATAGTAATATGTCGAACTTGGCGAGCCTTGAGTTTGTTGCACTCGATATCACTGGAAAAAATTATTTACCTTGGGTACTAGATGCTGAAATCCATTTGAAAGCAAAAGGCTTAGGTGACACCATTGATCCCACGAAAACCACAACTGAACAAGACAAGGCGAAAGCTATGATTTTTCTTCGCCACCACATTCACGAAAATCTGAAAGTTGAATACTTAACAGAAAAGAATCCAGCTGAGTTGTGGAAAAACCTGAAAGAACGATATGGCCACTTGACAACTGTTATTCTCCCCAATGCAAAGTACGAATGGCTGAATTTACGATTGCAGGATTTTACGTCGGTAAGTGAATATAATTCTGCCGTTTATAGAGTTACTTCCACGTTGAAATTATGTGGAGAGACAATTACTGATAACGATATGCTGGAGAAAACATTCACCACATTTCATCCACAGAATATGATATTACAACAGCAATATCGGGAGAGAAAATTTAAAAAGTATTCAGATCTAATTTCTTGCTTACTTTTGGCTGAGCAAAATAATGAATTGCTGGTGAAAAATCACGAATCCCGAACGACTGGTTCTACTGCACTCCCTGAAGCGAATGCAGTCAAAGTTAATAATGACAACAGTCGAGGTAATGATCGTGGACGTGGACGTGGTGGATATCGCGGCCGTGGACGTGGTCGTGGTCAAGGTCGTGGTCAAGGCCGTGGTCGTGGCCGAGGATATTATGGTGGTGGTTATCAATATTTCCGTGGTGGTTATCATAATTATCGTGGCGGTCATCAAAATATTCCCCAGAAGAGGAAAAGTTTTGATAATAAAGATGAGAAGAGGCAAACTGAACAAAAGAATAATGATGAAAAATGTTATCGTTGCGGTGGTTCTGGCCACTGGTCGCGCAATTGTCGTACGCCCAAACATCTTGTTGAGCTATATCAGGAATCTCAAAAGGGCAAAGGAAAGAAAATCGAAATGAATTTTGTTCAGGGTGAATTCGCCTCTACCTCTGATGCCAATGATGAAAATGCTCATTTGGAAGCTGCGGATTTTCTGATCGATGAAAATTAATCTGCTATGATTTTATTTATGCATTATGATTTACTATTGTGTTTTATTATATATCGTTGTTTTAAGTTATCTATATGTTTGTAATGCAATATTTCTTTTTCAATAATAAATATTATGTGTTTGTTTATAAAGGATATTATTTGATGGATGCGGGCATGTGCAATGAAGAATTGTGTCTTGCAGACTGTGCAACGACGAATACGATTCTAAAAAATAAGAAATATTTCGATCATCTTGATATGAAAGAAGCCAGTGTTATTACTATATCGGGTAGCACGAATATAATTGAGGGCTCCGGAAGAGCTAATGTTTTACTGCCCAGAGGAACAAGGCTGATAATTGAAAATGCTTTATATTCTCCTAAGTCTCAAAGAAATTTATTAAGCTTTAAAGCTATTCGACATAACGGATATCATATTGAGACTGCAGAAAAAGGAGATATTGAATATTTGCATATTACAAAAGTGATATCGAATGACAAAAGAATTGTGGAAATATTACCATCTTTTGACTCTGGGCTATATTACACATATCTTAAAACAATTGAATCACATGCTATCGTAAACCAGAAGTTTACTAATGATAATACATTTGTTGTTTGGCATGACCGGTTGGGCCATCCCGGTTCAATTATGATGCGGAGAATAATTCAAAATTCACGTGGACATTTAATGAAGAACCAGAAGATTCTTCAATCGAATGAATTATCATGTGTTGCTTGCTCTAAAGGGAAGTTGATATTCGTCCATCACCAATAAAAATAAAGAATGAATCTATAAGATTTTTGGAACGTATACAAGGTGATATTTGTGGACCGATACATCCATCGTGTGGACCATTTAGATATTTCATGGTATTGATTGATGCATCAACTAGATGGTCTCATGTATGTTTGTTATCAACGCGGAATGTAGCTTTTGCGAGATTGCTTGCTCAGTTGATTCGATTAAGAGCACATTTTCCGGATTATCCAATAAAGAAAATACGCCTTGATAATGCTGGTGAATTTACTTCCAAGGCATTTAATGAATATTGCATGTCTATTGGAATTGATGTTGAGCACCCCGTGCCACATGTCCATACGCAAAACGGTCTTGCAGAATCGTTGATTAAAAGGTTGCAATTAATTGCAAGACCATTATTAATGAAGTCGAAACTTCCCTCTTCTTGTTGGGGACATGCTATATTACATGCAGCGGCACTAATCCGCATCAGGCCAACAAGTTATAATGATATCTCCCCGATACAAATGGTTTATGGTCAGGAACCAAATATTTCCCATCTGAGAATTTTTGGATGTGCGGTATATGTTCCAATTGCTCCACCACAACGCACGAAGATGGGACCTCAAAGGAAGTTGGGAATATATGTCGGATTTGAATCTCCATCGATAATAAAATATTTAGAACCTCTAACTGGAGATTTATTTACGGCTAGATTTGCCGATTGTCATTTCGATGAATCGAATTTTCCGACATTAGGGGGAGAAAAGAAACAGCTGGAAATGAGTATTAGTTGGAATGAATTATCGCTAAATCATTATGATCCTCGAACGAAAGAATGTGAACTAGAAGTTCAAAAGATAATTCATTTACAAGGATTAGCTAATCAACTGCCAGATAGCTTTACTGACCTTAAAAGAGTGACTAAGTCACATATACCAGCTGTTAATGCTCCTGCAAAAGTTAATGTTCCTGGAGAACATATAATGATCGAGCCTAAACCACAACTAAAACGTGGTAGGCCCTCGGGTTCCAAAGATAAAAATCCTCGAAAAAGAAAAGGAGCAAATAATAAGAATGGTCCAGTCGAGGATTTATCGACTCTAGAAGAGTCAATGGGCATTAATGATTATGATAATGGAAATCAGGTACCTGAAATTTTTGAGAATAATGATAATGAAGAGATCTCGATAAATTATGCTCAAAATGGAATTAGATGGAACCGAGAAAAAGTCAACGTTGACAATAAATTCTCATTTAACGTAGCGCTACATGAAATGAATGAGATAAATGAGAATGAGGATCATGAACCAGGGTCTGTAAAAGAATGCAGACAAAGAAATGATTGGCCAAAATGGAAAGATGCAATCGAGGCAGAATTAAAATCACTTGAGAAACGAAAAGTTTTCGGACCTGTAGTCCGCATACCAGAAAATGTAAAGCCGGTTGGATATAAATGGGTTTTCATCAGAAAGAGAAATGAAAACGGTGAAATTGTGAGATACAAAGCACGGCTTGTTGCACAAGGCTTTTCACAACGACCTGGTATTGATTATGAGGAGACGTATTCTCCTGTGGTGGATGCAACGACTTTTCGTTATTTAATTAGTCTGGCAGTACGTGAAGGACTCGATATGCGTCTAATGGATGTTGTCACCGCTTATTTATATGGATCACTTGATAGTGATATATATATGAAACTTCCCGAGGGATTTCAGTTACCTGAAAATTCAGGGCCCCAAATGAGTACTCAATCAAGCTAAATAAATCGCTTTATGGATTAAAGCAATCTGGGCGTATGTGGTATAATCGCCTAAGTGAATATTTATCGAAAGAGGGGTATAAAAATGATCAAACTTGCCCGTGCATATTTATGAAAAGATCTGGAAATGAATTTGTCATCATTTCAGTTTATGTTGATGATATTAACATAATTGGAACTCCTGAAGAGTTATCAAAAGCCGTTAATTGTTTGAAAAAAGAGTTTGAAATGAAAGATCTCGGTAAAACGAAATTTTGTCTTGGACTGCAAATTGAATATTTAAAGAATGGGATATTCGTACATCAAGAGACTTATACGAAAAAGGTATTGAAAAGATTTTATATGGATAAAGCTCATCCATTGGATACTCCAATGATTGTTCGATCTTTAGATGTGAATAAAGATCCGTTTAGACCTTGCGAAAACGATGAAGAATTACTTGGTCCTGAAGTACCATATCTCAGTGCTATTGGAGCCCTAATGTATTTAACGAGTCATACGCGACCTGATATAGCGTTCGCTGTGAATCTATTGGCGAGATATAGTTCGTCACCGACTCGTAGACATTGGAATGGAATTAAGCGAATTTTTCGATACCTTCAAGGAACAACTGATATGGGATTGTTCTATTCTAATGAATCAAAAAAGATTTGATTGGGTATGCAGATGCTGGTTTTCTATCTGACCCTCATAATGCTCGATCGCAAACGGGCTATTTATTTACACATGGCGGAACCGCTATTTCATGGCGGTCAGTTAAACAAAGTTTAACGGCTACTTCTTCTAATCATGCGGAAATTTTAGCTATTCATGAAGCTAGCCGAGAATGTGTTTGGTTGCGATCGATAATTGAGCATATACAACAAACCAGTGGGCTAGTATCGAAAAAGTTACTTCCTACGATTTTATATGAAGATAATGCTGCATGCATTGCCCAATTAAAGGAAGGATATATTAAGGGAGATAGAACAAAGCATATTTCACCAAAATTTTTCTTTACACACGATTTAGAGAAAAATGGTGATATTGATGTACAACAAGTGCGATCAAGTGAAAATCTTGCAGATTTATTCACGAAAGCACTTCCCCCAATAATTTTCAAAAGATTGGTATATTCAATTGGAGTTCGAAAACTTCGAGATCTTAAATGATGTCATCATCAGGGGGAGTAAATACGCGTTGCACTCTTTTTCCCTTCACTGAGGTTTTTCCCATGTGGTTTTCCCAGTAAGGTTTTTAATGAGGCAACAATCGAAAGCGTATCTAAAAGAATCATGTACTCTTTTTCCTTCATTAGGTTTTTATCCCATTGGGTTTTTCCTAATAAGGTTTTAACGAGGCATATTCTTTGAAAACATCCAAGGGGGAGTATTATGAAATAATTAAATGTGGATGTTTTAAATAATAATATTAGTTAAATTATTGATGATTTGGAAGTATTATATTAAATGATGATAATGTGATAAGATGATAAGATGAAGTGTTTAATTGAAGAGTTTGTATTTTAGTGTGAGGTGTATAATTGTAATTAATGTGATTAGTTGTAATAGTGAATTATTAGTAGTATAAATAGGTGATTAGAGTTCATTGTAAATCACACCAAGTATTGAAATACTTAATCTCTCTCTAATCTCTCTCTCTTTATATTATAAGCTATATTATCATTATAATCTTAATATAAGTATAATTATAATAAAATAATCTTAATATAATATTAATCACAATTAATATTTTTATAACAGATGTGTAATACTTCCTACCTATTGTTATTGACTTCTGATATGAAATAGTTCTAAATAAAATTCTAACTTATTTGGTGGGAAAAAAAAATAATGGTAGACTTAAATTTCATCCAACATAGTAAATTAGGGACGTATTTTTGTAATTACTAATTATAGAATATAAAAATAGAAAATAGAATTCAAATTTATAATTTGCCCAATAAACTATTAAACAAAACCCCAAAATAAAAAAAAAAATGAGAGAAAAGAAATACATGAAAAATATTTCAATCTAAAAATCATCCATTTATGACTCACTCTAAGTCTAACTATCCTTTCCCCTATGCCGAAATCTAATCTTGAAACAAAATAAAGAAAATAAACAAAAGAAAATTTCGACAAAGACATTGAAAGACCTAACAACCTTACAAGGGCTCCAATGCAACTGGCTGAACTGCACTTCTCGAAGAAGACCTCCCTTGTCCAAACGAAAAAAACGATCTCTTGACTCTATTACCGTTACTACTACTGCTGCAACTGTCTTCGCCACCACTACAAACGACTTCACTTACATCCACCATTTTATCACTTCCCCGCCTAATCATAGCATCTTGAACAGCCTGATAAAACTGAGAGTCAGCCGCTGAATCCATGGAGAAAGACCTCCTTATCACAGTCTGCTTAACCACATCCCTCGGCCTACTACTTAGGTCGACACACTCATCGCCCATGCTCGAAACACGGCTCAGATGCTTCCCCTTCTTTCGCTGTCCAAATTTTTTGGTCGATGGGCTGATCGTCGTAAACTCGCCGGAGCCCGAAGCCTCACCTATTCTCGACGATGAAGGATTAACCTCCGTCGACGGCGGCGGCGGCGATGAACCTATCTCAATCACCACATAATCTTCATCCTCCCTCTCCGAAGAATGGGTCGAACGGCTCAGAATTTGATTCAAATAGTTTCGAGCATCGGCAGAAACGCTGGCCCGGCACAAGGGGCAGTTGGCATTGTTCTGAAGCCAAACGTCGATGCAATCGACGTGGAAGACGTGGCCGCAGTTGGGGATCACTCTCAGCCTCTCTTCTTCCTGAAATTCGTTCAGACAAACGGCGCATTCCAAAGATTTTGTCTGAGCTTTACAGTCTCTATCGCTATTTCCTTTCTCGAACTTGAGGATAGGGATTGATCTTATAGCTGCATCGTCGAGCCCCAGCCTCTCTAACGCCGCCGCCGGAGGATAAACCGCCGATGGGTTCTCCTCGCTCCGTGCTCGAGATGCGGAGAATCGCCTCAGAAGGTCGATCCTATGCCAGTTCAGACAGCATTTGATCACGAAAATGTAGTAGCTCACCAGCAAGAAAGCTGTGGCTAATATCCCAATAATTGCGACCGCCGTGATTGGGAAGCTTGTCGGAGATTGTGCGCGCAGGTGTGCGCCGGAAAGTGGGCTTTTGATCGGTGGTAGAGCCTCAGATTGGCGGACGTAGAATCTTTGGCTTGAATGATCCATACGATTGAAATGATTGTTTTGTTATCAGTCTCTACTCTTATGGAATGGATGAACAATTAGAAGAACAAATAATGAGAGAGAGTTTTGGTTGAAGACAGTACAATATTATTATTATTATTTTATTAATAATATGTATCGTGTTATAAAAGCTTGGTTGATGTGGACGGTGGACCTATGTTTTCTACATATATTTAAATTTAATAACGAAATTATTAGTTGAAATAAAATGTCCTGTGTGAATTTGAGGCACGAGCATTTGACAAATATGCGATAAATCGCTTTTACAATTACAGCTTTTTTTATATATAATACAAAAAGTCCATCGTGCAGCAGTTCATGCCATAGTACATATATGGGCACATGATATTTTTGGTATCTATATAGAAAAGATGCCAGAAAATGTACGCTATTACAATAGCAAACTAAATAATGTGTACAAATTTATTTTATATATGTCATTATAAAACCATCATTTCGAGAAAGCTTTACTTTCACATCAAGTATCTGTCTCGAAAACGATTTATGACAAAGCGTTATAACCTATGGTTATAATGTAATGTTGATCGAGATGTATACTTGCTTTATGTATCTATTTATATATATTATAAATTTATAATATTGTTCTTGATAGGCTGATCTTATTTTCAATAATGGTGATACATATTGTTTACAGTTTGATTCATTCAATGCGAGCCCATTGATATGAACACACATTTCCTTTATAATATTCATTTTATTACATAGAGGAGATGTATTCAATTCAAACTATTTAGAAAAGACAGTTACAATATTGATGCCCATTTCGATTACACTTCTAATGTATCTAATGCTCTCTAAATCCATGACAAACGCATATGGCCGATAATTATATTTTTTAAAATATACCATTTTTAATCAAATAGCAGCCAAGAAAACTGCACACACGTCGCAACCCTTCTAACTCAATGGTGGGCCCGACTTAGAAAAGTCATTCAAAGTCAAACCATCATATAATATATATATATATATATATATATATATATCTTAGATTATATTTATTACATATTATATTAAAGTATTAAAAAGGGACCGACACTTTCGGGCTCTATTTGTTGACTGGAATCAGACAAAGATGCCCGTATATAACGGTGGGAGATATCTTAGTCAACTTTGAGTGGTCACAAAAGTCAACACATATGGTCTTTGCTAATCGAAAGTTGAATTCAAACATGGCCATACATTGGAGATATAGGATTGAGATGAGATAAGATAAGATTCTATGATGATGATGATCACACAATAAATAATATATGATTAAGAATAACTATCATTCAAATCCAATGGAGATGTATTATGTAAGTGCATGAATCTTTGCAATAATAGAGTGCATAACATGGGATTAATCACGTGATTAAGGATATGTAGCAATTAAATTTCTTGCAGAAAAGAGAATAATTTCATTACATAACTAAAATAAAACTCAAGTTAAACGAAGATTTGATTACAATATAGCTCGGGCTCGTTGTTTCACTTGTTTGGCATACCTTGGCCTACGTAACATTTGTTGGGCTAGCCCATCATACCTATATACATCATATTGAAATAAGAAATTATGAAAAGGGTAATATATATACATCATATAAGAGGAATTTTATGGTGCTCACCTTATATGAGCACCTTGCGTGGGCATATGTTGATTTGATACTGATTTGTATCATATTAACATGCCACATCAACATCAGATGTGATGTGGCATTAGTTGACACATCCTAGGTGTTATTGATCGACACATATGATGCTGATGTTGATGGAGGTTTATGCCCTAGATGTCGTACGAGAATTAGATAGTACGAGGGCATTTGTGTAATTTTGTAGAGTTTTCTATTTGTAATTGGATTATTTGATAATGGAATTACGTTTTTATTTGTTGTCGATTTTAGTATGACAAATAATAGAAAGACAGATTATTACTTCGTCTAAATAAATTAACCTTGCAGTCGGGTAATAAGACGAATTAATAAAACCCCAATATTTACAGTTCGGTTACTGATTCTGTGGGGACAGAGAGGGGGCATCAGTAAGCTGACATACTGTAATATTAAACTAAGTCCACAAGTCTTAGTCTCCAGTAGGGTGACTGGATTGACGAGTACGACTTATTTGTCGATGGGTCCAAAATGGTTGTGCCAACCATTCACTTGGGAAGTGGGAGCTCGTGACATTGATACAAGACGAATCAGGGGATTGTCTGTATTTGGACACTGACTCGTAATCGAACGATCACACGCTGGTAAAGTCGCTGATCGATCGATTGACTGTAGTAGTCTACGTGAACCTTAGACCGAAAGGTTTAATTCGGGGTTGGTCTTAAGGTCTTGATTTGTCACTAATTTGCTAGGCCCGACTTGCCGAAGGCATGGGTCAGCGGCGAAATGCGGTCTTGACTTTTCGACGTGATTGCCGGTTATATCGCTGAGCGGGATTTACGGCCTTGATTAAATTCGAGGTTAACGTCCTATGCAGTTTCGATGTACGGAAATTTACCTAAGTCTCTGGCCAGAGCACATAACTGACTCACGAGTGTCGTGGAGGGCAGTTTGGTAAATGTCACCGACACGAACATCATAGAGTCGAGTTCTGTAAGTTCGACTACGCGTGACTTTCACTCGACCGGGACAAACGTAAAGGGTTTATACGTAGGACGACAATCTATGGTCGGTTCGTTAAGAATATCATATTCGTACTCAACTCGGGATCGGTTCGGTACCACGGGGCTGGCTAGGTGAATACCGAACTCCTGGATTCCTCCCAGAGCCGGTTGGGACGAACAAAAAGAGTCGGGCTTAAAAAGGGCAACCAACACAACGTCAATAAGACAGAGAGACCAGGCTAGGGCCTGGAGTGAGAGATTAGGGTTTAGGGCGTTGCCGAAACCCTAAACGGCCGAAATAACTTGGGTTGACTAGTGAGGGGCAAAATGGTCTTTTCACCTCACGAAATATTTTTGAAATAAAATATTGGATATTTAATATTTAGTATATGATTTAAATTTGATTTAAATCTTTATTATTGTTTTAGAAAAATAATATTATTTAATTTGGAATTAAATAAAATATATATTAGATATATATATATATATATATATATATATAAGTTTCGATTTTTTATTTGATAAAATTTCGAAAATTATTAAATATATATTATATATTATATATTTAAATATACTAAATATAGAAATATATATTAATTTATATTAATATTAATTCAAATTTAAATTTGAGTTTGAATTTGAAAGGGAAGACCAAGTCAACCAAGACCAAGTAAAAGAGACTTGGTATGCTTGGAGTGGGTGAGAAACTTTCTCCCCACTCCACATGAAAATTTCGTGCCCTACCCTTAATATAAATAAGGGGTTTTCATTTTTTAAATGACTAATGCAATTTTGGGCAAATGAAAGAAAACTAGGGTTTTCTCCTCTCTCGATCTCTATCTCTCTCTCGCATTCTCTCTCTCGGTGGCAGCAAACGTTCAGCCCTTGGCCTAGCCGCATATAGCAAGGGCTGCTCGTGACATTCGTGTGGTGCCGGCGTGACAATCTTGCTCGTTCGTGCGCTTTTGGTGTAAGGAAAGGGATACGACATCCCGGGGATTCAAAGGGTTCGTAGCTGGCCATCGTCGAGTGTATCTGTGAGGTTTCATGGCTGGTCCCTTTTCTTTTTGTGTTCATTATGTTCTCGTGTAATCACCGAGCGGTCCAAGGGAAGGCGGGAATCCCTAAAAGTTTTAAAATTCCGCCGTTCAAGGAACGATGGCCTCGGGGCCCTACCGGGATTCCCAACAGATGTGACATGTTGACGTGACACATATCAGTATCATAAATCGGGTGCGATGTAAGGCGTCAACATGTCACATCAGCATCATATGTGTCCAGCAATAACACCTAGGATGTGTCAACTAATGCCACATCACCTCTGATGTTGATGTGGCATGTTGATATGTCACGAATCAGTGCTCATGCAAGGTGCTCACATAAGGTGAGGACCATAAAATTTCTCATATATATATATATATATATATATATATATATATATATATACATGTGAACTTTGGCCCCTCAAAACTAGAGTTGTTGATTTCAGTTCAGACTGAACTTAGCCGAATGTGGTGGGGACTACGGTAACATTGCGTGTTTTAATAAAATCATGAATATGTATGTGACTTTTGTAATTTAATTCATTTGACTTAAATTAATCATCATGCAAGTATTTTACCTTTACGTTATGCAAAATATATCTAGAAAAAAAAAACTTTTCAGAAATGAAACTTTGTAGAATTGAGATAGGAGTTTATGATCTTACACCTTAAAATTGTCTCTATGTTGTTGGTCTTTAATATCAAAAGGACGTGACATATACTCCAAGCCATACATACAATTCTTACATCGTATAATATACTGGACCACCAATACATTAATGGATAAATTATGTCATACCCCATGTGGTTATACTGAAAGGCACATAATTATCCTATATTTTTTTACTACACAAAACTCCCTCGTGTTGTCTAAAACTTAGCACAGTATCCGCGGTGTTGTTTAAACTTAGCATCGCACCCTCTGTATTGTCTAAAAGTTAGCATCTTACCCCCTTTTTTTGTTTAAAACTTAACACTGTACCCCCAATTATGGGGTGAAAATGACAAGGAGGGGGTTTTACGCTATTATCGAACCATAGGGATTTTGATGCTTATTTTCCAAACCACAAGTGGGTTATATGTTATTTACCCTACATTAATTAACGTAACATTGGACCACAACAAAATTACATTTATGATCCTTCTTATGTGCCATTTAAGTAGGTCCTCTTCAAAGTCTCGATTTATATAAATTCGAATTGAATGTTGGATCCCATGTAATATAAAATCAAGCATATATTTAATTAGTTAATTCATTAACGTAACAACTTATGGAAATATCACAAATTAGTATATACGTGGTCATATGGGGCCCATGCAAATACCATTTATATATAATTTGCGAATAATAATAACATTGGTTCGTGCACTATTGTCAACTGAATACATACCTCATATGCCATAGGTAAAAAGCACTAGCTATTTATCATTGAAGTAATACCATCAATACTTAGCACTATAATTAATAATGCTCATGTAATGAATATTATGTCATCGGTATACTATGCTGTCTCCAAATCAAATTTGATGTTGTCAACAAAAAAATGAACTATTTATATATATATATATATATATATATTAATATACTACACGTTTTAATTTGCAACCCGCGATTAAAAAATATTTATATTAATATTCCACCATAGTTATATTTAATTTCCAATCATGTGATACAAAGTATGTTGCATGATATAGAGAAAGAAGTGAATCCTATCATCCAAAAAGTGAAAAAAGAAACCCTTTTTTTTTTCCATAGCCATCACCTTGACCAAGCCCACATACATCGTACATCACAATTATTATTATTTATTCTTACACATAAGCCTAGCTTTTCACATCTCACTTGTTATTACTATCAACCAACAGATCGCCTACGTGGAATAATCTCAGCCCTCCATAACCATGGAACCTTTTTCTTGACAGTTCCAAAACTATATAAACGCCACATCATCGATAATATACACCACATAATCACATACTTAATAAATAATTAGGAAAAAAATAATCACGCATATTTCGAACCATATGGATAATAGAGAGAAAGACAGCGGAGAGAAGGATGAAGTGAAATACCGCGGCGTTCGTAAGCGTCCCTGGGGAAAATACGCGGCGGAGATTCGTGAAACTAGAAGGCAGGGAGGAAGGGTTTGGTTGGGAACTTTTCAGACCGCCGAGGAAGCTGCGAGGGCTTATGACAAGGCGGCTTATGACATGAGGGGACATTTGGCCATCCTTAACTTCCCCGAAGAGTACGGTCTGCCCAGTACCTCGTCTCATTTCGCTTCTCCTTCTGAGCCGGAGAGTTCGGGCTCGGGCGGGCGGGAAGTGTTCGAGTTCGAGTACTTGGATGACAACGTTTTGGAAGAGCTTCTTGATGATAGCACTCATGATAAAAAGGGTAAGAAGAAGAAGTGAAAAAAAAAGAAAATGATGATTATAAGAATATATAATCAAGATTTAAGACTATTATATATATAGTGCATGCATGACATAATTCCTAAAATAAAATACTATACCCATGACTAATCGTGGTGATGATCGACGATATATATAGTATATATTATATATATGAGCTTGGAGCATTAAGAGACTTTCATATGGATGGAAGTATTGTTTTTTTTTTTCTTTTTTTTTCCCCAACAAATGGGGCGATCATTCTCTATTGCAGTACTTGGGAAATGGAATTATTTTCTGGGTACGTGACAGAATATATGGATGTTATAAAGGTTGTAATAATGAAGTTAATGGTGCTTGTTATAATGAAAATATGAATGATTGTCGGCAACAATAATCAAATTTGCTAATTATTGCTGCATTTATACTATCGATTTGTGTCTGAAATTCTCTCGATGAGATTATAATTCGCTCGATATTAACTCGATTGTGAGGATAAAAGCAATTTAACTTAGTAAGTGAACTCTCTTTACTGCATAAATGAGTTGTTGATATTGCTGGATTTTAAGTTGTTTTGCTGACCTGGAAATAAATAAGGATAGAAGACACACGTGGAATAATTCCCAGCTGGAGAAGAATGATGAAACAGCTGGAATGACTAAGCAAGCATGTGAAAAGCATGACAAAGGAATCACATGGAACGTGTGATGAAGAGAGATATATGTGTGATCTTTTATTATTATTTTATTCAATTTTGAATAGCGAGAGTAGAAAAAACAGAGCTAACCATGGAAGATTGCTCCTTGTAAATGGTTGAAGCTCATACTCTGTAAACACACCAAAACCAGAGAGAAATAGATTGATCTTGGCCCGTGGATGTAAGCTCAATCACACATCGTGATCGAGACGAACCACGTAAAAATCGATTGTCTCATTTTTCAGTTTACTGTTCTATTGATTCTGCATTTGTTCTGTTCGTGATCATCGATCATACTTCGATAAATCACTCATAAATCGAGCTCTTAATCCCAACATCTGGTGCGGTGAGCGTGGATCATCACGCGACGAAGAGAAGGATGAGTTCAGCTCGATTCGAAGTGGAAAAATTCACAGGCCTGAACGATTTCAGCCTGTGGAGGATGAAGATGAAGGCTCTGCTTGTGCAGCAGGGGTTGATCGAAGCTCTGAAAGATGAGAAGACGATGCCGGCTGAGTTGAGTGATGCAGAGAAGAAATCGATGATTGAGAAGGCACATAGTGTGATCATCTTGAGCCTTGGAGATAAGGTGCTTAGGCAAGTTTCTAAAGAGGATACTGCATCAGCTTTGTGGTTGAAGTTAGAGAGCCTATACATGACCAAATCCTTGGCCAATCGATTGTATTTGAAGCAATCTCTATACTCATTCAGAATGCAGGAGGATAAATCACTTGATGAGCAGATAGATCAATTCAGCAAGCTCATTTTGGATTTAGAAAACATTGAGGTTGAAATAGATGATGAGGATCAAGCACTTTTGCTGCTTTGTGCGCTGCCAAGGAGCTACCACCACTTCAAGGAGACATTGTTGTATGGTCATGAGACTTTGTCGTTGGAGGATGTATTGTCTGCATTGCATTCGAAACAGCTAAATAGCATGACAGAGACTAAGCCTCAAGTTACAGCAGATGGTCTAAATGTGCGTGGTAGATGGGAAAAGCGTGACCAAAAGAAAGGCAAGAAGGATAGATCTAAGTCGAGGGGCAAGTCAAGGACAAAGATAAAGTGTTATTACTGCCACGAGGAGGGTCATATACGTAGGTTATGCCCTCAAAGATCGAAAGAGAACCAGGAAAAAGCGAAAGAAGCAGAGGCAGCAGTTGCAGCTGAGGGCTATGAGTCTGCTGATCTGCTGGTGGTTTCGAGGCCAGAAGCGAGTAAGCAATGGATTTTGGACTCGGGATGCAGCTTTCATATGTCCTCTAATAAGTCATGTTTCCAAAACTTCAAGGAAATCGATGGTGGAATCGTTTTGTTAGGCGATGACAGACCCTGCAAAATCCAAGGCATTGGCTCGGTGAGAGTTAAGCTTCATGATGGTTCTGAAAAGATGTTGACAGAGGTGAGGTTTATTCCACAGCTGAAGAGGAATTTAATCTCAGTTGGTGTCCTTGATAAGTTAGGCTACACAATCAGAGCAGAATCTGGTGCAATGAAAGTTACAAAGGGATCATTACTCATCATGAAAGGCATTCTCAGAAATGGAATTTATCCACTTGAAGGTGTTGAGGCAGTAAGCCTGGTTTCAGCTCAGCCATATGTGAATAAGGCTTATGTATGGCATAGGAGGTTAGCACATGTAAGCGAGAAAGGGTTACAAGAGCTTTACAAACAAGGCTTGTTTGGTAAGGATAAGATCAGCGGCTTAGACTTTTGTGAGACGTGCATTCTAGGAAAATCACATCGAGTGAAATTTGGAACCGGGAAGCATTTTTCAACAAAGGTGCTGGATTACGTTCACGCAGATCTTTGGGGTCCTTCGAGAGTTGCTTCACACTCAGGTGGGAGATATTTCTTATCCATAGTTGATGATTATTCTAGGAAAGTGTGGATCAAAGTGTTGAAAACAAAGGATGAAGCCTTCCAAGGTTTCAAGGACTGGAAAAGGAATGCTGAATTGCAGAAAGGCTTGAAGCTGAAGAAGTTGAGAACAGATAACGGGCTGGAATTTTGCTCAGGAGAGTTTGAAAGGTTCTGTAAAGATGAGGGCATCACGAAGCACAAGACAGTGCCTCACACGCCACAGCAAAATGGATTGGCTGAGAGATACAACAGGACAATTCTTGAAAGAACTCGTTGCCTCATCATTTCAGCTGGCTTGCCTAAGGTATTTTGGGCTGAGGCACTTTCTACAGCTGTGTATTTGATAAACAGAAGTCCATCCACAGCCATAGGCTTCAAAACTCCTGAAGAAAAGTGGACAGGACACAGGCCAGATTTTCAACACTTGAAGATCTTTGGCTGTACAGCTTATGCTCATGTGAAGAATGATAAGTTGGATGCTCGAGCTGTTAAATGCATCTTCTTGGGATATCCTGAAGGAGTTAAAGGGTATAGATTGTGGAGTCTTAAACCTGGGATGAAGAAGTGCATTATCAGCAGGGATGTCACGTTTAATGAGGATGAAATGGCCTACAAAACACACGTTGGCAGCAAAGAAAAAACTGAGGCTGGTTCTGGTAATGGGGGTTCAGATGGTGTTCTAATTGAGGTGGAGCCTCAAGATGTCGAGCAAGCACAGAATGATGATGAAGAGGAGCCTGATACATGGTTAACCGAGGAAGAAGGCACCTCAAATGCTCAGAATTAACTTGGAAGCTATGAATTAGCTCGAGACAGAACCAGGAGAAATATCACAGCACCTCAGAGGTATGGATATTCTGATCTCATTGCTTATGCGTTTATATCTGCTGAAAATGTTGATGAGAATGAGCCTAGCACTTATTCTGAAGCTGTAAAAGCTAGTGATGGTAGAGAATGGCAGAAAGCAATGGTAGATGAGATGAAGTCATTGCAGAAAAACCAGACATGGCAGCTGGTTGACAGACCTAAAAACCAGAAAATTGTGACTTGTAAGTGGATCTTTAAGAAGAAACTTGAGTCAGGAAATGATGGTGGGGTCAGATACAAGGCAAGGCTTGTTGCTAGAGGATTTACGCAGAGAGAAGGGATTGATTACAATGAAGTCTTTGCACCCGTTGTCAAGCATAGGTCTATTCGGTTCATTCTATCACTAGTGGCTAAAAATGACCTTGAGCTGGAACAACTTGATGTAAAAACGGCTTTTCTCTACGGTGAGCTAGAAGAGAAGATCTATATGACGCAGCCTGAAGGATTTAAGGTTTCTGGGAGTGAGAATAAGGTTTGCTTACTCAAAAAATCATTGTATGGACTGAAGCAATCGCCTAGACAATGGAACAAACGGTTCGATCAGTTCATGACAGATTTTGGTTTTATTCGAAGCAAGTTTGATGCGTGTGTATACTTCAAACACTGCAGTGATCACCATATGATGTATCTTTTGCTGTATGTGGATGATATGTTAATAGCTTGCAAGGAAATGAAGGAAATTCAGGCGTTAAAAGAAGCTCTAAACTCAGAATTTGAGATGAAGAATCTTGGGACAGCAAAGAAGATTTTGGGAATGGATATTGAACGAGACAGAGCTGGAAAGATCTTGACATTAGCTCAGTCGAATTACTTGAGGTGTGTGCTGAGAAAATTTGAGATGATGGAGGCCAAGAAAGTTATTACACCTATGGCATCTCATTTCAAACTAAGCAAGGATACCTCAGACATGACAGCAGAAGAAGAAGAGTACATGAAAAAGGTTCCTTATGCAAATATTGTGGGCTCGATCATGTACGCAATGGTCTGTACGAGACCTGATCTCTCTTATGCTGTAAGCTTGGTTAGCAGGTTTATGTCTAAACCTAGAAAGGAGCATTGGTTAGCTTTGAAGTGGGTGCTTAAATACATCAAAGGAACACTTGATAGAGGCTTGAAGTTCACTGCTGGTAAAACTGCAGCTGAGGGTGGTGAAGTGACTGGTTTTGTATACTCGGACTATGCAGGTTGTTTAGATTCGAGGAAGTCATTAACCGGTTATGTATTCACCTCATACGGTACTGCAATTAGCTGGAAAGCAGGGCTTCAAAGGATCGTTGCATTGTCATCTACAGAGGCTGAATATGTAGCACTCACAGAAGCTGTGAAAGAAGGAATTTGGCTCAGAGGTTTGATGAATGAACTCGAAGTGAAACAACAGAGCGTTGATGTGTTCTGTGACAATCAAGGGGCTGTGTTGTTGTCTAAGAACAATGTTTACCATGAGAGGACCAAGCATGTTGATGTGAGGTTACATTTCATTCGAGACATCATCGAAGAAGGAGTGATCTCAGTCAAGAAGATCAGCACAGATGAAATCCAGCTGATATGTTAACCAAACCACTTCCAAGCAGAAAATTTGAGCTGTGCCTGGAGTGGATTGGTTGTTCTGAATGCTTACTGCATTAGTGAGCATTGTGGCATGAAGATCAGTCGAAGTTTCATTGGTTTTAAGGTGGAGATTTGTGAGGATAAAAGCAATTTAACTTAGCAAGTGAACTCTCTTTACTGCATAAATGAGTTGTTGATATTGCTGGATTTTAAGTTGTTTTGCTGACCTGGAAATAAATAAGGATAGAAGACACACGTGGAATAATTCCCAGCTGGAGAAGAATGATGAAACAGCTGGAATGACTAAGCAAGCATGTGAAAAGCATGACAAAGGAATCACATGGAACGTGTGATGAAGAGAGATATATGTGTGATCTTTTATTATTATTTTATTCAATTTTGAATAGCGAGAGTAGAAAAAACAGAGCTAACCATGGAAGATTGCTCCTTGTAAATGGTTGAAGCTCATACTCTGTAAACACACCAAAACCAGAGAGAAATAGATTGATCTTGGCCCGTGGATGTAAGCTCAATCACACATCGTGATCGAGACGAACCACGTAAAAATCGATTGTCTCATTTTTCAGTTTACTGTTCTATTGATTCTGCATTTGTTCTGTTCGTGATCATCGATCATACTTCGATAAATCACTCATAAATCGAGCTCTTAATCCCAACATCGATGATGGATGCATGCATGGAATTGCTAGTCGCCAAGGGTTATTTTTATATATTATATAGATACATATCAGTCTATAGCATCGTCAACCAATAGTAGATAAAGAAACCCTCCAAAGTAAGGGTGTGCATCGCATATATAAAATAATATTTAAAAGATAGAGATTAAATAATAAAATATTTAGTATACATATCAGACAGAGATTTTGTTTTTCCAAACATTAAGGAAATTTCCTTGAAGACACACTGTCTGGCGTCTGCTATAGCATATGGTTGTGGTAGTCCGTTTTAATAATTCGTTTTAAACTTTTCTTCGATGTTTACGTTTGAGGTTTTGTGGAAAAAGGCCATAATGAATTGGTTGTGACATTAAATACATACTAAGGTAAGACTATCACCAAATTTCAAAAAATATATATATATATATATATGTATCGAAAATCAAATACAATAAAACAAAAATGATTAAAGATGAAAAGAAAAAGGCAGACACCCCGCCCCGCCTTCTGGCTGGTTTCTTCCTTCTTTCGTTTTTGCTTCTTTTGGTGTATTTTAGGACAATATATATAATATTAAAATCCTCTTATCAACGATTTTTTCATGCAAGAAAGCATCTTATTGGGCCAATCGAGGAATTCTAGTGGGCTTGTTGGGGAGTTAACATCTTATTGGGCCACTTAGTTGGGCTATTGTAATTTGGCCCACCAAAAAATTATTCCTCAAAATATTCAATCACCTCAGTCAATTTGGAAAATTCAAAATTGCAAAATGATCCCTCAACTTAAAAGCCGCTTTCGTCCTAAGCCCTCGCCGCTTCTTCGGCCGCTTCGAACGTCCCGAGCGAGCCATTGCCTCGCACCTTGACGGGTCGGGTCAAGCAATAACTGATAAGGGCTTGACTATTAAAAAGAACTTGAAGGAAATAATTAAATAAAGAGAAGGAAAGAAAACGAAACATAAAAAAATATATAATATTTAGATTTGGGACCATTAAAAAAAATAATGACGTAATCAATAGACTAAGTGCTCTGTATCCATGTAGCAAGCAGTATTCTTTGGTCTACTAGCTAGCTATGGCCTAATTATATGCCACGCTAGAATTATTATTGTAATGAGATAATTGACATATACTTTGGATAACGACACGTCACGCATTATTGTAATATTAATTGTCTTAATTATCTAACTTTGGTTATCATTATGTGCCGGCGCGGTATATTTCAAAGACAAAAATAATAATTTTTTTTTTACATTTGTATTTCCAGCACGTTCCAATGGAAGCATCGGAGGGTCCATTAATTAGAATGAAATAGTATATTACATGTGTTTGATATATATATATATATATATATATATTAAGGTTTAAAGCTAGTGCCTTTAATCTGACATGTAAGACAGTGTTTAGGTTCATGAACTTGATTCTTTGAATCATTAGAAAACTTTAATTAATTAATTAATTAATTAACCGAGTCTTTAATTTGATTTAGGGTAATTTCACACTCCATTGAACTCTATTTACGCCCCCTATTAATTATTTCATAAATAATTGTATGATTTATATGATTAAATTATCCTTTCTCTATATTGGATTCAAACAATCTTAATGTTATTAATTTATTTTCATTCCCACGTTAATTGGTCCAAATTATATCTCAAAACTCATATTTTAAATTTAAAAAATAAATTGCAATTAAAATTAATATTATACCTTCATATTATAAAAATAATTTTATATTTTATTTTTATATTTTATTTTTATTTAAATCACATGCATGGAGTGTGCAAAAAACACTACGTTATTATTATTATTATTAAGTTTTTTTTTTGGCGGATAAGTGTCGTGGATGCACACATACTCAAGCTTTGGTTTCATTCAACCTTATGTGTAACCGTTCTTTCTTAGGACCTTCGAATTTCAATTTTTATTTATTTATTTATTTTTATTTATTCTGTTAGAGAATCCAAGGGATCTGTATTTGGAAATATACAATACAACAAAAAGGCACATTATATTTTAATCATTTCCTTTTTATTGAGTGTCACGACATTAACGAACGTCATACGAAGCTCCCAAATATTATTTTTAAAATAGTGATAGTTTGATAAATCACCACTCGTATCGGATCATCATTAGCTTCATCTGCAAATTGAGAGTAGAATAATATAATCATTCGATGGGGTAACTGAGATGATAATAATATACCTCGATGCACAATATAGACGAGAAATTAAAATGAAATTGTAAATCTTTTATGCATAATTATAAATTTGTGATACTATTTATACTGATTTTTTTTTCTTTTTGAGTCAATTGCAAAATAATGGTCTTTCGTAATCCTTGATAATAAAATAAGTCGGAAATCCTAGTTGGTACTGATGTAGAATATTTCTTACCCAATTAGACTGCTGATGTTGATTACGGTCGAGTTGGATTACATTACCAATATCGAAGACAAAAATTTGTTGTGCCATCTGAAGTTAGTTACATATTTTTGCAACTATCAAATTTAATATCAAAATTAGTATATGCAAATTTAATAGCAAAACATTCTAAATGATATACTTAGTGACCCAAATTTAATAATAAGAAATCGAAAATAGGTATACTTTGCCACCCAAAATTATAATTTTGCCATTTTTTTAAAATAGATGCAATAATGCAAATAAAATAAATTATAAAGGAGCCAAATTAATTCATTGCGCTGCATATATAGGGAATTGAATTATATGTATTACAGAAATGATGAAATGCTGACTATTCATTCTTGACTTTTTGTAGAGAAGAAGTCCTTGTCTGTGCCGTTGTAACTCATTCGATCCTCGAAGCTGCTTAGACTTAAACATCAATATATATATTATATATATATATATATATATATTTAGGGTTATCTTTATAAAGATTCACATGAAAATCCCAAAATACTTAAAAACAATAAATGAATGCGTATGATAACTTGCTTGCTAACATTTTCAACATCGACATGATTGAATGTAATTATGCAGACACTCACACCTTCCTTGAAGTAAGCTAAATAAGTCAGTCATTATTATTACATATGTACGAAAAAGATTAGTTATTATTAGATCATATTACGTGATGACTTCGAAGAAAATAACGAAATATATGATTTGTCTTGTAATATGAACAGTGCCCACATTTTCTCCAATAGTGGGAATAATATATATGTAGTTTCTTGATGATACAATGACGTATTCGCCAAACCTTATCTTTTTAAATTTAGTCAATAACAAAAGGAATTGCAAAGCTTCTAAGCATATCGGTTAGTAAGCAATGATCATATGACTAAGTGCAATAATCTTTTATCTTATTAGTGGGAGAAAACCCAAAATAGTCTCCTGTGTTTACCCAGTGGACCAATTTAGTGACCGACATTTCGTCTGAACTAATTTAGTCCCCGATGTTGTCGATTTTGGACCAAATTTGATCATTCCGTCATGATTAACGCCAATTTTAGCGGAAATCTTGCACGTATCCCACACTAAATCATGTCTGGATCGATAAAATTGAAATAATTAATGAAATTAGGGCAAAACTAAGAAATTCTCCTCCAAAATTCTAATATGAACTCTAGATCGTCTACTTCGTCGAGCTTCATTGACAGTAGAAGAAAACAATACAGACAACCAAAATCCCGTAAATATTTCGAAATTCGATCCAGACATGATTTAGTGTGGGGCACGTGCGAAATTCCCACTAAAATTGACGTTAATCATTGACGAAATGACCAAATTGGTCCAAAATCGACAATAACGGGGACTAAATTGATGCACATGGTAAATATTAGGTCTCCCAAAAAGAAAAAATAATAATAAGGTTATATTCTCCAGTATATCCGTTGAATGATGACTTCTTTAAAAATAAACTTTTAGGATATATAAAAATGATTTATTTACACCTAACTTGATTAAGAGACGTATTTTTCTATATTACTCCATAGTAATAGACTTCACTCTACACACACACACGTGCAAAGAAATGTGTTTCTGTTTGATCTCTAGACAAGACAACCTTTTACAAGTTTAACTAACTATTAAGGCTAATAATGCATCTCCATAGTAGGAAATGATTTAGTAATCACGGCATAACAAGCGGACAATCGATTCAAATGACTCTAAAATTTAAACCCAATTTTTTTTAAAAAAAATAATAATCAAATTTTATAATCAAGAAATTCTGTCTCGATTGTCGGTACAATGCTATCGTAGTTCTCATGCTACAACTTATTATATCAAAATTAGATATGGGACGATCTTATGCTTCTAGTGGAACCCACGTCCATAACACAGTGATATCAATGAGATCAAGTGAAATCGAATACTTGCAATTTGATGGCTCCTTCTATTTCTATTTAGAAGCCTATTAGTATAAGGTGGCCGCCATTAAAAAAATAAATAAATTTTTTTGACCCACGTGTGACATTTCCCCACCTTTCTTTATTCATTGTTTTATGATTTTATTAACTTTAAACAAATGAATAACATAACATCAAACCAAGAAACATCCTCCCTTGTCCAAAGTCCCCTCCATTTTTTTACTATTATGCCCTCAGCTTCCATCATTTCTTTATATCAACTTCTCTTATTTTAATAAATCTTTGATTTAACTTTAAATCAGCAGTATATATATCGAGACAACCTCTGCCTTGAAATTCCATCACTACATACTCTGCCTCCTCAAGTTATCATCATCATTATTATTATTATTACACACAGAAAAATAGCTATGGATTTGCAGTATTCTTCTTTTCTTGAATCTATGAACTACGAACTGCTTTCCCCAGACAATAACTTCTCATTCAATTCAGGCGAATTCGATTGTTCTTACAGCACTGATGAGATCTTCAGACCAGACTTATACACACTCCCTTTCAACGAAAACGACTCCCAAGAAATGATACTGTGCGACTTGCTGGATCATCAGCAAGCAGCTCCTTACTGCCAGAAATCGCCGGACAGTGAGGAGGTTAACTCCTCGTCGGCAGCTGCGAGGACGCCCGCCGCCAAACCCGCCGCTAAATCATCGTACCGCGGCGTGAGGACGCGGCCTTGGGGCAAGTTCGCGGCTGAGATTCGTGACTCCACGAGGAACGGTATTAGGGTCTGGCTGGGGACCTTCGAAACGGCCGAGGAGGCTGCTATGGCCTACGACCAGGCGGCGTTTGCCATGAGGGGGCAGGCGGCGGTTTTGAATTTCCCGGTGGAGAGGGTCAAGGAGTCTCTGGTGGAAGTGATGAGGTGCTGCAATGTGGAGGGGGACGACGGTCGTAAGATCTCTCCCGTCATGGCGTTGAAGAGGAAGCACTCCATGAGGAAGAGGCGGTGCTGTAAAAAAGACGGCGGCGGCGGCGGCGGTGGGAAGAAGAGGGAGGTGAAGGCGGAGAATGATGATGATGTGGTGATCTTTGAGGACTTGGGGGTTGACTACTTGGAAGAACTGTTGAGTATGTAGCTTCAGCAACACTTGTGAATTTCGATTTTCAATTTTTACTTGCTTCATATTTTTTTCTTTTTCTTATTCAAAAAAAAAAAAACATCAAAAATTAATATTCAAGATATATATTATGTATATAATTATTTTTATTTTTAGGTATTCAGTGTGGATTTTGTATTGTTAAAACCGCTTTCTTGGTTTCCATGGAATTTTAAAATATCATAGTTGATATGCAACCCTATCTATTAATTATTACATAAGCGTACACACACACACACATGACACACACATATATATATTAAATAATTAATGTTAGAGAGTAGTATAACGTCAAAACGCACGAGCAGACTACACAAAACGACGACAAAGGATCAAACTGACTCAAAGACTATACCTACTACAGTGGCATAAGCTGGTAATAAGGTTAATACAACATCTTGGTACATCTTTTAATTAATATATTCTTCTGTTCTGACCCTTTGATATGATTTAAATATTATATATAAACAACGATTCGGCCAATCATAGGTCAAGAAATTAATATTATTTTCTTGGGTTATCGAGATTATTGCTTTTTACTGGTCCAAAGACCAACTGGCAAGAGGTTTTTTATTTATTTATTATTATTATTATAATGACTATATTATAAACATTTAAAAATAAAAAAATAAAGAGCCACTAGGCCGACGCATAACTCCATATACGAAGAATAAAGACTAATCAATCAAAGCTGTTGATCATATATTATTAATTAATATTATTACATAAATATATCACCACCTAATTCCACTTCACGCAGATATGATATATGATATGCTCTATGACCTATACAAGAAGTTGGCCCATGCCATATGTAACGTTTCTTATGAGCAACTTGTCCCAATACCCAGTAATAATATCTTATTTAGATTGACCATAAAGTAATATATTAAAATAAATGGTGATTCTATTCACACCCTCCTATTTACTAAATACACCCTCATAATTATTATTAAAAGTACATCAGTATTAAAAATAGTATGATTTTTCAAGTTTGACTAAATATTCTCTCACATATTTATTGCATACAAATAGAAGTAAATATTTTTTTTAACGTATATAATATTATTAACTTCTTTTTTCAACAAATAATATTACTAACTTCTCATAAATATATAATTTTATATTTTAATTCTGCAAAAATATCATAATACAATAATTTTTGTTCGTTATATAATCTTTATTTATACTATCATATTATTTATATTTATATCATCGATAATATATGAATATTATATTATTTATATATAATTGTTTATTTAACAAATTTAGTTAATAAGATATATAATGTTATATGATTATTTTTATTAAAATAAGTTAATTACTAATATTTATAAATTGAAAAATATTAATACATTTTAAATTAAGTGTAAAAGTGTAGAGTAATTTAAAAATATAATATTATTAAATGAAATGTGTTAATTGAAAATAAATTAATTAATAAAATTATTATTGGCTTGCTGAAAAGAAAAAAATTAGAGAAAGTAACTTTTACAAATTCCATGTTATTTTCATCATATATAGAGGGTATGAATATTATCATCCTAAGTTTAATAGCTTTTGAAAAAATAACATGTAAAGTATTTAATGTGCTAAGGGGGTGTAGATAGTATTTTTCATCCAAAGGGGTGTGAATAGTAGCACCCAATAAATACTAATCCCTTTTTATTTAATCTATTGGATATTTGCAAATTGACGTCCTTTTATTTATCCAAGCCACATAGATATATATTTATTACATGGCGTGGGGAAACTGTTCAGTTGAATAGTATGTGGTATTCGAATTTATCTTCAATATAGTACTGTGTTCTCTTTTATAGAAGGTGAAGCGAAGCTTCCTATATTCTAGATGGTTAACTGAATCAAGACATTAATTATATGAAAAGAAATATCAGTTTCTTTCACAATATGTTTTATTCTTTCTGTTTTTTTTTCCCAATCTATTTTAGTTGTTTAAACGAATAAGCGGTCAAAAAAATGTAACTGTAATTTTTTATATGTTATATAAAAAAAAAGGAAGATTCAACATTGGAATGGAACATTCTTGAAAAAACACACTTTTATGCTTACATTTTGGACTACGCATTCATAATATTACAATAATTGATTTTGTGTATGCACATTCAACAAAAGAAAAAAAAAATAATTCCATGCTCTTATCTAATTTCCTGGTCAAATGTCAACAATGCTCTTATCTTATTGAGGTTAGAATCTATATATATTATTCAGTAATATCAATTTGTAGTAGTTTGTCTTTCTCCTTTCTACTTGAGGGACCGTCGTTCGATTCTTCTTTGCCATGAACATGATATTTACAAAGATATGGATGAATTAAATTGCAGAGAATAAATAAATAAATACATACTACATATATACATACCTTTACATATTCTCGGCGGTGTTTGATTAGTACATCTAGCCCACTATTCTTTACTAAGCAATAAGCATCGTGCTTGAGAATTTAAATTGCTTTCCAAATTATGATACAACGACCAAAGTGGAATTAATCCCATAAAAATGTCATGTTAATTTACGGACGTCATTAATTCATTGCAAAAATGGAGCATCCAATTTAGTACAAGGTACATTTCTTAGGTAATAAAAGATCATCCTAAGAAGTTGTCCTCAAACGCCAATTTAAATACATGAAAGAAGAACACATTCACATAAACCGTCAGTTTAACTACCAAGATTATTTTCAATAAGATGACAAAGCCAAAGCCCGTCGAAAAGATCCCCCCCATAGACCAATGCGGCTCGGAAGGACGAGAAAATCAAACCGTGGCGTCTAGTCTGCACGGAGCATTGCTCGTACGGCGCGGCTCGTTCCCCTACTTCGCCTTGCTGGCTTTCGACCTCGGCGGAATCCCAAGGCTGGGTCTACTACTATTAGCCACGCCGGCCTCGACTTTCCTCAGCCGCTTCGTCTCGGCGTCGTCGGGAATCCGCGTGCTCGTATTCGCCACCTTCGTCGGGGCCCGCGTGTCAGCCATCGAATCCTCGGCCAGTGCGGTGCTGCCCAAGCATTACTCCGAGGACGTCCACCCCGAGGCGTGGAGGGTTCTGTCTTCGTGTAAGAAAAGAAGGATCGTGCTCACGGCCCATCCTAGGATCATGGTCGAGCCCTTCTTGAAGGACTGTCTAGGGGTCGATGTGGTTCTTGGGACCGAACTCGCGTCCTACAGGGGTAGAGCCACGGGCTTAGTCGCCGAGCCAGGGTGCTAGCTGGAGAGAGCAAGGCGACCGCCCTGAGGAAGGCCCTCGGTTCCCAGGATAAGCCCGACGTCGGGATCGGCGGCGGAAAGACGGATTTGCCCTTCATGAAGCTATGCAAGGTTGCGATTCTAATCCCCCCAAAACGAAAACACAAAAAGAAACTAAGTAACCCCTTCTTCAACCAATAAATGCAGGAGAGATACGCAGTTACCTCGCGGGAAAGAGTTAGGCCCGTGAGGCCCGATGAGCTACCGAGGCCCGTGATCTTCCACGACGGCCGCCTCGTCCAAAAGCCGACGCCATTCACAGCCCTACTCATCATCCTATGGTTCCCATTAGGCATCGCCCTGTCGATCATCCGTGTTTTCATAGGTGCATTTGGGCCAATATCAGTCATGAGTAGCATAATCCAATTCACGGGCTGTCCCATAACGATAAAAGGCGCCCCGCCGAAAGCTTCTACGCTACCTTCTCGAAACAGAGGCGTGGTGGTGTTCGTATGCAACCACAGATGCGTTCTAGATTCAATCTACATCTCGGCGTGCCTCAGGAGAATGACCACCGTGGTGTCGTACTCTGTCCCGGCCTTCACCGAGGCTCTCTCCCCTGTAAAGACCGAACGGCTCCAAAGAGATCGGACCAAAGATTCCGAGCTGATAGAAAGGATTCTAGGCGAAGGGAAGTACCTGGTGATGTGCCCAGAAGGCACGACCTGTCGCGAGCCATGCCTGCTTCGTTTTTCTTCGTTGTTCGCCGAGCTGACGGATGAGATAGTGCCCGTCGCCGTACGGTTAAAGGCGTGTATGTTTCATGGGACGACGGCTAGGGGACGCAAGTGGCTCGATCCGTTCTTTTTCTTCATGAATCCATTTCCAGGTTATGAGGTTGAGTTCTTGGAGAAGTTGCCGTTCGAGCTGACGTGCGGGGCGGGAAAATCGGGCTACGAGGTGGCGAACTATGTTCAAGAATTGATCGGTAAGAGTTTGGGCTATAAGTGCACTGATCTTACGAGGAAGGATAAGTATAGGGCGTTGGCGGGAACTGATGGTGTGGTGGGACAAAAGCCTATGCCTGCGCAGTAGCAGGCAAACTTGAACTGCATTGAGTTTATAAATTGGTTCAGACCAAAATTTATCTACTTGTATTTCGCGAATAAGAGCAAAAATGAAGCCATACGGCAATGCACAGGTCTGCAATGAACATTTTAAGTAATGAAAATATAGCATAGGCTTTAGAAATCTTATCTTTCCGCCAACAATGCATTCTCAAATATTTCGGAATTATGCTCCTTCCTTCTCACAATCTTCAGTTACTCTGACTTGAAAAAAGCTGATAAGAAGAGATTCGGCCAACGATAAGCAGATCAGAACAGCAAAAAATGGAAGGATGTGCGGAAACTGTGAGAAACAAATGGATGAATTGATAGTTCAGTCAGTTAGAGACAAAATGCAGAAATTACTGTCCAGATGAAGCAAAAAAGGTCTCTTTTTTTGCATAAACCACGAAGAAGAAGTGCAGAAATGGAATGAAATTCAGGAAAGACTAACCACAGTATCAACCATGAAGCTTAACATTAAATGATACCATTTCGGGTTATGCGTATATAATTGGAAAACAAAGTCAATTTTCACATATGAAGATGCGATATGCCGTGTTTACAGTAAGATAACGGAGTTTAACGAACTCATATTGCATCAGATTGACTCGTCCTGGGAATTAAAGGGGTTCGATATAAGAGATTCTTCTAGTAGAGAACTGAACTGAATGATTTTTCATTACCACAGTCCCACATCGGTTACTGAAAGAAATGCAAACCAATTTATAAGGAATCATTTGACGAGGATAGGACGGGTAGTTGGTTCGGATGCCTGCCACGTGCCCACGTCTTTAAATTTGTACACGATGCCACGTGCCACGTCTTTAAATTTGTATCCCATAAAACCCAAAAAAAAAAAAAAAAAAAATTACGTCCGAATCAGCTACCCTAAAAAAAAAAAAAAGATTTTTTTTTCCTAACTGAGATTTCTATAATCATACAAATTATCCAGCAACAAAACCAAAAGAAAAAAAATAAGGTCCAAATCAGCTACCCTAAAAAAAAAAAAAAAAAACATTTTTTTTCCTAACTGAGATTTCTATAATCATACCAATTATCCAGCAATATAGAAGATTCATAATCAATCTTTGCCTACTTATACAATTTAAAAAAAAAAAAACTGAGGAAGAAAGATTTGCGAATCATACAGAAGTAGAATTTATCAGATCATCTCCAGTCAAATAAGAATATTCATTAAGAATTTGAATAGAGCAATGAAATGTACAAGATGAAAAGAGATTCCCTGTTAAATTTAATGATTCAATCCTAAAACATTAATTTGGATAAAACAAAGAGGTTCATAAACATAGAGCAAGCAAACTTGAATTGCACTGAATTTATAAGCACATCTGAGTCTTGACTCATAAATTGGTGCAAACCAAGGTGGTTTTACATACTCAGTAGTTCAGGAATAAGCTTATATATAATGACATACGATAAAGTCCATATCTGCATAATCATAAGAAGCTCTTCAACATGTTAAGTAATGAAAAGATAGTAAAGGGTTCGAAAATCTTATCTGGTTGTCAATCAATCATATATTCTCAAATCTTTCAGAATTATGCTACTTCCTTCACTCAAGCTTGATTTAAGTGCCGATAAGAACAGATTTGACCTGCCATGAGCATATCAGAACAGTAAAAACTGGAAGTTTGATGAGAAAAAAAAAAAAGGTTGTGCAGAGACTGTGAGTAACAAAATGGATGAATTGATAGTTTAGTCAGTTAGTGATTAAATGCAGAAGTTACCATCCAAATGAAGAAAACAAGGTCTAATTTTTCCATAAAATAAACCACACAAAGGTAAAGTATGGAAAAATAGTGAAATTAGCGAAAGAGTAAGCACATTGTTAGCCATGAAGCTGAACATGATTCCATTTCAGCTATGCAGATATAATTGGAAAGGAGAGTCTCAATTTTCACATATGAAGATATGATACGCCGTGTTTACGATAAGAAAACGGAGTTTATCGAGCTCATATTGAATCACATTGACTCGTCTTGGAAATTGAATGTTTAGATAAAGGATATTCTTCTAGTGTTGAACTGAATGATTTTTCACTAGCGCAATCCCACATCGGTTACTGAAAGAAATGCAAAGCACTTTATAAGGCATAATTCGCCGAGGATAGGACGGGTAGATGGTTCGGACGCTTGCCACGTGACCACGTCAGAAAAATCTGAACAAGAATAAATCCTAAAAAATAAAATAAAAAAATTGTCCGGATCAGCTCCCCCCCCCCCCCCCCCCACTCCCCCCAAAAAAAAAATATTTTGTTTTTTTAACTAAGATTTATATAATCATACCTAATCCAGCAATATAGAAGATTCGTAATCAATATTTTGTCTAATTTTACACACACACAAACAAAAAAGGTTTGTGAATCATAGAAAGAGAAATTTATCAGATCATCTCCAGCCAAATGAGAATATCTATTAAGAATTTGAGCATATGAAATGTCTCAGATGAAAATTGATTCCCATGATGATGAATTTGATGTTAAATTTAATGATTCAATCCTAAAACATTAATGGTGCGTTTGATATGCGGAATTCTTGTGTGGAAAGCACGACGGAAAACTAAGTTAGCGCATCAAACAATTGTACTTCACGATTCGATCGTTGTACTTTTACACCTTTCCCTTTTTTTTCCTTATCGAATTCCGCATACCAAAAACAACCTAAATGATTCCATTTCGACTATGCAGATATAATTGGAAAGCAAAGTCTCAATATTCACATATGAAGATGTGATATGCCGTATTTCCAAAAAGATAACGGAGTTTATCCAGCTCATATTGAATCACATTGACTCGTTTTGGAAATTGAATGATTAGATATAGGATATTGTTCTAGAGGAGAACTGAATGATTTTTCACTAGCACAATCCCACATCGGTTAATGAAAGAAATGCAAACCACTTTATAAGGCATAATTTGCCGAGGATAGGTCGGGTAGCTGGTTCGATCGCCTTCCACTTTCCAGCGGACACTCGCTGCGTGCCCATGGACACCTGCCACATGGCCACGGAAGAAAAATCTGAAAAGGAATAAATACCTAAAAAAACAAAAAAAAATGACGACCGAACCAGGTACCCCCCCCCCCCCCCCAAAAAAAAAAAATTTTTTAACTAAGAATTCTATAATCATACAACTTATCCAGCAATATCGAAAATTTGTTATCAATCATTTGTCTACTTTCACACACCAAAAAAAAAAAGAGGAAAAGAAAGAAAGGTTTGTGAATCAAAGAGGAATTTATCAGATCACCTCCAGCCAAATGATAATATCCATTAAGAATTTGAGTATAGCAGTGAAATGTCTCAGATGAAAATTGATTCCCTTGATGATGAATTTGATGTTAAATTTAATAATTCAATCATCACAATGATTGAGAACAAGACTTATACGTTCATAAACATAGGGGAAGCAAACATAAACTGCATTTCTGAGTCTTGCCACTTGAACATATTAAGTAATGATAAGATAGAACAGGCTTTAGAAATCTATCTTGTTGTCAATCAATCACATTTTCTCAAATCTTTCAGAATTATGCTACTTTCTTCAGTCAAGCTACATTTACTCTTACTTTAAAGTACCGATAAGAACAGATTTGGCCTACGATGAGCATTAACAGTAAAAAAACTGGCATTTTGATGATATAAATCAAACAAGGATGTGCACAGACTGTGAGTAACAAAATAGATGAATCAACAAGGTCTCATTTTGCCATAAACTATTAAGGAAAGCAAGGAAACAGAAGGAAATTCATGAAAGAGTAACCACAGTATCCGCCATGGAGCTAGACATTATACGGTTCCATTTCAGGTTATGCAGATAGAATTGGAAAAGAGTTTACATGAAGATATCGGAGTTTATCGAACTCGTATTGCATCAAATTAACTCGTGTCAGAAATTGAAGGAGTTGTAAAATAGGAGATTCGTCGGCGGAGAATTGAAGGATTTTTTGTTCACACAATCCCACATTGGTTAATGAAAGAAATGCCAACCAATTTATGAGACATTTTGCCAAGGATAGGTCAGGTAGCTGGTAAGGATGCCTGCCACATCAGGAAAATCCGAACCAGAATAAAAACAAAAACAAAAGCAAAAAAGATGACGACCGAATCAGCTACCCTCAATGTTAATTTTTTTTTTTTAAACTAAGTTCTCTCATACCACATATCCATCAATATCGAAGATTCATGATTCATCTTTTGTCTACTTTTACAAACAAAAGAAAGGTTTGCAAATCATACAAAGAGGAAATGATAAACGGAAAGTTTTCAGATCGGTTTCATATGGTCATATACTACATCTGAAATGTATAGAAATTGAATGAAATTCGTGAGAGTACGCACAGTATCAACCATGACGCTGAACATGAACATTAAATGATTCCTTTTCGGGATATGCAGATAGAATTACATAGCAAAGTCTCATTTTTCACTGATGAAGACACAATAGCGTGCTTACAAAAAGATAACAGAGAATTTAAGAATGAGGAAACAAATTATCTGCATAATCAATCATAGATACAGCACAAAGGGAAACTTGTTCTTACATTCATGTATCTTATGGTTATACCCAAAAAAAAAAAAAAAAAAAAAACTGCTTACAGAAAAACACAGTAATCCGATCGTTTCAACACAGCCCAGAATAGAATAATCACAATTTACACACTAAATATGCTCAGTCAGCATGCTTGCTGAACCAATCCATTAAATTGGAATCAAAATAATCAAGAGCCATCTCCAATAAATTTCCATTCCAAGAGACCCTTAAGAAACCGTACACATTCCATTCCAAGAGACCCTTAAGAAACCGTACACATGCTACACTATGAAAAAAAAAATTATCTTCATTTGGCCCACACCGCGCCATCAATTTTTTCCCGGAAAAAAACCGCAGAATATAATAGCTCGTAAATTGGCAATCATGGTAAAAATGATGAAATTAAGAGCTGAAATAAAGATAATACGATGAGAAGCTCAACTCGCCGGAACGCCGAGACACCGTCAAACATCGCTATATCGACATTTGTTGACATGTCGTTCGATCAAACATCGCTATATGACGAATTTTTACTATTACAAAACCCTCCCCAAAAAATGCAGTAATTACAAAACTATTGTTCGTGGACCCATATGGATTCAACATCTAGATTCGAGGGTTAGATTTATTAATTTATAAAATACGAAGGGTTGTTTTGAAATTTGTTTACATTATGTACTAATGTAGTCAACCAAGTGAATGCATGATTTAATTTCTTGATTTATATAACAATTTAGTTCGAAATGTTATTTAGCCCGTGTATTTTCTTGATTTGAATCATATTTAGCCCGTGTATTTTGTTGTTAATGAAATTCAAGCTATCGTCTCGAAAAAAAAATAAAAAAATAACAATTTAGTTCGAAATGTAATATTTTATTTCCAAGATAATATACATAAGCCAATGCAACACATACATACATACGATATTCAAGGATGTCATTCCCCATGCATGCATGCATAGAAAAGTCACATTGGAACCAAATCTCATGTCATAAGATTTCATGGAGGAGGAGGCGGCGACTTTTTCCGCCAGAACGGTGGTTTCCACCATGGCTTATGCGGCTTGACTCCCGGCGGCGGAGGAGTCTTCTTCCTCCATGGCCAAGGCCAACAGCACGACGACTTCGGAGGTGACGGTGGTTTGGGCTTGAAGGGCCCGCCGGGCCTTGGCGGAGGAGACTTTCTCCGCCACGGCCACCTGAGGAGCTGTTGTTCTAACCGATCTGCACTGAGAGCCGGCTTGGACGGGGCGGCCGTGTCCTTGTGTTCGATGAGAGTATCGGCATGAGATGAAATGGAAGAGAAGATGAATAGTATTAGTAATAATGTGGCAACGTTCTTGATTTTGTTTCTTATCATGGCTTGGTTGAAATATGTTTGTGGTGGATAGAGTATGATTATTGGTGGTTTTATTAGTGGTTTGATGAGCATATGCAATTAATGAAATTTGCCTAGTGATTTACTTTTGAGGATGATAGGGATTTTTTGGGATTAAGGCCTCATTTAATGTGTATGTGTATATAAGCATTGTAATCTAATTTTCTTTTAGTGTGTATGTGTATATTAGCATTGTAATCTAATTTTATTATTTGTTATGATATGTCAAAATCTTAAGGCAATTGAATTAATTTATCACTAGCGTAGAATGTAACGTGATGAATTTGGATCAATTTCAATATTAATGTAGAAGATTTGATTATTGGGGCCATGGACACTATTTAATGGATTGGGAAAAATATTATTGAACCAATTTTTTTTTACTGAGACTCTATTTTCATATTCAATTTCCATCTTATTTGGACTCATTGACTATCGTAGTCTGTATGGATACACATATGTTATGAGATTAGTCCTTTTGGAAGTCATGGTCATCACATAACCAATAATAGGGTTTAGATTAACTGAAATTGTATTAATCGGAGTGTGGAGACTATGGTGAGTGGAGTTACTTCCCGACCGAATAAAATAAATAAATAAATAATTTGGGTAATATTTATAGTGGGCCCACAGGCCACAACACATGTTACTAGGTATGTATAGTAATTATGTACATCATTGCAAAAATCCAAATCATTCATTGAATCTTCTCTTAATTAATTAGAGGTTCATCATGAAATCAACGAGTATTGTGTTAATTATTATTACAAAATCTAAATCCTTCGGTAAATCTTCCCATATTTTGTTTCAATTAAGGAAATCCTATGTTTATTATTACAAAATCCCAATCATTCGGCAAATCTTCTCATATTTTGTTTAATGTTCTTCAAGAATGTCCCTATTCTTATCCTCGCCTATAAATACGACCACTTCTTCACAATTCATTTCACCATCAATATCACAGAAAGAAAAGTAGTTAAAAAATACATTTTGCAGTCATGTCTACTAAACACTTGTTAGTGATTCTACTAGTGGGATTTGCCGTGGCTGTCCCATCCATGGCTAGGAATGACCTTCAATACGACGAAGATGTCGATGAGTCTTTGAAGCACAAGCAAAAGCCCAAGCCCAAGCCTAGCCACGGGCCCGCACCATCCCCGAGCCGCGAATGGAGCTTCGACGACGAAGATATCGACGAGTCTTTGAAGCATAAGCCCAAGCACAAGCCTAGCCACGGGCCTGCACCATCCCCCAGCCGCAAGTGGAGTTTCAACGACGACGAAGATGTCGACGAGTCTCTAAAGCATAAGCCCAAGCACAAGCCTAGCCATGGGCCCGCACCATCCCCCAGCCGCAAGTGGAGTTTCGATGACGAAGAGGTTGACGAGTCTTTGAAGCGTAAGCACAAGCACAAGCGTAGCCATGGCCCCGCACCTTCGCCGAGCCATAAGTGGAGTTTTGATCTTTTTTAGATTTTGAGATGTATTGAATTGATGACTAATAAAATTAGCAGCACATTGTGTGATAACTATGTGCTATAACATTGTATTAATCTCAAATCAATAAAATTTAGTTGGGGGTATTTCCAAGGAGATGATAGTTGAGGGGCTTGATGATATTAATTAATCTGTTTATTACAATAGTCCCTAATTTGCTCCATAATACAATGAACACCTTCAAGAAAACTGCTGTGGATGTTATTGCATTGTCTATTTCCAGCACATTTCAAGATCAATGATGTCTACAACAGCTAATCTAACATGTTCTTCTATTCTATAAACAGAAAAGGAATATATATATATATATATATATATATATATTGAATCAAGAAATGTAAGAATGTATCAGATAGCAGAGAGACTGAAGACAGAAAGATTATAGTGATCAAACATTGAACAAGAAGTACATGATCCAATCTGAATTCTTCGACATTTACAGATCAGTTATGGAATTTATTGATGATGTAAGGGACAAGCAACAAACATCAAGTCAAGCAGCCCTTTGGTTTATTTGATTCCCTTTAAGTATCTTTGTTGCCTTGGTTGCTGGATCTCGACGCCATGTGCTCAGATTTCTGCCCAAGATTAAAAGAAATAACGGAAATACACGAACATCTGTTAGAAACTCCTTGCGACCATTCAGTAACTAACGTGTAATGAAAAGATAAATATGCATATAAATGATGGTGAAAGGTATAGTCAATAATCATCAAAGCAGCAAATATTTCCTACTACGGCCATAGGGAAATATCATCAAGATATGAACTGCGGTGAATTTGATATCGCAATGCCACGTTGAACTTTGTAGGAAAATATTTCTACAAAGTCCCCAGACATAGAAACTCAAGTAAGTAAGAACCAGGCAAGTCTTTGCTCTTGTCTGGATAGAGAAACTGACCTGCTCGGAATGTGGCAGATACTTCCCATCAAATGTGATAAGCACACGATCCTTTCCATCAATGCCTTTCACTTTGTCGACAGAGCAGTAGAAGTCGATAGCAGACATTCTAATCATTTAGACCAGCAATCAGTTAATTGACATGACAACCTCGCACATATCTTACGGTAAAAGACTACTGACGATGGAAATCAATAGCACGCTTTAGGCTAACGAGACATATTAAGCAAAGCATAAGATCAGAATTGCATCATATGAAGTTGGGAAACATAGAAAGACTGTGATCAAGTGACTTCACTTGCATTAGAACTGTCTGATGTAGAATAGAAACACTAACAACTTACATGCCATCTCCAAAATCCTCATTTATGATTTCCTTAATGCTCTCCCCAAAATGCATAACTGCTTCATTTAACCTGTAAATGACAGAAAAGAGGACTATACTATTTCAGTCTCGTTTTTTTCTCGGCGAACGAAACCCAAGACAAAAGCATAGTTGTAATGAAACCAAAAAAACAGAAAATTTAAGCACATTAAAGTCAGCTAGGTGGAATAGAAGATTTGAGAAAGCAAAAAACGATACTTATAACAGCTCAAAACTTGAAGTTCTAATTTTTCTACCAAATTTACTATGTTTAACAACCAGAGTAAAAGAATGGAATACAAAAATTTCGGACATGGATATTAAGTTGTACTTCAAATCAACCCATCTCAAAAAATCCACAAAGTCTCTGTATTACAAAACAAAAAAAAGGACAGCCCTAACCCATATGCATACAAAAAATAGGGAGAAGTGGGAGACCTATAAATGGTGGGATCTTGAATCAAATTGGGATCGTAAGACCGCAGCGGTGGCTGCATCATCTCGTTCAAGAGCTCATCGCTCAGGCCGGGCAGAGCTGCCCGGAGCAGAGGGGCGGTGGCTGGCTTGAGTTGCGCTTGGCGCTTGAGAAGCTGAGCCACGTAGACGTTGGTCAGGCCGGTCTCCTCAGCTATCTTACCGTAGCTTTTCCCCGACTTACGCTTCAACGCTTGCAGCTCGGCCGTGATTCTAGCTTTTTTCGAGCTGCTGCTTTCCATTTCGCCTACTGATTGGTTTTTAGTTCAGTTCAGAATGTTGGTCTTTTTTCTCCTTCGTTCCCTTATCGGCTTATACAGATGTTTATTATGCTTTAACCATTGTGAGAAAAGATATTTTCTATTTAACCCCTCATTTTAGCAATTATTAAATTTTCAATGCTATAATCATTTTTTTTTGCTGTACCGAGATATCCCAACTCGACCTGACTATGAGTTAGACCCTAAATACCGGCGTGGGCTTTGCGCCACACAGACTTGACGGAGACTTAATTGCGCCACATACTCTAGTGGTGAGACTAATCCCCGGGGTCAGATAAATACGTCCCAAACCCACCTGACAACGACGATAGTCATGAGAAATAAATCTCAAGGAGACTACTCAAGGAATTGTAGGAGGGGGGATTCAATCCCATGACTTAACCTACAAATACTTAAGGCATCCTTCTTGACCACTAGACCAAAACAATGGGAGACAGAGACAGTTAAAAAAATAAGTAGACTCCCCGAGGAGGTAAGACCGCCTCAGAGAGTCTTACCTAGAAAATCATTCGAGGAAAATATTAGCATACTTAATATATGAAAATAATAATAATGAAAAACTAGCGTCTAACAAATCTTACAATATTAATAAATAGACAGAGACAGTTAAAAGAAAAAAAAAAAAGAAAACCCTAGATACCTATTTAAGTAGACTCCCCGAGGAGGTAAGACCGCCAAACTACCTTGCAGGCCGGCCATTTCCGAATAAGTCGTATTGCCAATATGAATGACCTTCCGAGCACGGCCACGAGGAGCTCCGCCTTCATCGGCCAAGACAATGATCGGTCTCGGCCTGACGTCAAACAACGAATGAATATACTCAAATATATCCGCACTCGCCGATCGACGGTCACCTTCGTCCAAGCGTAGTTAATCTTGCCTTAGCACCCAAACGTCTGAATCGTAAGTAGCTTTGCGCCGGCCTCTGATATAGCAAGAGCACAAAGGGGTACGATATGCAATGCGTCTGAGAATAACCATCGAACCTCATCATTAGACGGAGACATGAGAGCAGCTGATCATCGATTGTCGTCGAGTACATCGTATGGATTGCTGTAATAATAAGCATTGTTAAGGTGCATTCTTGAGAATCTACTGCTGAGGGATCGTAGCTGTGTCGAGAATGACGACCGAAGGAAACAGAGAAGCATTCATTCGACTTATTTGGTTGGTGCGCGCCAAAAGAATCGCCGGAAAAAATCTTAAGTTGAATCGCAAGAAATGAAGTGTTTCGATAAATGAGAACTGTAACAATCCTTTCATACTCTATAGCATCTTTTCTTACACATGTTGGTGCCGAGAATGGAATCAGACGATGGCGCGGTTCGCATTATTACAAGAATGAACAATCGCCGTGGCAATAGCAAAAGACTGCAGAGTTGATAGGTTCGATCCAAAACGAATATAGTACAAGCCCTCGTGGATCCTCACCATTTTCATCGCAGGAAGATCCCTCTTCGAGCCCTGCAAAAAAAAAAAAATGTCAACAAACTTGAGTTCGATCCATCACGAAGCTAAAGTAAAATAAGTCGAGTCGATCCTCAGAAAGTTCGAACCTGTACGTAGAGATCGACCGACTTGCACTGATCGAAACCATCCGAGCCGTTCGACCTTCTGCTCAGAATAGTCAACGGGCAAGCGAGATCCCACCCGCCGCAGTCGCATCCGCCGCCAGAAATCCACCTCTCGGTGAGGCTGGAAGACGTTCTTGGCCCGCCATGGATTCCATCAGGTATTAAGACATTCATACTTGTCGAGCAATCATCGTTATTACGTCCGCCTTCTAAGCTCTCAGATGCCGCCGATGATGATCCAGCGCGTCCAAGTTTTGTAAGAAACTTCAATCCCCACCCGCCCGAATCAGCAGCCTTTCTGTTCTTGGAGGTACGCTTTATAACTATCGTAGCCAATTCAAGATTCTGTGCACTCCGTCTTTCTTCGTCCCTTTCGACGGGATTAGGGCCAAAGGAAGCGCTCGGCCCGTCAAATTTCGAAGAGGGCATTCGTTCGAAAGGGTGGTTCGATCTGAAAACATCTGCCACCTTCCTCGTCAGCCCCTTGGCCTTTCGAAGGCTGCCATCCGAGGTTCGAACCTCCTCGTCCTCTGTCATCTGTTCATCGCTGGTAATAGATAGAACTGACTTAATCTCCTCCGCTGATTCCACACTGTCCCAACCGATCGTAATCGAAGTGGACACTTCCATTTTGCCTATGATCATATTTCTTTCAGTCGAACGAAAAGCGTAAACACAATCCACAGCTGAAGGCACTTCCTTCGATAGATCTGCTACAAAGATCTCTCTTTTATCATCGACGGTGAACATATGTCGAGGCAGCCCATTCTTCCACTTGCATTGAAGTAAGCCGATCTTGGTATTATTCGAAGTCGAATCCGCCGGGCCGAATCGTCGAATTGACGGGCTTTTCATGATATTTACCATACGGTCTTCATGAAGATTATTGACATCGTCTGGTAAAGCGTCGACTTTAGAGGTGAATTTCCAGGCCGACGCCTTAAAAGCATAACCTCGAATAAGTTCGAAGCACCGCGGGGAGCGTTTTCCGTCGAAGTTCGTAATTTGCTTCGGTATATTGCTGCGAAAACTACGAACTCTCGGGACTAACGAATCCCAGCTGCCCGAATTCTCACTTACCTTTCTTAAGTTGGCTATCTGAGTTGTTGTTGATCCTTTGCTTTCTGCCTCTTCATTACAATCGTTTGCCATTTGTAATATGGATAACAACGTTTTCCCTTCTTCTCAGTAATGGAGGATGAATGAAGAGCAGCACATTAGCTTCTCTCCATGCTCATTCTTACCACAGCTTAAAGCCAAGAACAAAGGAATCAACGAGGAAGACGATCCAAGAACTCAAGCGCACATATACTTTAAATAAAATTAAAAAAAGGTCAAAGCTTTACCAACCCTTCTTCCACTTAATACTCATCTGAAAATCTGGGGAGAAATCGAATAAGTTTTCTTCTTCTTTTTTTTTCTTACAAAAATCAGAGATCGATTCAGAAAATAGATGTTATTATTGTGATAGAATAGAGAAATATAACTGAATAATCGGTTGACAAATGTCGTAAGCCACGTTTGAGATGGGCTCATAAATATAGTATTCGTAAGGAGACTGTATGTCGTATATGAGAATGTCTGCTTGTGTGATATTTGACCATTTCGAAAACGGAAAAATTTGTATTTCAAAATATAATAAAATAAAAAGTGTCCCACGTATTTTTTTTTTTTTGTATTTCAATCAAGCATATATATATATATATATATTATTTATGTCTATTAGTTAGTGATTTGTAAACTATATATCTTTGATTATGAGCTGTTACGCATATGCCCGCCCACTAGGATACAAAAGGCAAGCGCATAAGAACATACAAGAAAAATCGAATAATCATCCATTAAGGAAAAAAAAATAATGAAAAAGACTATAGTGGACCTTGTATGAAATGTCATTATGCAGTTTTGAAAAAAAAAAAAAAGTTTGATAACATTTATTATTTTATTTTTTTCTTGAGCTTCATGTTCAAGGGATAAGTCAATTCAAGAAGATTATAATATTCCACTCACCTAATCTACATATTTAAAAAGTTCCCACTTCCCTTCTAGTTTGAAAAAAGCAAATTACAATATTCCACTCACCTAATACAAAAATTATTTCCGATCGACATATAAAAAAAATTAAGAAAAATAGTTCCATCTATTTTCCATTCAACAATGGCCTCCTCGTTATTTCGTGGAAATGGCATAGCTTGAATTTAAATCTACTTTAGACGTTGCTTAGTTTTTACTTTGCATGGCTTTGTGATATCGTAATCGTCTTGGCCTCTAAGACATATGTCCGACCCTACAATTAAAATGTTCGATAAGAAAAAAAAAAACAATCGAACCCTTTTATTCGATTCGATATACGTGACCGCTAGTATATTTATTTGGATATATTTTCTCGTTATTTTTTTTCCCCTATCCACTTATATAAAGTATATATCAAAGACATATATATATCCCTAGGATCGCTGAGATTCAAATTTATATTTTACTACACAATGTCGAACAATATATATTTAAAATTTAAGATTTGAAATAAATTTATTTGATTGATATTGAGAAGAGTTGAATCATTTTTCTTCGTACGACCAACAACCACGGAAAAATATCGAACCAACTCCATATCTTAATAGCTGATGAATGACGATAGTCAAAATTTTGAAAATGACACTTTGGAAATTAGTATACTGTATATATTTATTAAATGAACAGCCATCTAGCAAATGGAATACTGTATTCAAAAAAATATATAACGTATTATTCATAATAATAACAATTAAATATAAAACAATTGTACGACGTGGATCCTTTTGTGTATTAAGCCCAAAATCGTTCTTTCAATAGCTGCCGTAGTGCTAGAACCATTCGAACCGTATTTAACGGTCAATTGTCTTAATTTTTAATTTTTTAGTTTTTGGTTCTCCTCTTTAAGTTTCATCATTTATGTATGAGGCCAGAAGAGAAACTTAGTTCAGTTCAAATCCTAGATTGATTGGGTAGTTGCATTTCAAGGAGTTCAAATCACTTAAATGGGAAAAGAGATCCGACCCATACGCAGTATCATCCTCATGATCTTCTTTCACAGCCGCCTGTAAGAAGAAAGAACAAAAAGATGTAATTTTTACATGAAAGAATTCTTTTTTTCATGCAATAGATGTGATTATATATTTTAGTTCGAGCTATTTACCTTTCCGCAGTGGCCATTCGGGATGGAGCTGGAGAACATTCTAACATCTTCGTCTAACTCGTCGTTCTTGGCGAACCGCCCTCTAACCCTAGGCCTGCTGTCTGCAAGTGTTTTCCGACATGCGTACTGTATTATGAAAGATTTAGAATAATAAAGAAAAATGAATGAGATCGAATCGAACCTTAACTCATAAGCTAAAAAGATGTTCATATATACCTTGATTTTCTTACTAAAATTCCTTTCGTTTCTTTTCACCTTATACCTATCGACCTTTCTTCTTCTTTCTTCCACAGAGAGTTTCCCAGGAGCCTTAAAGCTCGGGTCGTCCCAGCTCGTAATCTCCGACGACGATAGAGGAGTTGTACTGATTGCTTCTCCATGAGCCTAAAGATTGATGAACATAGATTGGATTAAGATGAATGTGTTTATGTCTGTCTCAATCGAAACATAGGATTTAAGACATGGTTAAAGAATCTTATATCTAAGTACCTGAAGATCACTTGTGCAATCAAGAAATCTTTGCATGGTATGGGGAAGAAAAGGCGGCGCACCCATTTTCCCTTGAAAATCCAAATCTTGCCGTGAGATTGTGTCGTTACTGAAGATCAATCCACTTCCGGCGAAAATCCCGGGATTTTCCGCAGAATATTGAGTTGTCATGGGAATGCAGCCAGTAATCATAGGGTTCATAACGTAAGAAGGCGGCGGTGTAATAGAACTCAAAGGACACGAAACCTCGTCGAAGCCCGTCGAAATCATCGGAAACACCGATTGCGGCGGTGGTCCCACCACGGACGTCCACCGCTTGTGGTGGTAGATATTTTGATCTCCCACTGAGAAGTGGTTGCAATTGCTTAGTGAAGCCATGTTGTACAGTTCTTGATTGGATTGGTTTTCTGAAGTAGGGAGAGATGACGATGTTACGAAATCGATCGATGCAGGCATGTCGTGATGTGTATGATCTGTTAGACCCGTTTCAGCGAAGATTTGATTTGCTGGTCGGCCCGTTTTACAGTTGGATCGGTCCGCATGATCGTCTAGCATGTTACTACTGTATTGTTGCATCGGGTAAGGAGACACCTCTTCGAATAGCCCGTGATTGTCGAAGCTGAAAAGTCCGCAGTCATCCTTCAAGGTAAGAAATGGGACGAGAGAGATGAGTTGAGAGGTTCGATTTACATAGTTGCATGGTAAAGATTATTACACATAATATGTATAAACTTTGAACCAATCTGTTCTTGATTGCCCAGAAAAATCTCAAAGAGGCTTTTGCCTAATAAATAAGGAGAACATTATGGCGTTTTATCTAAAAACTAGGGTTAAAGATGACCATGATGTCCATTTAGAGACAACGTAAGGAACATATTATAGCATAGTATTTGGGAATTAAGTTCTTTTCCTCTCGGTCAAAGAATGGATATTGTTGGGAAAAAAATAACTTGTGAATGAAGCTTTAAAGAGATAAATCATATTCCCATTGATATTTTGAAATGCAAAACAAAGAAGATATATGTTCCCTTTTTGCTTAGGAGGGTTTTGATATTATGACGATAAAGACAAGACAGATGAAAGCATGCATGCATGAACTAACACAAGAATAATGTAAGGATTATTTTATCCCTTCTTTCACCACCAAATATATAAATAAAATAAAAAAATTAAAATTATTGGGTATGAAAACTTGCAATGGAAAGGTGTTTCGGAGTATGAATCTTGTTTTCCACCATAATTCTTGCCTTGCCTCTAAAACATCGAAGAACAAAGGCGCGGCGAAGAAGATGAGCTCGACTTTATAAACTAAGTATAAATCGAAAGTAATAAGCTCCGACGTTATTTATTTTTTGTGTGATGTGTCGGGTGTTTTAGGACCGAGGATTACTAATTGTGGGTAGACATCGAAATACTTTTTCTCTATCAAACGGATGGGATTTATATCGATGTATGATAGCTTAGTCCGACCGTATTTGGAGGCCAAGGAAGAAAGAGTAGGCGTAATTTAAGAAAGGGAAAACTATATATAGGGGAAAATGTGAGTTTGTTTAGATTCATACATACTGTGATGAATAGGATATTTTAAAAAGCTTGTTTTATAAATATATAAAATAATAAAAAAAAAACTCATAATATTGATAGGTAAAAATCGTTATATTCGTCCAACCGTTGATTTAACCTATTTGATGTTCCATTTGAGGTGTTGACACATGTTCATCCCATTATACCAACCACCCCATGTTTAAATAAGATGGACACGTGTCAACACCTTATTGGTGGAACACCTAATGGGAACATATTATGGGCACAGATGAATCAATCTAGTAAGATTAACGGCTATATATATCGTGATCCATCCTTTGCTCAAACTGCATTGTGTTCCATTGTACCAACAAGCCTTGTAAGGATTCATAGAAGCTTCTACTCATATCCTCCGATCTCTGCCGTATTGATCCAAACGTAGTATTCTTCGGCTCCTCGGATGCATTCAGACAAGATCTAATGATCCGTCGTAAGATCTCGGCGCAGGAATATGAGCTCAATGAAGAAACCATAGATCCAATCCATACTCCACGGTCGTATCTTTGTCGAACGGGCCTAGCATAGTCCCGTCGGCTCTCAAGAAATAGCGCATGATGGATCGTGAGGTTGCTCCGCTCGTTAGCTACTTTGAATCCGAATCTTAAAATCTGTACACTCTGTTTGGTATACGGAATTTCTACGTGGAAAAAGACGAAGGAGAAAAAACAAATGCTAGCGTATCGAGCAACGATACGTTACGCTTCGAGTCATCGAGTGTCGTACCATTACACTTTTTTTTTTATTAATCTTTTCCACGTCGAAATCTTTATGCCAAACTGAGCCGTAAAGCGGCTAACTACAGAATTTGTATGACCAGCTAAGCTAATGAGGTATCTCCTTCGGTTCCATTGGTGTCTAAGGTTTCCAACTCTTATTCTCGGGATGGATGTTTTACACGCATCACCAGGCCAGGATATTCCGTCGATTGCTGCGGCGAGTGTTCTTGATCATCTAGAATTTGAGTTTATTAACAAAACCTTGGAAAATTTGTTAATAAAGTCAAATTCTAGGCTATAAAAGAACACTTGCCTCAGCAATTGATGGAACTCCTGCCCCGGCGATGCGTGTGGCAGCATTCATACCAAGAATTTGAGTTGGAATCTTTGACACCAATGGAAGAGATTGAGTTACCTCACTATCTAATGTTGTAAAAATAAAAATCATTTCACATTATAATTTGTATAATGTACATCTTGATATTTTTCACGTGTATTTTGATTTGTATTTAATAAAAATATCCATCGTATTTCATTAATATATACTAGTAATCCGTGCACACTCAATGTGTGTGCAATGAAACTTAAAATATAAGTACAAATAAAAATAAGAAATAAAATTAATTTTAAATAACTTATTTAAAGTACCGATAAATCTTTTATAAGATCTTTTTAACTAATAAAACAACATCGATATACTCTATTCATTGTATCTAATAACAAAAAATAATTAAAAAAACTTAACTATACTTTGAAAAATATCACGAAGATTGATCGCATGTCTGGCCGAGAAACACCTCTATTCAGCATGTTTGTGGTTCTCTTTCGCTACCTCCTCTTGTGGTGAATGATGTATGTTCTTATTACTACAATAAATGAAAATGATTCATTGAAAAAAAAAAAAATACATATAAAGTCCATAAAACATACTTCATCAAAACTGGAGTTTCATTACACAACCTTTCAAAAGACTTCTCAGCACATCTCTTACAGTTCATCAAGCCCATCATCATACTCATCTCCCCAAGCCTTCTCGGCGATGTCTGATAAATCGCAGTAATGATCAGATCATAAACAGTTTCCAACCCCTCCAGCTTCTCTTCGTAATCTTCTTTCTCAGCAGTTTGATTGTCATCCAACCACTCCAAAGCCTCCTTAATTAGTTGTTGTCTCGATCTTTTCCTTCTCGCTGGATTCCAGCTTGTCTGCGAGCTTGTCATTGTCGTTGATTCCAGTAAGTCTCCGCAAGGAGAATGACGAAGGAGAATGATTTGCAATTGAAGGAGAAAGAGATATTCATAAACAGTTATGGAAGAATGGTGAAGTTATTTATGGATCGTGGGTGGTTTTCATACACTATTCATTGTGTTTATGGAAGAATGGTGAAGTTACTAATGGATCGTGGGTGGTTTTCATACACTATTTATTGTATTTATCTTTTTTTAATTTTATTAGACGGTTGAAATTGACATACCAAAGTGTGTTGGAAATTGACAGACCAAGCGTCGACGGTTATTATGAGGCCCTCGCACGTAATAAAATAGAATAGATAGTGACGGATATTAGTGTTTTCCGAATGTACAAAACTCGAGGCATGTCGGGCCACGTGGCTCTTGGTCATTGGTCCTAATCTAATATAATGTGCTTTGACATCTATAAAATGAACACAGTTAAATTTCAAAATTTAATAAATAAATAAAAGCAAAAGCTCTTCGAGCAAGCCTTAAAAAATATGTTTTTGTTAATCTTTAGAATATTTCGATTTTTAGGCTCATTAGATTATATTTTCTTTTTAAAGTTGAGACAAGTAGACTCGATAAAGATCTTAATAAAATCTTGCTCTATAATAAGCCGACAATTTAGCATGAGCGCAATGTAGGGCAATGGTTGGTAAATTATTTAAATAGTCGACAATAAAAAAATAATTGAGCATACATTATACATATATATATATATATTTGTTATAGTCTATATTTAAGCATCGAGGTAATCTTTTGTAATGATTCCACTATCCTATCTTGTCCCTCATCCTCCTTTTATGGCCTGCTTACTTTATATGTATTTTATTTCATATGCAAAAGTGATTCTTGTCTCTACTATTCAAGGAGTGCCTTAATTTTTTATTTTTTTGTAAATTATGATATACCTCCACATGGATATACTGAAATGCACATTAATACCTATCTTTTTTTATTGCATGAAACTCTCATGTTTTGTCTAAAACTTAGCACCGTACCCTCGATAGTGTCTAAAACTTAGCGTTGTATCCCCCGATTAGGGCGTGTAAATGACAATGAGCACATAATTAAATAAACTACGAGGGTGTTTTACGCTATTTACAAATCATATGGGTTTTGGTGTATATTTTTCAAACCACATGTGAGTTATATGCAATTTAGCCATTTTTTTATTCTATTAATTTATGATTAATACACATATCTTTAAAATTAATCTTCACAATAATAAATTATATCATGATGCACAAATCCTGCCGAAAGCATACATTTAAAAGTTTTCCTCCCTCCCCTTAGAAAATTTAATTCATAAAATAAGCTATTTCAAAAAAATATAGACTTCGAATGTGATATTAAATTTCAGTTGCGATTAAGAATTGTAGTAGAACTTTGCGATATATAACTCATTTTTTAATATTTTAATTCATGCCCTAAAAGCCCTAGATGATTAAAGATGCAATCTTTAGAAGATAGATTTCAATGAATTAATGGAATTGATGAAATGTCATAATTATTCAACCAACCCTTAAGGTTTCGTTTGATTCGTGGGTTTATATTTAATAAGGTTTAAATTAGAGTTTATATAAAACTAATTAGTGGGTATAAAATAAACTGTGTTTGGTTAACGTGTTTAAATAAACACATCTGAGAGGTGTGTTTATTTAAGACCTTATACAAGGGTTTAAACTTAGTATATGTAAACTCATACTTAATATAAACCTATAAAACAAACACCTCAATATCGTATAAACTAACTTTTAAAATGTCTAAACTATGAACCAAAGAAGGCCTAAAAGTAAACTAAACTCCTATTAAATAAGGCCTCAAGGTCTCTTAAAGTTTATAAGATCAGATCTTCGCGCCTACCAAATATCTTGAGTTAGCGTGCCATATATGATTTGATGTAAATTATATGACGACGTAGTTTGTAGACTATTGTGTTAGTTCATGGTTTATCTGATTCCACATGCCAGAATGAAAAAAAAAAAAATCATTTATATAAATACTTATTATCATCTTCATCATCATCATCATCGTAAATTTCACTAAGTTCTTCAAACCCCACTACCAACAAACAAATGCTGAAGAAAAAAAATTATGAAAGGACAAATAATACTAATAATAATAACAATAAAAGAAATTGAGAATGAAAACTTTAGTAGGGAGAGGGACATGTGGGATCAAAAAGAGCAATTGCATAAAAAAAAGAGAATTTTTCTCATAGAGTGAGTGGTTTGCGCACTCAAGGCAGACACAATGGCCCCAACCAACATGATGACTATCTCCACTCAATGCGCATCATATAGTATTACTATAATCTTTTCTCCTTTTTTTCTTTCAGTTCATCATTATCATCTCCACTCTTTGTTGTCACACACTCATTTATCACCTTTCCTTAGCATTCTATTTTCATATGCCGAATAGCTGATAACATACCTCGATCACCAAGCAGTCTATGTTAGCAGCGTATGGAGAAGAAGCCGCAAGTTCTTGGATTATGCGAGCATGGTAATGACGGCAATAATGCGAAGGAGATGGTTAAGGAAGGTGAAGATGATGAGCTCGAGTTGGGCTTGGGACTGAGCCTTGGAGGTGGTGGTGTGAACAAGGGAAATGGTAAGAATTTGAAGTCTTATGGAAGGATATTGACTGCTAAGGATCTTACAAATGGATTCTCATGTGGTAATAAGAGGGAAAGATCTGCTACTGCTGGTCATGATCATGGATCTTCTTCTGCTGCTGCTGCTGTCAGGTTTTTGAATGGTTTCTTTAATCTATGTTTCCATGTTTGTTTTCACACACACACACACACACACACACTATATTAGTTTTTTTAATTTTGTTTTTCTTTTTTGGTCTTTTCCTTGAAGCAGCCAAGTTGTGGGGTGGCCTCCGATAAGATCATATAGGATGAGCACATTGTTCAGCCAACCAAAGACTTCTAGCATCGAAGAAAAAGATGAAAAGAGAAATGGAGTCAAGGAAGATAACGAGAATTCGAACAAGAAAATGAACCACGGAAATGAAAAGATCGACGTTAAAGGATTCGTGAAGGTGAATATGGATGGCTTGGCCATTGGTCGGAAGGTGGACTTGAATGCTCAGAAAAGCTATGAGACTCTTGCAAAGACGTTGGAGGACATGTTCTTCACTGCCCGTAAGCTTTCCTTTCTTCATCGTCCTGGCGATCGACTGACTAACACACACATCTAATGTAATAATAGAAAAATGTAAACAGATGGCGGAAGGGAACTATCAGCGCAGGCTCCTCCTCCTAAGCTCTTGGATGCCTCGTCTGAGTTTGTGCTGACGTACGAGGATAAAGAAGGAGATTGGATGCTATTGGGAGATGTTCCATGGAGGTAATAAAACACCACATTTTTCAGCCATTTTGTCTAATTTCTTGGTAAAATCAGTTCAATCTTATACATGGTAATCTGCAGGATGTTTCTTAACACGGTGAGACGACTCAGAATCATGCGCACATCCGAGGCAAATGGGCTCGGTACGATAATAATCTTAGCTTGCCATTATTTCTTTTCTTACACATTCAACTTTATTCTCTTGTTGTATGACCACTCCCACTTTAAACTTTATTAATGGAGTGTAATATATTTTAGATATTTTTATTTCCAACAATTCTCTTGATCCCTTTTAGTTTACTTTGCTTGTTGTTACTAAACAATGAGCTCTTCTTCGACAGGTCCCAAGTTGCAAGAAAGGAATGAGAAACAGACGGCGAAACCCATATAGAAGAATAGAATCGCAGCTGTTATATGCATACCAAGGGCTCGATTCGACACAAGTCCTTTTTCGGCGCATATTTTTCGGTTTTCCTTTGATTTGCAGGGTTGCATTTATAGTCGGCACCCCATCTTTAATCCCACGTAGTTTTTGTTAATTCATATTATTATATAGCATATTGTGTCACAGTTGCGAACTAAATTTTTTTCTTCCATATATATCTTGTAGAAAGTACAAGGATGTTTCATCCTTGTTACTCTCGTATTACTGCGCGCCTCATTTCACGTCGTATGTCAAAGTTATCTTCAAATCTTTTTTATTACATCTATACCGCATGATTTACGATGTTTATTCTGACAAGTGTATCGCAATATGAGCAATAAAGAAACCGAACTTGTCGTTACCTTTCACATCTGCCCATTTTTAGGTCAAGAAAGCATCGCATATAAATTACGTCACTTATATCAATGCCAGAGCTTTACGTCACTTTTGAAACTTGAAGCACAACCGTTAATTATTGCTTCACAAAGTTATATATTGTGAGGTGGGGTCTCCTGGATACGGATGTAAAAACTAAGTTAACAGTAAACTAAATGTTGACCCTAATGTTGACAGAATATTCGGGATCAGAAGATTTTGCACAGCGGAAAAATTAACTTAGTTGTAAGAGATTTAAGCACACGATGGACACATGGTTTCAAAATATGCAGCAAGTTATAAAAAACTTGCTGCGTGCCTTCATGGCAAAATTCCACTACGAGAATGGATTACAAAAAAGCAACTATCAAAGATAGTAAAAACAGCCTAGAAAAGAGTAAAACTACTCTACCAATCTTCACACGAAAACTCACATATAGATCCTAAGTCCTATACAAAAGTGTGAAGATAAAAACTAGGCACAAAGAGATCGAAACAGATAGATGATGGAAAGCTTCCCTTTCTTCAAGTTCGTTGCACGCGCGCGTCTTTCTATCTGATATTCTCGATATGTCTCGATACTAAAGCTTGAATGGAGTCTTCTGTATATATAGACGTGACTCCCCTATTTTACAGGTTCAATTGGGTTTGTTCCACCTTATACTCCTTCTTCTCTATTTTTAGTAAATGCACCTTCTATTTTTAGCTCCACTCAACTTCTCCCTTCTTTACTCAGTCCAAGTCGTGAATATCTCATGCACACATTTAAACAAAGCCAAAAAATAGGATAAACAGTTATTTGGGCATGAAAGACAAAACATCGGTTTGACTCAGTCTGAGTCAACAATGTTGACTCTAGTGTCGGCTCAACATTGTCAATGTAAGACATCAACATATATAATATATCCAAGATTTGATATAAATCTGAATGAATAATATGCACAAACACACACACACACACACATTATATAGGGACGATAAGAAAACAAATGCAAATGAATGACATCTTACTTGGGATCCCTTTTTCTGAGAAACCTTGGAAATATATCACAGAAAAACAACATATATACCTTAACTAAACTAACCGTCGAAGATTAAACAGTTAGCGGGCAGGCTTTCACTTGTAGAAACGCTGAAAACACATTATCCAGTGTAATTCTTAACGATTCATCGGCATCTTCAACTTATTATTATTACCAAGGTGCTTCGTCAATAAAATGCTGCTTTACAGAATCATGAAGTTCGTGTCTTATTCTGATGGTCCTAATAATAAATCCAGAGCCACGCAAGTGCCTCTAATAAGGTCATGAGTATAGTTCCGCACAATATATATATGATTTGGTTGATTATATATTAAATTAGAGGATATATAATATCTTCAAAAAAAAAAATCGTTTCAATCAAATTTGATATTGATAGATCAAACCGCTAAACAAATCAATTAAAGTTTTGGCGGTTAACAAAACATCCTAAAGTAACCGGTCACACCAGTCTAAGATATCGGTCCGTATGCCGATCAAATACCGGTGTGTATAAACCGAGTCTTCTAGTGATACCTTCCTGCTGGGAAGAAGGGGAGAAGTAGGAGATTTCAACTCCGAACTTCCATAAACAAGTTCTCTCTCAATACAAACCGAAACACACACAACACTCATCCCAGTTCACCACACGAACCGGTTTGAATTCTGCATCAACCGGTCAGTGAAGATTCAGTAAGAGCAAAAATCGACAAGTGTTTATTCACCCCTCTCTAAACACATACACCGGTCCTAACAGATATCGTTTCTAAACCTCGAATAGATTAACAACCATCTTCATATAAATGCCATTGATTAATTACTGATTAACAGATGACAATAAATGAGAGGGCTGCAACTTAATTGACTTGAGGTCGTTTGCACAAGAGATCGCAAGTTGTTGATAAACTCATCTGATCAACTTGTGGTTTTCGCAAGTAATTGTTTTACGAAAACATTCAATTTTTGTCTCTACACACAGACAATGACACGATAGAAAAGAAATATGCTTTCACACTTGATACACTAATTTAACTAAAAATCCATATATATAATATATATATTATAGTAGGGTTTGATAAAGACAACCCACCATATATGATCACCCATTGACCGTATATGTAACGTCCCAAAGTCTTCCAAGTTTTTCATTAAAACCTATTATTGGAACACATCACAATTAGTAGCCATTGACAATAGGTAACAAATATCCCAAAGTCTTCCGAATTGATCGCTTACACTACAGACGGCTGTAATAGAATTCTGGACATAAAAAGTTGATTAAACCCTACTAAGAATGTAACATTTATGTATATATCATTAATTGAATCCGTTCGACATATGCAGCATAAGAACAGAAAATCCCACAAAACATAAAGATAAAATAAAAATAAAAAAATGGATGGGGTAAGAAAAATGTGCAAACTATGAGAGAGCAGCTACAGAAGACAATAGAGAACGAAATCTTGGCCAACTTGATACACACTAATTCTATTAAAATCCATTGACCATATGCAACATCCAAAGTCTTCCTATTCCTAATTTCGTTGCTATTAAAATTGTAAATTTTACACACACACACACACACACATACATACATAATATATATATATATATATATATATATAATTGTGTTTGATTTTCAATTCTTCCATAAATTCAATTTTGTTGGCCAATTCTTCCATAAATTCAATTCTTCCATAAATTCAATTCTTCCATAAATTCAATTTTGTTTTTACACGAATAATTGATAGGGGTCCGCCACAAAGACCATAGAACACGAAATGTTGGCCAATTTGATACACTCGCTAATTTAATTAAAACCCATTGGCCTTACGTAAATTCTTAGTCTTCCAAATACATAAGTGCAATTTCTACACACACATGTAATTATTGCGTTCGATTTCCAATCTTGCATAGTTCAATTTTATTTTTACACACACATATATGTAATAGGGTTCGACAACGACAATAGACAGCGAAATGTTTGCCCGCACTTGATACACTAATTAAACTAAAACCCTTTTGATCATAATTGTAACTAGTATTTTAAGCGAACTTCGATACGTATGCTCTAATATATATATAGTATTATTTTAGAATTAATTGTATTCCTTTTAAGTATCTAAAAAAATTATTTATAAGGATATGATTATAATAAATAAAAAATTAAAGGGTACAATGATAATTATTCAGTCTAAAATAAAATAAGTATGAAATAATAATTTTGTTTGTGAAGTTAAAAGATAAAGGGTAAAATAGTACTTTAGTTTGACGGACCAAATTAAATTAGAATTTGACCGTTTTTAAGAGTTCTTGAGCCTTAATATAATAAAATATATTCTTATCACGCCACACATTATCAGCCATCGACGATATGTAATTATCCTAAAAGTCTTCCGAAGAATTGATCGCTCACTCAGCTGTAAATAGAATTCCGAACAATAACAAGTTGATTAAGGATAAAACCCAATATGGTACTCAATGTTTACCATGTGAACCAATTTAATCCACGATGTTTCACATGAACCAATTTAGTTCTCGATGTTGTTGATTTTGGACCAATTTGGTCCTTCTGTCACTATAAGCGTCAATTTTAACGGAAATCTCACGCATGCTGCCCAATAAATCGTGTTTGGATCAATAAAATTGAAATAGTTACTGAAATTAGGGCACAAACTAAAAATTTCTCCTCCAGAATCGAACATGGACTCTAGATCGTTTGCTTCGTCGAGCTTCATTGACAGTAGAAGAAAACAGTACGAAACCTTCAAATTCTGCAAATATTCCAAAATTCAATTCAGACATGATTTCGTGTGAGATTCCCGCTAAAATTGACGTTAATCATGACGAAAGGATCAAATTGATCCAAAATCGACAACACCGGGGACTAAATTGGTTCAGGCGAAACAACGTGGACTAAATTAGCTCACATGGTAAACATCGTGGACCATTTTGGTTTTTCTCCGGTTGATTAACCGTAAGATGTAACATTTATGTGTGTGTATATATATATATATATATATATCATCAATTGAAGCCGTTCGGTATATGCAGCACAAGAACAACAATATCAAACAAAAACATAAAGATTAAAAAAAAAAAGAAGAAACTAAACAATGGATGGGGTAAGAAAAATGGCTACTGCTTACTATGAGAGAGCAGGCACGGAAGAAAGAAAAAAGGTCATAGAATTCTTCAATAAGCTAGACTCGAAGGGCGACGGGAATATAAGTTTAGAAGAGTATAGAGAAGGTGCAGATTCTTGGTATGCAAATGATAGAATATTCGGACAACTCGACGCAGATGGCGATGGAAAACTACAATTCTCGGACGTGGTAGTCCTCTACTACATGCAAAACAAGTTGAACCTCCACAAGTGTGACGTTTGTAGGGAATTGCTAGCCGGTCTCTTCTTTACCTGCGCGTCTTGTTTCGTTGATGGAAACCCCTCTTACGATCTTTGCAGCGAGTGCTACCGGCGAGGAGATTGCCAACCCCATAAGCATCCTCTCAGTGATTTCACCAATCAAAATGCTTTGCACTCATCGGTGAATGCACAGAAGGTAATACTAACTCACGATCATATCATATCACCGTACGTTATTCGATAAATCATTTTTGCTGCTTTCCGCAGAGAGAGATAGCGGAACTGAGCAAGATCGCTCACGCCCATTACCGTGCAGCGCCTGAAAATATCCGAGCGTTAGCCAACGACTTCTTCAAGTCGATGGACATAGACGGAGATGGCCGCATCGATTTAGCGGAGTTCTTGTCTTTCATGAAGAACGATGGCTATCCAGAAATGAGCAGCACTCAATTCTTTAAAATTCTGGACAAAGATGACAGTGGTACGCTTGAGTTCGACGAGGTTGTGACTCTGTATTATATAGTTAAAAGCGGACGGCCATTTTGCGACATGTGTCGGCTCTTCATTCCCGGTATGTTTTTCTCGTGCGTGGAGTGCTACAATAACCGTGAAGAAAGCCCGTATTACTTGTGCCGCGACTGCTATTTTTCGGGGAAATGTAAGCACTCTCACAATGGTCGTGCTCAGTTTTTGGACAACTATTTGATGCTGGAGTTTACGAGATACACTGAAACTTACGAGGTAATTGTTGTTTTCGAATACAGACAAAATAATAATTTTATTGCTCACAACCTCAAATACACGCTCAACTTTTTTTGTTACAAACTCTTCTTTTACACACGCTCTTCTCTGCTCTATACTTACAGACCCCCTCTTCTCTCTTAGTCTCTTACTTAACCGTTTGGCTTACAGAATAACAGCATTAAATGCTACATAATCTATATATCACGCGTGAGATCTTTATCCTTTTGTTTTATATTGAATTATCTTCAGCCCACTTTGCTTGACGTGGGTGTTTCTTTATTTTTCTAACATATGTGGGGACGTTGAGATTATTCAACAGTAATTACAACAATAATGATAGAGCAGCTGGCAGTTTAAGCGCGAGAAGACAAACTGCAGTAGTGGAACATGATCATCGTATGATGATAACCTAGTTGCCATTATTCAATTGCACCTTGCTAGCTTGTAGAATATATAGAATAGATTATTATATGCATATTTACAGCAAATGGATTGATAAGTGCTCAAACATTTTTATTGCAGCAGCCAGCGACGAGCACACAGCAGGCTGGCGCAACGCACACCCCGAACCCGAGTAACGCAAACACAATCATCCCCGCCAATAAAAATAATTACGATGTCAGTATTATACAAGTACATTTTATTTTACACTGCCTAATTTATTTGCATCATTTATAATGGCATAGCAAACATGATGTTTCAGGTAAAAATGTTAGCCCTTCAATTAATCGGCGGGGCACTCTCTTCCGCTATTACAGCATGTTCGATCTTGTGATAGTATTATTACAAGTCAGTGATGATCCTATGATTGTCGCTGGTTATAATATATAAGTCAGTGGTTTGGATCAAGCTGCTATAATATTATATTGTTCCTTGTTCTTGTAATAATAAATAGAAGCAAGTAAACGTTGTGTGGATGAATGCAATATAAGTCAGTTGTTTGAATCGATCAGCTGCTATCCCTCTTGTTCTCGTAATAAATAGCAGCGAGGTAACGTCGTATGGATGAATGTATGAAAGGATTATAACCCTAATCTATGAATATTTTTAACAGTTTATAAAGGACATTCACAAATCTAAACCAGCAGAAACTAGTACAACGGAGAGATTATAAAAATCTGTTTAGTTGGATGAAAATAAACGGTATTTTGCTGTAGGTAGGCGCAAAACAACGAACTAAATTCAAAACTGACAGATTCAGATACGATCGGTAAGTTCGGGTGGACTTTCCCGATGCGATCAGTAAGTTCGGTCTTGATTCCTTCGGATTCTTAATACATCCAAATCTCTGTCCTTTTGTCTATTTTGCTCTGATATCTACAAAGTATGAAATGTATATGAAACCTAGGATATCCGAGGATAATTGGATAAATAACAATCAAAACACGCTTTTACGGATGGTATATAAAAGTAGTTAAAATTCTAAGTTATCAAAATATCGTTATCATGTTTACTTTTCAAAAAGAAGCTTTTGTCCGTTTTTGTACGTACCCATTTGACTCCCAAAGTCTTACTTATTTTGTACGCTTACATTAATTTTCTAACAAACTCTCAACATGAATGTTCTCGATTGATCATGCATTGTATCGAAGGATGACGACATTCATAATATTCTAAAATAGAGTTAGATGCATGCATGCATGTATCATTGTGTGTGTGTGTGTGTCGTTGAATTTCTTGGGCTGCTCCTTCTAACAGAGAGCGGGGAAATGATGAACTTCACGAAGTAGCCAAGTCCCATTTATTCAAATTAAAACGTTGTGATTCGAATTTTCTGGTGTAAATATATGGTGAGGCAAATCGTGGCATGTCGATTGTTTTTCATGTAGAAAAATACAACAGATTACTGAAACCGCCTCAATGACCAAGGCTAGAGCTCTCCTTCAAGCAAAAAGCAATTTGAATGTTTCATGCGAGAAAGGCCAAGCAACATAGTACGTTGTTAGAACAGATGAAATTCCAGCAGCAACTATTTCTTTACATTGCCGCGTTTTTGGTTCAAATATCAACCAAATCCCTAACCAAAGAGCCAGAAATTCCTGTTGTTTTACTGCTGAGGATATACCCTGCAATTTGGTCCTTCTTCTGCAGCGCTACGCACGTGCATTCACATTCTCCGCCGTATCAGTCCCTTTGAGTGACACCCCTCTCTTAGACCTGTGTACCATTACCATGAGGATCAGAAAATTCAGGCAGGCACATGCAAGAAAGAATTAGGTACTTTGACGGCAACTCACCCTAATATTGCACTCGAAAGACTCCTTCTTTGCCTGACAACGATAAGGTCGATCTTAAGGACCTTGCTGTGTTTGAGGATCACCGAGGCCTTGTCCTTCCCTTCTTCGTTCTTCGCCTTTTCGACCACCACCTTGAGCCTCGTCTCAGAACTCATGCAGAACTGCCTCATCGTCTCGAGAAACTCCATCGTCTCACCTCCCTTGCTCAGATTTGCCGAGGAGGATGAGGTGTAGCCCCGTTATGACTCATTCCAGAGGAATAAGACACCTTCAAAAACCCCCCGATTGAAAGGATTTCTCCATGCACTGTTGTTCTCGACATGGAAGAGGATTCGTTTTCCACGATGGCATGGGCCAAGGCATACTCAACGGCTCCGCCAGATTCACGCATGGGGTCCGCCACAACCATGACCTTGCGTGGCGTCAGGCTCCCATTTTCCATTTTGAACCATCAACAACGAATTGAGAATCTATATTTGAGAGAGGTGACACCACTATTTTTTTTCTTTTTGTTAATTCATAGTCTTGATTGGGCAGTTAGGTAGGGATATTGAGAATAGATGGATGGTATTTAGAAAACCTAACGAGGTTATATTGTTTTTTTTTTTTTTTTTTGATGTAATAATGATTATGTATGTGCTGTCATCAAAGGATGGTGAATATGGATGGTTTGTGGCCATTGGCCGGAAATTTGGAGGCAAGGAAGATAACGAGAATTCGAACAAGAAAATGAACCACGGTAATGAAAAGATCGACGTTAAAGGATTCGTTAAGGTGAATATGGATGGCTTGGCCATTGGTCGGAAAGTGGACTTGAATGCTCAGAAAAAGCTATGAGACTCTTGCAAAGACGTTGGAGGACATGTTCTTCGCCGCCCGTCGTAAGCTTTCCTTTCTTCATCGTCATGGCGATTGACTAACACACACATCTTATGTAATAATAGAAAAATGTAAATAGATGGTGGAAAGGAACTATCAGCGCAGGCTCCTCCTCCTAATCTCTTGGATGCCTCGTCTGAGTTTGTGCTGACGTACGAGGATAAAGAAGGAGATTGGATGCTATTGGGAGATGTTCCATGGAGGTTAATAACACCTCATTTTTAGCCATTTTGCATAATTTCTTGGTAAAATCAGTTCAATCTTATACATGGTAATCTGCAGGATGTTTCTTAACACGGTGAGACGGCTCAGAATCATGCGCAAGAATGAGGCAAATGGGCTCGGTATGATATTAATCTTGCCATTACTTCTTACACATTCAACTTGATTTTCTTGATCCCTTTTAATTTATTTAGCTTGTTATTACAATGTGATGAGTTCATTTTCGACAGGTCCCAAGTTAATGCAAGAAAGGAATGACAAACAGAGGGCAAAACCTATATAGAAGTCGCTGATCGAGTCAACGTCAAGTCTTTTTTTCGGCTTATATTTTCAGTTTTTCATTGATTCGCAGGGGTTGCATTCCAATCCCACATAGTTTTTATTGATTCATATTATGAAGCATATTATGGTCTTATTGTGTTACACGGCATATCTTCTAGCTGCGAACTAAAATTATTTCTTACATATATATCTTGTAAAAATACAAGTATGCTTCATCGTTGTTCCTCATATTATGGCTTAAGTTTCATGTCATGATAAGCATGATTTCATGTCACTGTTTTTGTAATGAAAGTATATCTTCGCAATCTTTTTCTTACATCTACGAATGCTTTACCGTGGTATTGATCTGACGAACAACTGTTTCGCAATTACGAACAATATAGAACAACCGAAAATGCATTCTTTACCACTCACTCAATCTTGTCTTCCCATTTTCAGATCAAGAAAGCACATACAAATGATTATTATGACGTCACTTTTGCGACGCAAAGCTTTACGTCACTTTTGAAAAACTTAAGGAAACAACCGCTAAGTATTGCTGCGGAAAGTAATACAATGTACAAGCTTATGACAACAGAGGTTTCTTTGATACAAAACCTAAAATGGATAGTATGTAGACATGAGCATAGGAACAAGAAAACAAATGCAATGACGACGACATCTTATTTGAGATCCTTTTTTTCCTGGGAGTCATATATCACAGAAGACCTTAGTCGAGTCGAATGGGCAAGACGTCACTCACTAGCTGAGTTTGGATGATTAGAGAAATAGATGAGGAAAAGAAAAGAACAGAAATTTTAAATAAGTTTAAAGCTAAAATTATGGAAAATCAATTTCTTCGTCAAATAGTGAAGAAAATGAAAGAAAAGCAAATAAAAATCATTTTCTCTTTAGTTTTCTTTTCCCTATTAATTTCCACGAATCAAACACACCCTAACGAGTTGGTGAAGACAAGGTATGATCTTGAAACAGCTTGTTACACAGAAAAACAACTACCTTAAATAAAACTAACCGTTGAACATTAAACAGTTAGAAGAGAAACGATCAAAATCGTAGGCCAGTTTTAACTATTATTAACTACATTTTAAAAATAAACGGTCATGCTTATGGATCTTGATGAGTAAGTTGTCGATAAACAAAGCTCCGACCAAACTTGGTCTTCGCAAGTTGTCGGACAAATAAGCAACCAATGATTAATATAGAGATAATTAATTCAACGCATAACTATAACAGCTAGGATATAATAAAAGAGGGTTTATTCTTACCAACCCACTTGGGTAAGATTGTGACATGTGTCATACCTTCCCAATTCAAGATGTTAATCTCAGCACCACCTTTTAGATGAGACACATGTCACAATCTCAACCCACTTGGATTATACCCAAGTGGGTAGGATAGCATGGACCATAAAAGAATAACATTCAGCAGGTTTGTTTGCAACTTGATTTGAGTTGTTTTGGCCAAGATACACTAATTTTTTCATTATAAGTTGACCCATTGACCATATGCAAAATTACGACCAAGTCTTGTTGGGGGAGATTAATAAAATATTCGGGCTCTGCGGTAGGTTGTATTTGGACCCCGCGATAATTTATCGGGATGTACGTAAGCCGAAATGATACTGAGAGAGAACACGAGATTTTTACGTGGGTCAGCCAATGCCGCCTACCTCCACGGAGAGACAATAGTTTTACTGTATTGAGAATAATTACACCGTACAAATTAACTCTCTTGTTTAACCCAATCCCGAGATTTCTTACCCACCCGGGTAATATATTTGTAACTATTCCCACCTGGATAAGTTACTCACTTTCTACCTCTCTTTCTCTCTCTCTTTGGCTCTTGCACTCATGAGACTACATTTTTTTTTTGGGTGCATTGATCAAGTGAACAAACGTGCCTATTTATAGGCAAAGTCTTCAGCATAAAACGTCATTGTTTGTCTCATCATATTTGCTTTCTTCTTCCATTGGCCCATATCTTCACTTAATTTCACCCATGTTCGCTTCTTGGTGGTTGAGAGCAAGGCTGGACCCAACAAGTCTCTCTCAACATTAAAGTTGACTAAAGATCAAATCATTTATGAGAGTTGTATATATGAGGCGTTCGATATGCTGTATATAAAAACAATCCCACCAAAACACAAAGATAGAAAAAAAAAATGGAAGGGCTGAGAAAAATGGCTAATGCTTACTACGAAAAAGCCGATACAGAAGAAAGAATGAGGTCATAGAATTCTTTGCCGCGCTAGACTCAAATGGCGATCGGACTATAAGTTTAGAGGAGTTTAAAGAAGCTGTGAATTCTGCGTATGCAAATGATCGTATACTCGGACAATTCGACGCAGACGGCGATGGAAAGCTGCAATTCTCCGACGTCTTAGTCCTCTACTACATCCAAAACAAGTCCCCCTTACATCACTGCGACGTTTGTCGGGAAATGCTGGTCGGTCCCTTCTTTACTTGTGCGTCTTGCTTCGGAGTTGGAAGCTCCTCGTACGATCTTTGCAGTGAGTGCTACCGGCGAGGAGATAATTCCCAACCCCACAAGCATCCTCTAAGTGATTTCGCTGATCGAAACGCTTTGTTTTCATTGTTCATGAGGCGTACGTCTCTCATACAGCAAGATCAATATACGGTAATAAACTCACCATCCTCTACCATCGTACGTCATTCGAAAGTTCATCGGATAACTTTTGCTACTTCCGCAGAGAGAGATGAAAGAGCTGAGTGAGATCGCTCACGCCCATTACCGTGCAGCGCCTGAAAATATCCGAGCGTTAGCCAACGACTTCTTCAGGTCGATGGACATAGACGGAGATGGCCGCATAGATACAGCGGAGTTCTTGTCCTTCATGAAAAAAGAAGGCTATGCGGACATGAACAGCTCTCAGTTCTTTAAAATGCTGGACAAAGACGACAGTGGTACGCTCGATTTCGCCGAGGTTGTAACCTTGTACTATATAGTAAAAAGCGGACGGCCATTTTGCGACCTATGTGGATTCTTTATTCCCGGTATGTTTTCTCGTGCATGGAGTGCTACAATATTAGCAGTGAAGAAAGCTCGTACTACTTGTGCCGCGACTGTTACTTCTCGGGGAATTGTAAGCACGCTCACGACGGCCATGCTCAGTTTTTAGACAACTATACGATGCTCGAGTTTAGGAGAGCCACGGCCCAGCGTAAGGTTAATGGTTCGCAAACTTACGAGGTAATTATATGCATGTATGTTCATAGCGATGGATTGACAAATGACAAGCGCTCAAACACATTTTTATTGCGCAGCCAACGACGAGCACACAGCAAGCCCCAAGCCCGAATAAGGCAAACGTTAGTAATATACACATTTTATGTATACTTACTGCCTAATAATATACATGATAATGAGTAAAATTTGGTCATTATATAAACTATCAAGAGTAAAAGTTATATGCTAATATGATTTTTTGTTTTTGTTTTTAAACTACTGACCGGCGGGCATGTTCAGGTAAAATCGGCCGTCCTTGAAGCAGTATGTGAACAGGCACTCTCTGCCGCTATTGGCGCAGTATGTTCGATCCAATGATATTGTCGATGGTTATAATACGATTCTGTGATTTGAATCGAGTTATCTTTCTTCTTCTTGAGTAATAATAGCAGCGAGTGAACGTTGTTTCGATGAATGTATGAAAGGATTATCCACAGAAGTCCTTGAATTTAAGCTAATCTCTATATTTTTTTCGTAACACTGTAAAGGGCATTCACAGATCTATTCTTATGCATTTTATGCCTCTTATGGTTCCCTTTTTTTTCCTTCCTCTTTTCCCTCTCTTCACATTACTGTGAAGAAAATGAGAAACCCTTTTCTTATTCTCATATTATGATATGTGCCTTGCTCTCCTTCAAGCAAAAAGCAATTTGAATGTCTTCATTTGATAAAGGCCAAGCAACATACATTGTAAGAACAGATATATGAAATGGCAGCAACAGTTATATATGTCTTTACATTGCAATGTTTTTGGTTCAGATATATCAATCAAAAGCCCTAAGCCAAGAGCCAGAAATTTCTGTGGGTTTTACTGCTGAGGATATATCCTGCATTTTGGCCCTTCTTCTGCACCGCGACGCACGTGCATTTGCTGTTTGTGATCAGATTCTCCGCCGTATCAGTCCCTTTGAGTGACACCCCTCTCTTAGACCTATACCATTATTACCATGAGGTTCAAAAGATATTCAGACAGGCACAATGTAAGACAAGAACTTACCCTAATATTGCACTAGAAAGACTCCTCCTTTGCCCGACAACGATAAGGTCGATCTTAAGGACCTTGCTGTGTTCGAGGATCACCGAGGCCTTGTCCTTCCCTTCTTCATTCCTCGCCTTTTCGACCACCACCTTGAGCCTCGGCTCAGAGCTCACGCATAACTGCCTCATCGTCTCGAGAAACTCCATCGTCTCACCTGATCCCTTGCTCAGATTTATCGAGGAGGAGGAGGTGTATACAGCCCCCCCGTTATGACCGTTCGTTCCAGAGGAAGAAGACTTCTTCAAAAATCCGCGGTTGAAAGGATTTCTCCACGCACTCATGTTGTTGTTCTCGACGTGGAAGAGGATCAATAGGTCGTTCTCCACGATGGCGTGGGCCAAGGCGTACTCGAGGGCCCCGGCAGATTCACGGGTGGGGTCCGCCACAACCATGACCTTGCGTGGCGTCGGGCTCCCATTTTCCATTTTGAACCATCAACAAAACGAATAGAGAATCTAATGTTTTGAGAGAGGTGACACCACTATTTTTTTTTCTTTTTTTTATTTTTTTTCCTTTTTGTTAATTCATTGTCTTGATTGGGCAGTTAGGCCGGGATATTGAGAATGGATGGACGGTATTTACAAAACGAAGGGAGGATATATTGGGGGGTTTTTTGAGTTGGCAAATGTAATAATGATTATGTATTTGCTGTCATTAAAGGATGGTTTAGATCGTATGTTAGAACTCTTGAAGACCATTAGAAGGAATTTGCCTATCGATAATCATGCTTAGCCACACGTAGTTATATATCAGACATGCAATGAATGCATGTGTTTGCTTCTTACATCCAAAAGCACTTTCAGTTCTTTTGTATAGGGCAATAATATCATCTTACATCCAAAAGCACTTTCAGTTCTTTTGTATAGGGCAATAATATCAAGAATTATATGAATAATCATATCAAGAATGAAAAATTACAGTCTTAGAACTCGAGTTTGATTCACTAAGCCTAGCAAACAAACTGCAGATACTCAATCTGCGTTATTGGCAGTTTCGATGTTTCGTAAGAAAACGTTTTGATTCGAACGATAGGCGGGTGAATTACTTACCAGTGGCAACCGCTTACTTTGAGCCCGTCTGATTCAATTTGTCGATGAGTATCTTGTTTAGAAGCCCGGGATTTGCTTTGCCTTTTGTTTCTTTCATTACCTGTAATAAAATGTGAAAACGTTCGGGATCAGCGAGTACTAACTTACGAGACTTATTATTCGTATCATTTTCAGAATATATATTTGGGTTCCATAAGCTGAGAAACAAACCTGGCCAGCGAAAAAGCCTTGGAGCTTCGTTTTGCCCCCTCGATATTGTTCCAGCTGTTTTGGATTGTCTGCTAGGACTCTATCGATTATCTTCTCGATCTCAGCAGGGTCTACGATCTGACTCATCGGCGGAAAAAACGAAGATATAAACAAAAGTTGGTCTTTTTCTCACAATTTCTAGGATGTAAGGAATAGCTTTTACTTATCTGAATCAATATGAAGAATATATTAAATACACTTGCCTGCACTAAATCCTTTTCCTTTATTAGTCCATCAACGGTGCCACCCTTTTCCATTAGCTCGAACAATATCTGCACATATCGAGCAAATATCAGATCGTAAACTGAATGAAACGATCGTTATAGGATTTACCAAGTCAGTGTATGCAAATGAATTCGTCGTAAAGTGGATACCTCTTTGCCGATCTTTCCACTAATTGTGCCGCCTTTAATTGAAGCTATAAGCTGGCCCAATTCTTGAGGTGTAAGCTTAATATCGTTTATGGTCAACTTCTCGTTATTCATGTAAGCAGCCATATCACCCATTATCCAATTTGCAGCAAGTTTTATATCAGCGCCCGTTGCTATTGAGGCATCAAAAAACGCTGCTACCTGAGAAGGGATATTTAACGATGGCAAAGTAAAATTGTGGCAACCATAAGAAAAAGAAAATAAATAAATAAAAAATCGGTGCATATACGATTCAACTAATTTCCCCCAGCCCATTCGCTTACATTGACATCGTTTGCAAGAAAAAGAACATCTTGCATGCTCAGTCCCATGTTCTCGTACCTCCTACGCTTTGTTTCGGGTAATTCAGGTAATGATTCACGAATCTTATTCACGTAATCCTCAGTAAGATTAACACCGGGGAGATCGGGCTCTGGGAAGTATCGGTAGTCAGCTAGTCCTTCTTTCTTTCTCATAGTAACCGTTTTCTGATTTTTTTTTTTTATAAGACAGAGGCAGTGCATTAGTACCATCGAGGCAGGGCAATGTAATTTGAATTATGTGATTGAATGCAATTATAATGCAAGAAAGATATGAAATGTTACGACCTGAGCTCCTTCTTCCCATAGGCGAGTTTCTTGCACGATCTGATCGGGCTGACCTTGGCTGTGTAGCGCCACTTGTCTCGATATCTCAAAATCAATGGCCCTACTCACCGCTGAAAATGAGTTCAGATTCTTTATTTCCACCTGTTGTAATAGATTTAGAATCACTTGCCATTACTTTAACAAACAAACGGGATAAGAGAAAAAGATGACAAATTAGGAGAATGTAAGAGAGATAATGAAGCACTCCATTACCTTTGTGCCAAACTCAAGCTGACCAATCGGTCGAACCGAGATGTTAACATCGCAGCGAAGCGACCCTTCTTGCATATTTCCATTACTTACTCCGAGGTATCTTACTAACCTCTGAAGCTCTGCAGCATATTCTGCTGCTTCGATGCCAGTTCTCATATCTGGTTCAGACACGATTTCAAGCAACGGAACTCCTGCCCTGTTCAAATCGACCTGTCAAATGAAAGAATATCAAGAAAGTTTACATCCTCAAACGGTTGCAATAACCACGTAGGATTAAGAATTATAGAGTTTTGGCAGATTATCGAAGTGACTCACCTGCGAAAAATTCCCATTTCCCGTGTGAAGAAGCTTTCCAGCATCTTCTTCCATATGGACTCGGGTTATACCAAACTTTCTATGCCCGCCACCAAACTCAATGGGAAGATCAACATCAAGGTAACCATAACTCGCAATAGGGATATCGAACTGCGATATCTGATAACCTTTCGGAAGGTCGGGATAAAAATACTGCTTTCGATCGAACTTCGAGCTAAGAGAAAGCTTACAATTCAGTGCCAGGCCTACTTTAACAGCATACTCGATAACCTTTGAGTTGAGAACGGGCAATGCACCGGGCAATCCCATGCAGACAGGACAAATGCTAGTGTTTGGCTGAGTGCCGTAACTATAAGGGCAGCCACAAAATGCTTTTGTGAGAGTCGAAAGCTGGACATGAGTCTCGATTCCTATTACAGCCTCGTAGTTTTTCAACAATTCTTCCAACTTTGCAGATTCGGCTTTGCGGGAGGCTTTCAATTGAGTTGGAGGCTTCTCTTGGGTCACCGTCTGGGCTTCAACGTTCTTCGTGCTGTAACACGCTAGAGTGTGTTTTCTAACAACGCACGCAGAAGGGTAGAACCGAAATGGTTGAGTTCTCAATCCCCTGAATAACGTTAATGCCATTCTATGTATAAAATAGCAAACTCCACTTCAACACTCAGCTTAACATGAACATAACGCCTGCAGTATGTAACAACACATTCATCGTCAATCGAACATAATCGGAAGAGGCCAACACAGTTAACATATCTGCAAAAAGTCACGAACTTTGATTGAAGGGACTGACGCTAGCGCTAATTGGAAACTAGAACTCTTGAACTTCGAATACAAACGCAAATTATAATTCTCTTCTCCACCAAACAAATCGAACAATATCTACACAATCCCAAAGCAGTCTAACGAAGAAATACGCATTCTTTGCCCAATACGCATACGCAGAGCGAAAATTCAGCGAGACATCAATTCAAACAGCTGGTATGCACGTTGGTTCATTGAAAAAAAATCAAAACTTTAGCATCAAACGAAAAATAGTACGCGCGTTAATACTCAGAATCAGATATGCTTTGTGAAATCAGGCAGGAAAGATTCGTAGCATCGCTATACCTTGTAAAAAGATAATCTCCTGTCAATATGGTGAAGGAACAGAGCACACTGCCACTCAAATTGAAGATAAAAGAGGACAATTCAATCAAGAATATATATACTATTTTTTTTTAATTTCCTTTTTAAATATCATTATTGTTGACTTTATTTTTGTAACATTTTATCGTAACTTTATCTTTAAATATCAATTCATTATTGAAACTTTATTTTTACAAATTTACATAATCGTTGACATAGATTTCTCTAAAACGATATGCTAAGGTAAATTTTGTAACTTGAATAATACTAAACATAATTTTATTGACCGTTGACCTTGGATTAGTCTCTCTCTCTCTCTATATATATATATTATTTATGACCTAATGTTAGAAATCTTTGGGTGACAATACCTTAAGAGCCCGTTTGGTTGGAGGGATGGGTTTAGATGGTATTAATTTTAGTCGGGTTTATATAATGGAGAGTATGAGTTCTTTGGGGTGTTTGGTTGATGGGATTAAATAATAATGTCTGGTATGTTTGGTAGATGAATTTAGATGGTATTAGGTTTAGTTGAACTCAATTACGATTTTACCCTTATTTTGAAATTAAAAATTTTATAAATCATGGAAAATTCTCGGTGAAAGGAGATAAATATTTTTAGAAAAATATATATATGGAAGAAAGAGAAAATTTGATTAAAGATATAATCGTACTTTTCAAGCTTAATCACGGTTTACGTGTCGTGTTTGGAGGGTTTTTATCATCATTAGTAATCAAATGTTATCAACGTTCACCTTTCGTGGGGTGTGTGGTATGATCGTCCGAAGTAGTTCCGTGGTATATATAGAGAAAACGCTAGAAGACGCAGTACAAGAAATCAAGGGCAATATAGGAAATATATGTTATGATAAAGGGTAAATAGGTCAAAACTGCGTGGGATTAAATAAAGACATGGGTGAAGGCTCCTTTAGTTAATACCCTATAGGGGGTATTAGGAGGGTATTAACTAAACCTCACCTTTAAATAAACCCTCCAACCAAACACATAATTATATATTAAATAAAGATATGGGTGTAAGCTCCTTTAGTCAATATCTTTCTATTTTGTAAATATTATAAGCAGATAGACTAATTTTGATTAGTATTTCTTCATAAATTATATATTAAGAGAAGAGGCTATATGCAGAATCGATTAAATATAAATCCAAATTACATAACTAGAAAACAGAAAAAGTCTTATATTGGAGATTTTAATTATATAAATGTTAAAAGATCATGATATCATTATATTCTAGGAAGTTACGAACTGATGATAGAAAGTCATTGTATTGGATAACATTAACAAGCTCCCTTCTCATCAAGTTATTCGTATTTTCTTTTTTTAAGGATTTTGTTTTTTGACGACCTTTTTACCAGGCTTTATCATTCTAGAAACAACAACTTTATCATTAAATATCATTATTGTTGACTTTATTTTTGTAACATTTTATCGTAACTTTATCTTTAAATATCAATTCATTATTGAAACTTTATTTTTACAAATTTACATAATCGTTGACATAGATTTCTCTAAAACGATATGCTAAGATAAATTTTGTAACTTGAATAATACTAAACATAATTTTATTGACCGTTGACCTTGGATTAGTCTCTATATATATATATATATATATTTATGACGTAATGTTAGAAATCTTTGGGTGACAATACCTTAAGACCTTCGCAAGTCAAATAAATTAAGGCGAAGGCTTCGTTTAACGTTCGAAATTCAAGGTGCGTAGTTTCCAAATTGATCGATCTGAGAGTACGAAAAGTCCGATGGATGCTTAAGTTGAGATTCATAATATTAACATATTTTATTGCAATAAGGTCAAAAACATATATATCGGAGTGCTAGAAATCTTATGGTTGCACTAACATTAAGACTTTTGTAAGTCAAACGAATGTAGTCAAAGACTTTGCTAACGTACGAAATTCAAGGGTAGTTTCCAGATTGATCGATCAGTCCGATGAATGCTTCAGTTGAGATTCATAAATTAGCTTATTTTATTATAATACGGTCAAAAATAATCTTCTAAATGAGATTTGTTCGCTAAACATGCATTAGATTTCTTCCTAATCTTTCATTCTAGAAATAGAATACATTATTTGAGAACTCCAATAAATACAAGAACATGCAGAAAATAAATTAAATAAAAAAAATAGCTAGACACCCATATTAATTACATCATTATTCGTACAAAATAAACAAAAGGACAACATGCATGTAATAATAACAACGTGAAATTAAACAAAGAAGATCTCAGTTTGCATTTGACATGAGTTAATAGAGATAATGATTTGGGCGTTTAGGCACGAGAAGGAGAGGATTCTTCTTGTACGTAGCAATCCCGGGCATGCCCTCGACATCGACGTCATCGACGCTCACGCCCTTCGGCATTTCCCAATCGAATGAGTAAAGCAGATTGGCCAACGCCAGCTCCACGTTCGCCGCACCTAACGGTATCCCGGGGCACTTCCTCCTCCCCGCCCCGAAGGGCAATAGCTCGTAATCGAGCCCTTTGTAGTCGATCTTCTTGTTCAAGAACCTCTCGGGGATGAACTCATTAGGGTTTTCCCAAGCCTCGGGGTCCCTACCGATGGCCCATACGTTCACGTAAACCATCGTCTTGGGCTCGATTTCGTACCCGTCGATGACGCTCTTCTTGGTTGTTTCCCGCGGGACCATGAGGGGAGTCGCCGGGTACATCCTGAAAGACTCCTTCACCACGGCCTTGAAGTAGGGAAGCCTTTCGATGTCTTCTTCTTCAACCTTTCCTTTTGCTCCTATGATGCTTCTGATTTCTTCTTGGACTCTTTTCATCGCCTTGGGATGCTTCACTAAGGCCGTCATTGCCCATGTTATTGGGGCCGAGCTCGTGCCTGCTCCGGCGACTATCATGTTCTGCCATGAATTAATATATATCGAACCGAAGTTTTTATTACATATATATATTTGTATAATGAAGTGTTGTAATAAGGAGGCTGGTATAATATAGTAGTAGGGTTAAATAATTAAATTACCATGAGTATGGACTTGACGTTGCCCCAATCGAACTGAACCTTGTTCGAGCCATCCGCCTGCTGGTCCCTGAGCTTAATCAAGATATCGAGGAGGTCGCCGTTCATGGACTCGGGCCGGTTGGGGATGAGATGCTCGTCGATGAGTTCTTGATAGAATGCGTCCAAACCCTCGAAGGCCCTTTCGAGCTGGGCGTGTTTCCCAGTGAGCCTATCGATCCATCCGAGGAAAGGGAAGAAATCAGCGGCGAAGATCGTCAGGGTCATGTCTTGAAGGCCGTTCAGCAGATTCTCCACTCTTTTCTTGCCGGAGGCAGTCTCGTCGTACCTCTTGCCAAACGCAACCCTAGAAATGACGCTGGTGGAGTAAGTCCATGCAAGGTCGTTGACCACCACTGGCTCGTCAGCGGCTATGTGGCCGACCATTCTAGAAACTTCCTCCGCCACGATGCCGAGGGAAGCATCTATCTGCTTGCGGGTGAAGAGATGCTGGACCACCAGCTTCCTGACGTCCCTCCAGTAGTCGCTGTAAGGAGCGGTGGAGATGTCGAGGTTTTGGTAGGACAGCCTTACGAACGACGTCGTCTTTGGCCTGCTAGAGAAGGTGAGGTCGTTGTCTTTCAGAGCCTCTCTTGCAAACTTAGCCGAGGAAATCACCAGGACGGGCTTGTTCACGAGCTTCATGTGCATCAAAGGGCCGTGCTTGTCCGAGAGCTGCTTCAGGCTGACGTGGAGCCTCGAGCTGTCGAACTGATGTAAGTTTCCGATGATGGGCATGGTCGGCGGGCCCGGCGGATGGCGTGGGTGGTTTCTTTTCATCAAAGTTTTGACGAGGAGAATGGCGAATATTGGGAGAGCTAGGACGACGTAGAACATCATCATCATTGCCATTTGTGATGAAACTGATTATTATTAGCTGCAAATATTATTCTTATTACTATTATTATTGATATCGTCGTGTAAGAAATTCTGTGAATGTGTTTGAAGAATTGCTTCGATGTGTGTGATATTTTTAGTGGTATGCATGGCTATGGTATTTATAGATGATGGGCTCTGCAATCTCACGTGATTAACCGTGTGGTTTTCCGACGTCTCACGACGACCCATGAAGATTTTTTTTCTTTCCATGGTTTCAACTTTCAAACTCCTATCCTAATAATATTTTATTAATTCTAACATAAGTCTTGGTCTGTGTAATGATATGTATGTGTATTGTTCCCTTCTCCCACTATGGAATGGAATTTTGCTTTTATTGTATATAGTATTATCTAATTTTGGTAGCTGTTCACACTGGTCGTTTAATTTAATTACGGGCTTGTAATGTTAAACAGTCAAATCATATAAATATATATATATATATATATAATGTAACAGTCGTTTTATTAATAATTTATATAAATATATCAATTAGGATGCCTTTCCTTAACGTAATGAGAGTTAATTAATGAAATCTTAATGATAATCAACTTCCTTCAGCGTTGAAGATTGACCTTTTGTATTTTACTCTCTTTTCTTCTTTTTCTTACAACTTGATGATGACGACCTACATGAAAGAGAATGTGAATGACGAAAGCGATATGCGGTTTTCGAGAAGTACGAAGAAATTGCTATGGAAAGAGGATATTAATTAGTTCAAGTTTCTAGAAAGAAAGAAAGAAATAGAGAAGAGATTTTTTTTTTTTTTTCGGTCTCGATGTATCTCCACTCAATCTGGATACGGACTAGCCCCTAAATACCGATGTGGACTTTGCGCCATACAGACCTTGCGGAGGTTTCATTGCGCCACACACTCCAGTGGTTGGATTAATCCTCGGGGTCAGATGAATACGTCCCAAACTCACTTGACAACTATAGAGACTAATCCCCGGGGTCAGATGAATACGTCTCAAACCCACCTGACAACGATAGTCATGGAAAATAAATCTCATTGGGACTAGCCAAGGAACTGTGAGAGGGGGATTTCGATCTCACGACCTAATCCACAAATCCTTAAGGCATCTTCCTTAACCACTAAACTAAGGCTTCATTGGCTAGACTAGAGACAAGAGCTTGAGTGTGCTAATATTGACAAAAACCTTAAAGGGACTTCGGCCTTGGGTTGAAATCCAAGTTTTCAAGTATATACATTAAATATATTTATTAAAAATTATTTTATAGCTTCTTTATTTATTTATGTCATTGCCGACATCTGAGATATTTGGGCCTAAAAAAAAATAGGGTTTGGATAGAGTGAGTACATAATTGTTAATTTAATATAAGAGGCCATTTCATGGTGCTAAAAGTCATCTAAAATGAAATGCAAGCCCAAAATGGTAAAAAGTTGAATAATCATAAATTTCATGACAGGGTGCAATCGAGTCGAATCTAATCTTTTTATTTGTTGCTTTTTTACATGTTCATGGTCGTCTATTTATGTTCGAACATATTTACGAAGATGCATGCGCTTGTTAGTGAATAATAAATAAGCATAACTATATATATATATATATATATATATATATAATGGAACGTAACGAATCAAGTTCATGAAATATCAATAGCAAACATACATCAAAACATCTAAATTTATTATTAATTGAGCTTATACATAGCTTTAAATTACATTATACGACCTTGTCTACTAACATTTTAAACAAACCCTAACTCGAATTTGTTCACGAACAATTAATATAATTAAGGACGATTATGAAGACACTACTAAGTATGTTGTAAGTTAAAACTTCAAACAAAGAAAGAAGACAGTTACAACCGGTAATAAAGATTAAAGATAAATGATTGCGTGGTAATAAAGATTAAAGATAAATGATTGCGTGACAATATAAAAGAAGTTTTATTTCAACTTTCACGAAGCCTATATAATATATATAGTATTAGTCCAACCGTAATAAAATCAATAAAAAGATATATATATTTGCTTGATATTATTCAAATGGAAGTCATGTTACAATAAAAGGATAATGTAGTTTATTCTTACAAAGATATCGACAAAACTGCAATGAGAGTTGACATATAATAACTCAACTAGAAAACATATAATGCAAAGAAATAATATATGAAATAACGAATCAAATTCAAACAAAGCGTTTGGCAACTAGGCGAAGAGGGTTCTTCTTGTAGGTCGTAATCCCGGGCAATCCCTCAAAGTCGACGTCGTCGGCGGTCATTCCATTCGGCAGTTCCCAGTCGAAAGAGTACAAAAGATTGGCCAGAGCCAACTCGACATTGGCAGCACCTAAGGGCATGCCGGGGCACTGCCTTCTGCCCGAACCAAAGGGTATGAACTCAAAGTCATGGCCCTTAAAGTCTATGTTCTTGTCCAAGAACCTCTCGGGGATGAACTCGTCCGGCTTCTCCCAGCAGTCAGGGTCTCTAGCTATGGCCCATATGTTGACGTAGACCATGGTCTTGGGCTCGATCTCATACCCGTCTATGGTGCACTTCTTCATCGTTTCTCTGGGCACGGAGAGCGGGGCGGGCGCAAAGAATCTGAACGTTTCTTTCACCACTGCCTTGAAATAGGGAAGATGTTCGAGGTCTTCTTCTTCGACTCTGCCCTTCTTATTACCTATGTAGCTTCGGACTTCGTCCTGAACTTTGCTCATTACCTTGGGATGCTTTATCAGAGCTGTCATGGCCCATGTTAGAGTGGCCGAGCTCGTGTCTGCTCCAGCCGCAAACATGTTCTGCATGCAATGAAAAGCATCCATTATTACATATATATGTGGTCAGAAACTAATAACTAAATAGCTGCTAATAAAAGTTATAAGAAACTGTAGTATTAGTAGTTGAAAACTTACCATGATTACTCCCTTGACGTTGTCCCAGTCGAACTTGACGTCGCTCGAGCGCTTATCCCTCAATTGAATCAAGAGATCGACCATGTCACCGTTCATGGAATCCGGCCTGTTTGGCTTGAGATGTTCGTCGATGAGCTCTTGGTAGAATGAGTCCAAACCCTTGAAGGCCTTCTCCAGCTTATCATACTTCCCCATGAGCCTATCGATCCAAGCCAGCTTAGGGAAGAAATCGGCAGCAAACATGGTCACTGACATGGCCTGAAGGCCGTGCAGAAGGCTGTCGAACTGCCTCTTGCCCGAAGACGTCTCGTCGTACCTCTTTCCGAAGGCGATTCTGCATATGACGCTGCTCGAATAAGCCAATGCGAGCTCGTTCATCACGACGGGCTCGGTGGAGTTAGACACCTCGTCGACTATTCTAGAAACTTCCTCGGCCCTGATGGGAAGGAAGGAGTCCATCTGCTTGCGGGTGAAGAGCTGGACGACGACCATCTTCCTCATGTCCCGCCAGTAGTCGCTGTAAGGAGAGGTGGCGATGTCGAGGTTGTTGTAGGACAGCTTTGCGAAGGTGGTGGTCATTGGGCGGCTGGAGAAGGTGAGGTCGTTGTCTTTTAACGCCTCCTTCGCAACCTTGGCGGATGAAATGACGACGACGGGCTTGTTCACGAGCTTCATGTACATCAATGGACCGTACTTGTCGGCAAGCTCTTTCAAGCACATGTGGAGCCTCGAGGCATCGAATTGGTGGAGGTTTCCGATGAAGGGAAGGGTGGGCGGGCCCGGCGGGCGGCGGAGAATGCTCGAGCTGGGATTGTTCCGACGGGATCTTTTGAGGAGAAGGAATATTATGGGGAGGGCTAAGACAACGTAAAAGATGAAGGCCATTTTTGAAATGATCAAAGCGGTTGTAATGATGTGTTAATATGGTATTGTAAGAACTAAAGATGTTTTTTGTTCTTTTATATGTGATTTACTTTGCTGCATGGGAGGGAATCTATTTATAGATTTTGTATTATGAGAATCTGTTTAGCCTTTTGTTGACTCGAATATATAATTGTTTCCGTGTTTTTGAGCTTATTATTTTGAATGCGAGGGATTATAATTTCAAAAGTCATATATATGGTCAATATAATGCATTCAAAATTGTTTATATATAATAAATTAATATTCTGTTTTGACAAACTAAGGTCGTTTCTTCAAGCACCGTTGCCTGGAAGAAGAGACACAATGTTACTATTTGAACCCTAATAATGAAATCTCTTTTGTGCTGCGATTATTTGTCGTCAACTCGCTATGTTGACTTATTCCACAAGGGAAATCAAGGGCAACATGGATTTATTATTATTATTATTATTATTATTATTATTATTATTATTATTATTTTCATCAAATATCCAACCACATTAATGCAGATCTATTATTGCAACAGATTAATTTTGCGAGTAATTAGGCCATTTCAGCATTATATATGATATTTACATCCGGACCATATATATAATCGAACAAGAGAATTTTATGAAATATATTTTATTATCGAAGATAGCTTGCGTGAATGTTCTAACTTTCTTAAAGTCAATTATTTTGTCACGATATAAGTTTCCGAGATAATTTTATTGGAGATATGGGATACATCTCTATTTATAGGTTTTGAACTCAAAAGCTTATGATCGAAAAAGGTGCTACGTCGATTGGGTTTCGATGTTGGTTTTGTCCCTTTGATTATGTCATGGACAGCATTGCTTCTGTTTCTTATTCCTTTTCAATGGACAGTGTTTTGGTCGACTAACACCTACGACAAGACGATCCTCTTTCTCCGTACTTATTTCTTTTCTGTGCACAAGTGTTCACAGGTTTGTTGGTAAGTCGTGTTTTTAAAGCTCGATATTTTGCTAGCGACGACTTTCTTGCATCGAATAATCCGTCCTTGACATGGCGCGTGGTATATGGACATCAAAGGCGATCATGCAGAAAAGGACTACGATGGCATGTGGGTAAGTGGGGATGAAAATAATATATGGAAGGACCCGTTGATTCCTCGAGGTGGATGTTTCAAGCCTCTCTCCGTTCCTCGTCTTACTCAACAGCTCAACAAGCGTGGCCCATCTCCTCTCCTCTCAGTCGTGTCAGTCGAACGAAATATTGATTCAATCACTGTTTAGTGCTGAAGCAACTGATATTCTCATTGTTCCGTCAAGTGCAGTCGAGCGGCTAGATCGCCTTATTTGGCACTATACTAAATCCGGGGAATATTCGGTTAAAAGTGCGTATCATCTAGCTCTGCAGATTGTTAATTGTGATTCAGCCTAATCTTCATCTCCATTGTCGTGGAAATTGATTTGGAATTTGAACACGTCTCCGAGGATCCGTCCGTTTATGTGGCGGTTATGCAAAGATTCCCTACCGCCGTTAACTTACATAAACGACATTGTTTGAGACACTCAAATAAAATTTATCGTATGTCCATTGGTTAAGAAATTTTGGAAGAAGATCCCTATCTCATTCATATGAACTCATTCGAACATGGTCGTGTGATGCTGAGGCTTGGGTCCAACTTGTGCATCGTCGTCTACCTTCTGATATGTTCGAGATGTTCTCGACTCCATGTTGGACATTGTGGCGTATACGGAATATTCGTGGGTGATGGAGGGTTATCGTATACACGGTGATAGAGCGATTTTGGAAGCAATTGAAACTCCACCGAGTTCTGATAAATTGTCTGATCGTCGACCATGTACTGATGTGAAATGAATCAAGCCTTATTTTGGTTTCGTTAAGGTTAATGTTGATGGTGCTTTACATATGGATAGAGGCTCCTCATCTCTGGGTATTTTTGGAAGACGAAGATGTATACATGCATTTATAGTCCAGAAGCTATTGAGTGTTTGGCTATCGTATTTTGTCATGCTGGTAGATCATATAATATTGCTGTTGCACATTTCTTAGCCAAATATCTTGGTTATAATGCGCGAATGGATGTTCTCCGCCTTCGTAAGATATGACTGATTTGTTACTTGCGGATCTATGGTTAATGAAATCTTTTTCGACAAAAAAAAGGTTATATTCTTTCCACATCATTTATTTCATAAAAACAAAAAATAAATAAATAAACTTACCATCATAGGTATGAGATCAGGCTTTTTTAATTAAATAATTAGTTTTTTAATTTTTATTTATAAAATAAGTTAAAAAAAATACTTATTAATAAAACAAGTACTTTCGTATGTTTGACATACGAGTTATAACTCGTATGTTGGAAATACGAGTCATAACTCGTAACTCTGACATACGAGTTATAACTCGTATTTCCAACATACGAGGTAAATCTACCGACACCGACAAACTCTGCAACCAACAAACTCTGACGAAACCTCTGCTAACTCGTATGTTGAAGGTACGAGTTACTTTTTCTCGTATGTTAAAAGTACGAGTTAACATAACTCGTATCTCACACATACGAGTTATATCCCTATAAATTCAACCCTTTGAAACGAAATATTATATCAAACACATCACCGATCATCACATACAAACATAGTGTCCAATAATATACAAGTGTTAGTTTATTTCGGTGGTGAAATTATTCACACATCCAATTCAACCATCAAATACAGTATTGATCCTATAGGGTACCGGCGAATTCGTCGTTCTACCAATTTTTTCGAATTTCTGTCATTCTTGTTTGAAATTACGGGTGCCGATAGCAGTTCTTGTTCGTTGATTGTTTATGGCAAGAATGAATACTTTCAACACTCTCGCATATTTCATCAACTACTACAGATTTCCAACGACAGCGACTTATCATTCTTCATACACCCTGGTTCCGAATTCAACCATCTTGAGGTTTTTGTTGAAAAAAATGAATACGGCAATTTTGATCTCAATGAAGATTCTCATCCAAATTTTGAAGACAGAAGTGGGTTTCAGCAATTTGAATTTGGTTCATCGAGTCATGCTTGTCCAGAGATGCCTGATATAGTCACAGTTACAAGAGGGTTCGAAAATGTGTCAATTGATGTTCCTATATTAGACGTGCCGGAAGCCGAGCAGGAAGATGAGCCAGAAGGCGAGCAAGAAGTCGATGTCAGTGATTCTGAAGCAGACGATGAAAATCTCTTGTTCGAGTTTCCAGATCCCAACGATCCTGAAGCTGTCAACGACGATGAGAATCCACCTAATGCCACTGCACCAGTAGATGGTCCTCGAGCAATGTACCAGTCTGTTCCCTTTAATCATACATATCAAATGCCACCTCCCGATGTTGATGGCTACGGTGGATGCGGGGACTTTTATGATCAAGAAACTCCCACATTTTGTCAAGGTACGATTTTTCAAAGTAAAGAACATTTACAACATGCTGTAGACGATTATTCGATCAGGGTAGTCCGACCTCGTACGGCCCCGACTCATATCGATGAGATGGCCCGACCTCGTACGGCTGAGATGGCCCCGGCTCATATCGGTGCGAGTGTCCAACATCTGGATCACGTTCTCGTCTTGGCTGCTGACGTCTGCCAATAAACATGTTCTCCATCTGATACGCCAGACGTCGTGCTTCTTCAACGTTATCGTCTCTAAAATAATCTGCTTGACGAGATATGTGATGTTCCTATAATTAACAATGCAAAATATAAGTTAGAATATGATAAATAGAAAACAAATATGAGTTAATATATAAACAAAACTCACAATCGTCGATAAGAATACGGCATCACCCATCTGAAAGCCCCGGGGCATCTGCCTAGCGTTCGGAGAGATGTAGCGTCGTGTAATGCGATAGTACCAGTCGTAGTAACCATCATGGACCGATACCTGTGGAGTAGCAGTCGGACCACTGACAACGGTCTGATCTCGTTCCGCCCATCTCTGTATCCACTCCGCATGAACTGTCGTCCAGTCCATCCCTGTGCGCACATGACGTTCGAACGAATGGAGATTCCGTTCGCGATATCTAGGCTGAGCGGGGATGCCTTGGATAATCCCAAACTGACGCAGAACACGCTCTGGATAATGTATCTCGACGATATTGAAGAAGATCAAAGGGCACATCGAACGACTAGCTAATGGCAGGCACTCAGGAGGTAACGACTCAATCTCCATTAAAGAAATGCCGTACGGTGCCCACACAAATTGCGACATCTGCATCATATCGAGCACCTCGCGCATAGTGCGTATATTCTAACGCGTCGAACTGGTATGATCCAATCGAGCGTTCCACCTACGAAACAATAAACATTTAATAATATTCGACTAAATAAATAATTTACTACATATAAATAATAACAAGTATATATAATAAATTAATTATAATACCTTGCAGCATTTGGTGGCATCGGCAGCTCAAACCCATTAATTACTTGGGGCGATATATGGATGCGCTCCACTACACGAACGGGCTGTAAAGGCAGGATTCTCATCCACGCCCATACCTACAAAAAAATATTACATTAAATCTATGAATACGAAAATATAAAATTCAAATTTATTTGAATTTTATAAATTATTACCTGCAACAGCCGTAGAGGTCCGCCTATATTAAGCTTTTTCGGCTGACATGCCGAACAAAGCTCTCTATACAAAAAGGCGAGTACTGCACTGCCCCAACTATAAGTGTGCACCTCGTCGATGTCCTCCAATAACTGGAGGAATGTGAGCGAGACGGTGCTGGCGCTACAATCGGGGAACATAACTGCACCAAATAACAGCATCGCATATCCACGTGCAGCTTGCTCGACTTCTACTTCCTCACTGTCATCTGTGACTGGATTGGCTATATACCAATCCGCTAGAGCTCTCATCGCTAACGCCGTCCCCTTAAGTTTGTCTTGTGGTGGTCGATATCCAAGCAACCGCTCACACTCATCCTGCCACTGCGACGTCGTCCTCGACTCGATCACACCTGAAACGGACTCTCCGTCTATCGGCAACCTTCATAGTATACCGACGTCCGCTAGCGTAACAGTCGCCTCCCCAACAAAAAAGTGAAACGTATGCGTCTCTTTCCTCCATCGCTCTACTAACGCAGTAATGAAGTGGGGGTCTACTTTATGCGACATGCAGCTATATACGCCGTACAATCCGATGTCATCCAACTTCTTCAGCAAACGACCGTGTAGAATTATAGGCTGCTCTTTCGTACCCCATACAACATTTTCTAACGATCTAATCTTGATCGTTTTATCGATCACGTCCGCATCCAGCAGGACATCACGAGATCGATGATTCGATTGCATCGTCAACACCGAATCATCGATAGGGCCGTACAAAGTCGTGTCTTCCATCCTACGAAGAACAACACAATACAACGCAAACGAACGACAAAAACATCAACAAAAACACCAATAAATCCAATTAATACGAACGACAAAAACACGCGTTAATCCCAACACAAATATTCTTAATTCTACGAATAATTTCGACACAAATTATCCTCAACAATACATTCATCAATTCTTCGAAATCAATAAATAATCCCAACAATTTCATACGAAATCAACAAAATAATCCTAATACAATCACAAAAAAACTAACTCGTACCTATTAGCTACGAGTTACTCTCGTCTTGCACCGTCGCCGTCGCCGTCGCCGTCGCCGTCTTCGTCTGCGTCGTTCGTCGTCTGTTCGTCGCGGCTTGGTATAATAGATCTAACTCGTATCTTAAAGATACGAGTTATAACTCGTATGTCAAACATACGAAAGTACTTATTTTATTAATAAGTATTTTTTTTCACTTATTTTATAAATAAAAATTAAAAATCTGATTATTTAATTAAAAAATCCTATGAGATCATATGATCTATTTTTGTGTTCACATATGATGTTCCATCAATCACGTATTGATGCGTGTTCATTCTCCATTATTTTATCGGCTTGAGATCCTCTATTCCACTTTTTGTATTCCACTTCGTATTCCAACCTACGAAAATCGTTACGCATTCCCCCGCTCAGTGTTAAAACATACGTACACATCATTACACCCATGAATATCATTACATCAGTTGTTTAAATAAAAAAAAATCAATATTATATATTTTTCTAGTTTGATGTAGAAAAAATTAGTATTATATATTAAAATATATATTGAACCTTTTTTTTTATTAATTAAAAAACTGGTATAATGATATTCATGGGTGTAATAATGTGTACGGGTGTTTTAACACTGAGCGGGGGAAGATGTAATGATTTTCGTAAGTTGGAATACGAAGTGGAATACAAAAAGTGGAATAGATGATTCCAAGCACGATTAATAAAGAAATGACACATGTAACAAACACCTGATTGATGGAACGTCAAATGGAATTACACAAATGTAGTCTTAGTCCAACCTCGATAAAATCAATAGGAAGATATATATTTGCTTGATATTATTCAAATGGAAGTCATGTTACAATAAAAGGATAATGTAGTTTATTCTTACAAAGATATCGACAAAACTGCAATGAGAGTTGACATATAATAACTCAACTAGAAAACATATAATGCAAAGAAATAATATATGAAATAACGAATCAAATTCAAACAAAGCGTTTGGCAACTAGGCGAAGAGGGTTCTTCTTGTAGGTCGTAATCCCGGGCAATCCCTCAAAGTCGACGTCGTCGGCGGTCATTCCATTCGGCAGTTCCCAGTCGAAAGAGTACAAAAGATTGGCCAGAGCCAACTCGACATTGGCAGCACCTAAGGGCATGCCGGGGCACTGCCTTCTGCCCGAACCAAAGGGTATGAACTCAAAGTCATGGCCCTTAAAGTCTATGTTCTTGTCCAAGAACCTCTCGGGGATGAACTCGTCCGGCTTCTCCCAGCAGTCAGGGTCTCTAGCTATGGCCCATATGTTGACGTAGACCATGGTCTTGGGCTCGATCTCATACCCGTCTATGGTGCACTTCTTCATCGTTTCTCTGGGCACGGAGAGCGGGGCGGGCGCAAAGAATCTGAACGTTTCTTTCACCACTGCCTTGAAATAGGGAAGATGTTCGAGGTCTTCTTCTTCGACTCTGCCCTTCTTATTACCTATGTAGCTTCGGACTTCGTCCTGAACTTTGCTCATTACCTTGGGATGCTTTATCAGAGCTGTCATGGCCCATGTTAGAGTGGCCGAGCTCGTGTCTGCTCCAGCCGCAAACATGTTCTGCATGCAATGAAAAGCATCCATTATTACATATATATGTGGTCAGAAACTAATAACTAAATAGCTGCTAATAAAAGTTATAAGAAACTGTAGTATTAGTAGTTGAAAACTTACCATGATTACTCCCTTGACGTTGTCCCAGTCGAACTTGACGTCGCTCGAGCGCTTATCCCTCAATTGAATCAAGAGATCGACCATGTCACCGTTCATGGAATCCGGCCTGTTTGGCTTGAGATGTTCGTCGATGAGCTCTTGGTAGAATGAGTCCAAACCCTTGAAGGCCTTCTCCAGCTTATCATACTTCCCCATGAGCCTATCGATCCAAGCCAGCTTAGGGAAGAAATCGGCAGCAAACATGGTCACTGACATGGCCTGAAGGCCGTGCAGAAGGCTGTCGAACTGCCTCTTGCCCGAAGACGTCTCGTCGTACCTCTTTCCGAAGGCGATTCTGCATATGACGCTGCTCGAATAAGCCAATGCGAGCTCGTTCATCACGACGGGCTCGGTGGAGTTAGACACCTCGTCGACTATTCTAGAAACTTCCTCGGCCCTGATGGGAAGGAAGGAGTCCATCTGCTTGCGGGTGAAGAGCTGGACGACGACCATCTTCCTCATGTCCCGCCAGTAGTCGCTGTAAGGAGAGGTGGCGATGTCGAGGTTGTTGTAGGACAGCTTTGCGAAGGTGGTGGTCATTGGGCGGCTGGAGAAGGTGAGGTCGTTGTCTTTTAACGCCTCCTTCGCAACCTTGGCGGATGAAATGACGACGACGGGCTTGTTCACGAGCTTCATGTACATCAATGGACCGTACTTGTCGGCAAGCTCTTTCAAGCACATGTGGAGCCTCGAGGCATCGAATTGGTGGAGGTTTCCGATGAAGGGAAGGGTGGGCGGGCCCGGCGGGCGGCGGAGAATGCTCGAGCTGGGATTGTTCCGACGGGATCTTTTGAGGAGAAGGAATATTATGGGGAGGGCTAAGACAACGTAAAAGATGAAGGCCATTTTTGAAATGATCAAAGCGGTTGTAATGATGTGTTAATATGGTATTGTAAGAACTAAAGATGTTTTTTTGTTCTTTTATATGTGATTTACTTTGCTGCATGGGAGGGAATCTATTTATAGATTTTGTATTATGAGAATCTGTTTAGCCTTTTGTTGACTCGAATATATAATTGTTTCCGTGTTTTTGAGCTTATTATTTTGAATGCGAGGGATTATAATTTCAAAAGTCATATATATGGTCAATATAATGCATTCAAAATTGTTTATATATAATAAATTAATATTCTGTTTTGACAAACTAAGGTCGTTTCTTCAAGCACCGTTGCCTGGAAGAAGAGACACAATGTTACTATTTGAACCCTAATAATGAAATCTCTTTTGTGCTGCGATTATTTGTCGTCAACTCGCTATGTTGACTTATTCCACAAGGGAAATCAAGGGCAACATGGATTTATTATTATTATTATTATTATTATTATTATTATTATTATTATTATTATTTTCATCAAATATCCAACCACATTAATGCAGATCTATTATTGCAACAGATTAATTTTGCGAGTAATTAGGCCATTTCAGCATTATATATGATATTTACATCCGGACCATATATATAATCGAACAAGAGAATTTTATGAATATATATTTTATTATCGAAGATAGCTTGCGTGAATGTTCTAACTTTCTTAAAGTCAATTATTTTGTCACGATATAAGTTTCCGAGATAATTTTATTGGAGATATGGGATACATCTCTATTTATAGGTTTTGAACTCAAAAGCTTATGATCGAAAAAGGTGCTACGTCGATTGGGTTTCGATGTTGGTTTTGTCCCTTTGATTATGTCATGGACAGCATTGCTTCTGTTTCTTATTCCTTTTCAATGGACAGTGTTTTGGTCGACTAACACCTACGCCAAGACGATCCTCTTTCTCCGTACTTATTTCTTTTCTGTGCACAAGTGTTCACAGGTTTGTTGGTAAGTCGTGTTTTTAAAGCTCGATATTTTGCTAGCGACGACTTTCTTGCATCGAATAATCCGTCCTTGACATGGCGCGTGGTATATGGACATCAAAGGCGATCATGCAGAAAAGGACTACGATGGCATGTGGGTAAGTGGGGATGAAAATAATATATGGAAGGACCCGTTGATTCCTCGAGGTGGATGTTTCAAGCCTCTCTCCGTTCCTCGTCTTACTCAACAGCTCAACAAGCGTGGCCCATCTCCTCTCCTCTCAGTCGTGTCAGTCGAACGAAATATTGATTCAATCACTGTTTAGTGCTGAAGCAACTGATATTCTCATTGTTCCGTCAAGTGCAGTCGAGCGGCTAGATCGCCTTATTTGGCACTATACTAAATCCGGGGAATATTCGGTTAAAAGTGCGTATCATCTAGCTCTGCAGATTGTTAATTGTGATTCAGCCTAATCTTCATCTCCATTGTCGTGGAAATTGATTTGGAATTTGAACACGTCTCCGAGGATCCGTCCGTTTATGTGGCGGTTATGCAAAGATTCCCTACCGCCGTTAACTTACATAAACGACATTGTTTGAGACACTCAAATAAAATTTATCGTATGTCCATTGGTTAAGAAATTTTGGAAGAAGATCCCTATCTCATTCATATGAACTCATTCGAACATGGTCGTGTGATGCTGAGGCTTGGGTCCAACTTGTGCATCGTCGTCTACCTTCTGATATGTTCGAGATGTTCTCGACTCCATGTTGGACATTGTGGCGTATACGGAATATTCGTGGGTGATGGAGGGTTATCGTATACACGGTGATAGAGCGATTTTGGAAGCAATTGAAACTCCACCGAGTTCTGATAAATTGTCTGATCGTCGACCATGTACTGATGTGAAATGAATCAAGCCTTATTTTGGTTTCGTTAAGGTTAATGTTGATGGTGCTTTACATATGGATAGAGGCTCCTCATCTCTGGGTATTTTTGGAAGACGAAGATGTATACATGCATTTATAGTCCAGAAGCTATTGAGTGTTTGGCTATCGTATTTTGTCATGCTGGTAGATCATATAATATTGCTGTTGCACATTTCTTAGCCAAATATCTTGGTTATAATGCGCGAATGGATGTTCTCCGCCTTCGTAAGATATGACTGATTTGTTACTTGCGGATCTATGGTTAATGAAATCTTTTTCGACAAAAAAAAGGTTATATTCTTTCCACATCATTTATTTCATAAAAACAAAAAATAAATAAATAAACTTACCATCATAGGTATGAGATCAGGCTTTTTTAATTAAATAATTAGTTTTTTAATTTTTATTTATAAAATAAGTTAAAAAAAATACTTATTAATAAAACAAGTACTTTCGTATGTTTGACATACGAGTTATAACTCGTATGTTGGAAATACGAGTCATAACTCGTAACTCTGACATACGAGTTATAACTCGTATTTCCAACATACGAGTTAAATCTACCGACACCGACAAACTCTGCAACCAACAAACTCTGACGAAACCTCTGCTAACTCGTATGTTGAAGGTACGAGTTACTTTTTCTCGTATGTTAAAAGTACGAGTTAACATAACTCGTATCTCACACATACGAGTTATATCCCTATAAATTCAACCCTTTGAAACGAAATATTATATCAAACACATCACCGATCATCACATACAAACATAGTGTCCAATAATATACAAGTGTTAGTTTATTTCGGTGGTGAAATTATTCACACATCCAATTCAACCATCAAATACAGTATTGATCCTATAGGGTACCGGCGAATTCGTCGTTCTACCAATTTTTTCGAATTTCTGTCATTCTTGTTTGAAATTACGGGTGCCGATAGCAGTTCTTGTTCGTTGATTGTTTATGGCAAGAATGAATACTTTCAACACTCTCGCATATTTCATCAACTACTACAGATTTCCAACGACAGCGACTTATCATTCTTCATACACCCTGGTTCCGAATTCAACCATCTTGAGGTTTTTGTTGAAAAAAATGAATACGGCAATTTTGATCTCAATGAAGATTCTCATCCAAATTTTGAAGACAGAAGTGGGTTTCAGCAATTTGAATTTGGTTCATCGAGTCATGCTTGTCCAGAGATGCCTGATATAGTCACAGTTACAAGAGGGTTCGAAAATGTGTCAATTGATGTTCCTATATTAGACGTGCCGGAAGCCGAGCAGGAAGATGAGCCAGAAGGCGAGCAAGAAGTCGATGTCAGTGATTCTGAAGCAGACGATGAAAATCTCTTGTTCGAGTTTCCAGATCCCAACGATCCTGAAGCTGTCAACGACGATGAGAATCCACCTAATGCCACTGCACCAGTAGATGGTCCTCGAGCAATGTACCAGTCTGTTCCCTTTAATCATACATATCAAATGCCACCTCCCGATGTTGATGGCTACGGTGGATGCGGGGACTTTTATGATCAAGAAACTCCCACATTTTGTCAAGGTACGATTTTTCAAAGTAAAGAACATTTACAACATGCTGTAGACGATTATTCGATCAGGGTAGTCCGACCTCGTACGGCCCCGACTCATATCGATGAGATGGCCCGACCTCGTACGGCTGAGATGGCCCGGCTCATATCGGTGCGAGTGTCCAACATCTGGATCACGTTCTCGTCTTGGCTGCTGACGTCTGCCAATAAACATGTTCTCCATCTGATACGCCAGACGTCGTGCTTCTTCAACGTTATCGTCTCTAAAATAATCTGCTTGACGAGATATGTGATGTTCCTATAATTAACAATGCAAAATATAAGTTAGAATATGATAAATAGAAAACAAATATGAGTTAATATATAAACAAAACTCACAATCGTCGATAAGAATACGGCATCACCCATCTGAAAGCCCCGGGGCATCTGCCTAGCGTTCGGAGAGATGTAGCGTCGTGTAATGCGATAGTACCAGTCGTAGTAACCATCATGGACCGATACCTGTGGAGTAGCAGTCGGACCACTGACAACGGTCTGATCTCGTTCCGCCCATCTCTGTATCCACTCCGCATGAACTGTCGTCCAGTCCATCCCTGTGCGCACATGACGTTCGAACGAATGGAGATTCCGTTCGCGATATCTAGGCTGAGCGGGGATGCCTTGGATAATCCCAAACTGACGCAGAACACGCTCTGGATAATGTATCTCGACGATATTGAAGAAGATCAAAGGGCACATCGAACGACTAGCTAATGGCAGGCACTCAGGAGGTAACGACTCAATCTCCATTAAAGAAATGCCGTACGGTGCCCACACAAATTGCGACATCTGCATCATATCGAGCACCTCGCGCATAGTGCGTATATTCTAACGCGTCGAACTGGTATGATCCAATCGAGCGTTCCACCTACGAAACAATAAACATTTAATAATATTCGACTAAATAAATAATTTACTACATATAAATAATAACAAGTATATATAATAAATTAATTATAATACCTTGCAGCATTTGGTGGCATCGGCAGCTCAAACCCATTAATTACTTGGGGCGATATATGGATGCGCTCCACTACACGAACGGGCTGTAAAGGCAGGATTCTCATCCACGCCCATACCTACAAAAAAATATTACATTAAATCTATGAATACGAAAATATAAAATTCAAATTTATTTGAATTTTATAAATTATTACCTGCAACAGCCGTAGAGGTCCGCCTATATTAAGCTTTTTCGGCTGACATGCCGAACAAAGCTCTCTATACAAAAAGGCGAGTACTGCACTGCCCCAACTATAAGTGTGCACCTCGTCGATGTCCTCCAATAACTGGAGGAATGTGAGCGAGACGGTGCTGGCGCTACAATCGGGGAACATAACTGCACCAAATAACAGCATCGCATATCCACGTGCAGCTTGCTCGACTTCTACTTCCTCACTGTCATCTGTGACTGGATTGGCTATATACCAATCCGCTAGAGCTCTCATCGCTAACGCCGTCCCCTTAAGTTTGTCTTGTGGTGGTCGATATCCAAGCAACCGCTCACACTCATCCTGCCACTGCGACGTCGTCCTCGACTCGATCACACCTGAAACGGACTCTCCGTCTATCGGCAACCTTCATAGTATACCGACGTCCGCTAGCGTAACAGTCGCCTCCCCAACAAAAAAGTGAAACGTATGCGTCTCTTTCCTCCATCGCTCTACTAACGCAGTAATGAAGTGGGGGTCTACTTTATGCGACATGCAGCTATATACGCCGTACAATCCGATGTCATCCAACTTCTTCAGCAAACGACCGTGTAGAATTATAGGCTGCTCTTTCGTACCCCATACAACATTTTCTAACGATCTAATCTTGATCGTTTTATCGATCACGTCCGCATCCAGCAGGACATCACGAGATCGATGATTCGATTGCATCGTCAACACCGAATCATCGATAGGGCCGTACAAAGTCGTGTCTTCCATCCTACGAAGAACAACACAATACAACGCAAACGAACGACAAAAACATCAACAAAAACACCAATAAATCCAATTAATACGAACGACAAAAACACGCGTTAATCCCAACACAAATATTCTTAATTCTACGAATAATTTCGACACAAATTATCCTCAACAATACATTCATCAATTCTTCGAAATCAATAAATAATCCCAACAATTTCATACGAAATCAACAAAATAATCCTAATACAATCACAAAAAAACTAACTCGTACCTATTAGCTACGAGTTACTCTCGTCTTGCACCGTCGCCGTCGCCGTCGCCGTCGCCGTCTTCGTCTGCGTCGTTCGTCGTCTGTTCGTCGCGGCTTGGTATAATAGATCTAACTCGTATCTTAAAGATACGAGTTATAACTCGTATGTCAAACATACGAAAGTACTTATTTTATTAATAAGTATTTTTTTCACTTATTTTATAAATAAAAATTAAAAATCTGATTATTTAATTAAAAAATCCTATGAGATCATATGATCTATTTTTGTGTTCACATATGATGTTCCATCAATCACGTATTGATGCGTGTTCATTCTCCATTATTTTATCGGCTTGAGATCCTCTATTCCACTTTTTGTATTCCACTTCGTATTCCAACCTACGAAAATCGTTACGCATTCCCCCGCTCAGTGTTAAAACATACGTACACATCATTACACCCATGAATATCATTACATCAGTTGTTTAAATAAAAAAAAATCAATATTATATATTTTTCTAGTTTGATGTAGAAAAAATTAGTATTATATATTAAAATATATATTGAACCTTTTTTTTATTAATTAAAAAACTGGTATAATGATATTCATGGGTGTAATAATGTGTACGGGTGTTTTAACACTGAGCGGGGGAAGATGTAATGATTTTCGTAAGTTGGAATACGAAGTGGAATACAAAAAGTGGAATAGATGATTCCAAGCACGATTAATAAAGAAATGACACATGTAACAAACACCTGATTGATGGAACGTCAAATGGAATTACACAAATGTAGTCTTAGTCCAACCTCGATAAAATCAATAGGAAGATATATATTTGCTTGATATTATTCAAATGGAAGTCATGTTACAATAAAAGGATAATGTAGTTTATTCTTACAAAGATATCGACAAAACTGCAATGAGAGTTGACATATAATAACTCAACTAGAAAACATATAATGCAAAGAAATAATATATGAAATAACGAATCAAATTCAAACAAAGCGTTTGGCAACTAGGCGAAGAGGGTTCTTCTTGTAGGTCGTAATCCCGGGCAATCCCTCAAAGTCGACGTCGTCGGCGGTCATTCCATTCGGCAGTTCCCAGTCGAAAGAGTACAAAAGATTGGCCAGAGCCAACTCGACATTGGCAGCACCTAAGGGCATGCCGGGGCACTGCCTTCTGCCCGAACCAAAGGGTATGAACTCAAAGTCATGGCCCTTAAAGTCTATGTTCTTGTCCAAGAACCTCTCGGGGATGAACTCGTCCGGCTTCTCCCAGCAGTCAGGGTCTCTAGCTATGGCCCATATGTTGACGTAGACCATGGTCTTGGGCTCGATCTCATACCCGTCTATGGTGCACTTCTTCATCGTTTCTCTGGGCACGGAGAGCGGGGCGGGCGCAAAGAATCTGAACGTTTCTTTCACCACTGCCTTGAAATAGGGAAGATGTTCGAGGTCTTCTTCTTCGACTCTGCCCTTCTTATTACCTATGTAGCTTCGGACTTCGTCCTGAACTTTGCTCATTACCTTGGGATGCTTTATCAGAGCTGTCATGGCCCATGTTAGAGTGGCCGAGCTCGTGTCTGCTCCAGCCGCAAACATGTTCTGCATGCAATGAAAAGCATCCATTATTACATATATATGTGGTCAGAAACTAATAACTAAATAGCTGCTAATAAAAGTTATAAGAAACTGTAGTATTAGTAGTTGAAAACTTACCATGATTACTCCCTTGACGTTGTCCCAGTCGAACTTGACGTCGCTCGAGCGCTTATCCCTCAATTGAATCAAGAGATCGACCATGTCACCGTTCATGGAATCCGGCCTGTTTGGCTTGAGATGTTCGTCGATGAGCTCTTGGTAGAATGAGTCCAAACCCTTGAAGGCCTTCTCCAGCTTATCATACTTCCCCATGAGCCTATCGATCCAAGCCAGCTTAGGGAAGAAATCGGCAGCAAACATGGTCACTGACATGGCCTGAAGGCCGTGCAGAAGGCTGTCGAACTGCCTCTTGCCCGAAGACGTCTCGTCGTACCTCTTTCCGAAGGCGATTCTGCATATGACGCTGCTCGAATAAGCCAATGCGAGCTCGTTCATCACGACGGGCTCGGTGGAGTTAGACACCTCGTCGACTATTCTAGAAACTTCCTCGGCCCTGATGGGAAGGAAGGAGTCCATCTGCTTGCGGGTGAAGAGCTGGACGACGACCATCTTCCTCATGTCCCGCCAGTAGTCGCTGTAAGGAGAGGTGGCGATGTCGAGGTTGTTGTAGGACAGCTTTGCGAAGGTGGTGGTCATTGGGCGGCTGGAGAAGGTGAGGTCGTTGTCTTTTAACGCCTCCTTCGCAACCTTGGCGGATGAAATGACGACGACGGGCTTGTTCACGAGCTTCATGTACATCAATGGACCGTACTTGTCGGCAAGCTCTTTCAAGCACATGTGGAGCCTCGAGGCATCGAATTGGTGGAGGTTTCCGATGAAGGGAAGGGTGGGCGGGCCCGGCGGGCGGCGGAGAATGCTCGAGCTGGGATTGTTCCGACGGGATCTTTTGAGGAGAAGGAATATTATGGGGAGGGCTAAGACAACGTAAAAGATGAAGGCCATTTTTGAAATGATCAAAGCGGTTGTAATGATGTGTTAATATGGTATTGTAAGAACTAAAGATGTTTTTTTGTTCTTTTATATGTGATTTACTTTGCTGCATGGGAGGGAATCTATTTATAGATTTTGTATTATGAGAATCTGTTTAGCCTTTTGTTGACTCGAATATATAATTGTTTCCGTGTTTTTGAGCTTATTATTTTGAATGCGAGGGATTATAATTTCAAAAGTCATATATATGGTCAATATAATGCATTCAAAATTGTTTATATATAATAAATTAATATTCTGTTTTGACAAACTAAGGTCGTTTCTTCAAGCACCGTTGCCTGGAAGAAGAGACACAATGTTACTATTTGAACCCTAATAATGAAATCTCTTTGTGCTGCGATTATTTGTCGTCAACTCGCTATGTTGACTTATTCCACAAGGGAAATCAAGGGCAACATGGATTTTATTATTATTATTATTATTATTATTATTATTATTATTATTATTTTCATCAAATATCCAACCACATTAATGCAGATCTATTATTGCAACAGATTAATTTTGCGAGTAATTAGGCCATTTCAGCATTATATATGATATTTACATCCGGACCATATATATAATCGAACAAGAGAATTTTATGAATATATATTTTATTATCGAAGATAGCTTGCGTGAATGTTCTAACTTTCTTAAAGTCAATTATTTTGTCACGATATAAGTTTCCGAGATAATTTTATTGGAGATATGGGATACATCTCTATTTATAGGTTTTGAACTCAAAAGCTTATGATCGAAAAAGGTGCTACGTCGATTGGGTTTCGATGTTGGTTTTGTCCCTTTGATTATGTCATGGACAGCATTGCTTCTGTTTCTTATTCCTTTTCAATGGACAGTGTTTTGGTCGACTAACACCTACGCCAAGACGATCCTCTTTCTCCGTACTTATTTCTTTTCTGTGCACAAGTGTTCACAGGTTTGTTGGTAAGTCGTGTTTTTAAAGCTCGATATTTTGCTAGCGACGACTTTCTTGCATCGAATAATCCGTCCTTGACATGGCGCGTGGTATATGGACATCAAAGGCGATCATGCAGAAAAGGACTACGATGGCATGTGGGTAAGTGGGGATGAAAATAATATATGGAAGGACCCGTTGATTCCTCGAGGTGGATGTTTCAAGCCTCTCTCCGTTCCTCGTCTTACTCAACAGCTCAACAAGCGTGGCCCATCTCCTCTCCTCTCAGTCGTGTCAGTCGAACGAAATATTGATTCAATCACTGTTTAGTGCTGAAGCAACTGATATTCTCATTGTTCCGTCAAGTGCAGTCGAGCGGCTAGATCGCCTTATTTGGCACTATACTAAATCCGGGGAATATTCGGTTAAAAGTGCGTATCATCTAGCTCTGCAGATTGTTAATTGTGATTCAGCCTAATCTTCATCTCCATTGTCGTGGAAATTGATTTGGAATTTGAACACGTCTCCGAGGATCCGTCCGTTTATGTGGCGGTTATGCAAAGATTCCCTACCGCCGTTAACTTACATAAACGACATTGTTTGAGACACTTAAATAAAATTTATCATATGTCCATTGGGTAAGAAATTTTGGAAGAAGATCCCTATCTCATTCATATGAACTCATTCGAACATGGTCGTGTGATGCTGAGTCTTGCGTCCGTCCTGTGCATCGTCGTCTACCTTCTGATATGTTCGAGATGTTCTCGACTCAATGTTGGACATTGTGGCGTATACGGAATATAAGTGGGTGATGGAGGGTTATTGTATACACAGCTGCGATAGAGTAATTTTGGAAGCAATTGAAACTCCACTGAGTTCTGATAAATTGTCTGATCATCGACCATGTACTGATGTGAAATGAATCAAGCCTTATTTTGGTTTCGTTAAGGTTATAATGTTGATGGTGCTTTACATATCGATAAAGGCTGCTCTGTTGAGGTTTATGCCCTAGATGCCGTACGAGGATTAGATAGTACGAGGGCATTAGTGTAATTTTGATGTGTTTAACATTTGTAATTGAATTATTTGATAATGAAATTATTATTGTTTGTTTATTGTCGAAATTAGCATGACAAACAATACAAATGCATATTATTATTTCGTCTAAATAAATTAACCTTGCAGTCGGGTAATAAGACGAATTAATAAAACCCCATCAGTTACTGATTCTGTGGGGACAGAGAGGGGGCACCAGTAAGCTGACATACTGTAATATTAAATTAAGTCCACAAGTCTTAGTCTCCAGTAGGGTGACTGGATTGACGAGTACGACTTGTTTGTCGACGGGTCCAAAGTGGTTGTGCCAACCATTCACTTGAGAAGTGGGAGCTCGTGACATTGATACAAGACGAATCAGGGGATTGTCTGTATTTGGACACTGGCTCGTAATCGAGCGATCACACGCTGGTAAAGTCGCTGATCGATCGATTGACTATAGTAGTCTACGTGAACCTTAGACCGAAAGGGTTTAACTCGGGGTTGGTCTTAAGGTCTTGATTTGTCACTAGTTTGCTAGGCCCAAATTGCATGAAGCAAGGGTCAGAGGCGAAATGCGGTCTTGACTTTTCGACGTGATTGCCGGTTATACCGCTAAGCGGGATTTACGGCCTTGATTAAATTCAGGGTTAACGTCCTATGCAGTTTCGATGTGCGGAAATTTACCTAAGCCTCTGTCCAGAGCATATAACTGACTCACGAGTGTTGTGGAGGGCAGTTTTGGTAAATGTCACCGACACGAACATCATAGCATCGAGTCCTGTAAGTTCGACTACGCGTGACTTTCACTCGACCGGGACAAACGTAAAGGGTTTATACGTAGTACGACAATCTATAGTCGGTTCGTGAATAATTCATATTCTTACTCAACTCGGGATCGGTTCGGTACTACGGGGCTGGCTAGGTGAATACCGAACTCCTGGATTCCTCCCAGAGCCGGTTGAGACGAACCAAGAGAGTCGGGCTTAAAAAGGGCAACCGACACAACGTCTATATGAGAATAGAGCAGGCTGGGGCCTGGATTGAGAGATTAGGGTTTGGGGCTTGGCCAAAACCCTAAATGGCCGAAAACGTAGTAAAATCGCGTGAGGGGCAAAATGGTCTTTTCACCTCACGAAATATTTTAGAAATATTATATTGGATATTTAATATTTAGTATATGATTTAAATATAATTTAAATCTTTATTATTGTTTTAGAAAAATAATAACATTTAATTTGGAATTAAATAGAATATATATATTAGATATATATATAGTTTTCGATTTAATATAAGAATAATTTCGAAAATTATTTAAATATTTATATTGGATATAATATATTTAAATATACTAAATATAGAATAAATATTAATTTATTTAATATTTAATTTGAATTTGAATTTTGAATTTGAATTTAAAAGAGAAAAAAACCAAGTAAGCAAAGGAGACTTGGTATGAAAAGTGGGTGAGAATTTTTCTCCAGCCAACTTACTATTTTCGGCCAACCCTAGTGGGTATAAATAGGTTTTTGATTTTTGAAATCAAAACTAAGTCATTTTGGAAAGGAAAAAAAAGAAAAGCCCGTTTTCTCTCCCATTCTCTCTCGATCTCTCTCCTCTCTCTCTCTCTCGCGCACTCTCTCCCTCGCTCTCTCGGGGCGCGCGCTGCCGCGTGTGAAGAGGAGACCCTGCTGCCCGAGCCTTGGCCTAGCCGTCTCAAGCAAGGTTCGGTCGTGACGTTGTAAAGGTGCCGGCGTGACACTCTTGTGTAAAGAAAGGAGCTTGTTCGTGTGCTTTTGCCTTAGGAGAGGGGCACTACGCCTCGGGGAACAGAAGGGTTCGAAGCTAGCCATCTCGTTTGGTTTTCGACAAGGTAAAACCTTTCTTTCGTGTTCTTACGTTCTCGTGTTATTACCGAGCGGTCCAAGGGAAGGCGGGAATCCCAAAAGTTTTAAAATTCCGCCGTTCAAGGAACGAGGGCCTCGGGCCCGACCGGGGATTCCCAACATCCTCATCTCTCGGTATTGTTGAAGACGAAGATGTATACATGCATTTATAGTCCAGAAGCTGCTATTGAGTGTTTGGCTATCGTATTTTGTCATGGTGGCATATCATATAATATTGCTGTTATAACATGTTAATGTTAACAATTGGGCCTTTTTTTTATTTTGTCTTTCATACCCAAAAAACCATTTACCATATTATTGTGGTTTTATTTTAGTATGTGCAGGAAGTTATTTTCGGTTAAGCGGAGCTAAAAAAATAGGATGTTGCATTTACCAAAAATAGGAGATATGAAGATCATGGGAGGAAAATAGAAGATATGAAGATCTCCCAAGAAGATATGAAGATCATTGAAGATTTAGTCAATTATCTACTTAAATAGAAGATATGGAGAACAAATTAAGAAGATATGAAGATCTTGGAGCAACAATAAATAGAGGACCCGATCTCAAAGAGATGGAGACCTCTCGAGACAATAGAAACGCGCGAACGAAGAAGAGAAAAACATCGAGAGAGTGCTCACCATATTTTACTGTTTTTGCCTAGAGTTTTACCTTTACGTAGAGTGAAGATTAGAAGAGTCGTGTGATTCTTTTCTAGGCTAGTTTTACTATCGTTGATAGTTCGTATTTTTGTAATCCATTCAAGTAGTAGAATTTTGCCCTGAAGGCACGTAGCAGGTTATTTAACCTGCTGCAATTTTTAAACTCTGTGTTCAACGTGTTTTTAAACTAAGTTGATTTCCGCTGTGCAAAAACTTTTCTGATCCCGAATGTTGTTTCAACATTAGGGTCAATATTTCAGTTTTTACTTTAAACTCAGTGTGCATCCGTATCCGGGCCACTTCAAAGTGGTATCAGAGCCTCCGCTTGATACACTAAGCGTTTTAATCCTCTTGATATGGATGCTTTAAGCTCAAACTATTTTGGCAAGGTTCCCGTCTTAGACGGATCAAACTACGCCTATTGGAAAGTTCGTGTGCGTCAATGCATTAAGTCGATTGATTCTCGTGCTTGGGAGTCTGTTCTTACTGGATTTACTTCTCCTAAAACTGCTCCTGACGAAGATGGGGAAGTCGTTGAAAAACCTATTGCCGAATGGACTGCTCTTGAAAAGTTGTCTGCCGATTTTAATGAAAAAGCTCTTCATTCCATATTTTCTTGTGTTGATATTTACATGTTCAAGATTATTCAGAACTGTACTTCTGCTCAAACTGCTTGGGATATGCTTCAAAGGTACCGTGAGGGCGATGCAAGTGTTAAAGAAACCAAGCTTAGACTCCTCCACAATCAATTCAAAAATCTCAGAATGAAGGAAGATGAGGACATCACCACTTATTTTGGAAAACTTCTGAGTATATCGAGCGAGTGTGCTAGCTTGGGAGATCCAATTTCGAATAAGGTACTAAATTTTAAAGCTATTCGTACTTTAACTGAAAAATATAATGTGAAGGTAGCTGCGATCGAGGAAGCACATAACCTAGCCACGATGGACTTCAACGTGTTAATGAATATCATGAAGAACTACGAGACCAACCTCAAAGTCCAAAATAGAGCTTGTCGCAGCAAGAGTATTGCTCTAGTCAGTCAACCAACTGATTTTCAATCTGAGGTTGATCATGATGATGATGAGGATATGAGAAATTTCAAGAAGTTCTTGAAACAGAATGTGGAAACAAATGTTGGTCCAACATTCAAGAAAAACCAGAATGTCAAAGAATTCTCTTCTGCTCCTCCGTTCATTAAACGTAACCCAGGTGACAAAGTGAAGAATATCAAATTGGAGACTGTCCAGTGTCATGCGTGCTCAGAATGGGGCCATTATGCAAATGAATGTGCCAACACACTACGCAAATGTGGAAAAGCTCTTTGGGTGGAACTTTCCGATGATGAAGATGAATTACCGTTTAAGAAGGAGTCACAGAGATTCTCATTAACAATCCAATCCTTCTCAGACAACGAAGAAGAAGATAATCATGCCGGATTTACTGCGGTAACAGATGTTGAGTCAACATTGGATTCAACATCTGAAAAATTTATTATTTTTGACTATGATGATTCGAACTGTTTTGATGGGTATTTGAGTGCTAATGATACAGGAAAGGAATTTGAGAAGATTGAAGAAGTTCAGAATGCAGAGGCATACCGACTTCTTTCGGATGAATTCACAAAAGAAAAGGAGCAGAATGCAAAGCTGATTGAAATCATTCAGGCCTTGACGGACGAAAATCAGAACAATGAAAAGATAATCGAAAGTCTTCTAGACGGAATGAACAAGATGGAATCCATGCTGACTCGAAAAGACAAAGAAATCGACAAACTTCAAAAGCAAGTCGACAAAGCTAATGAAACTTTTACGAGATTGAATAAAGGGAAGACAACTCTCGATGAGGTACTCTCTTTAGGTATTTCGGATAAACATGGTTTAGGATATCATTCAAAGTCTATTTTTGATAACCATGATTCTGTTTCTGATGACAAGTCGACAGTTGTTTTTGTCAAAGAAAAAACCGAGCATGTTGCATGTAAGCCTAGGAATAGATCTTTTAAATGTCATTATTGTTTGCAGCCTGGACATATCAAACCATTTTGCTGGAAATTGAAGGGGAGATTTCTATGAAATCTATGTTGACTGAAATGTCATCCAACATTCCGCTCAACATTGAGAAATCTGTGTTGAAAAGTATGTCTGGTGAAATGACAGACGACCCTTCTTCAAATTCTGGTGAATATAATGCTGTTTTGACATATAAAAAGGTCTGGGTAGAAAAATCCGTACTTAAATGCAATGTTGTCTATACTTCGTTGAGAGCTAACTTTTCAGGTTTATGGTACTTCGATAGTGGTTGTTCACGCCACATGACGGGTATCAAAGATTTTCTTATTGACTACATACCTTTAAGTAAAGGATTTGTGACCTTTGGCGGCGGTGCAAAAGGATGCATTCTCGGACGCGGCAAGCTAAATGTACCTGACTTTGCTAAGCTAAGCAACGTTCTACACGTCGACGGGCTTGTCGCTAATTTAATTAGCATAAGTCAATTATGCAACGATGACCTCGAGGTAAGATTTAACAAGGAATGTTGTGAGGTTTTTAACAGCAAAATGTTTGTGTCATGGCAGGAAAGAGATCGAGCGATAATTGCTATCTCGTTGGTGATAAAATCAGGACCAATGACGTGTGCCAACTCACGAAGGCCGAGGATGATGTTATTCTTTGGCACAACAAACTGGGACACGTCAATTACCGAACAATGGAGCAACTTATCAAACATGAGGCGATCAGAGGAATTCCTAATCTTAAGGAGTTTGGTAAGGTTGTGTGTGAATCGTGTCTTAAGGGTAAGCAAGTACATGCTAGTCACAATGTTGATCAACATTATGCTCATCATTTTAGAACTGCTCATTGTTTTCAGCTCGTGCACATGGATCTCATGGGTCCCATGGAGGTAGATAGTATTTGTGGTAGAAAATATGCTTATGTGCTGGTTGATGACTATTCTAGATTTTCATGGATATTTTTTCTTAGGAAAAAATCAGAATCCTTTGATTTTTTCAAAAACTTTTATGCGATTGTCAAGAATAATTTTTGTGCCCCCATTTTTCGTATTAGGTCTGATCATGGTAGGGAGTTTGAAAATCAGTTTTTTAATGATTTCTGTGATAAAAAAGGTATTATCCATGAGTTCTCTTCTCCTAAGACACCTCAACAAAATGGGGTGGCCGAAAGGAAAAATAGAACACTTCAGGAAATGGCTCGTGTTTTGTTACAGTCTAAGAATCTCTCTAAAAGGTTTTGGGCTGAAGCTTTAAATACTGCGTGTCATATTTCGAATCGAGTTTATTTTCGGCGTGGTACTAAGAAAACGTCATATGAACTTTTGAAAGGTAAAAAGCCGACGGTCAAATATTTTCATGTGTTTGGTTGTTACTGCTATATGTTGAATGATCGTGAATATTTGACTAAGTTTGATTCGAAAAGTGACAAATGTATTTTCTTAGGTTATTCTTCGAATAGTCGTGCTTATAGAGTATACAATATGAGATTGAAAACTGTTCAGAAATCTGTTAATATTGTGTTTGATGATTCTTCTGACCTTAGTAGAATTGCATCACAAGTTGAGATTACAGGTATAATCACTACTGTTGGGGAGACAGAGGCAAATGTGGAGACGAATGTTAAGCCAACATCAGACTCAACATCGGTTCCTGAACAGAATACTGAGGAAGAACTTATAGAAGTTCGATGTGATCCTCCTGCGCGAATTCAGAAAGATCATCCCACTGATCAAATTATTGGCAGACTGGAAGAAGGACGAAAGACTAGAGACAAACCACGAAAAGACTACAAATCTATGGTAAAAAATGTATGCATGAATTCCGTGTACAATGAGGTACGTTTTAACTGCTTTGTTTCTGAAATTGAGCCTAAAAATGTTCTTGAAGCACTCAAGGACAGTTTTTGGATCAATGCCATGCAAGAGGAACTTTTGCAATTTGATAAAAACCAAGTTTGGACATTGGTTCCACGGCCGAATGACATTAATGTCATATGTACTAAGTAGATTTTTAAGAATAAGTCTGATGAGCATGGTAGAGTGATTAGAAATAAAGCACGTTTAGTTGTCCAATGCTATACTCAAGTCGAGGGAATTGATTTTGATGAGACATTTGCCCCTGTTGCTAGACTAGAATCGATTAGGTTGTTGCTTGCTATTGCATATTGACTCAACATTACTTTACATCAAATGGATGTAAAGGGTGCATTCTTGAATGGCTATATAGATAAAGATATTTATGTTGAGCAGCCGAAAGGATTTGAAGATCCTCATTTTTCTAATCATGTTTTTAAGTTGCATAAAGCACTTTATGGTCTAAAGCAGGCTCCTCGAGCTTGGTATGACAGACTTACTACGTTCCTATTGGACTTTGGATTTAATCGAGGTGAAGCTGATCGAATTCTTTTTGTAAAAAGAGTTGGTACTGATATTCTGATCTCTCAAATCTATGTAGATGATATTGTGTTTGGCTCGAGTTCTCAATTTATGTTAGACCAATTTGTGCATGCTATGAATTTTACATTCGAAATGAGTATGATTGGTGAGCTAACATTTTTCTTAGGTCTGCAGGTTAAGCAAAGCAATGACGGTATTTTTATGTCCCAGGAGAAGTACGCAAAGAACACAGTGAAGAAATTTGGTCTAGACACTGCCAATGTAATGAAAACACCGATGGGTTCAACACAGAAGGTAAGTAAAGATTATGTTGGACAGAATGTTGACCCCACATTGTATCGTTTCATGATAGACAGTCTTTTATATCTTTCAGCGAGTAGACCTGATATTATATACAGTGTTTGTGTATGTGCGAGATATCAGGCTGAGCCAAAAATCTCTCATGTAAATGCTGTGAAAAGAATCTTAAAGTATGTAAGTGGTTCGTGTAATCTCGGGTTATGGTTTTCGAAAGATACTAACACGAATCTTGTAGGATATAGCGATGCTGATTGGGCAGGTGACGAAGATGACCGCAAGAGCACAAGTGGCGGCTGTTTCTTCCTAGGTAATAATCTTGTGTCTTGGTATAGTAAAAAACAGAATTGTGTCTCTCTTTCTACGACTGAATCTGAGTATGTGGCTGCGGGCAGCTGCTGTACACAACTCATTTGGCTAAAAAGTATGTTGAGTGATTATGGGTTAGAGAGTGAGTCTGTTCTGATGTTCTGTGACAATTTGAGTGCTATAAATATATCGAAAAATCCTATTCAGCATTCTAGAACTAAGCATATAGATATTAGGCATCATTTTTTGAGAGATATGGTCGAAAAAGAGTTAGTGAGCATCGAGCATATAGATACTAAGAGTCAGTTAGCTGGTATTTTTACTAAAGCATTGCATTTTGAAAGGTTTTCGAACCTGAAAAAGTCCATAGGTCTGTGTCAGTGTGTCTGAATGTTGGTCCAACATTTGGATCAACATAGCATATGTCGAACTTGATGGTTACTGCTTTGATGTTTGATTTGATGTTCTCTCTGTTATTCTTAGAAATGATTCGACACACCTTAACCGTTTTCTGAAATGACTCTATTCTCTTGCACACGATTACTCATGATCTTTTTCAAGATATAGGTTTATGAAAACTTTTGCAAAAAATTTCCTCGGTACACGGCATTCGCTGTGACGATGTACTCTTGGAAAATAGAAAGAAAGAAAAATTTGAAATAGTTCTTCGGCACACGGCATTCGCGGTGACGATGTGTTCTTAGAATACAAAAGATTATGCTTTTATTTTTTGTTTTCTGAACCTTGATGGAAAAGCAATCAAGAAAGAGCAGTGCACCTTTGAGTTTTAGGTGAGAAAGAGCAGAAAATGAAAGGAAATTGAGTTTAGAGTATGGAACAGAAAAGTCTGGAATTTCAGAGTAAGAATGTTGCGTCTTATGTTGGGGCAACATATGTGACCGTCAGTTTGATCATGCTATATTCGTTGTGTTTTCGTTTATATGTTTTAGTCTTAGGGTTGCATAAATAAATAAATAAATAAAAGGTGTTAGTGTTTTGTGTCTAGTATCTATATCTCTCAAATTACATTAGTTGAAGAACAGCTTGTCTCACGTCTCTCATGTGTTCATCAACGTCTCTATTTGGTTAGTATTGCTCAATCTCTAGTTGAATTTTTGACTTGGTATCTTCGCTTAACTATAACTCTCTCAAGATTTTTAAACTCCACTAATGCATGATTTTTTAAAGATGTTTGCGCGACTTGATTCTACATGATTTTTACTCTCCATGATTGAACGAATTTTGTTTTAAAATAGTTAATGCATTTCTTGAAATATCTTTGGGAAATAAACTGTTTTAAAATTATTTTTAAAGAATTCTAACGATTACTTTTAAGCTGCACGATTTTCACTCCATGTTTACTTACTGTTGCTTTTTACCGTTAGAACTCCTTAACTCCTTTTACTCGGCTCGATTTCTCCTCCATTTCACAAACTCTATTTCATAATCTCTAAATCTTCTCTGCAAACTGCTTCAATTACTCTTACAGTTTGGTTTATTACTCGATTATTTTTCTATGCCGCACTCACCCAATTATGAGTCGCAGAATGTTGGTTCCACATCTGCCTCAACATCGAACCTGGAGAAAGAAATTAAGTGTCTGGACGACACCATAGCCTTTCTGATTTCTCAGAGGGAAGTTCTTCGGGGTTTACTTTCTTCCCAAAAGGGGGAGATAGTGGTGTGCAGATTGCAGATCTAGGGATTTGCTAAGGAAGGAACTTCTGCAGGGGGAGCGGAACGAATAACTGATGTTGAAGCTAGAGCTGTTGAGGAATCAGGGGGAGATTGTGGGGAGATTGTTAATGTTTACATTGACAATGTTGAGCCAGTACTTGAAGATAACCATTTTTTTTGCTCTGACTACCTTGATGCTTTCAGGGGGAGTTTATTGGATTTATCTCTGCACGAGTTTTGGGAAGAAAGACAAAAAGGGAGAGATTGTTAATGTTAACAATTGGGCCTTTTTTTTATTGTCTTTCATACCCAAAAAACCCTTTACCATATTATTGTGGTTTTATTTTAGTATGTGCAGGAAGTTATTTTCGGTTAAGTGGAGCTAAAAAAAATAGGATGTTGCATTTACCAAAAATAGGAGATATGAAGATCATGGGAGGAAAATAGAAGATATGAAGATCTCCCAAGAAGATATGAAGATCATGGAAGATTTAGTCAATCATCTACTTAAATAGAAGATATGGAGAATCAATTAAGAAGATATGAAGATCTTGGAGCAACTATAAATAGAGGACCCGATCTCAAAGAGATGGAGACCTCTCGAGACAATCATCGAGAGAGTGCTCACCATATTTTACTGTTTTTGCCTAAAGTTTTACCTTTACGTAGAGTGAAGATTAGAAGAGTCGTGTGATTCTTTTCTAGGCTAGTTTTACTATCGTTGATAGTTCGTATTTTGGTAATCCATTCAAGTAGTGGAATTTTGCCTTGAAGGCACGTAGCAGGTTATTTAACCTGCTGCAATTTTTAAACTCTGTGTTCAACGTGTTTTTAAACTAAGTTGATTTTCGCTGTGCAAAAACTTTTCTGATCCCGAATGTTGTTTCAACATTAGGGTCAACATTTCAGTTTTTACTTTAAACTCAGTGTGCATCCGTATCCGGGCCACTTCAGAACATTTCTTAGCCAAATATCTTGGTTATAATACACGAATGGATGTTCTCCGCCTTCGCAAGATATGACTGATTTGTTACTTGCGGATTTATGATTAATGAAATCTTTTTTGACAAAAAAAAGGTTATACTTGTATAATTTCTTTCCAGTTCATTTATTTCATAAAAACCAAAAAAAATTAAATAAATAAACACACCATCATAGGTATGTGATCATCTGTTTCATTTGTGTTTCCATATGGTGTTCCAGCAATCACGTATTGACACGTGTTCATTCTCATGATTTCATCCACTCCATGATTAAAAAAGTGGACACATCTTAACACCTTATTGGTAGAACAACAAATTGGATTACACAAATGTACTCTTAGTCCAACCTTAAGATATATATTTGCTTGATATTATTCAAATTGAAGTCACGCTACAAATAAAGGATAATGTGGTTTATTCTTACAAAGATATCGACAAAACTGCAAATGAGAGTTGACATATAATAACACAACTAGAAAAAAATAATGCAAAGAAATAATATGAAATAACGAATTAAACAAAGCGTTTGGCAACTAGGCGAAGAGGGTTCTTCTTGTAGGTCGTAATCCCGGGCAATCCCTCAAAGTCGACGTCGTCGGCGGTCATACCATTCGGCAGTTCCCAGTCGAAAGAGTACAAAAGATTGGCCAGAGCCAACTCGACATTGGCAGCACCTAAGGGCATGCCGGGGCACTGCCTTCTGCCCGAACCAAAGGGTATGAACTCAAAGTCATGGCCCTTAAAGTCTATGTTCTTGTCCAAGAACCTCTCGGGGATGAACTCGTCCGGCTTCTCCCAGCAGTCAGGGTCTCTAGCTATGGCCCATATGTTGACGTAGACCATGGTCTTGGGCTCGATCTCATACCCGTCTATGGTGCACTTCTTCATCGTTTCTCTGGGCACGGAGAGCGGGGCGGGCGCAAAGAATCTGAACGTTTCTTTCACCACTGCCTTGAAATAGGGAAGATGTTCGAGGTCTTCTTCTTCGACTCTGCCCTTCTTATTACCTATGTAGCTTCGGACTTCGTCCTGAACTTTGCTCATTACCTTGGGATGCTTTATCAGAGCTGTCATGGCCCATGTTAGAGTGGCCGAGCTCGTGTCTGCTCCAGCCGCAAACATGTTCTGCATGCAATGAAAAGCATCCATTATTACATATATATGTGGTCAGAAACTAATAACTAAATAGCTGCTAATAAAAGTTATAAGAAACTGTAGTATTAGTAGTTGAAAACTTACCATGATTACTCCCTTGACGTTGTCCCAGTCGAACTTGACGTCGCTCGAGCGCTTATCCCTCAATTGAATCAAGAGATCGACCATGTCACCGTTCATGGAATCCGGCCTGTTTGGCTTGAGATGTTCGTCGATGAGCTCTTGGTAGAATGAGTCCAAACCCTTGAAGGCCTTCTCCAGCTTATCATACTTCCCCATGAGCCTATCGATCCAAGCCAGCTTAGGGAAGAAATCGGCAGCAAACATGGTCACTGACATGGCCTGAAGGCCGTGCAGAAGGCTGTCGAACTGCCTCTTGCCCGAAGACGTCTCGTCGTACCTCTTTCCGAAGGCGATTCTGCATATGACGCTGCTCGAATAAGCCAATGCGAGCTCGTTCATCACGACGGGCTCGGTGGAGTTAGACACCTCGTCGACTATTCTAGAAACTTCCTCGGCCCTGATGGGAAGGAAGGAGTCCATCTGCTTGCGGGTGAAGAGCTGGACGACGACCATCTTCCTCATGTCCCGCCAGTAGTCGCTGTAAGGAGAGGTGGCGATGTCGAGGTTGTTGTAGGACAGCTTTGCGAAGGTGGTGGTCATTGGGCGGCTGGAGAAGGTGAGGTCGTTGTCTTTTAACGCCTCCTTCGCAACCTTGGCGATGAAATGACGACGATGTTCACGAGCTTCATGTACATCAATGGACCGTACTTGTCGGCAAGCTCTTTCAAGCACACGAGCTTCATGTACATCAATGGACCGTACTTGTCGGCAAGCTCTTTCAAGCACATGTGGAGCCTCGAGGCATCGAATTGGTGGAGGTTTCCGATGAAGGGAAGGGTGGGCGGGCCCGGCGGGCGGCGGAGAATGCTCGAGCTGGGATTGTTCCGACGGGATCTTTTGAGGAGAAGGAATATTATGGGGAGGGCTAAGACAACGTAAAAGATGAAGGCCATTTTTGAAATGATCAAAGCGGTTGTAATGATGTGTTAATATGGTATTGTAAGAACTAAAGATGTTTTTTTGTTCTTTTATATGTGATTTACTTTGCTGCATGGGAGGGAATCTATTTATAGATTTTGTATTATGAGAATCTGTTTAGCCTTTTGTTGACTCGAATATATAATTGTTTCCGTGTTTTTGAGCTTATTATTTTGAATGCGAGGGATTATAATTTCAAAAGTCATATATATGGTCAATATAATGCATTCAAAATTGTTTATATATAATAAATTAATATTCTGTTTTGACAAACTAAGGTCGTTTCTTCAAGCACCGTTGCCTGGAAGAAGAGACACAATGTTACTATTTGAACCCTAATAATGAAATCTCTTTGTGCTGCGATTATTTGTCGTCAACTCGCTATGTTGACTTATTCCACAAGGGAAATCAAGGGCAACATGGATTATTATTATTATTATTATTATTATTATTATTATTATTATTATTATTATTTTCATCAAATATCCAACCACATTAATGCAGATCTATTATTGCAACAGATTAATTTGCGAGTAATTAGGCCATTTCAGCATTATATATGATATTTACATCCGGACCATATATATAATCGAACAAGAGAATTTTATGAATATATATTTTATTATCGAAGATAGCTTGCGTGAATGTTCTAACTTTCTTAAAGTCAATTATTTTGTCACGATATAAGTTTCCGAGATAATTTATTGGAGATATGGGATACATCTCTATTTATAGGTTTTGAACTCAAAAGCTTATGATCGAAAAAGGTGCTACGTCGATTGGGTTTCGATGTTGGTTTTGTCCCTTTGATTATGTCATGGACAGCATTGCTTCTGTTTCTTATTCCTTTTCAATGGACAGTGTTTTGGTCGACTAACACCTACGCCAAGACGATCCTCTTTCTCCGTACTTATTTCTTTTCTGTGCACAAGTGTTCACAGGTTTGTTGGTAAGTCGTGTTTTTAAAGCTCGATATTTTGCTAGCGACGACTTTCTTGCATCGAATAATCCGTCCTTGACATGGCGCGTGGTATATGGACATCAAAGGCGATCATGCAGAAAAGGACTACGATGGCATGTGGGTAAGTGGGGATGAAAATAATATATGGAAGGACCCGTTGATTCCTCGAGGTGGATGTTTCAAGCCTCTCTCCGTTCCTCGTCTTACTCAACAGCTCAACAAGCGTGGCCCATCTCCTCTCCTCTCAGTCGTGTCAGTCGAACGAAATATTGATTCAATCACTGTTTAGTGCTGAAGCAACTGATATTCTCATTGTTCCGTCAAGTGCAGTCGAGCGGCTAGATCGCCTTATTTGGCACTATACTAAATCCGGGGAATATTCGGTTAAAAGTGCGTATCATCTAGCTCTGCAGATTGTTAATTGTGATTCAGCCTAATCTTCATCTCCATTGTCGTGGAAATTGATTTGGAATTTGAACACGTCTCCGAGGATCCGTCCGTTTATGTGGCGGTTATGCAAAGATTCCCTACCGCCGTTAACTTACATAAACGACATTGTTTGAGACACTCAAATAAAATTTATCGTATGTCCATTGGTTAAGAAATTTTGGAAGAAGATCCCTATCTCATTCATATGAACTCATTCGAACATGGTCGTGTGATGCTGAGGCTTGGGTCCAACTTGTGCATCGTCGTCTACCTTCTGATATGTTCGAGATGTTCTCGACTCCATGTTGGACATTGTGGCGTATACGGAATATTCGTGGGTGATGGAGGGTTATCGTATACACGGTGATAGAGCGATTTTGGAAGCAATTGAAACTCCACCGAGTTCTGATAAATTGTCTGATCGTCGACCATGTACTGATGTGAAATGAATCAAGCCTTATTTTGGTTTCGTTAAGGTTATAATGTTGATGGTGCTTTACATATCGATAAAGGCTGCTCTGTTGAGGTTTATGCCCTAGATGCCGTACGAGGATTAGATAGTACGAGGGCATTAGTGTAATTTTGATGTGTTTAACATTTGTAATTGAATTATTTGATAATGAAATTATTATTGTTTGTTTATTGTCGAAATTAGCATGACAAACAATACAAATGCATATTATTATTTCGTCTAAATAAATTAACCTTGCAGTCGGGTAATAAGACGAATTAATAAAACCCCATCAGTTACTGATTCTGTGGGGACAGAGAGGGGGCACCAGTAAGCTGACATACTGTAATATTAAATTAAGTCCACAAGTCTTAGTCTCCAGTAGGGTGACTGGATTGACGAGTACGACTTGTTTGTCGACGGGTCCAAAGTGGTTGTGCCAACCATTCACTTGAGAAGTGGGAGCTCGTGACATTGATACAAGACGAATCAGGGGATTGTCTGTATTTGGACACTGGCTCGTAATCGAGCGATCACACGCTGGTAAAGTCGCTGATCGATCGATTGACTATAGTAGTCTACGTGAACCTTAGACCGAAAGGGTTTAACTCGGGGTTGGTCTTAAGGTCTTGATTTGTCACTAGTTTGCTAGGCCCAAATTGCATGAAGCAAGGGTCAGAGGCGAAATGCGGTCTTGACTTTTCGACGTGATTGCCGGTTATACCGCTAAGCGGGATTTACGGCCTTGATTAAATTCAGGGTTAACGTCCTATGCAGTTTCGATGTGCGGAAATTTACCTAAGCCTCTGTCCAGAGCATATAACTGACTCACGAGTGTTGTGGAGGGCAGTTTTGGTAAATGTCACCGACACGAACATCATAGCATCGAGTCCTGTAAGTTCGACTACGCGTGACTTTCACTCGACCGGGACAAACGTAAAGGGTTTATACGTAGTACGACAATCTATAGTCGGTTCGTGAATAATTCATATTCGTACTCAACTCGGGATCGGTTCGGTACTACGGGGCTGGCTAGGTGAATACCGAACTCCTGGATTCCTCCCAGAGCCGGTTGAGACGAACCAAGAGAGTCGGGCTTAAAAAGGGCAACCGACACAACGTCTATATGAGAATAGAGCAGGCTGGGGCCTGGATTGAGAGATTAGGGTTTGGGGCTTGGCCAAAACCCTAAATGGCCGAAAACGTAGTAAAATCGCGTGAGGGGCAAAATGGTCTTTTCACCTCACGAAATATTTTAGAAATATTATATTGGATATTTAATATTTAGTATATGATTTAAATATAATTTAAATCTTTATTATTGTTTTAGAAAAATAATAACATTTAATTTGGAATTAAATAGAATATATATATTAGATATATATATAGTTTTCGATTTAATATAAGAATAATTTCGAAAATTATTTAAATATTTATATTGGATATAATATATTTAAATATACTAAATATAGAATAAATATTAATTTATTTAATATTTAATTTGAATTTGAATTTTGAATTTGAATTTAAAAGAGAAAAAAACCAAGTAAGCAAAGGAGACTTGGTATGAAAAGTGGGTGAGAATTTTTCTCCAGCCAACTTACTATTTTCGGCCAACCCTAGTGGGTATAAATAGGTTTTTGATTTTTGAAATCAAAACTAAGTCATTTTGGAAAGGAAAAAAAGAAAAGCCCGTTTTCTCTCCCATTCTCTCTCGATCTCTCTCTCTCTCTCTCTCTCGCGCACTCTCTCCCTCGCTCTCTCGGGGCGCGCGCTGCCGCGTGTGAAGAGGAGACCCTGCTGCCCGAGCCTTGGCCTAGCCGTCTCAAGCAAGGTTCGGTCGTGACGTTGTAAAGGTGCCGGCGTGACACTCTTGTGTAAAGAAAGGAGCTTGTTCGTGTGCTTTTGCCTTAGGAGAGGGGCACTACGCCTCGGGGAACAGAAGGGTTCGAAGCTAGCCATCTCGTTTGGTTTTCGACAAGGTAAAACCTTTCTTTCGTGTTCTTACGTTCTCGTGTTATTACCGAGCGGTCCAAGGGAAGGCGGGAATCCCAAAAGTTTTAAAATTCCGCCGTTCAAGGAACGAGGGCCTCGGGCCCGACCGGGGATTCCCAACATCCTCATCTCTCGGTATTGTTGAAGACGAAGATGTATACATGCATTTATAGTCCAAAGCTGCTATTGAGTGTTTGGCTATCGTATTTTGTCATGGTGGCATATCATATAATATTGCTGTTATAACATGTTAATGTTAACAATTGGGCCTTTTTTTTATTTTGTCTTTCATACCCAAAAAACCATTTACCATATTATTGTGGTTTTATTTTAGTATGTGCAGGAAGTTATTTTCGGTTAAGCGGAGCTAAAAAAATAGGATGTTGCATTTACCAAAATAGGAGATATGAAGATCATGGGAGGAAAATAGAAGATATGAAGATCTCCCAAGAAGATATGAAGATCATTGAAGATTTAGTCAATTATCTACTTAAATAGAAGATATGGAGAATAAATTAAGAAGATATGAAGATCTTGGAGCAACAATAAATAGAGGACCCGATCTCAAAGAGATGGAGACCTCTCGAGACAATAGAAACGCGCGAACGAAGAAGAGAAAAACATCGAGAGAGTGCTCACCATATTTTACTGTTTTTGCCTAGAGTTTTACCTTTACGTAGAGTGAAGATTAGAAGAGTCGTGTGATTCTTTTCTAGGCTAGTTTTACTATCGTTGATAGTTCGTATTTTTGTAATCCATTCAAGTAGTAGAATTTTGCCCTGAAGGCACGTAGCAGGTTATTTAACCTGCTGCAATTTTTAAACTCTGTGTTCAACGTGTTTTTAAACTAAGTTGATTTCCGCTGTGCAAAAACTTTTCTGATCCCGAATGTTGTTTCAACATTAGGGTCAATATTTCAGTTTTTACTTTAAACTCAGTGTGCATCCGTATCCGGGCCACTTCAAAGTGGTATCAGAGCCTCCGCTTGATACACTAAGCGTTTTAATCCTCTTGATATGGATGCTTTAAGCTCAAACTATTCTTGGCAAGGTTCCCGTCTTAGACGGCAAGGTTCCCGTCTTAGACGGATCTACGCCTATTGGAAAGTTCGTGTGCGTCAATGCATTAAGTCGATTGATTCTCGTGCTTGGGAGTCTGTTCTTACTGGATTTACTTCTCCTAAAACTGCTCCTGACGAAGATGGGGAAGTCGTTGAAAAACCTATTGCCGAATGGACTGCTCTTGAAAAGTTGTCTGCCGATTTTAATGAAAAAGCTCTTCATTCCATATTTTCTTGTGTTGATATTTACATGTTCAAGATTATTCAGAACTGTACTTCTGCTCAAACTGCTTGGGATATGCTTCAAAGGTACCGTGAGGGCGATGCAAGTGTTAAAGAAACCAAGCTTAGACTCCTCCACAATCAATTCAAAATCTCAGAATGAAGGAAGATGAGGACATCACCACTTATTTTGGAAAACTTCTGAGTATATCGAGCGAGTGTGCTAGCTTGGGAGATCCAATTTCGAATAAGGTACTAAATTTTAAAGCTATTCGTACTTTAACTGAAAAATATAATGTGAAGGTAGCTGCGATCGAGGAAGCACATAACCTAGCCACGATGGACTTCAACGTGTTAATGAATATCATGAAGAACTACGAGACCAACCTCAAAGTCCAAAATAGAGCTTGTCGCAGCAAGAGTATTGCTCTAGTCAGTCAACCAACTGATTTTCAATCTGAGGTTGATCATGATGATGATGAGGATATGAGAAATTTCAAGAAGTTCTTGAAACAGAATGTGGAAACAAATGTTGGTCCAACATTCAAGAAAAACCAGAATGTCAAAGAATTCTCTTCTGCTCCTCCGTTCATTAAACGTAACCCAGGTGACAAAGTGAAGAATATCAAATTGGAGACTGTCCAGTGTCATGCGTGCTCAGAATGGGGCCATTATGCAAATGAATGTGCCAACACACTACGCAAATGTGGAAAAGCTCTTTGGGTGGAACTTTCCGATGATGAAGATGAATTACCGTTTAAGAAGGAGTCACAGAGATTCTCATTAACAATCCAATCCTTCTCAGACAACGAAGAAGAAGATAATCATGCCGGATTTACTGCGGTAACAGATGTTGAGTCAACATTGGATTCAACATCTGAAAAATTTATTATTTTTGACTATGATGATTCGAACTGTTTTGATGGGTATTTGAGTGCTAATGATACAGGAAAGGAATTTGAGAAGATTGAAGAAGTTCAGAATGCAGAGGCATACCGACTTCTTTCGGATGAATTCACAAAAGAAAAGGAGCAGAATGCAAAGCTGATTGAAATCATTCAGGCCTTGACGGACGAAAATCAGAACAATGAAAAGATAATCGAAAGTCTTCTAGACGGAATGAACAAGATGGAATCCATGCTGACTCGAAAAGACAAAGAAATCGACAAACTTCAAAAGCAAGTCGACAAAGCTAATGAAACTTTTACGAGATTGAATAAAGGGAAGACAACTCTCGATGAGGTACTCTCTTTAGGTATTTCGGATAAACATGGTTTAGGATATCATTCAAAGTCTATTTTTGATAACCATGATTCTGTTTCTGATGACAAGTCGACAGTTGTTTTTGTCAAAGAAAAAACCGAGCATGTTGCATGTAAGCCTAGGAATAGATCTTTTAAATGTCATTATTGTTTGCAGCCTGGACATATCAAACCATTTTGCTGGAAATTGAAGGGGAGATTTCTATGAAATCTATGTTGACTGAAATGTCATCCAACATTCCGCTCAACATTGAGAAATCTGTGTTGAAAAGTATGTCTGGTGAAATGACAGACGACCCTTCTTCAAATTCTGGTGAATATAATGCTGTTTTGACATAAAAAGGTCTGGGTAGAAAAATCCGTACTTAAATGCAATGTTGTCTATACTTCGTTGAGAGCTAACTTTTCAGGTTTATGGTACTTCGATAGTGGTTGTTCACGCCACATGACGGGTATCAAAGATTTTCTTATTGACTACATACCTTTAAGTAAAGGATTTGTGACCTTTGGCGGCGGTGCAAAAGGATGCATTCTCGGACGCGGCAAGCTAAATGTACCTGACTTTGCTAAGCTAAGCAACGTTCTACACGTCGACGGGCTTGTCGCTAATTTAATTAGCATAAGTCAATTATGCAACGATGACCTCGAGGTAAGATTTAACAAGGAATGTTGTGAGGTTTTTAACAGCAAAATGTTTGTGTCATGGCAGGAAAGAGATCGAGCGATAATTGCTGTCTCGTTGGTGATAAAATCAGGACCAATGACGTGTGCCAACTCACGAAGGCCGAGGATGATGTTATTCTTTGGCACAACAAACTGGGACACGTCAATTACCGAACAATGGAGCAACTTATCAAACATGAGGCGATCAGAGGAATTCCTAATCTTAAGGAGTTTGGTAAGGTTGTGTGTGAATCGTGTCTTAAGGGTAAGCAAGTACATGCTAGTCACAATGTTGATCAACATTATGCTCATCATTTTAGAACTGCTCATTATTTTCAGCTCGTGCACATGGATCTCATGGGTCCCATGGAGGTAGATAGTATTTGTGGTAGAAAATATGCTTATGTGCTGGTTGATGACTATTCTAGATTTTCATGGATATTTTTTCTTAGGAAAAAATCAGAATCCTTTGATTTTTTCAAAAACTTTTATGCGATTGTCAAGAATAATTTTTGTGCCCCCATTTTTCGTATTAGGTCTGATCATGGTAGGGAGTTTGAAAATCAGTTTTTTAATGATTTCTGTGATAAAAAAGGTATTATCCATGAGTTCTCTTCTCCTAAGACACCTCAACAAAATGGGGTGGCCGAAAGGAAAAATAGAACACTTCAGGAAATGGCTCGTGTTTTGTTACAGTCTAAGAATCTCTCTAAAAGGTTTTGGGCTGAAGCTTTAAATACTGCGTGTCATATTTCGAATCGAGTTTATTTTCGGCGTGGTACTAAGAAAACGTCATATGAACTTTTGAAAGGTAAAAAGCCGACGGTAAATATTTTCATGTGTTTGGTTGTTACTGCTATATGTTGAATGATCGTGAATATTTGACTAAGTTTGATTCGAAAAGTGACAAATGTATTTTCTTAGGTTATTCTTCGAATAGTCGTGCTTATAGAGTATACAATATGAGATTGAAAACTGTTCAGAAATCTGTTAATATTGTGTTTGATGATTCTTCTGACCTTAGTAGAATTGCATCACAAGTTGAGATTACAGGTATAATCACTACTGTTGGGGAGACAGAGGCAAATGTGGAGACGAATGTTAAGCCAACATCAGACTCAACATCGGTTCCTGAACAGAATACTGAGGAAGAACTTATAGAAGTTCGATGTGATCCTCCTGCGCGAATTCAGAAAGATCATCCCACTGATCAAATTATTGGCAGACTGGAAGAAGGACGAAAGACTAGAGACAAACCACGAAAAGACTACAAATCTATGGTAAAAAATGTATGCATGAATTCCGTGTACAATGAGGTACGTTTTAACTGCTTTGTTTCTGAAATTGAGCCTAAAAATGTTCTTGAAGCACTCAAGGACAGTTTTTGGATCAATGCCATGCAAGAGGAACTTTTGCAATTTGATAAAAACCAAGTTTGGACATTGGTTCCACGGCCGAATGACATTAATGTCATATGTACTAAGTAGATTTTTAAGAATAAGTCTGATGAGCATGGTAGAGTGATTAGAAATAAAGCACGTTTAGTTGTCCAATGCTATACTCAAGTCGAGGGAATTGATTTTGATGAGACATTTGCCCCTGTTGCTAGACTAGAATCGATTAGGTTATTGCTTGCTATTGCATATTGACTCAACATTACTTTACATCAAATGGATGTAAAGGGTGCATTCTTGAATGGCTATATAGATAAAGATATTTATGTTGAGCAGCCGAAAGGATTTGAAGATCCTCATTTTTCTAATCATGTTTTTAAGTTGCATAAAGCACTTTATGGTCTAAAGCAGGCTCCTCGAGCTTGGTATGACAGACTTACTACGTTCCTATTGGACTTTGGATTTAATCGAGGTGAAGCTGATCGAATTCTTTTTGTAAAAAGAGTTGGTACTGATATTCTGATCTCTCAAATCTATGTAGATGATATTGTGTTTGGCTCGAGTTCTCAATTTATGTTAGACCAATTTGTGCATGCTATGAATTTTACATTCGAAATGAGTATGATTGGTGAGCTAACATTTTTCTTAGGTCTGCAGGTTAAGCAAAGCAATGACGGTATTTTTATGTCCCAGGAGAAGTACGCCAAGAACACAGTGAAGAAATTTGGTCTAGACACTGCCAATGTAATGAAAACACCGATGGGTTCAACACAGAAGGTAAGTAAAGATTATGTTGGACAGAATGTTGACCCCACATTGTATCGTTTCATGATAGACAGTCTTTTATATCTTTCAGCGAGTAGACCTGATATTATATACAGTGTTTGTGTATGTGCGAGATATCAGGCTGAGCCAAAAATCTCTCATGTAAATGCTGTGAAAAGAATCTTAAAGTATGTAAGTGGTTCGTGTAATCTCGGGTTATGGTTTTCGAAAGATACTAACACGAATCTTGTAGGATATAGCGATGCTGATTGGGCAGGTGACGAAGATGACCGCAAGAGCACAAGTGGCGGCTGTTTCTTCCTAGGTAATAATCTTGTGTCTTGGTATAGTAAAAAACAGAATTGTGTCTCTCTTTCTACGACTGAATCTGAGTATGTGGCTGCGGGCAGCTGCTGTACACAACTCATTTGGCTAAAAAGTATGTTGAGTGATTATGGGTTAGAGAGTGAGTCTGTTCTGATGTTCTGTGACAATTTGAGTGCTATAAATATATCGAAAAATCCTATTCAGCATTCTAGAACTAAGCATATAGATATTAGGCATCATTTTTTGAGAGATATGGTCGAAAAAGAGTTAGTGAGCATCGAGCATATAGATACTAAGAGTCAGTTAGCTGGTATTTTTACTAAAGCATTGGATTTTGAAAGGTTTTTTAACCTGAAAAAGTCCATAGGTCTGTGTCAGTGTGTCTGAATGTTGGTCCAACATTTGGATCAACATAGCATATGTCGAACTTGATGGTTACTGCTTTGATGTTTGATTTGATGTTCTCTCTGTTATTCTTAGAAATGATTCGACACACCTTAACCGTTTTCTGAAATGACTCTATTCTCTTGCACACGATTACTCATGATCTTTTTCAAGATATAGGTTTATGAAAACTTTTGCAAAAAATTTCCTCGGTACACGGCATTCGCTGTGACGATGTACTCTTGGAAAAATAGAAAGAAAGAAAAATTTGAAATAGTTCTTCGGCACACGGCATTCGCGGTGACGATGTGTTCTTAGAATACAAAAGATTATGCTTTTATTTTTTGTTTTCTGAACCTTGATGGAAAAGCAATCAAGAAAGAGCAGTGCACCTTTGAGTTTTAGGTGAGAAAGAGCAGAAAATGAAAGGAAATTGAGTTTAGAGTGTGGAACAGAAAAGTCTGGAATTTCAGAGTAAGAATGTTGCGTCTTATGTTGGGGCAACATATGTGACCGTCAGTTTGATCATGCTATATTCGTTGTGTTTTCGTTTATATGTTTTAGTCTTAGGGTTGCATAAATAAATAAATAAATAAAAGGTGTTAGTGTTTTGTGTCTAGTATCTATATCTCTCAAATTACATTAGTTGAAGAACAGCTTGTCTCACGTCTCTCATGTGTTCATCAACGTCTCTATTTGGTTAGTATTGCTCAATCTCTAGTTGAATTTTTGACTTGGTATCTTCGCTTAACTATAACTCTCTCAAGATTTTTAAACTCCACTAATGCATGATTTTTTAAAGATGTTTGCGCGACTTGATTCTACATGATTTTTACTCTCCATGATTGAACGAATTTTGTTTTAAAATAGTTAATGCATTTCTTGAAATATCTTTGGGAAATAAACTGTTTTAAAATTATTTTTAAAGAATTCTAACGATTACTTTTAAGCTGCACGGTTTTCACTCCATGTTTACTTACTGTTGCTTTTTACCGTTAGAACTCCTTAACTCCTTTTACTCGGCTCGATTTCTCCTCCATTGCACAAACTCTATTTCATAATCTCTAAATCTTCTCTGCAAACTGCTTCAATTACTCTTACAGTTTGGTTTATTACTCGATTATTTTTCTATGCCGCACTCACCCAATTATGAGTCGCAGAATGTTGGTTCCACATCTGCCTCAACATCGAACCTGGAGAAAGAAATTAAGTGTCTGGACGACACCATAGCCTTTCTGATTTCTCAGAGGGAAGTTCTTCGGGGTTTACTTTCTTCCCAAAAGGGGGAGATAGTGGTGTGCAGATTGCAGATCTAGGGATTTGCTAAGGAAGGAACTTCTGCAGGGGGAGCGGAACGAATAACTGATGTTGAAGCTAGAGCTGTTGAGGAATCAGGGGGAGATTGTGGGGAGATTGTTAATGTTTACATTGACAATGTTGAGCCAGTACTTGAAGATAACCATTTTTTTTGCTCTGACTACCTTGATGCTTTCAGGGGGAGTTTATTGGATTTATCTCTGCACGAGTTTTGGGAAGAAAGACAAAAAGGGAGAGATTGTTAATGTTAACAATTGGGCCTTTTTTTTATTTTGTCTTTCATACCCAAAAAACCCTTTACCATATTATTGTGGTTTTATTTTAGTATGTGCAGGAAGTTATTTTCGGTTAAGTGGAGCTAAAAAAAATAGGATGTTGCATTTACCAAAAATAGGAGATATGAAGATCATGGGAGGAAAATAGAAGATATGAAGATCTCCCAAGAAGATATGGAGCAATCAATTAAGAAGATATGAAGATCTTGGAGCAACTATAAATAGAGGACCCGATCTCAAAGAGATGGAGACCTCTCGAGACAATAGAAACGCGCGAACGAAGAAGAGAAAAACATCGAGAGAGTGCTCACCATATTTTACTGTTTTTGCCTAAAGTTTTACCTTTACGTAGAGTGAAGATTAGAAGAGTCGTGTGATTCTTTTCTAGGCTAGTTTTACTATCGTTGATAGTTCGTATTTTGGTAATCCATTCAAGTAGTGGAATTTTGCCCTAAAGGCACGTAGCAGGTTATTTAACCTGCTGCAATTTTTAAACTCTGTGTTCAACGTGTTTTTAAACTAAGTTGATTTTCGCTGTGCAAAAACTTTTCTGATCCCGAATGTTGTTTCAACATTAGGGTCAACATTTCAGTTTTTACTTTAAACTCAGTGTGCATCCGTATCCGGGCCACTTCAGAACATTTCTTAGCCAAATATCTTGGTTATAATACACGAATGGATGTTCTCCGCCTTCGCAAGATATGACTGATTTGTTACTTGCGGATTTATGATTAATGAAATCTTTTTTGACAAAAAAAAGGTTATACTTGTATAATTTCTTTCCAGTTCATTTATTTCATAAAAACCAAAAAAAATTAAATAAATAAACACACCATCATAGGTATGTGATCATCTGTTTCATTTGTGTTCCCATATGGTGTTCCAGCAATCACGTATTGACACGTGTTCATTCTCATGATTTCATCCACTCCATGATTAAAAAAGTGGACACATCTTAACACCTTATTGGTAGAACAACAAATTGGATTACACAAATGTACTCTTAGTCCAACCTCAAGATATATATTTGCTTGATATTATTCAAATTGAAGTCACGCTACAAATAAAGGATAATGTGGTTTATTCTTACAAAGATATCGACAAAACTGCAAATGAGAGTTGACATATAATAACACAACTAGAAAAAATAATGCAAAGAAATAATATGAAATAACGAATTAAACAAAGCGTTTGGCAACTAGGCGAAGAGGGTTCTTCTTGTAGGTCGTAATCCCGGGCAATCCCTCAAAGTCGACGTCGTCGGCGGTCATACCATTCGGCAGTTCCCAGTCGAAAGAGTACAAAAGATTGGCCAGAGCCAACTCGACATTGGCAGCACCTAAGGGCATGCCGGGGCACTGCCTTCTGCCCGAACCAAAGGGTATGAACTCAAAGTCATGGCCCTTAAAGTCTATGTTCTTGTCCAAGAACCTCTCGGGGATGAACTCGTCCGGCTTCTCCCAGCAGTCAGGGTCTCTAGCTATGGCCCATATGTTGACGTAGACCATGGTCTTGGGCTCGATCTCATACCCGTCTATGGTGCACTTCTTCATCGTTTCTCTGGGCACGGAGAGCGGGGCGGGCGCAAAGAATCTGAACGTTTCTTTCACCACTGCCTTGAAATAGGGAAGATGTTCGAGGTCTTCTCTTCGACTCTGCCCTTCTTATTACCTATGTAGCTTCGGACTTCGTCCTGAACTTTGCTCATTACCTTGGGATGCTTTATCAGAGCTGTCATGGCCCATGTTAGAGTGGCCGAGCTCGTGTCTGCTCCAGCCGCAAACATGTTCTGCATGCAATGAAAAGCATCCATTATTACATATATATGTGGTCAGAAACTAATAACTAAATAGCTGCTAATAAAAGTTATAAGAAACTGTAGTATTAGTAGTTGAAAACTTACCATGATTACTCCCTTGACGTTGTCCCAGTCGAACTTGACGTCGCTCGAGCGCTTATCCCTCAATTGAATCAAGAGATCGACCATGTCACCGTTCATGGAATCCGGCCTGTTTGGCTTGAGATGTTCGTCGATGAGCTCTTGGTAGAATGAGTCCAAACCCTTGAAGGCCTTCTCCAGCTTATCATACTTCCCCATGAGCCTATCGATCCAAGCCAGCTTAGGGAAGAAATCGGCAGCAAACATGGTCACTGACATGGCCTGAAGGCCGTGCAGAAGGCTGTCGAACTGCCTCTTGCCCGAAGACGTCTCGTCGTACCTCTTTCCGAAGGCGATTCTGCATATGACGCTGCTCGAATAAGCCAATGCGAGCTCGTTCATCACGACGGGCTCGGTGGAGTTAGACACCTCGTCGACTATTCTAGAAACTTCCTCGGCCCTGATGGGAAGGAAGGAGTCCATCTGCTTGCGGGTGAAGAGCTGGACGACGACCATCTTCCTCATGTCCCGCCAGTAGTCGCTGTAAGGAGAGGTGGCGATGTCGAGGTTGTTGTAGGACAGCTTTGCGAAGGTGGTGGTCATTGGGCGGCTGGAGAAGGTGAGGTCGTTGTCTTTTAACGCCTCCTTCGCAACCTTGGCGGATGAAATGACGACGACGGGCTTGTTCACGAGCTTCATGTACATCAATGGACCGTACTTGTCGGCAAGCTCTTTCAAGCACATGTGGAGCCTCGAGGCATCGAATTGGTGGAGGTTTCCGATGAAGGGAAGGGTGGGCGGGCCCGGCGGGCGGCGGAGAATGCTCGAGCTGGGATTGTTCCGACGGGATCTTTTGAGGAGAAGGAATATTATGGGGAGGGCTAAGACAACGTAAAAGATGAAGGCCATTTTTGAAATGATCAAAGCGGTTGTAATGATGTGTTAATATGGTATTGTAAGAACTAAATATGTTTTGTGTTTTTGATTTGTGATTGAGTTTATGCATGGGAGGGAATCTATATATAGATTTGTATTATAAGAAACTGTTTATATATATATATATATAATATTATAAATGAAATTGATATTTTCGTATTTCGGAAATATGGTCTTCATTAGAAATTCAATTTGGGTAACCGCCGGGCCATGCTTGACGCGATAATAGTTGACCTTGACCGTTAGTAGTTGACCAACCATGCATGCATGCAACTTGATGGAGGAAGGAGGTATGAATATATGTGAACGTGGAATTTTCAATATCTTTCTATTTTGTAAATATTATAAGCAGATAGGCTAATTTTGATTAGTATTTCTTCATAAATTATAAGAGAAGAGGCTATATACAGAATCGATTAAATATAAATCCAAATTACATAATCTGGAAAACAGAAAAAGTCTTATATTGGAGATTTTAATTATATAAATGTTAAAAGATCATGATATCATTATATTCTAGGAAGTTACGAACTGATGATAGAAAGTCATTGTATTGGATAACATTAACAAGCTCCCTTCTCATCAAGTTATTCGTATTTTCTTTTTTTACGACCTTTTTACTAGGCTTTATCATTCTAGAAACAACACAAACTGCGTTTTGTTTCTACGTACGTACTTGGAAGTATATTTACTCTTTTCGGTATATGATGGATGGTGCCTTGATTAAATTATAATTTTTTTGTATCAAATAAATGAAGTTGAAAGAAATTATTAAGGTATAACCTTGGAAGCTTTAAGGTTATTTGATCAATATCTTCATTATGTAGGCTTTCTCTATTTAAGTTGAAAAAAGAACGAAATACTTTTTCCAAAGCTATATGATATAGACATCTTCAACACTTGTAATAATAATATAGTTTTTTGGGGAAAAAAATCATGGAAAATAAACTGTTCAATATTTGGAGAATTATTGAAATTTATACAATTTCGGGAGACTTTTTAAAATACAGAAAGATTGGAACTTTTGAACTTTTTAGAAATGACATATAAATGACATATATCCCATCCCATATATACTAAAGAAAATTATCCCTGAAATTCATTTCGAAGGTGAGGCAAGCAATATTGTCTTATTGAAACTCTCATTTCTCAAGACTATATTGTTTCGATTTAATAAAAAATATACTGCTACCAATCACTTAGAATACAAATATATAGCCCTATTGAAAATATCATATATAATGCACTTAATTAAGCGCAAAATTAATCTGTTGCAATAAAATCTGCATGTGGTTTGTTATTTGACGACCTGGATAATAATAATAATAATAATAATAATAATAATAATAATAATAATAATAATAATAATAATAATAATAATAATAATAATAATAATAATAATAATAATAATAATAAATCCATGATTTCACTTGTGGAATAAGTCAATATAGCTCGTTGACAAATAAATAATCGCAGCACAAAAGAGATTTCATTATTAGGGTTCAAATAGTAACATTGTGTCTCTTCTTCCAGGCAACGGTGCTTGAAGAAACGACCTTCGTTTGTCAAAACAGAATATTAATTTATTATATATAAACAATTTTGAATGCATTATATTGACCATATATATGACTTTTGAAATTATAATCCCTCGCATTCAAAATAATAAGCTCAAAAACACGGAAACAATTATATATTCGAGTCAACAAAAGGCTAAACAGATTCTCATAATACAAAATCTATAAATAGATTCCCTCCCATGCAGCAAAGTAAATCACATATAAAAGAACAAAAAAACATCTTTAGTTCTTACAATACCATATTAACACATCATTACAACCGCTTTGATCATTTCAAAAATGGCCTTCATCTTTTACGTTGTCTTAGCCCTCCCCATAATATTCCTTCTCCTCAAAAGATCCCGTCGGAACAATCCCAGCTCGAGCATTCTCCGCCGCCCGCCGGGCCCGCCCACCCTTCCCTTCATCGGAAACCTCCACCAATTCGATGCCTCGAGGCTCCACATGTGCTTGAAAGAGCTTGCCGACAAGTACGGTCCATTGATGTACATGAAGCTCGTGAACAAGCCCGTCGTCGTCATTTCATCCGCCAAGGTTGCGAAGGAGGCGTTAAAAGACAACGACCTCACCTTCTCCAGCCGCCCAATGACCACCACCTTCGCAAAGCTGTCCTACAACAACCTCGACATCGCCACCTCTCCTTACAGCGACTACTGGCGGGACATGAGGAAGATGGTCGTCGTCCAGCTCTTCACCCGCAAGCAGATGGACTCCTTCCTTCCCATCAGGGCCGAGGAAGTTTCTAGAATAGTCGACGAGGTGTCTAACTCCACCGAGCCCGTCGTGATGAACGAGCTCGCATTGGCTTATTCGAGCAGCGTCATATGCAGAATCGCCTTCGGAAAGAGGTACGACGAGACGTCTTCGGGCAAGAGGCAGTTCGACAGCCTTCTGCACGGCCTTCAGGCCATGTCAGTGACCATGTTTGCTGCCGATTTCTTCCCTAAGCTGGCTTGGATCGATAGGCTCATGGGGAAGTATGATAAGCTGGAGAAGGCCTTCAAGGGTTTGGACTCATTCTACCAAGAGCTCATCGACGAACATCTCAAGCCAAACAGGCCGGATTCCATGAACGGTGACATGGTCGATCTCTTGATTCAATTGAGGGATAAGCGCTCGAGCGACGTCAAGTTCGACTGGGACAACGTCAAGGGAGTAATCATGGTAAGTTTTCAACTACTAATACTACAGTTTCTTATAACTTTTATTAGCAGCTATTTAGTTATTAGTTTCTGACCACATATATATGTAATAATGGATGCTTTTCATTGCATGCAGAACATGTTTGCGGCTGGAGCAGACACGAGCTCGGCCACTCTAACATGGGCCATGACAGCTCTGATAAAGCATCCCAAGGTAATGAGCAAAGTTCAGGACGAAGTCCGAAGCTACATAGGTAATAAGAAGGGCAGAGTCGAAGAAGAAGACCTCGAACATCTTCCCTATTTCAAGGCAGTGGTGAAAGAAACGTTCAGATTCTTTGCGCCCGCCCCGCTCTCCGTGCCCAGAGAAACGATGAAGAAGTGCACCATAGACGGGTATGAGATCGAGCCCAAGACCATGGTCTACGTCAACATATGGGCCATAGCTAGAGACCCTGACTGCTGGGAGAAGCCGGACGAGTTCATCCCCGAGAGGTTCTTGGACAAGAACATAGACTTTAAGGGCCATGACTTTGAGTTCATACCCTTTGGTTCGGGCAGAAGGCAGTGCCCCGGCATGCCCTTAGGTGCTGCCAATGTCGAGTTGGCTCTGGCCAATCTTTTGTACTCTTTCGACTGGGAACTGCCGAATGGAATGACCGCCGACGACGTCGACTTTGAGGGATTGCCCGGGATTACGACCTACAAGAAGAACCCTCTTCGCCTAGTTGCCAAACGCTTTGTTTGAATTTGATTCGTTATTTCATATATTATTTCTTTGCATTATATGTTTTCTAGTTGAGTTATTATATGTCAACTCTCATTGCAGTTTTGTCGATATCTTTGTAAGAATAAACTACATTATCCTTTTATTGTAACATGACTTCCATTTGAATAATATCAAGCAAATATATATCTTCCTATTGATTTTATCGAGGTTGGACTAAGACTACATTTGTGTAATTCCATTTGACGTTCCATCAATCAGGTGTTTGTTACATGTGTCATTTCTTTATTAATCGTGCTTGGAATCATCTATTCCACTTTTTGTATTCCACTTCGTATTCCAACTTACGAAAATCATTACATCTTCCCCCGCTCAGTGTTAAAACACCCGTACACATTATTACACCCATGAATATCATTATACCAGTTTTTTAATTAATAAAAAAAAAGGTTCAATATATATTTTAATATATAATACTAATTTTTTCTACATCAAACTAGAAAAAATAATATTGATTTTTTTTTATTTAAACAACTGATGTAATGATATTCATGGGTGTAATGATGTGTACGTATGTTTTAACACTGAGCGGGGGAATGCGTAACGATTTTCGTAGGTTGGAATACGAAGTGGAATACAAAAAGTGGAATAGAGGATCTCAAGCCGATAAAATAATGGAGAATGAACACGCATCAATACGTGATTGATGGAACATCATATGTGAACACAAAAATAGATCATATGATCTCATAGGATTTTTTAATTAAATAATCAGATTTTTAATTTTTATTTATAAAATAAGTGAAAAAAATACTTATTAATAAAATAAGTACTTTCGTATGTTTGACATACGAGTTATAACTCGTATCTTTAAGATACGAGTTAGATCTATTATACCAAGCCGCGACGAACAGACGACGAACGACGCAGACGAAGACGGCGACGGTGACGGTGCAAGACGAGAGTAACTCGTAGCTAATATGTACGAGTTAGTTTTTTTGTGATTGTATTAGGATTATTTTGTTGATTTCGTATGAAATTGTTGGGATTATTTATTGATTTCGAAGAATTGATGAATGTATTGTTGAGGATAATTTGTGTCGAAATTATTCGTAGAATTAAGAATATTTGTGTTGGGATTAACGCGTGTTTTTGTCGTTCGTATTAATTGGATTTATTGGTGTTTTTGTTGATGTTTTTGTCGTTCGTTTGCGTTGTATTGTGTTGTTCTTCGTAGGATGGAAGACACGACTTTGTACGGCCCTATCGATGATTCGGTGTTGACGATGCAATCGAATCATCGATCTCGTGATGTCCTGCTGGATGCGGACGTGATCGATAAAACGATCAAGATTAGATCGTTAGAAAATGTTGTATGGGGTACGAAAGAGCAGCCTATAATTCTACACGGTCGTTTGCTGAAGAAGTTGGATGGCATGGGATTGTACGGCGTATATAGCTGCATGTCGCATAAAGTAGACCCCCACTTCATTACTGCGTTAGTAGAGCGATGGAGGAAAGAGACGCATACGTTTCACTTTTTTGTTGGGGAGGCGACTGTTACGCTAGCGGACGTCGGTATACTATGAAGGTTGCCGATAGACGGTGAGTCCGTTTCAGGTGTGATCGAGTCGAGGACGACGTCGCAGTGGCAGGATGAGTGTGAGCGGTTGCTTGGATATCGACCACCACAAGACAAACTTAAGGGGACGGCGTTAGCGATGAGAGCTCTAGCGGATTGGTATATAGCCAATCCAGTCACAGATGACAGTGAGGAAGTAGAAGTCGAGCAAGCTGCACGTGGATATGCGATGCTGTTATTTGGTGCAGTTATGTTCCCCGATTGTAGCGCCAGCACCGTCTCGCTCACATTCCTCCAGTTATTGGAGGACATTGACGAGGTGCACACTTATAGTTGGGGCAGTGCAGTACTCGCCTTTTTGTATAGAGAGCTTTGTTCGGCATGTCAGCCGAAAAAGCTTAATATAGGCGGACATCTACGGCTGTTGCAGGTAATAATTTATAAAATTCAAATAAATTTGAATTTTATATTTTCGTATTCATAGATTTAATGTAATATTTTTTTGTAGGTGTGGGCGTGGATGAGAATCCTGCCTTTACAGCCCGTTCGTGTAGTGGAGCGCATCCATATATCGCCCCAAGTAATTAATAGGTTTGAGCTGTCGATGCCACCAAATGCTGCAAGGTATTATAATTAATTTATTATATATACTTGTTATTATTTATATGTAGTAAATTATTTATTTAGTCGAATATTATTAAATGTTTATTGTTTCGTAGGTGGAACGCTCGATTGGATCATACCAGTTCGACGCGTTAGAATATACGCACTATGCGCGAGGTGCTCGATATGATGCAGATGTCGCAATTTGTGTGGGCGCCGTACGGCATTTCTTTAATGGAGATTGAGTCGTTACCTCCTGAGTGCCTGCCATTAGCTAGTCGTTCGATGTGCCCTTTGATCTTCTTCAATATCGTCGAGATACATTATCCAGAGCGTGTTCTGCGTCAGTTTGGGATTATCCAAGGCATCCCCGCTCAGCCTAGATATCGCGAACGGAATCTCCATTCGTTCGAACGTCATGTGCGCACAGGGATGGACTGGACGACAGTTCATGCGGAGTGGATACAGAGATGGGCGGAACGAGATCAGACCGTTGTCAGTGGTCCGACTGCTACTCCACAGGTATCGGTCCATGATGGTTACTACGACTGGTACTATCGCATTACACGACGCTACATCTCTCCGAACGCTAGGCAGATGCCCCGGGGCTTTCAGATGGGTGATGCCGTATTCTTATCGACGATTGTGAGTTTTGTTTATATATTAACTCATATTTGTTTTCTATTTATCATGTTCTAACTTATATTTTGCATTGTTAATTATAGGAACATCACATATCTCGTCAAGCAGATTATTTTAGAGACGATAACGTTGAAGAAGCACGACGTCTGGCGTATCAGATGGAGAACATGTTTATTGGCAGACGTCAGCAGCCAAGACGAGAACGTGATCCAGATGTTGGACACTCGCACCGATATGAGTCGGGGCCATCTCAGCCGTACGAGGTCGGGCCATCTCATCGATATGAGTCGGGGCCGTACGAGGTCGGACTACCCTGATCGAATAATCGTCTACAGCATGTTGTAAATGTTCTTTACTTTGAAAAATCGTACCTTGACAAAATGTGGGAGTTTCTTGATCATAAAAGTCCCCGCATCCACCGTAGCCATCAACATCGGGAGGTGGCATTTGATATGTATGATTAAAGGGAACAGACTGGTACATTGCTCGAGGACCATCTACTGGTGCAGTGGCATTAGGTGGATTCTCATCGTCGTTGACAGCTTCAGGATCGTTGGGATCTGGAAACTCGAACAAGAGATTTTCATCGTCTGCTTCAGAATCACTGACATCGACTTCTTGCTCGCCTTCTGGCTCATCTTCCTGCTCGGCTTCCGGCACGTCTAATATAGGAACATCAATTGACACATTTTCGAACCCTCTTGTAACTGTGACTATATCAGGCATCTCTGGACAAGCATGACTCGATGAACCAAATTCAAATTGCTGAAACCCACTTCTGTCTTCAAAATTTGGATGAGAATCTTCATTGAGATCAAAATTGTCGTATTCATTTTTTTCAACAAAAACCTCAAGATGGTTGAATTCGGAACCAGGGTGTATGAAGAATGATAAGTCGCTGTCGTTGGAAATCTGTAGTAGTTGATGAAATATGCGAGAGTGTTGAAAGTATTCATTCTTGCCATAAACAATCAACGAACAAGAACTGCTATCGGCACCCGTAATTTCAAACAAGAATGACAGAAATTCGAAAAAATTGGTAGAACGACGAATTCGCCGGTACCCTATAGGATCAATACTGTATTTGATGGTTGAATTGGATGTGTGAATAATTTCACCACCGAAATAAACTAACACTTGTATATTATTGGACACTATGTTTGTATGTGATGATCGGTGATGTGTTTGATATAATATTTCGTTTCAAAGGGTTGAATTTATAGGGATATAACTCGTAAGTTGATTATCATTATATTTCATTAATTAAATCTCATTACGTTAAGGAAAGGCATCCTAATTGATATATTTATATGATTTGACTGTTTAACATTACAAGCCCGTAATTAAATTAAACGACCAGTGTGAACAGCTACCAAAATTAGATAATACTATATACAATAAAAGCAAAATTCCATTCCATAGTGGGAGAAGGGAACAATACACATACATATCATTACACAGACCAAGACTTATGTTAGAAATAATAAAATATTATTAGGATAGGAGTTTGAAAGTTGAAACCATGGAAAGAATAAAAAGATCATCATGGGTCGTTGTGAGACGTCGGAAAACCACACGGTTAATCACGTGAGATTGCAGAGCCCCATATTGTCTATAAATACCATACCCATGCAGACCACTAAAATATCACACACATCGAAGCAATTCTTCAAACACATTCACAGTATTTCTTACACGACAATATCAATAATAATAGTAATAAGAATAATATTTGCAGCTAATAATAATCAGTTTCATCACAAATGGCAATGATGATGATGTTCTACGTCGTCCTAGCTCTCCCAATATTCGCCATTCTCCTCGTCAAAACTTTGATGAAAAGAAACCACCCACGCCATCCGCCGGGCCCGCCGACCATGCCCATCATCGGAAACTTACATCAGTTCGACAGCTCGAGGCTCCACGTCAGCCTGAAGCAGCTCTCGGACAAGTACGGCCCTTTGATGCACATGAAGCTCGTGAACAAGCCCGTCCTGGTGATTTCCTCGGCTAAGTTTGCAAGAGAGGCTCTGAAAGACAACGACCTCACCTTCTCTAGCAGGCCAAAGACGACGTCGTTCGTAAGGCTGTCCTACCAAAACCTCGACATCTCCACCGCTCCTTACAGCGACTACTGGAGGGACGTCAGGAAGCTGGTGGTCCAGCATCTCTTCACCCGCAAGCAGATAGATGCTTCCCTCGGCATCGTGGCGGAGGAAGTTTCTAGAATGGTCGGCCACATAGCCGCTGACGAGCCAGTGGTGGTCAACGACCTTGCATGGACTTACTCCACCAGCGTCATTTCTAGGGTTGCGTTTGGCAAGAGGTACGACGAGACTGCCTCCGGCAAGAAAAGAGTGGAGAATCTTCTGAACGGCCTTCAAGACATGACCCTGACGATCTTCGCCGCTGATTTCTTCCCTTTCCTCGGATGGATCGATAGGCTCACTGGGAAACACGCCCAGCTCGAAAGGGCCTTTGAGGGTTTGGACGCATTTTACCAAGAACTAATCGACGAGCATCTCAGCCCCAACCGGCCAGAGTCCATGAACGGCGACCTCCTCGACATCTTGATTAAGCTCAGGGACCAGCAGGCGGATGGCTCGAACAAGGTTCAGTTCGATTGGGGCAACGTCAAGTCCATACTCATGGTAATTTAATTATTTAACCCTACTACTATATTATACCAGCCTCCTTATTACAACACTTCATTATACAAATATATATATGTAATAAAAACTTCGGTTCGATATATATTAATTCATGGCAGAACATGATAGTCGCCGGAGCAGGCACGAGCTCGGCCCCAATAACATGGGCAATGACGGCCTTAGTGAAGCATCCCAAGGCGATGAAAAGAGTCCAAGAAGAAATCAGAAGCATCATAGGAGCAAAAGGAAAGGTTGAAGAAGAAGACATCGAAAGGCTTCCCTACTTCAAGGCCGTGGTGAAGGAGTCTTTCAGGATGTACCCGGCGACTCCCCTCATGGTCCCGCGGGAAACAACCAAGAAGAGCGTCATCGACGGGTACGAAATCGAGCCCAAGACGATGGTTTACGTGAACGTATGGGCCATCGGCAGGGACCCCGAGGCTTGGGAAAACCCTAATGAGTTCATCCCCGAGAGGTTCTTGAACAAGAAGATCGACTACAAAGGGCTCGATTACGAGCTATTGCCCTTCGGGGCGGGGAGGAGGAAGTGCCCCGGGATACCGTTAGGTGCGGCGAACGTGGAGCTGGCGTTGGCCAATCTGCTTTACTCATTCGATTGGGAAATGCCGAAGGGCGTGAGCGTCGATGACGTCGATGTCGAGGGCATGCCCGGGATTGCTACGTACAAGAAGAATCCTCTCCTTCTCGTGCCTAAACGCCCAAATCATTATCTCTATTAACTCATGTCAAATGCAAACTGAGATCTTCTTTGTTTAATTTCACGTTGTTATTATTACATGCATGTTGTCCTTTTGTTTATTTTGTACGAATAATGATGTAATTAATATGGGTGTCTAGCTATTTTTTTTATTTAATTTATTTTCTGCATGTTCTTGTATTTATTGGAGTTCTCAAATAATGTATTCTATTTCTAGAATGAAAGATTAGGAAGAAATCTAATGCATGTTTAGCGAACAAATCTCATTTAGAAGATTATTTTTGACCGTATTGTAATAAAATAAGCTAATTTATGAATCTCAACTGAAGCATTCATCGGACTGATCGATCAATCTGGAAACTACCCTTGAATTTCGTACGTTAGCAAAGTCTTTGACTAGATTCGTTTGACTTACAAAAGTCTTAATGTTAGTGCAACCATAAGATTTCTAGCACTCCGATATATGTATATATATATATATATATATATGTTTTTGACCTTATTGCAATAAAATATGTTAGTATTATGAATCTCAACTTAAGTATTCGTCGGACTTTTCGTACTCTCAGATCGATCAATTTGGAAACTACGCACCTTGAATTTCGAACGTTAAACGAAGCCTTCGCCTTAATTTATTTGACTTGCGAAAGTCTTAAGGTATTGTCACCCAAAGATTTCTAACATTACGTCATAAATATATATATAGAGAGAGAGGGAGAGAGAGAGACTAATCCAAGGTCAACGGTTAATAAAATTATGTTTAGTATTATTCAAGTTACAAAATTTATCTTAGCATATCGTTTTGGTGAAATCTATGTCAACGATTATGTAAATTTGTAAAAATAAAGTTTCAATAATGAATTGATATTTAAAGATAAAGTTACGATAAAATGTTACAAAAATAAAGTCAACAATAATGATATTTAAAAAGGAAATTAAAAAAAAAAAATAGTATATATATTCTTGATTGAATTGTCCTCTTTTATCTTCAATTTGAGTGGCAGTGTGCTCTGTTCCTTCACCATATTGACAGGAGATTATCTTTTTACAAGGTATAGCGATGCTACGAATCTTTCCTGCCTGATTTCACAAAGCATATCTGATTCTGAGTATTAACGCGCGTACTATTTTTCGTTTGATGCTAAAGTTTTGATTTTTTTTCAATGAACCAACGTGCATACTAGCTGTTTGAATTGATGTCTCGCTGAATTTTCGCTCTGCGTATGCGTATTGGGCAAAGAATGCGTATTTCTTCGTTAGACTGCTTTGGGATTGTGTAGATATTGTTCGATTTGTTTGGTGGAGAAGAGAATTATAATTTGCGTTTGCCTCCAACTCAATTGAAAGCCTCCCGCAAAGCCGAATCTGCAAAGTTGGAAGAATTGTTGAAAAACTACGAGGCTGTAATAGGAATCGAGACTCATGTCCAGCTTTCGACTCTCACAAAAGTATTTTGTGGCTGCCCTTATAGTTACGGCACTCAGCCAAACACTAGCATTTGTCCTGTCTGCATGGGATTGCCCGGTGCATTGCCTGTTCTCAACTCAAAGGTTATCGAGTATGCTGTTAAAGTAGGCCTGGCACTGAATTGTAAGCTTTCTCTTAGCTCAAAGTTCGATCGAAAGCAGTATTTTTATCCCGACCTTCCGAAAGGTTATCAGATATCGCAGTTCGATATCCCTATTGCAAGTTATGGTTACCTTGATGTTGATCTTCCCATTGAGTTTGGTGGCGGGCATAGAAAGTTTGGTATAACCCGAGTTCATATGGAAGAAGATGATGGCAAGCTTCTTCACACGGGAAATGGGAATTTTTCGCAGGTGAGTCACTTCGATGATCTGCCAAAGCTCTACAATTCTTAATCCTACGTGGTTATTGCAACCGTATGATGATGTAAACTTTCTTGATATCCTTTCAATTGACAGGTCGATTTGAACAGGGCAGGAGTTCCGTTGCTTGAAATCGTGTCTGAACCAGATATGAGAACTGGCATCGAAGCTGCAGAATATGCTGCAGAGCTTCAGAGATTAGTAAGATACCTCGGAGTGATTAATGGAAATATGCAAGAAGGGTCGCTTCGCTGCGATGTTAACATCTCGGTTCGACCGATTGGTCAGCTTGAGTTTGGCACAAAGGTAAGGGATTGCTTCATTATCTCTCTTATATTCAGAACCCTAATAGCATGCGGGGGTCAAGGGGGCCGCGCCCCCTTGCGGGATCCTAAGGGCAGCGCCCTTAGCGGGGTCTAGGGGCAGCGCTCCTAGTGGCGCCACCCGAAAACACTCGAAGAGGCATAATACCCGAAGAGGCATGACACACAAAGAGGTATAACACCCAAAGAGGTATCACCTTTTGAATGGATGTGTGTATTTCAAAGGGACACCACCTTTGAATGAACATGCATGCTTATGAATGGACACAACCAGTCTTGTTTTGGGCTATAAATAAGCATCAGAACACTCAACTCAAACACACAAAAAATTTACAAAACACACAAGTTTATCTAGTCTTATCTCGGGTTAAATTTGGTGTAACTCAAGCAAATGGTCCAAATATTATCTTTGGAAAGTGAATCCAAATACACGATTCTAGAGAGTATCATGTCATACAAATCAATACCCCTGTTTTGCTAACAATCAAAGATAATAATTGGTTGATTTCAATGGCTGAAACAGTGAGCAACATGACTACAAAAATCTGCAAACTTGATAAGTTTGAGGGGGTGGATTTTCGTCGTTGGCAGAAGATGCACTTCCTTCTGACGACCCTCAAGGTGGTGTACGTGCTGAGTACGCCCATGCCGGAGTATGAAGAGAATGAAACGCTAGAGGCCGCACGGAGGAGGAACAAATGGGAGAACGATGACTACATCTGTCGTGGCAATATTCTGAACGGCATGTCAGATTCATTATTCGATATATATCAGAATTTTGAATCTGCTAAAGCCTTATGGGATGATCTCGAAGCCAAATATATGGCAGAAGATGCTTCAAGCAAGAAGTTACTGGTTAGTAATTTTAATAGTTATAAAATGATCGATGCAAGACTGGTTATGGAACAATACAACGAACTACTTCGTATCCTTGGCCAATTCGCTCAACACAAACTTGTGATGGATGAGTCAATATCAGTTTCTAGTATAATTGATAAGTTGCCACCATCATGGAAAGATTTCAAGCACACTCTTAAACATAAGAAATAGGAATTGTCTCTAGTACAATTGGGTAGTCATTTGCGTATAGAGGAATCTCTTAGAACGCAGGAAAATGACCAACCGAAAGGCAGAAACGGTGCTGGAACATCCAGTGTTAATATGGTGGAGGATCTACCAAAAATAATAAGAAACGCAAGGGTCATGGTGATAACCATGATGGTTCCAACAAGAAGCCTAAAGTGGCTTGTTGGAAATGTGGAAAACCTGGTCATTTCAAAAAGGATTGTGGTGGTCAGACAAGAAACACCAATGGAGCAAGCACTTCGGGTGAAGGGTCTAAAAACTCTAACCCTAAACAAGGTCGGAATTTAAACATTTGTTATAATTCCGGTGTACCTTATGTATCTTTTAGTCCTGAGGCATTTTATGTGCAGGATAAGGATGAAGAAGCATGGTGGATTGACTCGGGTGCCACAACTCATGCATGTAAAGACCGAGGCTGGTTTAAATATTTTCAACCAGTCGAAGATGGATCTGCTTTACATATGGGCAACGAGTCAAGTGCTCCAATAGTTGGTGTAGGAAATGTAGTTTTAGAATTTACTTCTGGAAAATCTATTACGTTAAGTAATGTATTGTTTGTACCGGGATTGCGTAAGAATTTAGTGGCTGGTCCTGTCTTGAACAAATGTGGTTACAAGCAGGTGTTTGAATCAGACAAATTTGTATTGACAAAGTCTGGTAATTTTATCGGCTTTGGTTATTATAATAATGGTATATTTATGTTGAATTTAAATGAAAGACGTTCTTACGAGCAGTCTGCATTTATGACTGTTCTAAAGTTAATTCTGTACTTTGGCATGCTAGATTAGGACATGTTCATTATAGAAGAATATATGAAATGTCTAAAGAAGGTTTAATACCAGCTTTTGATATTAGTTCTGAAAAATGCAAGACTTGCATGCTAACTAAGATTACTAGGCAACCTTTTCATAAAGTGATGCGTTCATCGGTAGTACTAGAACTTATTCATAGTGATTTATGTGATTTGCATGCTACTCCTTCCTTAGGTAACAAAAGATATTTTGCTACGTTTCTAGATTTTGTTATGTTTAATTATTACATGCTAAAGATGAAGCCTTAGATAAATTTAAGATTTATAAGAATGAAGTTGAATTGCAACAAAATGCCACGATCAAAAGACTCAGAATGGATAAAGGTGGTGAATACTTTGATCCAACCTACTTTCAATCAGTAGGGATTATTCATGAGACTACTGCTCCATATACACCCCAGCAGAATGGTGTGTTTGAGAGAAAGAACAGAATCCTAAAAGAGATGGTTAATTCCATGCTATCCTATTCTGGATTAAGTGATGGATTCTGGGGTGAAGCTATGTTGACAGCTTGTTATTTGCTTAATAGAGTTCCAAATAAAAGGAACAAATTGACTCCTTATGAACTTTGGTTCAAAAAGAAGTCAAACTTGAATTATCTTCGTGTTTAGGGTTGTCGGGCTGTTGTAAGACTTCCCGAACCCAAAAGGAAAAGTTTGGGGGAAAGAGGTATAGATTGTATCTTTATTAGTTATGCTGAGCATTCCAATGCTTATAGGTTCTATGTAATTGAACCTAATGACTCTATTTCGTTTAATACCGTAGTTGAGTCGAGAGATGCAATTTTTTATGAGAATCGTTTCTCTACTATAACTAGACCCAAGGACATGATTTCAATCACAAGAGGAAAGGAGGAAAGTTCTGATTTGACTGGTAACAAGTCAATTGAACTTAGAAAGAGCAAAAGGGAAAGGAAACAAAAATCATATGGACCAGATTTTCAGTTATATCTAATTGAGGGTTCTAGGGATGAGGTTTCAACCCAATACCTGTATTGTTTTAATGTTGAGGATGATCCTAAAACATTTGATGAAGCAATGAAGTCTCAAGACGTTGCTTTTTGGAAGGAAGCAATTAATGATGAGATGGATTCTATCATGGGAAATAACACTTGGGTGTTGTCCGATTTGGCACCAGTTTGCAAACCTTTGGGTTGTAAGTGGATCTTTAAAAGAAAGATGAGAGTTGATGGAACTATTGAAAAGTTCAAGGCTAGATTAGTCATTCAAGGCTTTCGACAAAAACCTGGAATTGACTATTTTGATACGTATGCACCTGTTGCTCGTATCTCAACAATTAGATTACTGATTGCATTGGCAGCTATTCACAATCTTGTAATTCACCAAATGGATGTGAAAACTGCATTCTTGAATGGTGATTTAGATGAGGAGGTTTATATGAAACAACCTGAAGGCTTTATTATGCCGGGAAATGAAAATAAGGTGTGTAAACTTATTAAATCCTTGTATGGATTGAAACAAGCACCTAAGCAATGACATCAAAAGTTTGATGATATGGTCTTGTCCAACGGTTACAGTTTGAACCAAGCAGACAAGTGCGTATACAGCAAATTTGATAACTTTGGTAATGGAGTAATCATTTGTTTGTATGTCGATGACATGCTGATCTTTGGCACAGATCAGAAAAAAGTCGACATGACTAAGGAGTTCTTGTCATCTAGATTCTCCATGAAAGATATGGGGGAGGCTGATGTGATCTTAGGTATTAGGATCAAACGCGAAAACAAAGGAATTGCCATTACACAATCTCATTATATTGAGAAAGTGTTGAGGAAATTTAATTGTTTTGACTGTACTCCCGTGAGTACTCCTTTGGATACAAGTATGAAGCTTTTGCCTAATAAAGGTATGCCAGTTTCACAGCTTGAGTATTCTAAGGTGATTGGATGCTTAATGTATGACATGACAAGCACAAGGCCGGACATCGCTTATGCTGTAGGAAAACTTAGTAGGTTTACTAGTAATCCGAGTACACATCATTGGCAAGCAGTAAGGCGGGTGCTTAAGTACCTAAAGAAAACTATAAATTATAGTTTGTTATATGTTGGATCTCCTTCTATTTTAGAAGGATATTGTGATGCCAGTTGCATCACCAATCCAGAAGATCATTCCTCAACTAGCGGATGGGTATTCTTACTTGGAGGAGGTGCAATCTCATGGGCTTCCAAGAAGCAAACTTGTATCACTAACTCGACAATGGAATCTAAATTTGTTGCCCTAGCAGCAGCGAGTAAAGAAGCAGAATGGCTAAGAAATTTAGTCTATGAGATGACATTGTGGCCTAAACCAATATCACCTATCTCTATCCATTGTGATAGCTCTGCCACTTTGGCAAAAGCTTATAGTCATATGTACAATGGGAAGTCAAGACACTTAGGTGTTAGACATAGCATGATTCGTGAATTAATCACGAATGGGGTGATATCTGTTGACTATGTTAGATTACAACAAAACTTAGCGGACCACTTGACGAAGGGGTTGGCTAGAGATCTAGTTAATAAATCTGCAATAGGGATGGGATTAAAGTCCGTATAATTTCTAATGGTAAGATACCCAATTCCCTTCTAATTTGAAATTAGAACAATTCAATGTGGAAAGCTTACCCTTGGAACTTGGAGTACATAGTGTTTTACATATCATCCCAGAGATATGTGCTCGGATTTGCATGACAGTAGGTTGAAGTATAATCTTAATAGCTCCTTTGAAAAAGTGCAGGTGCAGATGCATGACAAAAGAAACTACCTATGTGAATGTGAAGTTTTGCCGCTTCAAGAAACTTTGGACGTAGTTTTATATACATTCATGAATGGATATGGACACATGGCTTATAAATAGTGTCAGGTTTAGTTTTGTTTATTCTGAAAACTTGTGTGTACGTTACCTTCATGTATTCAAATGGGTTGAAGGGTTCAATTCTTAGAACACCCTATCTTCTCGAGTATTTGGAATGTGTAGTGTACTAAGATGAAAATTCAATCTTTTATGACATTTTCGTTTATGCATAAGTTTTGTTTTTGAGTTGTTTGTTTTAAAGGAATTGCAGTAAAATGGAGGAGGATTGTTAGATATTTTAGTGTAATTAGGAAATAAAACACGTACGAGTAAGGAGGTGCGGAGTGCACGCTCGTGGATCGTTTTATTTCGGAACCCTAATAGCATGCGGGGGTCAAGGGGGCCGCGCCCCCTTGCGGGATCCTAAGGGCAGCGCCCTTAGCGGGGTCTAGGGGCAGCGCCCCTAGTGGCGCCACCCGAAAACACCCGAAGAGGCATAATACCCGAAGAGGCATGACACACAAAGAGGTATAACACCCAAAGAGGTATCACCTTTTGAATGGATGTGTGTATTTCAAAGGGACACCACCTTTGAATCAACATGCATGCTTATGAATGGACACAACCAGTCTTGTTTTGGGCTATAAATAAGCATCAGAACACTCAACTCAAACACACAAAAAATTCACAAAACACACAAGTTTCTCTAGTCTTATCTCGGGATAAATTTGGTGTAACTCAAGCAAAGGGTCCAAATATTATCTTTGGAAAGTGAATCCAAATACACGATTCTAAAGAGTATCCGGCCATACAAATCAATACCCTAGTTTTGCTAACAGTAGTGTCTTCATAATCGTCCTTAATAATATTAATTGTTCGTGAACAAATTCGGGTTAGGATTCGTTTAAAATGTTCGTTAACAAGGTCGTATAATGTAATTTAAAGCTATGTATAAGCTCAATTAATAATAAATTTAGATGTTTTGATGTATGTTTGCTTTTGATATTTCATGAACTTGATTCGTATTACGTTCCATTTTATATATATATATAGTTATGCTTATTTATTATTCACGAACAAGCGCATGCATCTTCATGAATATGTTCGAACATAAATAGACGAACATGAACATGTAAAAAAGCAACAAATAGAAGGTTCGACCCGGCTCGATTGCACCCCAATTATAAAATTTGTGATTATTCGACTTTTTATCATTTTGGGCTTGAATGCATTTCATTTTAGATGACTTTTAGCAGCATGAAATGCCCTGTTATATATTAAATTTAACAATTATGTACTCACTCTATCCAAACCCTATATTTTCTTTAGGCCCAAATATCTCCAGATGTCGGCAAGGACATAAATAAATAAAGAAGCTATAAAATAATTTTTAATAAATATATTTAAGGGTAATTTATACAATACCATCATGTGGTTATACTAAAAGGTACAAAACTACCTATATTTTTTTATCTCACAAAACTCCTTCGTGTTATCTAAAACTTAACACAGTATCCCAGATGTTGTTTAAACTTAGCATTGTACCCCATGTGTTGCCTAAAACTTAGCATCTTATCCCTTTTTTTTTTCTAAAACTTAGCATTATACCCTCAATTATGGGGTAAAAATGACAAGGAGGTAATTTTATGCTATTTTCGAACCATAAGAATTTTGATGCTTATTTTTCAAACCACAAGTGAGTTATATGCTATTTACCGTATATTTAATAAATATACTTGAAAACTTCGATTTCAACCAAGGCCGAAGACCCTTTAAGGTTTTTGTCAATATTAGCACACTCAATCTCTTCTCTCTTACTTCTCTATTTCTTTCTTTCTAGAAACTAGAACTAATTAATATCCTCTTTCGATAGCAATTTCTTCGTACTTCTCGAAACCCACATATCGCTTTCGTCATTCACATTTTCTTTCTTTCGTCATTCCCATTCTCTTTCATGGAGGTCGTGTAGCACATTGGGTTCGTACGGTATCATCAAGTTGTAAGAAAAAAAGGAAGAAAAAAAAAAGAGTAAAATACAAAACGGTCAATCTTCAAAGCTGCAGGAAGTTGATTATCATTATATTTCATTAATTAAATCTCATTACGTTAAGGAAAGGCATCCTAATTGATATATTTATATGATTTGACTGTTTAACATTACAAGCCCGTAATTAAATTAAACGACCAGTGTGAACAGCTACCAAAATTAGATAATACTATATACAATAAAAGCAAAATTCCATTCCATAGTGGGAGAAGGGAACAATACACATACATATCATTACACAGACCAAGACTTATGTTAGAAATAATAAAATATTATTAGGATAGGAGTTTGAAAGTTGAAACCATGGAAAGAATAAAAAGATCATCATGGGTCGTTGTGAGACGTCGGAAAACCACACGGTTAATCACGTGAGATTGCAGAGCCCCATATTGTCTATAAATACCATACCCATGCAGACCACTAAAATATCACACACATCGAAGCAATTCTTCAAACACATTCACAGTATTTCTTACACGACAATATCAATAATAATAGTAATAAGAATAATATTTGCAGCTAATAATAATCAGTTTCATCACAAATGGCAATGATGATGATGTTCTACGTCGTCCTAGCTCTCCCAATATTCGCCATTCTCCTCGTCAAAACTTTGATGAAAAGAAACCACCCACGCCATCCGCCGGGCCCGCCGACCATGCCCATCATCGGAAACTTACATCAGTTCGACAGCTCGAGGCTCCACGTCAGCCTGAAGCAGCTCTCGGACAAGTACGGCCCTTTGATGCACATGAAGCTCGTGAACAAGCCCGTCCTGGTGATTTCCTCGGCTAAGTTTGCAAGAGAGGCTCTGAAAGACAACGACCTCACCTTCTCTAGCAGGCCAAAGACGACGTCGTTCGTAAGGCTGTCCTACCAAAACCTCGACATCTCCACCGCTCCTTACAGCGACTACTGGAGGGACGTCAGGAAGCTGGTGGTCCAGCATCTCTTCACCCGCAAGCAGATAGATGCTTCCCTCGGCATCGTGGCGGAGGAAGTTTCTAGAATGGTCGGCCACATAGCCGCTGACGAGCCAGTGGTGGTCAACGACCTTGCATGGACTTACTCCACCAGCGTCATTTCTAGGGTTGCGTTTGGCAAGAGGTACGACGAGACTGCCTCCGGCAAGAAAAGAGTGGAGAATCTTCTGAACGGCCTTCAAGACATGACCCTGACGATCTTCGCCGCTGATTTCTTCCCTTTCCTCGGATGGATCGATAGGCTCACTGGGAAACACGCCCAGCTCGAAAGGGCCTTTGAGGGTTTGGACGCATTTTACCAAGAACTAATCGACGAGCATCTCAGCCCCAACCGGCCAGAGTCCATGAACGGCGACCTCCTCGACATCTTGATTAAGCTCAGGGACCAGCAGGCGGATGGCTCGAACAAGGTTCAGTTCGATTGGGGCAACGTCAAGTCCATACTCATGGTAATTTAATTATTTAACCCTACTACTATATTATACCAGCCTCCTTATTACAACACTTCATTATACAATATATATGTAATAAAAACTTCGGTTCGATATATATTAATTCATGGCAGAACATGATAGTCGCCGGAGCAGGCACGAGCTCGGCCCCAATAACATGGGCAATGACGGCCTTAGTGAAGCATCCCAAGGCGATGAAAAGTCCAAGAAGAAATCAGAAGCATCATAGGAGCAAAAGGAAAGGTTGAAGAAGAAGACATCGAAAGGCTTCCCTACTTCAAGGCCGTGGTGAAGGAGTCTTTCAGGATGTACCCGGCGACTCCCCTCATGGTCCCGCGGGAAACAACCAAGAAGAGCGTCATCGACGGGTACGAAATCGAGCCCAAGACGATGGTTTACGTGAACGTATGGGCCATCGGCAGGGACCCCGAGGCTTGGGAAAACCCTAATGAGTTCATCCCCGAGAGGTTCTTGAACAAGAAGATCGACTACAAAGGGCTCGATTACGAGCTATTGCCCTTCGGGGCGGGGAGGAGGAAGTGCCCCGGATACCGTTAGGTGCGGCGAACGTGGAGCTGGCGTTGGCCAATCTGCTTTACTCATTCGATTGGGAAATGCCGAAGGGCGTGAGCGTCGAAGACGTCGATGTCGAGGGCATGCCCGGGATTGCTACGTACAAGAAGAATCCTCTCCTTCTCGTGCCTAAACGCCCAAATCATTATCTCTATTAACTCATGTCAAATGCAAACTGAGATCTTCTTTGTTTAATTTCACGTTGTTATTATTACATGCATGTTGTCCTTTTGTTTATTTTGTACGAATAATGATGTAATTAATATGGGTGTCTAGCTATTTTTTTTATTTAATTTATTTTCTGCATGTTCTTGTATTTATTGGAGTTCTCAAATAATGTATTCTATTTCTAAAATCAAAGATTAGGAAGAAATCTAATGCATGTTTAGGGAACAAATCTCATTTAGAAAATGATTTTTGACCATATTGTAATAAAATAAGCTAATTTATGAATTTCGAACGTTAGCGAAGTCTTCGACTAGATTCATTTGAATTACAAAAGTATTAACGTGGCGCATAAGATTTCTAAATACTACGTCATAAATATATGGTTTTGATCTTATTGTGGTAAAATATATGTTAATGTCAATTTATAGGATTGATCGATCAATCTGGAAAAATCCCTTGAATTTCGTACGTTTCGCAAAGTCTTCCACTAGACCCATTTTGATTTGATTGGTGGAACATTATATGGGAACACACAAATGGAACAGGTGATCTCATACCCAAAATTTAACCTTAGCTAGATGATCGTCAAGTGGTTGAATTTAATTACAACTTTGTGTAACTTTAAATTCCGTAATGTTGGGCTTGAGGTTCTTTTTTTTTTTCTTTGTTTTTCATCTCAAAAAAGTAAAAGGCTCGCTCCTATAAAAGGAATGTACCTCTAGGTTAAATACACTAGTAGAAAATTAATAGTTAATTTTAGAAAAAAGAAATTCAAGCGAGAGTTTAGATTTGGAGGAATAATTACTTCTTTGGTAGTCATTTTGGGTATATGTGAAAGTAGAAAAATTATACAATTCTAATTAATCGCATTGTGGGTTTTCTACGATCTTATTGTCTCGGTGGTTTTTTAACTGATATGATTTCTACTCGTTAAATTTTTTTTGTTTTTGTCTGGCGTTGAACTGAGCGGTCGACATTATTTTTTTTGTTTTTATCTATATTGTATTAAACTATCAAAATCCAATGCAAGATGAGCTCTTCTAAACTTCTATGAGGTATTTATTTGATTTTAACGAGGTATTTATTTGATTTTAACGAGGTATTTATAGTTACAACGACCTAAATTTTTAGTCCATTATATACTAATTTATGAGGGCGTTGTAATAAAAATATTAATTGTGATTAATATTATATTAAGATTATTTTATTATAATTATACTTATCTTAAGATTATAATGATAATATAGCTTATAATAATAAAGAGAGAGAGATTAGAGAGAGATTAAGTATTTCAATACTTGGTGTGTTTTATAATGAACTCTAATCACCTATTTATACTACTAATAATTCACTATTACAACTAATCACATTAATTACAATTATACACCTCACATTAAAATACAAACTTTTCAATTAAACACCTCATCTTATCATCTTATCATCTCATCAACATTTAATACAATACTTCCAAATAATCAATCATTTAACTAATATTATTATTTAAAACATCCACATTAATATTATTTCATAATACTCCCCCTTGGATGTTTTCAAAGAATATACCTCGTTAAAACCTTATTAGGAAAAACCCAATGGGATAAAAACCTAATGAATGAAAAAGAGTACATGATTCTTTTAGATACGCTTTCGATTGTTGCCTCATTAAAAACCTTACTGGGAAAACCACGTGGGAAAAACCTCAGTGAAGGGAAAAAGAGTGCAACGCGTATTTACTCCCCCTGATGATGACATAATTTAAGATCTCGAAGTTTTCGAACTCCAATTGAATATACCAATCTTTTGAAAATTATTGGGGGAAGTGCTTTCGTGAATAAATCTGCAAGATTTTCACTTGATCGCACTTGTTGTACATCAATATCACCATTTTTCTCTAAATCATGTGTAAAGAAAAATTTTGGTGAAATATGCTTTGTTCTATCTCCCTTAATATATCCTTCCTTTAATTGGGCAATGCATGCAGCATTATCTTCATATAAAATCGTAGGAAGTAACTTTTTCGATACTAGCCCACTAGTTTGTTGTATATGCTCAATTATCGATCGCAACCAAACACATTCTCGGCTAGCTTCATGAATAGCTAAAATTTCCGCATGATTAGAAGAAGTAGCCGTTAAACTTTGTTTAACTGACCGCCATGAAATAGCAGTTCCGCCATGTGTAAATAAATAGCCCGTTTGCGATCGACCATTATGTGGGTCAGATAGAAAACCAGCATCTGCATACCCAATCAAATCTGTTTTTGATTTATTAGAATAGAACAATCCCATATCAGTTGTTCCTTGAAGGTATCGAAAAATCCGCTTAATTCCATTCCAATGTCTACGAGTCGGTGACGAACTATATCTCGCCAATAGATTCACAACGAACGCTATATCAGGTCGCGTATGACTCGTTAAATACATTAGGGCTCCAATAGCACTGAGATATGGTACTTCAAGACCAAGTAGTTCTTCATCGTTTTCGCAAGGTCTAAACGGATCTTTATTCACATCTAAAGATCGAACAATCATTGGAGTATCCAATGGATGAGCTTTATCCATATAAAATCTTTTCAATACTTTTTTCGTATAAGTCTCTTGATGTACGAATATCCCATTCTTTAAAACTCTTTTTACCGAGATCTTTCATTTCAAACTCTTTTTTCAAACAATTAACGGCTTTTGATAACTCTTCAGGAGTTCCAATTATGTTAATATCATCAACATAAACTGAAATGATGACAAATTCATTTCCAGATCTTTTCATAAATATGCACGGGCAAGTTTGATTATTTTTATATCCCTCTTTCGATAAATATTCACTTAGGCGATTATACCACATACGCCCAGATTGCTTTAATCCATAAAGCGATTTATTTAGCTTGATTGAGTACTCATTTCGGGGCCCTGAATTTTCAGGTAATTGAAATCCCTCGGGAAGTTTCATATATATATCACTATCAAGTGATCCATATAAATAAGCGGTGACAACATCCATTAGACGCATATCGAGTCCTTCACGTACTGCCAGACTAATTAAATAACGAAAAGTAGTTGCATCCACCACAGGAGAATACGTCTCCTCATAGTCAATACCAGGTCGTTGTGAAAAGCCTTTTGCAACAAGCCGTGCTTTGTATCTCACAATTTCACCGTTTTCATTTCTCTTTCTAATGAAAACCCATTTATATCCAACCGGCTTTACATTTTCTGGTATGCGGACTACAGGTCCGAAAACTTTTCGTTTCTCAAGTGATTTTAATTCTGCCTCGATTGCATCTTTCCATTTTGGCCAATCATTTCTTTGTCTGCATTCTTTTACAGACCCTGGTTCATGATCCTCATTCTCATTTATCTCATTCATTTCATGTAGCGCTACGTTAAATGAGAATTTATTGTCAACGTTGACTTTTTCTCGGTTCCATCTAATTCCATTTTGGGCATAGTTTATCGAGATCTCTTCATTATCATTATTTTCATAAATTTCAGGTACCTGATTTTCATTATCATAATCATTAATGCCCATTGACTCTTCTGGAGTCGATAAATCCCCGACTGGACCATTCTTATTATTTGCTCCTTTTCTTTTTCGAGGATTTTTATCTTTGGAACTCAATGGCCTACCACGTTTTAGTTGTGGCTTAGGCTCGATCATTATATGTTCTCCAGGAACATTAACTTTTGCAGGAGCATTAACAGCTGGTATATGTGACTTAGTCACTCTTTTAAGGTCAGTAAAGCTATCTGGCAGTTGATTAGCTAATCCTTGTAAATGAATTATCTTTTGAACTTCTAGTTCACATTCTTTCGTTCGAGGATCATAATGATTTAGAAATAATTCATTCCAACTAATACTCATTTCCAGCTGTTTCTTTTCTCCCCCTAATGTCGGAAAATTCGATTCATCGAAATGACAATCGGCAAATCTAGCCGTAAATAAATCTCCAGTTAGAGGTTCTAAATATTTTATTATCGATGGAGATTCAAATCCGACATATATTCCCAACCTCCTTTGAGGTCCCATCTTAGTGCGTTGTGGTGGAGCAATTGGAACATATACCGCACATCCAAAAATTCTCAGATGAGAAATATTTGGTTCCTGACCATAAACCATTTGTATCGGGGAGATATCGTTATAACTTGTTGGCCTGATGCGGATTAGTGCCGCTGCATGTAATATAGCATGTCCCCAACAAGATGAATGAAGTTTCGACTTCATTAATAATGATCTTGCAATTAATTGCAGCCTTTTAATCAACGATTCTGCAAGACCGTTTTGCGTATGTACATGTGGCACGGGGTGCTCAACATCAATTCCAATAGACATGCAATATTCATTAAATGCCTTGGAAGTAAATTCACCAGCATTATCAAGGCGTATTTTCTTTATTGGAAAGTCCGGAAAATGTGCTCTTAATCGAATCAACTGAGCAAGCAATCTCGCAAAAGCTACATTCCGTGTTGATAACAAACACACATGAGACCATCTAGTTGATGCATCAATCAATACCATGAAATATCTAAATGGTCCACACGATGGATGTATCGGTCCACAAATATCACCTTGTATACGCTCCAAAAATCTTATGGATTCATTCTTTATTTTTACTGGTGATGGACGAATAATCAACTTCCCTTTAGAGCAAGCAGCACATGATAATTCATTAGATTGAAGAATCTTCTGGTTCTTCATTAAATGTCCACGTGAATTTTGAATTATTCTCCGCATCATAATTGAACCGGGATGGCCTAACCGGTCATGCCAAACAACAAATGTATTATCATTAGTAAACTTCTGGTTTACGATAGCATGCGATTCAATTGTTTTAACATACGTATAATACAATCCAGAGTCAAATGAATGTAATATTTCAACAACTCGTTTATCATTCGAAACCACTTTTGTAATGTGCAAATATTCAATATTTCTCTTTTCTGCAGTCTCAATGTGATATCCATTATGTCGAATAGCTTTAAAGCTCAATAAATTTCTTTGAGACTTAGGAGAATATAAGGCATTATCAATTATTAGCCTTGTCCCTCTGGGCAGTATAATATTGGCTCTTCGGAGCCCTCAATTATATTTGTGCTACCCGATATAGTGATAACACTTGTTTCTTTCATTTCAAGATGGGAGAAATATTTTCTTATTTCTTAGAATCGTATTAGTCGTTGCACAATCTGCAAGACATAACTCCCCATTGCACATGCTTGTATCCATTGAATTGATAAATATATAATAACTAGAATTATTAAATAAATAAGCGTCAAAATAAAATTATATATATAAAGATAAAATAATAAATAAATAATGCTTAAATAAAATTTATAACGACACTTCAGTTTTCTTTATTTGGATCTTTAACAAAAACCAAAATATTCAAATGAGCATAGGATCTAGCACCAATTTTCTGAAATATCGTAATCTTGAGCAAAATTTAATTTCATCGACATTTCACTTTTAATTGCTCTTTATAAAGATCAACGGGATCTTTGGGTGCGAATAATAACCAACGATAATATATAATAATCTTTTTATTGCTCAATACATCTTTCTCAATCATATACTAGTTCTCCACTTCGGGGGAAATATTAATAATAACCACGGTAAATATAATGTTCACGACCACTTTTATTGTTTGCGCATACATTCACTTCAGGGAATGCAACATAATCATTTAGTCGGACTAATGTTTTTCATTCATCCATCATAATATTTTCTGATCATTTTCTCACGATATTTATTCGTATTATATCCGATGGACTGAACGTGGTGAATGCTTTATAATATACCGAAGTAATTGCGTAAATCACTAGCAAGTATAAAATCGAGAGTGATAAATCAAAGTTTGTCAAATTCAATATATTGATATCATAAAAATAAAATCATCATTAAAATATTAAAAGGAAAAATTATAATTAATATTCTTTTATATCTTCTTTTGTAAAAGTTCTAATGAAAAACGATATCCACATCCAAATAACTGTCGCCGTAATAATAATCATAAGTAATAGATCAAACATCGGACAAAGCGTCATCGTTCAAAATAAATATATTTCAGTAATTATAATATTAAAGAAAAATTATAATTAATAAGTATATTTTAAAAACATTGGTAAAAACATTATCCACATAGCCATAAGAATCACCGTAAATAAAGTAAGCAACAGAAGATCCATCTTTGTATAAAACGACGTGATTCTATAAGATGAATAAGAACATAATAATCAGATAACATATAAATCAATGATAAAATATATGTATAGTTTCATAAAATGCGTTCTTTATTATTTCATAATTATTATCCAAGCTCGGGTAAGATTGTGGTAATAAAATTTGTCCATTGTCCAAAATCTGTTCGATCCAATAATAACTTCAAAATTGCTCAATAAATAAATTAATAATATGCCGCTACTGAGGTGGGGATAACCACAAGACCTCGTGGGCTTTTAGTGTTGTGTACGTGAATATATAAAAATAAATAAATCGTAAATAAAAATTCCACATACCACCACGGGGTATGGAAATCTGGACCTCTCGTCACTTATAGTGAAAGATATTCCGCGAAACCACTCGGGTATTGGCGTTTAGTTATAAAACTTTTAAAATATACTTTTATAATATATATTTTTAAATTAATCACAATTAATATATGATTAGTATAAATTAAATATTAAATTACCGTACCTCGACTAAACTCGTACGAGATCTTCGACGGAGGTTGATCTTGACGACGGAGAGCGGTCGTGCTGATAACGTGTTATAAAAATATTAATTGTGATTAATATTATATTAAGATTATTTTATTATAATTATACTTATATTAAGATTATAATGATAATATAGCTTATAATAATAAAGAGAGAGAGATTAGAGAGAGATTAAGTATTTCAATACTTGGTGTGTTTTACAATGAACTCTAATCACCTATTTATACTACTAATAATTCACTATTACAACTAATCACATTAATTACAATTATACACCTCACACTAAAATACAAACTTTTCAATTAAACACCTCATCTTATCATCTTATCATCTCATCAACATTTAATACAATACTTCCAAATAATCAATCATTTAACTAATATTATTATTTAAAACATCCACATTAATATTATTTCATAATAGGCGTATTATTATTAAATATTATATATTTACTTATATAGTAGGAGCTTTAATTATAGTATTATAGAAAAAAAAAAGTTTTAAAAAGAGCTCTCTTTATCTCTCACTCTCTCGTTAAAAGATCTATTAATCTCCACCACATAATATTAGATAATAATCAAATGTATATCACTATTGCACTACCCACGAAATTAAATCTTCCATGGCAAAGATATTATGTAATGTATCTTTATTATATCTTTTTTCCAAAAGTTCTATAGTGCTTCTCACATAAACACTCACATAGAGATTCAATCAAAGAACCTCAAAATATCAGGGGGGGGGAAAAAAAAAAAACATATACAAACGGCTACTTTTAGTTTAGACAACCACCACACACTAACGCATCAAAGCCACGGCAGCTTCTTGCACCAAGGGCTGAGTGACGTGGACGAAATGCTCCGCCTCGCGCTCGACTTGTTCCCAGCACTTGTCGACGTTCTTCCCTTCCTTCATCTTCTTCACGAACCCCACGAACCTCCGCCAGTTGTCCGGCTGGAAAAGGTCGGGGTTCATCCTCAGGTACGTAAAAGCGCACATCTCCCTATTGCCGGAATTCTCATCCACGTCCAAGGCCGATGCCTTCAGTATCTGCTCGTGGGCATAGTCGTCGTACCTAGGCAGAGCATTCTCTCCGGCCAGTGGGACCCGAGCCACCTGCGCGGCGAGAGCCACCTGCCTGACGAGCTTCTCGGGGGCGCAGAGTGCGTCCTGAGGCTGCTCGTGGTCCCTCATCTCGATGCACGTGAAGTTGAACACCGCACCGTGGCGGGCCAGCATCTGGGCTATCGGGAGGTAGCCGTCCCTGAACCGTGTGTTGTAGTAGCCTGCCGTGAGCTCGGGCGCGTGGGATCGGGTCCCATAGTGCCAGTGGATCCCCGCGATCTTGACCGATATCTTGACCGGCTTCTCCCGGAATATGCTCTTGGCCGAGGATACGATTCGCTCACCGTGGTCGAGGAGCATCTGGGAGTACCACGAGAGGAAGAACTCGCCGTAGGGGCTGTTCCACCCGCCGCCTTCTTTCTTGAAGAAGTTTGTGTCTTCGGGCCAGTTGTTGTAGTGGCCCGCATCGGTCGGGCCCGTGTGCCCCCATTCGGGCTTCCCCATGGCTTCCGCGGCTGCCTTGAGGCTGCTAAGCATGTACTGCAAGGGGCAAAAAGAATAAAGATCAGAACTTTCTTACAAAACTCCTAATGAGACAGTGCAATAAGCTTGTAAAACATAAGCACCTTGTCGTAACACTGAAAAGCTCCAATCCCGGGGAATTTCCACGTCCCATTTTGCTCGGGGTAAGATGGGTAGCGGAGTTCGCCAGCTGGGCCCATTCCGACTTGGATTTCCTACACACGGGGCAACATATTATAGACGGAGGAAAACAATGCCAAGAAATTTCGACTAGGCATTGATTTGAACCGAAGTATAGTCTTACCACAACGGTGTCTCCTAGGAGATGGTCGAAGGTGTCGCGAAAGGCTCGCATGAAATCGGAGTAACATTGGACCGGCGTTCTGCCCTTAAGGACGGGGAGGTTATCGCAGCCAAGCGATATGTATTCGTAGTTTCTACGCCCCCACTGGTCCGTGTATGCGAGGTTGGGATCTTTGTCGATCTCTTCTACGGCCCATTTCGGCAGGGGAATACTGAAAACAGCAAGAGGGGACACAGTCTAACATAGCCATCCATTTGATCTTATGAAACAACAATGAGATATGGCATAGCCCAGAAGGTCAAAATCTCATCTTTTTTGGAGGTAATAAAAACTTGATTAAATTATTACAAGGCAATTCAAGAACCCTCCCTTGATCCAAGGAGTGGACGCAGATCTCAAAGTCTAATACTAATTTATCAAGAAGAAGATTCAAAGGACAAAAGATGGGATTTTTGCAACATAAAAAGATAAAACACTTACGTGCAAGAATCTCCAACGTTACCACCACACTGATGGAAGGACATAACGGCTTGAACTTTCAGTCCATGCTTTTTCGCCATCTCCAAGAGCTCAGCATAACCTCCCCAGTCATACTTCCCCGGCGCATCACACTCCACAAGACCCCACCAAACGTCCATCATTATCCCTTCGACGCCGGCGCTTTTCAAGGCCATCATACTAGCGTTCATCGCCTTCTTGCGGTTCACAGTGTGCTGCCACGTCACGCTGTCCAGAGGCATCATTACGTACACTGGGACGCCTTTCTTGCTCTCAACGCCGGAGGGATTGGCTCCGGCGATGTGGAGCTCTTCTCTGCTGATGACGAGTAGTTGAAATAGTTAGTAGTCGATGAGAAGAGAAGCTATATTTTGTAAAAGGTGTAATTTTTCTAGGAAAAGTAATCATCCTAAAAGTATATTCATTCGTGAATGTTTTTCTTTTGTTTTTTCCTGAATCTGATTAAGAATCATCTGCTAATACCAACGTTTATTACAAATCTGACAATCCTAAGATAAAGGGTCGAGAAAAGGGAGAAATTTTCATCACCTTCTGAGGTCATCCGACGCCATCAGGGCCTGCGCAGCGGCGGAAACTGGGCTCATAGGAGGCGACGGCGCGGGGGACACCCGCGTATCGGCCTCCTTGCTCACCGACACGCGGAGGCTCGCCGAAACGGGAGGTCTCCATACGGCGGCGGTGGACGGAGGATCACCCGATGCCGACGAGGAGGACGTCGTCAGCGGCGCACCTGCTATCGCTCCAATCTGGTGAGGCAAGCTCATCGCCATGACACAATATATAATACTCTCCGACTATACAGAAAGAAAGAAAAAAACGCTGAACTTTTTCTTACAAGAAGCAGAAGCTGATCAAGAACTGAATCAGATAAAATATACGAGGTTGAAAAGTGGGGTGGGATATTATATAGACGATCTTGTGGTGGTGCGGTGGTGGCGAAGATAAGACGACACGCACGTGGCAGCGGACACGTGGCGGAAGATGGGAGGTAGAAGATGGGGGAGATTCAATTCCAATAATGCGACGAAATGCCAGCCAAGTTGTCGTTCCAAACTCGACCAAGATCACAACTTTTGCAACTGTTGAGGTTCGCCCAACGATCAATCTCGTGAATCTGATCATAAAAATCGTAAAATTTTCAGTAGAAACGAAGCAATTATTTTTTTATTTATTTATGGATTAAAAATATATATATATATTTGATCTTAAAGAAAAGGAGGAGACGGGCGGTATGGAATCATCTGTGCCAATTTGATGTTCCACCACTGAGCTGTTGACACATGTTCATCCCATTATACCAACCACCACATGTTTAAATAAGATGGACACGTGTCAACACGTTACTGGTGGAACAGGAACATATAACATATTATGGGCACAGATGAATCAATCTATGGGCGGGTCGGGTTCGGGTCACGTGAAGGGACACGTGGTGGAAGATGAGTGGTTGGGCTCGCAAGGAGGTGTTTGGCGTTTTTTGTTTTTTGAGTTTCTACGGCTGTTTTTGAGTCCACGAATTTGCGTGTTTTTCCGTTTCAAGACAAACAGCGTCGGTAATGATGTGAGACGTGATGTCAGCATTTACCACGACATTAAAACATGGGTCGGTTGTTTCTAAATGGGCCTACGCCTACCCCAAATTACCCAATTACCATATTAAGGCCCAAATTGTGGTAATTCATTAGGCCCCGAAAATCGAAATTACTCAACATTTAATGATGCCTTCTTGATAAATATTTAACTTTATTTTGGTAGAAAATAAATTTGCAAAAATAAAAAATTATACAGGAAAGTGCTAGTTTTTATATTATATGAATAGGCAGCTGAAATTAGAGTTTGTCACTTACCTACTAATAATGAGGTTGAAATTCAATTTAGTTGGAGCATGGGACTATATCAGCTTGTGTGGTGATTCATACAGTGATTCATACACCCTAAAAGTTGAAAAATGAAATGATAAATACAAAGACACATTGATCAATAGAATTAATCTTAATAAAGTTGAGTTTGTCTCATAGTTGACAATGAGATTTAGATTTGATTCAAAATAAATTTAGTTGGAGCATCAGACTATGATGACAGTATGTGAAAATATCTTATATCGATTAAAAATTAGTATAATGCAAAAAAAAAAAAATGTAATATCATATTGTAGACCATTGAACTTATATTTTATTACAATAGCAGGTAATATAGGTCAATTTACTTGGTTAAAAAACAATTGACTTCTTTTGAATTTGCTAAATCAGCAAAATAATAATAATAATAATAATAATAATAACAATAATAATAATAATAATAATGCAGTAAAGTGCTAATTTTTATTATATGAATACTCGTTTATAAATAAAATAATTTCCAATATGATTAATAGAAAGTAATCTTCTGTTAAAATAGGTCAATTTTCTTGGTCAGAAAGAATTATCAGCAATTAAATCATATAACGTACGTAATACGAACCACAAATTACAACTTTTGATTTTCCAAATAAGTTTATAAATTCAAGAAAGTAAAACCCCTAAAAAAAAAACAAAAGGGCAACAAAGTCATATCAACGACGCCTTGCTGCAACTCAATCAATATGCAAATCATTCTCCGATAGATAGCCGGGAATTCTCAGGCAGCGCAGCGCCGCGCCTCCAAGTTCGCAACGCAGCTTTTACTTTCCCAATTTGCCCTCAACCTCGACATTTCATTCTTTGCATCTCCCGCGATATACGTCCAAATCCAGGGGTATTGTTGGGAAATCATATTCTGCCTCGTCTTGCCGTAGCTCGCAGCTCACCTCGAACCCTCCATGTCTGAAATGATTTGAATCTTGTTGGATCGAATAATCTCGTAAGATTGTTGCGTATTGAATAGAGATCTTGGATTGTTATGAAAGTATGAGCTCGTCGACAATTTGGCCGGAGAATTCCGCCGCTGCTTCACCACGGGAGTCAAATTTGAGGCAAAGGTGGGATTTTTATTTCCAATTTCAACTCCGTATGGAATTCGATTGTGTTAGCTTATGGGTTCTGTTCAATCGGTGGTCCATTTGATTTGCCTTGTCAAAACTGACTAGGAGGATTTAAGTGGTTCATTTTGGATATGATAATGTTTGATTTGCATGTTTATGTTGAATAAGATTCATGGACTTTTTGCTAGTGTTGCTGTTGCCGTTGGTAAGGAATTCATTTTGGCGTTGGGCCTGAATAGAAATTTCACGTACTGACCTTTACCTGCGTTAGACATTTTTTAAGTTGTATGGATCAGTTTTACTTTATGTTGCTTGCGTTGGGCTTTCCACCGTTTGCTTCTCTAGTTGCGGAAAATTGAATATGAGTTAATTCCCTTGAGCAGTTGAAGATGGGAGGGTCTTTTTTGTTATAGCTGTGGGAATTCGGGAATCGTGATTTATTGCTGAAAATTTTCGAAATTTCCCTTTTGTCGATTCATTCCAAAGTGATCTTCTTATACGTGGCGTCGACTAGATGCAAACCTGCCTTGATTGGGTTTGTATTTCACACAGTTCATTGTTTTGCTTGTATTTTGACCCTTATAACTTTTCGTTTCGCCTCACTAGTTTGGCTCGCCTTGAAGATGGATATTATATACCTGGGACTGTAAACTTCCAACTCCTACAGTTTGTTGCTTATATTGTGCGTTTTTCACGCTTACCTTATGTTTTGCTCTTATCTGATTGTATATGATTTGATGGTTCTGTCTCATTTTTTATGATCGATATACATTCCCAAGTTATCAAAGTAAATAATTTAGAAGCTTCTTAGGCATTGCATTCGATTTGGTTTGACATGTAAATCTCCGTTTGTAGAAATGTCTTTATACTGTTAGCTCAAAGGGAGATTTCTCCCCAAACAAAGCGATCTCCCAGGAGATTTTGGGGCAAGGCGTCCAGTCGTGTCACTGATTCCTTGGTAATGAAAAGAGAATCTGCAAATGATGTGAGACAAGAACTTAGATCATGGTATTTTGCACCTCTTCATTTATGTGGTTATTAACGGTTGCCCTTTAATGATATGAAAGACTGTTGCTTACAAAAGTTCTCTGAACTACAGGGCTGAGGCAGAGTCGTTTCTCTATCTGTCAGCCAAGTATTGCCCATTGTTGCCTCCGCCCAGGTCAACCATTGCAGCAGCCTTTAGTCCAGATGGAAAGACACTTGCATCGACTCAGTAAGTCACTTCGCTTTGTGTGTGTGTGTGTGTGTGTTTGTAATTTTATGTCTTTTTTGGATGTATTATTATATGTATATTATGCGATTTTGGTACCTTACGAGTCCTACAATGGCAGTGGAGATCATACTGTTAAGATAATCGACTGTCCAACTGGAAAATGCTTGAAGGTGCTCAGCGGTCACCGGAGAACACCTTGGGTGGTAAGTCATCGTCTTCTTCGTTAGCAAACATTTACAAGAGTGTGCCTACAATAATCAACGACAGTTCTTTGTTTAATATGTTAGTTAATTCATATTTTTTTGTGTGACTATAAAATCAAAAAGTTTTTGCTTTTTTACGGTTTTTAAATTTAATGCTGGGACTTCTTCAGGTTAGGTTCCATCCACTTCGGCCTGACTTTCTAGCCAGTGGAAGTTTAGACCATGAAGTGCGCCTATGGGATGCAAAAACTGCAGAGTGTATAGGATCGCGCGATTTTTGTAAATACTCAACACGTTCATATACACTATTTGTTCATTTATTCTCACCTTTCTTGACTAGTTAAGGTCTTTTACAATGCAGACCGTCCCATTGCTTCGCTCGCCTTCAATTCCCTTGGAGAAATATTGGCCGTTGCATCCGGACACAAGGTCATTATGTAAATTCAGACAAACGTGTCTATTCAGAAATATTTCAGAAACCCCTCGTTTTCTCAACTTTTCTCACGTGGCAGCTCTACATATGGCACTACAGCAGAGGAGGAGAGGCTTCTTCGCCTACAATGATACTAAAAACCCGCCGTTCCCTTCGCGCAGTTCATTTCCTCCCAAATGGTGCTCCTTTCCTTTTAACCGCTGAGGTACAGCTTCAAAATTTAGTACAATGTAACTCCCTTACCATGTCAGTTTTCTTACTGTATATCTCTCTTTTCAGGTCAATGATCTTGACTATTCAGACCCTTCGATGTTGACCGCGACCTCCAATGGTTATTTGCACTACCCGCCCCCTACTATATACGTCGCCGATGAACACTCCACATCGGGAGATGAGCCACTGATATCTTCAATCTGGCCTTCGCTTGGAACTAACCCTGATGTTCCACAACAGGGGAGGGATTCATCCACATCTGTCCGGCTTCTTACATACTCAACTCCCTCTGGTCAGTACGAGCTCGTCCTGTCTCCCATTCGATCTCCAGCACGAGAAGAAGGGCAAGGCAATTCGATGGAAACAGATGCAACAGCTGAAGAGAGAGGAAGTAATCAGTATTTCCCGTTTGCTGATACGGCCAATTGGGAGGTACCGTTCTTACAGGGATGGCTGATTGGTCAGAGCCAAGCTAGCCAACGCGGAGGACAGTCGCAAAACGAGAGTTTGAATTCGATGGGAATTCCTTCATCAAGAATTTCAGGCAGGTCTACTGCTACTACAAGGCACCATGGATCTCCACGCCCGAGAACAAGAGCAGGGGTCGAGTCCGGTGATAATACGGCTGTTAACAGCGTCCCGCCGGAGCCGAACGATTCTCAGCCTTCCATGAGCCAGGTCCAAGCCGAGTTAGCCACGTCGCTGGCTGCAGCTGCGGCTGCCGAGCTGCCCTGCACGGTGAGGCTCAGGATATGGTCTCATGATGTGAAAAATCCATGTACACCTCTTGACACTGAAGAGCAATGCCGTTTAAATATTCCCCATGCCGTGCTCTGTAGGTATGTTGAATTAACTTAGTGTTTGGAATGTAAAATGAAAAGTATGGAGGTATTTTTTATGACATCATAGTCATCGACAGTGAAATGGGTGCACATATTTCACCGTGTGGGAGGTTCTTAGCGGTTTGTGTGGCGTGTATAATGCCGAACAATGACGCTGATCAGGGGCTCAATCCTCGGGCCCCGCATGATTTTAACGGTATGTCATCTTCTCCGACTAGGCATCCCATAGCATCCCACCCGGTCATCTATGAACTAAGGATATATTCTCTAGAGGAGGCCACGTGAGTACTATAAAATTTTATGCTCGTCAGTTTACTTGCCATTGCCATCATGTTTTCATGAATTCTTACCTAAAACTTTCTCTCAACTTTGTTTCCTGTAGATTTGGCTCTGTCCTAGCCTCTCGCCCCATAAGAGCTGCTCACTGTTTGACGTCAATACAGGTTCGTGTCAATCTTAGATTCGAGGCATAAAAGCAACAGACATTTAGTTCGCTCGTAAATTTTCGAGAATATTTCGCAGTTCTCTCCTACCTCGGATCATCTGTTACTAGCTTACGGTCGGCGCCACAGTTCACTTCTCAAAAGTGTTTTAATCGATGGAGATTCAACAGTTCATATTTACACGATTTTGGAGGTTAGGAGTCTGCATTAATCTTTATCTGCTTATTTCGAACACACAGCATCATTTATACTCGTACCTACTGATTGCTAATTAAGTCAAATTCTTTTACTTCAAAGCTTCATTCTCTCCACGTGCGTTTCTGTTGTTTTGGTGCAGATCTATAGAGTTTCCGATATGGAGCTTGTCAGAGTTCTTCCGAGTGCTGAAGACGAGGTTAATGTAGCTTGCTTCCATCCTTCAGTCGGAGGTGGTTTTTTATACGGAACCAAGGTCAGCGGCAAGCTTTCAATATATGTAATAACTACCCCCTTACATTAGGTTTATATAATCTCAACTATTCTTACAGGAAGGGAAGCTTAGAATTCTCCAATGCAATGTGTCAGAAGGCTTTAAACACGAGGAAGACTCTGCCCCTGAGAATGTCTTGTATGAGGTAGGTATTGCGTTACCGTTATATCTGTTGAAGGAATTGAGACAAGGTTCAGTTAAGTCTTGGCTACTGTCTTTCTTTCCTAGGTTTGATGACTTCTGTGGCGTATGCCGAATGACGAGTATGACCCTGAGGGAGGAGCAAATGTATAAATTCGACTCAGCGGAAATAACGGGATTTTACTTCTTTGACGGTCAGCTCGACGCAAGATGTGTACGGTTCACGTCGACTCACTGCTGCACCCATATAGAACGACGATGTTCGATACAGTTGATCTGATCAGACACTGACTTAACTTTTTTTTTTTCGGGATTTATAATATCAATGAAAAAAACTGATTACTTATGGCCTTTTTTTCCAGCATGAATGAGCTTTGTTGCTGTTTTAGTACATTAGTTTTTACTGTGAATGATGAGTTTTTACACTTATTTTCTTGCCTCGTGGTGTGGCTTTCACGGCTTGACCGTTTTTATTGCAAACAATTTCCTTAATTAAAACACTATGGAGGTTTTGTTGGAATTCTTGGCTGCTATGATCATGCTATACCATTTTCCAAATTTAATTATATAAAAATGGCAGTTCATTGCAAATATTATTGGAATAAAATAACAAATAAGGAAACAGAGAATCGATTTGAAGTTTTTTTCCTACTAAAAATTCCACGTAAATATCTGTAATCTTTGCAACTGAATCTCCTAAAAAATATATAACAAATATACACAAACGTCTCTGAAAAATAATGGCAAATATCTTCCATAAAAGATTTTCCTTCCATACATAGATTCCCCTCGCCAAGTCATCTATATATATTATATACAAACTCATATGGCATAGCGTTCCAAACAGAAAGAAAAAGAAAAACGAATCAAAAAGCTATATATGTCTTCTTCTCTATTCCTCGTCAAGCCTGTCCAAGTGGACGAAGAAAACACCAACCAACTCAGTTTCTTCAGCCTAAAAAGCAAAGAAACGCACACAGTAAGCACACACACGGACCTGCGAAGCAGACGGTGCATCGGCTCTTCCCGCGGGTGGCTCGCCTTTACCGACGAAGACAATGCAAACCCTTTCCTCCTCAACCCCTTCGACAAAACCCTAATAACCCTACCGAGCTTTTCACCACCAAGTCGCACTTCGTCCGGCGCTGTTACCATCGATAAACTCATCCTATCCGCGGATCCTCGCTCGACAAACGACAAGAACTTCGTCGCCGTTGTGATGTACACCTCCTTGATTGACAGAAAGCTCGCCTTCCACGTCCACGGAGCGAGTCGCTGGTTCTTCCCTCCGCCAAAAGGAGGCAACTTGGGCACGTACGATGATATCGTCTGCAGCAACGACGACGCCCTTCTTGCCCTAGGCCCAGGGCCCAAGATTCAATCATGGGACTTGAAGAGGCTCGTGCCTACGAGGGTCGTCGGGCTACGAGGTTCTTGGTCTGAAGGCCGTGAGAGGTTCGATTCTGAGCTATACTCCGGGCAGTGGTACTTGGCCGCGTCGCCATTGTCTGGACGCATGTTCGTCGTCAAGAGGTACGTCGGAGAGTTCGTGAGGTACGACGGGGAGGTCGTGCGGGAGGGGGACACGCTGACGGACCACTGCTCGGCGCCGTTGATCTGTCCGTACAGGACCGTTTTCTTTCATGCATACAAGGTCGATCTCGTCGATGGCTGCACCGAGGGAGTTTTGATTAGGGCGGCCGAATCTGATACGAATGGACTAGCTTTGTTTGTGGGCAGCAACGAGTCTATGATCCTTTCGACGGAGACGAACAAGGAGCTGAAGGGAAATCGGATATACTTCACGGACGATTACTTTGAACGAATGGACGAAGATTACTGCTACGGAGGGCATGACATGGGGGTTTTCGACTTGAAGGAGGGCAAGGTTGAGGATGTAATGGAGGATCAAGGAGATAGAATCATGCCACCACCTTTCTGGATTACTAAAACCTTGGACTGAGTTGTCTGTAGTAGATGGCAACTGATATTTTAGTACGATATCTTCTGTTATCTATCATACAAGTAAACTTTTGGGCTTTCATTTGTATCGAAGTAAAGCATTATTATTCTTTATTGCAACCCAAACATTGTCTTATTGTTTGAGCGTGTTCCTAACAATTAGGGGTGGCAAATTCCCCCCCTCGGGACCCGATGTTATTGGGATGGGGAATCCCCGGTCAAAACGGGGATGGGGAGTTGACGGTGATTCCCCGTCGGTGAAAATGCGGGGATGGTATTGATGTTCCCCACCCATTCCCGACCCCGAACCCGACCCCGTTTGAGTGAAACGGTGATTCCCCGTTCCCTGATTATATTTATTAATAAATAATATAAAATAATACATTTGAACAAATGATTTTTAATGATTAGTATTTTTCTTTTAAATTTTCATATCGTTTTTACAAAAAATAAAACTAAAACAAAAAGTAACTCTAAATTAAACATAACAAATACACAAACACAATCGTTTACTGTAACGATTGATTATTTAAAAAAATAAAATTAAAACAAAACTCAACCCTAAAAAAATATATATAGTCGTAATTTATCGTAATTTCTTTTATCGTGAATGTTTCGTTGTTTTTATTGTCGGCTTTGTTGATGTTACTTAATTTATTTATTTACTGCAAAAAAAAATTGTTGGATATATATGAAAATGGAGAACCCGAATCCCCACGGGGAATCCAATCCCCGAACGGTGATTCCCCGTCCCCGAACCCGCCCATTGCCACCCCTAATAACAATTCTCTGACCCGTGTTAGAATACCGACTATTTGGGTCCCATGAGATCTTCCAATTAAAGAAGATAAAAATATTTATTTAGACCAAAACAAAGGCATCATAATCAGCTGGAACACTCTTCAAAGCTCTCTATCGTTCCAAATAAACCCCAAGACTCAAAGAATCCGCCCGACATCGATTGATATGTATGAACATTTCCGTAGGGTTGCTGCTTGCCTTAAGCTTCTAGATCCATCTCTTCGTATGGAAGTATAAATTCCCATGAAAGAAAAGGTATTCTTGCTTGACTGTAACTCTGAGAACCTCGCCAGATTCTAAAGATTGATCCTTTGAGTGGGTTAGGTTCTCTCATTCCTCTGTTTCGCAGAAATGTCTGCTTCGTTGAATTCCATCAGAAGCCTTTCACATCCAGCTAACCACAGATGCAAATACCCCCTTGAACAGAGATGTTTATCTCCTCAGAGGTCCAAAATCCATTGTTCGCAAGCGAAGAATCCGAAGAATTATGCTGCGAAAGGTTTCAAAGGACACAATCCACCCTTACTGAGCCCGGCGATCGCCGCCCCAGGTGGCGAGGTGCCTGTGATTGGTACCAAGTCCGATAAAAAACACATCTTTGGCAAAACGAAGGAATTTCCGCAGGTGGAAAATCAAGAGATGGTTGTTTTGTGTGGGCTGGGTTACTATGTGAATGGGTTTAGAGGCTTTCCATGGTTGGCTCTGAATTTTCACATGGCGCACAGTTTGAATATGCATCCATCTACCTTGCAGCTTGTGCAGAATTTGGGCAATTTGCCTATGGTTGCTAAACCTTTGTATGGGATTTTGTCAGACTCGTTGTACATCGGTGGTGCTCATAGGATACCTTATATCTCCATAGGAGGTAAGAAAATCATAAAGCTTTATGTCCATCCTTGCACTCTTTATATTCAGACATTGTGCTCAACGTTTTTGGTATGAAAAGATTAGTTTAGATGAGATGTTCCTTGCTGGACTGAAAAGATTAGTAGGTACCTTATATCTCCATAGGAGGTAAGAAAATCATAAAGCTTTATGTCCATCTTTGCACTCTTTATATTCAGACATTGTGCTCAACGTTTGTGGTGAAAAGATTAGTTTAGATGAGATGTTCCGTGCTGGTCTGAAACGATTACTTTGTTGCTCATAGGATACCTTATATTCTTTGCTTTTAATCAATCTGAAGCATCAATCTCTTCAGTTCTATTGCAGGCACTGTCTTGGGGATCAATGGCCTTGATCCCAACAGCCACCGAGGCCCGTGTGGCTCTAATGGCATGCGTTCTTTTGACTAACCTCGGCGCGTCTATATCCGAAGTTGCAATGGACGCTCTCGTCGCAGAGTACGGCCAGAAGAAGAAGATACACGGCCTTCAATATTACGCCTATATGGCGTCTGCACTTGGCGGGGTCGTAGGGAACTTACTCGGTGGCTTTTTCTTGCTCAGAACTCAGCAAACCAAATCGATGTTCCTTGCCTTTGCAGCTATACTCTCACTTCATCTCACCGTATCCTTAAGAACGAAAGAGGAATCTCTTGGTCTTCCTCAGCCATCGAACTACACACTGATGAGGAAATCAATTCCTCAGACTATAAGAAGGCAGTACGCCGATCTTATGCTGGCAATTAAAGATGACCGTGTTTCACTTCCTCTTTTCTGGGCTGTTTCGTCGATTGTACTAACTCCAATACTATCGGGTTCCATTTTCTGCTACCAGACACAGTGCCTCGGCCTCGACCCGTGGATCATAGGAATGTCGAAAGTGACCGGCCAGCTAATGGTTCTTACATTCTCGGTTCTTTACAATCGGTTTGGACGAACCATTCCCATGAGAAAAGTGGTCTTTACCGTCCAGCTGTTATATTCCGTCTCCCTACTCCTCGATCTTGTCCTAATTAAGCAGATAAACCTACAGCTCGGAATCTCAAACGAGGCCTTCACTCTCTGCTTCTCGGGATTGGCTGAGACCATCGCACAGTTCAAACTCTTACCATTCCACGTGCTCTTCGCAAGCTTGGCTCCGCCGGGCTGCGAGGGATCGCTTATGTCGTTCTTAGCTTCTGCCTTGTGTTTGTCGTCCATATTCAGCGGGTTCTTAGGGGTCGGCCTGGCCTCGTTTCTTGGCATTACTTCTGGCGATTACTCGAACCTTCCTCTGGGAATTGTCGTGCAGTTTTGCGCTGCTTTGTTGCCTCTCTTTTGGATCGATAGGGTGCCCATGTTGCAACTTACGCCCGAGAAGGCTAAGAAGAGAGGCGTGAGCAAAAGGGCTCGAAGAAACAGAAGAGTTGGAAGGGTGGTGTTCGATTCTACTCATAGCTATCGTCGGCGGCGAGAATCAGATTTGCAAAGGTAATAAAACATACCGTAAATAACTATGTTTCGAAGATTAAGGCGAGTTCAAGGTATCGGTCGGAGGATTTTTCGGCGAAAGTTTGAGGCTAGGCTAGAGAATAAGCTGGTGAGGGCCATTGAGTTCATCCAAATTCCATAGCGCATCGTCCCATATGTACATTTGTTTGAGGGACCTTAGCATCAAGAAATTTCATATTCTTTTTTAAAAAAATATTTAAAATTATTACCCATTAAGTTCAGGACAGAAAAATGGGCCTATTCGTTGGTCTTTAATTTAGCACGAATCGTATTCTTTTGGGCTTAAAGGATGATATTATATATATATATATATATATTAGTAGTATGAATTAGAAAAATAAAGTAAAGGCATGTGAGTAGCACGTGATTCTCTTGAAGAGTAGTTAGTTGCAAGAACATGGAACATGGGACCTAATGTTGGGTCCTGTCTGAAACTAAGTACAAACATGGGAGCCAACTAATAATGGAGCATATATCAAAATTGAATAATATGATAAAGACACATATATGTATATAATTAGTTGATATTAGGGTTGATTGATTGTTTATCAACATAATGAAGGCAAGGCGGTGGCTTGATTGATTGCTCGATCGTCACGCCAAGAATGATAAAAATTGGGTCCCATTCCTTTATTCATCTCTTCCTTTTTTTTCAGTTACAATAATGTAATTTTGAAGCTTGAAATTGAAACGTAGCCTCATTTTTTGTTTTTTTAAAAAAAATGAAAAACAATCAAATATCTAAAGAATTGTAGCAGCGTCGTGGTACGTAGTCAGGTGAAGTGGGCCCGGCACGGTGGTCCACGGCGGAGGATGAAATGAAGAGATAGATATATTGTGATACAAAAAAAATAAAAATGAAGTATTGGAGAAATCCAACTTCATCTTGTCATCTTTTGTGAGTCCCATCCCACGATATTTTATTTCACTACATTAGATTATATAAGAGAAGTCTTATGATGTTAGAAATAAGATTTCTTATTTGGACAAGAAGTTGCTTAGGTGCAACACGATTATACATCACTCCATCTTCGCCACGTGAGATGTCGTTAGAAACACCCAAAATATTTTAATTTTCTCAGTTATGAGAATGAAAAAAAATAAAATTAAATGCAATAAATCACCCTTTTTTTAAAATATTGATAACACAAGTTCACGTGGAATCACCCTATTGGGTACATGAAGAGTCTTGGAGTAAATGACGAAAATAGCCTCGACCAATGAGTTATTTTATTCTTGTAAAGTTTGGTCAATTATCACACTCCCATACACACAAATCTATAGTGGTTGTCTTTCTTTGCACAATTTGTGCTATGATATCCATCTTATATGGCATGCTTTGGTTAATAAGATTAGATTAGATCAATGATAATTAATAGACAATTATAGTAGATTAAATATTACGTTTCTTAACTTAATCCCCACCCACCCATACCAAACGTAGAAGAACAAAAAGAAATGAAAATTCAAATAAGTTTAGACTTTAGAGGAAGAAGAAAAAAAAAAAGGTAAGCATACCTAATAATGGTCCACCACCACCACTCGTATAAATACTATTACAGAAAATAAAAAAAAATAATAGTGGGCATGTAATATTGTTGACATTTTAAATACTTTTGTTCATGCATCTTTGGAAAGAAAAATGAAATATATTTCATTACACGAAATCCCCGTGATTAGAGGGCATTACACTAACAAAGCCGGTCCGAAATATGAAAATATATACAAAGAAAAAGAAAAATAAAACTTCACATCCAACCATATTAAATTACCACAATTCAAAATCTCTGCCTCGTTGAATTCAATAATAATAATAATAATAATAATAATAAATGATATCAATGTCATCACTCTTTTCTTTAATAACGCAGCTCAACAAGAACAAGGGCAATAAAGGGTGTAGTGTAATAAGGCTCCATTCTCTCTCTCTCTCTCTCTAACCTAATAAACGTTTTATCTTCTCTCTCTCTCTCTATATTCAGAGAACGAAAGAAACTCAGTAAAGAAGGAGAAAAGCATGGAGATTTTGAACCCAGCGGAGGCATGTTTCGACGAGGACTTCCTCAACTTCACCCTCGAAGGTGAGCTCATAGGCGAGGAGAACGATTCGAAAGATTCTTCTTTTTCTTCTTCTTCGTTCGAGTCCAAAGCGACGGCGTTTACCCACGAGATGAACGGAAGTTCATTCTCTGTAAGTTTCTTTTCTTGTCTTTTTTTCCGGCGAGCTTGGTCTGAGTCGCCGGCTTACTTTCCGTCGTGAGGGTAACATGGTAATTTCCAAAAAAAATGTGGGGCGTATTCGGAATTTTAAATGGACGCTGTTTTGGTGCGGGGAAAAATTCAATGCCCTTTTGGACTGAAATGACTAAACTGCTCTGACATTAATGTGCTGACGTTTTTTTCGCCATTTATTTTGACTTCATTGAAGGACCTTTTGAAAACTTATTTAATTTTGAAATTCAACTTTTGGGGGTAACTGAAATATGTCCCAACAAATCAATTTGGAAGGTAAAAGAATCTTTAATTCTCGCTTATGTACAGAAGTTGAACTCCAAGGTTTTGTAAAAATGCAATCTTTATTACATGCCAGGCTTGAAATCATAGCTTTCATGTATTGGCAGGTACTCACCGAAGAACTCGAATGGTTATCGAACAAAGACGCTTTCCCGGCCGTCGAGACATGCTTCGGCATTTTGTCCGATAACCCACAGCTCATCCCGAGCCACCGTAGCCCTACTTCCGTGCTCGAGCCGCACAGCACGAGCCACATCAACAGCAACGTGAACCCAAGTTCAGTCGCCAGCTGCTTCGTTGGCCTCAAGGTCCCAATCAACTTCCCCGTTCGTCCACGAACCAAGAGATGTCGAAGGAGCAGAAAGATTTCCTCCGACGAATTGCCAGCTCAGCAGCTCATCGTCAAGAAAAGGGTCGAGGCATCCTCGTCGTCGTTCTTGTCACCAAGGCCGCGGAGTGTGGCGGGCATGGGAAGGAGGTGCCTCCATTGCCAGTCGGACAAGACCCCACAGTGGCGGGCGGGTCCCATGGGTCTGAAGACCCTTTGTAATGCTTGCGGGGTGAGGTACAAGTCGGGTCGTCTGTTACCCGAGTATCGACCCGCGAATAGTCCGACGTTTTCGAGCGCTTTGCATTCGAATTCGCATAGGAAGGTTGTTGAGATGAGAAAGCGGAAGGAGGTGGCGGCGGCGGGCTGTGGGGGAGAGGGTTCTGCGGCGAACTAGGGCCGTGGACATAGATATATAGGGTAGGCTAGCTATAGCTTATGGAGAATGGAGTAGTTTCTATATAGTTGCAATAGTTTGATTAGGTTTTTATAATTAGGGTTTGCTGTAATGCATTAGATATTTGATAGTGATGATTATGTCTGCCAAATTTTTTTTTTATTTTTTTTTTCTTTTTTATCTCTTACAGAGATTCTTCTTGTCAGAATAGTACTGTTTTCTGTTCTTACAATGCATGCACGATATGCTTTTAAATTTAAACGTTAGATTGGACGGACTCTTTGGCCGATGATCAATCATTTCATCCACAAGGCAAAGAAAAAGAAAAGCTTGCTATAATCTTATTCATAAATATTTACTATTTAATTCAAATTATATATGCATAAATATACATTATTAGTACCATTAACCAGCATAAATTTACTAGTGACCGCCGTCTCACGGGTCTGGGCCATCATCATGACGACCGCCATCTCTGCGGCCATAGCTTCCACCTACATTGCCGCCGCCACCTCCGCCTCCACCACCTCCGCCTCCGCCCCATTTCATATAACCTGGAGCCCCAGGGAACTCACCACCTCCACCTCCTCCTCCGCCGCCTCCACCACCTCCCGGTCCACCTCCACCTCCACCGCCGCCGCCGCCGCCGCCTCCGTTGCCATAGCCAGGGTAAGGGGCAGGAGGTGGTGGTGAGCTGGGCCGCCTAGGAAATGGCTCCGCACCAAGGGAACTTCTGCACAACACCATCGTGATTAGAACCACAAAGAGGATGATCGAACGTAGACTATTCATGGCCAAACTGATCAACTATTACTGCGAGAATTTGATGTGTTTTGATATATGGATATGCCTCTTAGATATGGGGGGCTTTATATAGATGGCAATCAGAAGAAGAAAACTTGAAGAGGTAGACTGAAGACTTTGTCTGCATTCTTGGCTTTAATTTTCGAAAGCCATGATTTCTGGGCATTTAGGCGGTGCCCTTCACGTTCTTTGGACATTGCTTTCTCTTACATTGCTATTATTAGCAACGCTTACCTCACAACACAATACAATGAGCTACGAAACTGTGAAGCTTACTATACATGAGTCTTTGTATCAACTTCTGCAATAAGCTAACATAGGCAAATGGGCAAGACTAAATAAAATTAATTAAAGTTAGTAAGATAATAACAGCTTCCGACAATTGTAACTCAAGTTTTAAATTATGTTGTCTGATTTTATGTTATAAACAAAAAGATGCATTGACAACTGAAAAATAGATAATATGAATTACCATCATCATCCATTACAAAAGCTGTATAACAACTCACTTGTATGACTCGATAAAAGCTATGAAGACTAAAGGGACCATTACTTACTATGTAGACCAAAACAGAACACTCACTAGAGGTGAATGATTGTTAGAAGAATGGAAGAAGGCTGAGATAATCCTCTGCCACTGCAGAGATTAACTCAAAAGAAATAACTGGAAGAAAAAAAAAAGACACGAATAAATTGGACAACGCTTCTGCGCCTGCTTCAAGAATATAAACTTTGTACGTTCTTTCTATCGAAGCAGGCCGAGGTTGCACAATGTGGACACGCAATGGACGAGAATCAGTTGACATGTGCAAAAAATGTACACTTGCCAAAAGATAGAACCTAAATTGGAAACTAAAAAATTGCCCAAGGTAGAGAAAACAAACAAAAGAAGATGATCTTTGAATTTTTTTTAATTTTTTTTTTACTTGAAGGGATGAGAATGTTAGCATTGGCGTCCTCTGCGACAGCCAAGAGCGCCTGCGCCGGAAGTGATAGAGCCAACCATGGATGACGATTTTGCCCCTAAGCTCGAGGCTCGGGCGTAGCTAGCCGAAGCTCCAGCACCAGATGGAGTGAAATAAGCTCCATTGAGCATTAAGTCTCCCTCTGATCTCCAATTCCACCCTTTCCATTGACTTTCGGCCGTCTCCACCCTCTTTGTGACCTGATAACAGAAACGAATTCATCAACATCATTTAAACTCTTTAAATTTCTAAAGTGGAGCTTATATTATAAAAAGAGTTCGATTATAATCGAAAGAGGCATACCTCTTTTGCAAAAGCATTGTTGGGAGCAAGATATCTATTGCCTTGACTGTTGATGGTGGGCTCAGCACTGCCACCTATGGCATACATCTCCCAGTGAGTGTAGTCATTGTTAACCACATGGAAGTAACCATGTCTGCACCTGAAATATTCGTAAATCGTCTTTGCATCATTACACACGTCCCAAGTTCAAGCAAGGTACGTAAGAACAAAGCAGTTTTCGTTTATACTACCTTGGCATACGCTGAATAAGGCCTGCTCCAAAGTGATTGTAGGCTATAGTCACCTGCATTTGCTTGTCTTTCACATATGAATCGCTGTGACCGAGCAGCATAACCTGCTTATTCAAAACAAGAAAAGATAAAAGGTAAACTATGTATCAAGATTTTACACTAGATAGGGTAGTAGCCGATTTGTAAGCAAAAAAACTCGCCTCATTGTGGTGGGCAAAGTGATTGTTCGAAATGGTAATGGCTGTTGACCCCATGACAGCATCAACAAGCCCATCCGCGCAATGAGAAAGCGAGTTATGATCCACCCAAATCTGACTCGATCCAAAGATGGAAATCGCATCGCCGTCAGCCATAGTCCTCCAACCAAAGTGTGATGGGGAGCTTCTCACCATGGCATTCCCAGTTGGTTTACAGTCATGTATATGAAGGCCGTGGATGATAACATTGGTCACAAATTGGATAGTGATGCACCCACCATTAGCAATATGAATGTTAGCTCCACGGCCATCTATGGTCTTAAAACTGTTCACGATCAGTTCTTGCTTTAAAGTTATTACCATGTCACGTTTGAACACGATCCAAAGAGGCTTGTCTTGGATAACAGCGTGCCTTAGGGTACCAGGCTTGGGGTTAACAGGGTCGTTATCGCTAGGATCGGTCACAACATAGAATCGGCCATCACGACCACCAATGGCATTACGGCCAAAGCCTATACCACACTGGGCGAGTCTTTTGCGATTCTTGTGCCAGTTGGCATCACAACGCCAGCAATCATCAATGGGATTGCCCGTTCCACATGAGAAAAATCCGAGTTTTCGCCTCTCTGTGCTGTTTCTTGTGGCCCTATAAAATTTTCAGAAGTTATTTCTATAAATGAAATGATCACACTTCATACCCATCACAATCAATATTTAACGTTTTCTGTCCTAACTAAGGAACGCTGGACTAACCTTTTAATCAACCTAGTATATCAAAGTGTAATGACAGGGGCAACATAGTATTTGTGATGAAGCATCAACACCAAACAGTGTTTTAAAGCACTTTTTTCTTAGTTAGGCTCTCACGTGAAAAAAAGGGAAGGATAATCCATTCCATCATGAACCATACATGACAGTGTTCAATTCACATGAGAGCAAGACCACCACTTTATAGCACATAAGCCATGACTCCTAGAATGAAATGATGGTTCTTTACAAATTGTGACCACGCAACAACATAAGTGTTAAATCATACAAGCAAGAACATAATATAAAGTGTCAAAAGAGTACCATGCGCATGCCCTAAATGGATGTAATAAAAAAGAAACAGTCTCATAAAATCGTAAAAGTTACGGTAAGCATAGATTAGTACGGCTACTAATGAACGCACAAAACACTGCATGTGGCTTATGTAATCTATGGCTTCAACTAGCATCGTGGTATTTAATATTTTATAAGGACCACAAAGAGAATAAAAGCACAACAACTGAAATAACCGAAACATTAAATGCACGACGCCATAGCTTCAAGATAAGGCACCCATTAGGAAACCATAGAAGTAAAGAAGAAAGAGGAAAAGTTAAAACATGCACTTATAGAATTAGTAAAAGGCTACCCACATTTCAACCATTCTTGCAACCTCTTCTGGGTCGTCCACGGCATGTTCATTAAAACCCACCTCATCAGTAATACCTTCAAACCTGAGCAAACACCCAAGATGTAATAAGATTAGTTCAAGGAACACATTGTGAAAATGGTGACCCACAGAAATTTACTATAACTACAGAAAATCTTTCATCTATCCATTTAATTTTTCACCTTTTACAGTTCAAACATTTACTCAAAAACAAGATAAATAAATACAGGCACGCTCATCCATAAATTTTGACTGGGAACTTTAGGGTTGAGACCAAACCAAAGCAAATAAGGTAAAAAATCAAGAACAATAAATGGAGGAACGAAGTGTAATAATTTCTCACATGGGATGCCAGTAAGCTTGCACCGACAATTCTGAACATTTATTGATTAACTAGTGAAAAGCGGAAAAAGTTCTCATCATTATAAATTATTGTCGGAGAACAGTAGGTTGGTGTCACGAAGTACAGTGCAGATAGCCCTCTGAGCTGAGAATGCACACACTACAGTGTGTGGTGTGTGTAAAAGATGATCATCCATTAGTGTCGAAGCTTTTCAAAGAAAGGAAATTAACAAACAACTGTTGTTGGGCATCATTTACCAATAAGAGCAGAGGAAGACACGAGGAATCCGAGGGGAATGAGATGGACGGTTGAGATCGCTTGACAGAGAACAAGGGATCTCAACGGCTCGGATTCTCAAGTTTGGCCAAAAGAGAAAATCCAACGGTGGATATTTGATGAATGGCGAAAGAGGGAAAACTGAACGGTGGAGATCGCATGATCATAATGAAAATTAAGTACAAAGTTTGTTACTCACTCCGCCGTCGTCGTCGAGTTAGGAGAGCTCTGCAACAGCTCCTTCTCCACAGCACTGAACAAAATTTTCAAACTTCATTAATTATTTCAAAGTTTCAGTGATAAAACAAGCAAATGGAGGTAATGATAAATGTTGCTGCCGAACAGCTGAAGGCAACGAAATCCCATGAAAACAAACACACACAGATTGAAACATGCGAATGCTTTCGACGTGAAGCAAAATCAAAAGGAAAGTAGGCCTTCAAACATATGCAAACGAAAAAACAGAGCATCATCGTCAATCTCAAACTGGACGGCAAAAAAAAAAAACAAAGGAAAAACCTCAGTTTAGTAGTTTCATGGCTGCGAAACCTCGCCGCAGCTCCAATGCAAATCACCGCCAGCAACAGAAACGAAAGCAAGGAGTAAACCCATTTCTTCGAAGCCAACGCCATTACGACACCGTTTCACTGCACTGCAACTCAAAAAAAAACGAAACGGTGCTGAGAGGGAAAAATGGAAAGAGGGAGCTGAAGAGCACTAAAGCCAACGTAACGTCCAATACATTCCTTTATAGAGCGGCCAAAGCCATATACTAAGAACTAGACGTCAAGACTTAACGGCCGTTAACTAACTACAAGTAATAATAATAATTACTACTTAACAGTAGTAACGAACTCCTCCACCTCTTTCTCTCTCTCTCTCTCTTGCCGCTAGTCACGTGGCAGCGTCGGTCGCTCACGTGGCGTGCATCACTGTCTTTAACTTTTTTTTTTCAATTTTTCTTTTTTGTTTTAATTACAAAACTCCGTTAGTGATGGATGGGGCCCACACTCCATTTTCCGTACGGAAACATTCTCAGAGGGCTTAGAAGGCAAAGCAACGTAACTCACGGGGAGAAATCTGCTAATTCCACGGAATTTAGATTCGTAAGGGCAGTTTAGTAATTACTCGGAAGAAATTACAATTATTTTGCTTTTTTTTTATTATTTTCCCTTGCGCCGCGAGTCTCGCCGCATATTAGTGAAATAGTGGGAAGGTTGAAGAAAATGGTATGCAAGAAAAAATAAATAATGATTGAGTCCATTGTGGGATTTTAATTATTAATTATGTGAATTATTTTTAATATTTTGGTAGCTACGAACCGATTTGATTGCATTACTATCAATAGAATAGAGTTCACGGGTTTTAACTTGCCAAGAAAAAGTAAACACAAACACAATGATGATTGATGAGTAACTACTTTAGACAAGTGTATAAATGGTGTAATAATGGTTAATGTGGTGGTTAACTATAGTTAGTTACTCGGTGGTTAGACTAGACATGATCTTTGAAGATAGTGATGGTGAAGCTGAACTCAATCATGATAGTTCTTACTACTAAAGATACAAAAAAAATTGACTTATTTACCCTTTTAAACTTACCTATATACCTTTTTTTTTTCTCTCAATTAAATTAAATAATATATCTTGACATAGAAGCAAGGAGGCATGGTGTGGTATCATGTGCGAGTGTAACTAAAAAGTCTAGAAACTTATTAGGGTCGTGGGTTGCTTTTTATGCTTTATTTCAATTTTCACTCAATTAACATCTTTTCACATAATGAGAAAAAAAAAGTGGAAAAATAGATTTTGTAGGCCATGTTTGTTACCACAAGTTTTTTTTTTTTTTTTTTTTTTTTATATATATAAAGTCATGAGCTATGTGCAGTCAGTCAAACTACTAATCGCTTTTCTTTTACACAGACAAGTTTTTTTTTTTTTTTTTTTTATATATGTATAAAAATTAAATTTATAAACAAAGAACCATTCAATTCCCTCCACAATTCAAAATTATTTCAGCGGCTATTAAATTAACAAATCATTTAGTTCTCTTTAACGTGGAAGGACATCATAGTGATTAGCACAGTTACAAGTTATATAAATTTGGGCATTAAGTATGCTGCTTTCAGTTTCGTTTGAGTCACTTGATAGTTATAAAAAAAAAACATGAACCTTATATATCGAGATAAATTTGAGTCTTCTATCATTTTTTGGATAAAATAAAATGAAATTGTATTCTAAATCAGCACTCAATTGGGTGGAAAAAATTGCAAGTCAAATGTTAAGTAGGCTGGATTTTATTATTGGGCTAAGCTGAGCTTATGCTTATGATTAGGCTACGTTTGTATTAAAATTGGTCATAAATGAATTGTATGTCAATATAATATATATCATGTTAATACATAAGTTTATTACAGATCATGATTAGATAGATATCTCATGAAGCATGCTTTGCCCAGGAACATGGATGCTGCGAGAATGAGGAGTATGTAGTAAGTACATTTGTATAAGCTTAGGTACAAATATTTTGTATATATATATGTGTAGTAGTAGATGCTTAGTGGTTTATAGTATATTTTTCTTTTATTTTATGACTATTAGAACAACTCTTACGTGGTTGACCGAATAAGATTTTATGAACTGACAGAAATATGGGGAGATTACAGAAATAGTTTATGAGAATAGGGACCTTTAATGTAATATAAACTCTTCCATAAGTTATTATGAATGATTTTATTTAGGGATGAAAGAGAGTCAAAGTGGTTCATGAGTTAGATGAGTCAGCTTGAGCTTGTGACGGTCAAGCTCGAACTTGGTCCTTGACTGATCGAGAGGCCACACAAGCTGGCTTTTTTTATCCTTAAATTTAATAATTTCAACCTTCAAGTTATCAGCTTGAGCTCGACACGTTTAACCTCTAATTTTTATGAATGATAAGAATGAAAAACATTACAGAAATAGGTTGGTGACAATGCCTTAGGCCTTTACGCCTCGTTTGCTGTCCAATATTAGACAAGATAATATAAATAATTAACCCAATATATTGTGTTAAGTTTCTTTAATTCTAGTCCGATATTAGTAGAAAGCTCACTATGGGCCTGAGTATAAATAAGGTGAGTGAAATATGTGACATAAATTATCCTAGGCTTGCTTATAATTAATGTATGTTGGGCCTTTTATATTGGGGCTTATAACCAAACGGGGCGTAATATATTACTTTTTATCGTATACTTTATTAATCTGTAAGAACAAGATTACATATCTCCATATGATCATCACCATGTGAATAAATATATAATAAGTCCTACATATATCTAATCATCACCAAGAATATTTCTTCACCAACGGCGTCCGACCATCGTCGCCCGTGAAGTAAATCCCGTCGCTACGGGCTTCCCAGTTGCAGTTAGGGGTGTTCAAATGGGTGGATTATCGGTTTTTGGGTTATTCGGTTTGGGTTATTCGGGTTTTTGACACTTAGGATAACCACCCGCAAACCAAACCAAAACCAATTAAATGGTTTGGTTTTCGGGTTATTCGGTTTTCGGGTTAATGGTTTGGTTTTCGGGTAAACCAATTAAATATTGTAGTTTGTATATTTTTAATTATAATTATATAACGGATTTTTTTATATATATATTTTATATTAAATATATAACTTTCGGGTTAATCGGTTCGATTTGATTTGTGCGAGAGAGCAATTGAGCGATGATATCAATTTTTTACTCTTCATATAATATATAAATATATTTTAAATATAATTAAATAACTCTTATTCGGGTTTCGGGTGAGCCCCGAATTTTTTTACTCCACCCGATACCCGAACCATTCCCCCATTTAATAGTTCGGGTGACCCAATTAACCACCCGTTTATCCGATTAACCGAACCGAATAAGCCAAATTCAAAATGATTCGGGTGGATAATCGGGTCACCCAAATAATGAACACCCCTAGTTGCCGTCGCTGGAGTTATGGACATCATTAAATAGACTAAGGGTTATTGAGAACGTGGACTCAAACAGTCAATGTGTATGTGGACTTTCTATAATTTAGGGAAATAAATTATTTTCTTGGGCAGAAATTTAAGTATGATTATATTATATTTTAAGTTTGTATCACCTAAAATTTAAGCTTATATGGAATACTATTTTATTTCCAAATCGGCCCTCTCACACGATGTATAATATTTTAATTTTATATCACATAAAAGTTTAAGCTGCTCGCTATCTCACTTCTAAACTGAATTTTTGATTCTCTAGTCTCGGATGTGAATTTTTTTCTTTTATGTGGTCGTGGAGATTCTTAATCATTAACCTCTTTGTATTGTATGAGTTGTAATATTGTGTTACATAAAAAATTCACCAAACTTATATAGGTGGTGCATATATTTTTTAATTTATATATTTTATTTACTAACGCATGCAAATCAATTATTTATAATTATCACACGACTTGGAAGGTAGTTGATGATTTAATTAAGGAGCTGGTTTATCATTTATTACTTAATGTAAGCACAATAGTCAAAATTAGTCAACTTAGTCAACACTATTGATTAGATCGTTGACCAACATTATCATCAGAAGGGGTCCAACGTTATTAAACAGAAGGAAGGAACTTCGTAACGAGGAAAGGAATCCATCTCCAAATTCTTTTTCAAGTTTTAATGCGATTCGCTTCATTTATATCCCGAGAGTTTGAAGTCCGAAGAAATCCAGAATTGGAAAGTTGCGGTAAGTTATCTATTTAATCTGTGGATTTTCTCCATATTCTTCAGTGTTGAGCTGATGGGATTAGAGAAAGGAAGAAATTGAAACGAAGTAGATCGACTATGAGCTGTGTTTTGGTTTCCATTGTTGAGATTTATGTTATTGGTTCTTCTGTGGAGTGAAGATCAGTAACGTAGAGCGTTAAACCTTCATTGATCTTGATCTGCTTTTTGTTGAGTGGTATATTGATTGTGGCGTGCAGTGTTCATTCATAATGGCAAGGAAAATGCTTGGTGATGGGGATCTGGAGAAGGCCAATGAAGAGGTGGCTCGTTATGATTTCGATTTGTTTGTCATTGGTGCTGGTAGTGGTGGGGTTCGGGCGTCGCGATTCGCAGCTGCTCAGTATGGAGCTAAGGTATAATATGTCTGTAAAAGTTGGAACTTGATGTTCGTTTGTTATTATTCTTCTTCTCACTTTCCCGATGATTAGTGTTTGAGTCGAAATTCTTACGTGACGGTATTGGAGTTCATCGCATCTCATTACATTGTTATATTGTAAGCAAACTTCATGAGGTTGTTGATCAGATACACTCTTTCTTGATCGCTATTTTTTACGTTGCATAATGCTGATGAGGAAACTTATGTGTTGCCAGGTTGGTATATGTGAGCTTCCATTTCATCCGATCAGCTCTGAAGTTATTGGAGGAGTTGGTGGAACGTGAGTATTGAGATAAAAAATATATTAGTTAATAATCAAAATCAATGGAATGCTAGGATTTATGTGGGATCAGTGTCGTAATATTGCATGCTGACGATTAATCCATTTCCTGCAATAATTCTAATTCATTTTCTTTTCAGTGATGTCGTGAGTAAAGCTGTTGATCCGTTCCATCCTAAGGGTAGAGTAGAACATAGAAGTTAGACGTCGTTTACTGCAACTAGAAATGAAGCTAAATAACCTATTATTTACATATTTCAGGTGTGTTATTCGCGGTTGTGTCCCTAAAAAGCTTCTGGTGTATGGTGCATCTTTTGGGTCCGAACTTGAGGTAAGATTCTGATCGGTGTTTGCTTTCATTTTTTAAGCAGATCGATCAGCTTTTCTCGTGGTATGTACATAAAAAAATATTTTCTCCTATATCAGTTGCCTAGATTTCGTTGTTTTATTTATTGAAATAAACTATTGATTCTGGTCATTATGTATTCTTATGAGCTACTTTTAAAAGTGTAATTCATAATGTAAGTCTTCTCTGTAATTTCCTAACCACTAAGGAACTAACAAATTGTTGAGCTGTTAATCACTCCGAGTATACTTGCTTATTTCTTCTGTATTGTCATCATTCTGAATCATTGAGGTCACTTGTTTTAGTTTTGACCATACTTGCATTTCAGGATGCTAGGAGCTATGGATGGGAACTCAATGAGAAAATTGATTTCAACTGGAAGAAGCTCCTACACAAGAAGGTTTGTGGAAACATTGGAGATTTTCAGCATTATATAAATACTTTCAATTTATGAAATTTTATGTAGTGCTATTTGCTAGTAGATACTTATCTTAGAATAATATTGAAAAACACACACATAGTCAAGATAGTAATATCATGTGATGTTTCTATTGGTCGATTCCCAATATTAGAGTGCACATCTTTATGAAGAATGATTTCTTTCCAGATTCAGTTATTTCGATATACATGAATTATTTTCTCTCTCCAGACGGAAGAAATAGTTAGATTGAATGGAATATATAAGCGTTTGCTAGCAAACGCTGGGGTGAAGCTATTTGAAGGAGAAGGAAGAGTTGTTGGTCCTAATGATGTCGAAGTAATGCAACTCGATGGAACCAAAATCAACTACTCTGCAAAACACATACTGATCGCAACAGGAAGTCGGGCTCACCGTCCTGATATACCTGGGCAGGTTTGTGTAAATATCTAATTTTGCTACTCATCACATATTCACATGCACTGTCCACATTTTTTTTAAAGTTTATCCAAGTAAAACCGTGATTTGAATTTTAGGAACTTGGCATAACATCAGACGAGGCATTGAGCTTGGAAGAGTTACCTAAGCGAGTTGTCATACTTGGCGGAGGGTAACCTTCTTGTTCAAATTGATTTTTTCAGTGAATCTGTTTAGGTTATCAAATAAAATATAAGTAATAGCCATTTTTCAAATGTAGGTACATTGCTGTTGAGTTTGCTTCGATATGGAATGGGATGGGCTCGACAGTCAATTTGTTATTCAGAAAAGAACTTCCTTTAAGGTAAAAATGCATTCGTGATGAACTTTGCCCTTTATGTATCCTATCCGGTGCTGTTTAAATGTATGATCCATAGACAACCATCATATTGTTGGCTGTACTATTCGTTTCATGGGTTATATTGTTTTCACTTTTGGCGGTTTATCTAGTGCCATTTCATCATAAACATCTTATGGCAGAGGTTTTGATGACGAGATGCGAGCAGTGGTTGCAAGGAATCTTGAAGGCCGGGGTATTATCATGCATCCGAGGACAAACATAACCGAGGTTCTCTCCATACCATGTTTCTATATACTTACAGTTGACCTTCACCTTTCTCATTAATTAATTCATTCAACAAAGAAAGGAGAGAAGTGGAAGGTGAAAATTATGATAACTCACTCATTTATATTTTCGAAACAATGACCATCTTTATGCAGCTGGCTAAAACAGAGAACGGTATAAAAGTACGTACAGACCACGGTGAAGAAATCATGGCTGATGTAGTGCTCTTCGCAACTGGTAATTTCTATCCGTTTCCTTTTATTAATGTATGGACCAGACCAGATGCGCTACATTATAAGGTCATAATTTGCTTACGTCACCTCAAAATATTCATTCCCTGGTTCCTCCTTCCTATCTAGGTTTCATCTTCTTTGGCAAATCTTGTGTGAGATACTATTTTACAAATTTTCAGATGTTGTATTTGAAGCTTCCATAGTTCCATAAAACATTACGAAAAGAAGTCTCTCATGCGAGGCAACCACTAAAATAGAATATACACTATCTCCTATAAACAAATTCTTGAGTATCGAAAATAAATTTTACATACCTTCATAAACGTCATTAGTTATAATTTCTGCAAAACAATAGTTACTGTGCTCTTTATCCAACCTTTTGTTGTGGTAAGAGCTGATGGTTGCTACTGCATCTGTTACAGGAAGGGCCCCTAACACGAACCGGTTAAATTTGGCTTCTGTAGGCGTCGAACTTGATAAGGATGGAGCTGTCAAGGTGACTAATAATATTACTAAAGTTTTATGGACATTCATCATGCTAGAAATAATAAATTGAAGGGTTCCAAAAGACATCAATTTTTTGTTCCAGCCAAAGTTATATAACTTCAGATTCAAGTGCTCCTGGAAAATGCCAGAAAACCAGTGATAGTAGCCTTAATATATCACAAAAATGAACCATTTTTACTTCTCAATTGTGTCTTATGGCCTTAAAAATTTCACAGGTCAATGGATACTCTCGCACTAACATACCTAGCATATGGGCTGTCGGTGATGTTACAAACCGAATGAATCTTACTCCCATTGCCTTAATGGAAGGAACCTTTTTTGCAGTATGTTCTCTGTTAAACTCATACTACTTGGCACACGTTTTCGCAATTAATAACACACAGAGAGATTACTGAACATAATTTTTATTTTCCTCTTTTCTGATATCGAACTAAGGTGACGTGCGTTATTTCATGTAGAAAACAGTTTTTGGTGGACAGCCCACCGAAGTTGATTACATCCATGTTCCTTGCGCCGTTTTCTGGTATAAATTCTTTTTTTTCGAGCCTCTTATTCCGCAGCATCAATTATGTCATCTTTCAGTAACTCACATTGTTTTCTAGCTGCAAAAAAGTAATCTGATGTCAGCAAAATAATAACATATGCAAGTACTCAATCGCTTAATCTGGTAAATTTTTACTTGACAGCATACCTCCACTCTCCGTAGTTGGTCTCAGTGAGGAACAGGCTATAGAACTAGCAAATGGCGACATTCAAGTTTTCACGTCTTCATTTAATCCAATGAAGAACACCATTTCTGGGTAATAATATAGTTAACTCAAACTTGTATTGTTATATCTTTATCGCTTTTTATTAAAAAAATAAAGTTGAAATTATCTGATGCTATGGAACAGACGAAAAGAAAAGGCTGTTATGAAGCTCGTCGTCGACTCAAAGACTGATAGGGTTCTTGGAGCATCCATGTGTGGGCCTGATGCTCCTGAGATCATGCAGGTATTTGATTTTCTTCTTATTCTAATCCATCATATTTTTCTTTCAACGTGGCATTAATTTCATTTCATACATTCTCATGTCTGTCTATACATTAAAGGGCATCGCCATTGCACTCAAATGTGGAGCAACAAAAGCCCAATTCGACAGTACAGTAAGTTCCATCCCATTGTCTTGCATTTTCACAGCAGATACCATACTACAATATCATTATTACATATCAAATGGTCATCCTCCTTATTACATTTAACTTCGAGCGTGTTAAAGGTTGGGATTCACCCTTCAGCTGCAGAAGAATTCGTGACGATGCGCTCGGTCACTCGAACGATAACTGCCGGCAAACTATAGACAAATAAATCCATACAGTTAAAAGAGTATATGATTACAAATTGTTGTCCTCTGTTTTATTCTAAGAACTGTTTCATATATAAGGTAGGCGTAGTAAAGAAGTGTCTTGCTGAAACTTTGCTTCCTATCATTTAATATGAAAGAGCTGTTAAAAGACTTTTTCATGCAAAGACAATAGTCAAAGGTTTGGTATTGTAAACGATTCATTTTCCCTTTTGATTCTATTAAACAGCCATTCTGGTGTAATGAGAGTTTCCCTTATGAGGTTTTATTGAGTATTGACTTCCACGTGCAAGAAATTAAAATGGGAATTATGGAAATATTAAATTAAACTGAAAAAAAAAAGTGAATTTTAACAGATTGGCATTTTTATATACTGAATAAAAAAAGAATAGAAATATTAAACGTGGAAAATGCTAGTGTTCTACTAATCTTCCTTATCACTTCGTCGTAGTGAAGACGAAGACTTGGGACAACTTTTTTATCAAAAGCTGCCCATTACTCTGAACCTTCAAACCTTCAAATAAAGCCACTTTGATCGTCACGACAGCATCTATATACGACCGAAGCAGACCAAGTTGTAATAAATATTTCCGCTGGATTTCATATCTGAAAATGAATAGCTACCATGATAATTGGGAGAGGCTCGTAACAGCAGTGCTGCGAAGAGACGAACTGAGGACGCTTGCCATGAGCCCATCGATAAACTCAAGCGTCATCTCTTCTAGCTTCAGGTCTTCTTCTGCGTCTGTTGATCACTCGCTTGTCTACGACGATGCCCATGGCAAGAACGGCCAGGCAAGGAGTGGCTTTTATTACGAGGGTTACAGCTTTGAGGATGCCAATGGACTCGTCGGAGATAGATTTTTCCCGGTGGGTTCACACGACAAGTCGACGCCGGAGTCCCTGGTAAGATCGTCGACCTTAATTTCAGTGGGCTATTAACTTGCTGTTTGGAAATTGAGAAAAAAAAATGAGCTTTTTCTGATTGTAGCAGAGTATTGCTGCTGACGAAAAGATTGGCAAGAGATGCGTAATGTTGAGGGCTAGGGTTCTTGAAATCTCACTGGGAAACAACCCCAAGAATTGGAATTGGGCTGTTGATCCTAATTTCAGGTTAGAAAGAGATATCAATGTAAGCATGGCATTCATCATCATGTGCTTTTGACCTTTCTGTTTCCTCATTATCATCCAAAAAAAGGTTCTCTGAAGTAGCCGAGCTTATATCGAACTGGCGGCTCGACATAAGAGGGACGATCCACACGAAATCGCTCGATCCATGGACGGTTTACTCTGCTTACCTCATCTTCAAAACCACGGATAGAATCAAGGGGCTCGAATCTGCCAAAACGGTAATACGGTTCGTGGACGACGAGTCGGATAGAGAGTCCATGAGGCGGGCACAAACCGTCCACCTCCAGCCCGTGGAGGAGCGCGAGGGGAAAGTAGCGAGCTTGAGGAACGACGGATGGATGGAGATCGAAATGGGGCACTTTTACGTCAGCGGCCGGGGAGACGACGGGCGGGTCGAAGCGAGGTTGCTGGAAATCAAGAAATGGAAGAGCGGCTTGATCGTTAGAGGGATTATCTTTCGGCCCATCAATTTGTATACTGAGGATCCTCTTGTTTCCAAGCAGTTCTTGGCAACCAATGTATGGGCATGACATTTTTTTTTTTAAGATTAGTTTCGGACAATATGGTAGGTTGGTTTTCTTATGCAGCTTACAAAATACAATGATACAAAATACAATGATTTTCGTTGAGATTTGATTTGAAGAGGGTTTGATGGCAGTAGGACAAAATCTTTAAAGATGGAGAGATAAATCTATGCATATCTTCGAATGTGAGTGAAATCCTAGTACTTCACTGAGTTTGAAACCCTAGCAAGTACTGAAATTTCATCAGGCCATGGCTGTCAAGAGGAAGACGTTGAGGAGAGAGCATCATCATCTTCCCATGGATGTAATAGAAACAATCCTATCGAAGCAACCTATAAAGGACGTTGTAAGGTTCAGAATCATGTCCAAACAATGGAATTCCGCCATTCTCAACTCTTCATTAGCAACCGTCGTTACTGTTCGGATACAGACAAAGATCTGCTCTTCGTCTGGGAAAAGCGCTGCTCGGGGATCTACCGCATGGGAAGGTTCGACGGTTCCAAGCTTGATATCGCGTCGGAGAAAAAGTGCCCAGTCGAGAAACCGCACTTGTCTACCGCCCTTTGCTCGTGCGACGGGCTCTTCCTCATGTACGACGCCCTACACAAAGAATGTGTGCTGTGGAATCCCATAACTCAGTCGAAGACGTCCTTTGCCTACCCGGCAGAGATCATGCTACGACCCGTCGGAGGACGACTACAAGGTGGTCTTCGTCGGCGGGACGTCCATGCTTTACGCCGTCTTCTCTTGCAGGCACAATTCTTGGGCGGCAAGCATTTCGACGCGAATAAGGGCTGCGAGTTAAGCGAGTTTCCCATGCCAGACATGATCCTTGAGACTGACTTGATACGTCTGCTTAGTTTTAACGGAAGGCTGCGTCTCTATCAGAACAAGGCGAACCGTCACGCAAGAATGAAACTACGGGCGTTCGCGCGGGAGAATGGTGCCTGGAGAAAGTTGATGTTTAGATATGGGGTATGGACGACGGCGACGGAAGATGGGACTACTGTCTGTTTATTACAAATCAAAGACCATAGATTCTTAAGGATCTTTCATGAGTGCGATGAGACGATGATGGCTGCTTCACAAGAGGTTTCCTCTGTTCGAGCTAGTTTTGCAGTCTTACCTTAATTCTGGCGGATATCAGCAAAGCATGCATAGATAGGAAAACCATTCTTAGGCTCAATCTATTAATGCGGGGCAAGGAAAAGGTGAAGAGGATAAGTTAGGACAAAACATGACTAAGTTACCTATGAAATCATGGACTAGAAGCACTGAGGAGAAACTTGAGGTAAAAGTGTTCACAATGGATAAACATCCGAAAGAAAATGATGATAGTCGCAAACTCTAATCAGAGAAACGAACACAAGACACTCGAAAATGCAACAGACATAATTTTACCAGACAAAACTGACATTTCATAGATAACGACGGCAATGATCACGTCTAGGCTTTAGTATTTAGTTGGAGCAATAATTTCAAGCTGGGCACCGAGCTTTTCCTCGGCGAGCTTCTCTGCCCTAACCCTCAGTTTCGTCAATTGCTTCTTCCTCTCGTATGCTGCTTTGGATCTCTCCTTTCTCTTCTCCTCCAATTCCTATAAAGAGATTAAGACAAAGATTTGTTGAAGGCAATATGGTTCAATTCAATCAGAAAGTCGGGCACACCACGAAAAAAGAAAGGAAAAACAAAACAAATAATTTTACCCGGATAGTATCAGCATAGTTCCATCCAACCTCTGATGAGAGGTTACCCAGCAAACAATATTTGTGGCCAGACTGGAGCCTCAAGACCCTATTAATCCATCGTATATATCAAGTAATGAGTTACAATGATACAAAAAAGAAAGAAAATTCAAGGTATCAAAATTCAGTAAATCACATATACAGAGAATAACTTACTTCAATGCATCGGGAATGACCATCCTCTTAACCTTGTCATAAGGTGGTGGGATGCCTTCGAACACCTTCAAGCGGGCGAGGGCGGCTTCTCCTCGCTTAGTCTTGTGGGGAATCATCCTACAGTCATTGCACAACAAGCACTAATCGACATCGAGCATATAAATTCGTGTATTGTAACAGCCTAAGCTAAAAGTGGGTGTTTATTATTCCGAAATGTTCAACTTTTAGTTCTTCAAACGTTTAAAAATGACGAAAATGGAAATATATACTGACTCCAAAAACACAGAGCAAAATGAAATCTAACAGCAAATGGTATAGAACATGGATAACAAACGTTAAGCAACAACAAAGGAGAGATTTTTCATATTTGAAGAAATGACACAATCAAAACAATTTCCGCTACAAAAACAGAAGAAAAAGGAATAATTCTATCATCACAATTCACAAGCTTGATTTCCAGCTGAATAATCAACAAAAAGAACAGAACAGAGCATACCCACGAATGGTCCTCCATAGGATCTTCGAAGGAGCCCTGAAATGGATCGGACCGTGAGATGGCTTAGTGTTCATCCTCTTCCTGAGGAACCTGAGGTACTTCATCTTCTGCCTCACCAAACCGCCCGACAAACAGATCTCTTCGCATCGAACAACCGTAACCCTTTGGCCGTTCAACAGCTCCTTGGAAATGATTGAGGCCAATCTACCCAACATGTGGTGCCTCGCGTCCACCACAACCCTTTTCGCGCAGATCCCAGAACCCGACACCATTTCTTCCTACCTCTGGTTTTCTTCAGTCGCCGTGGGTTACTTACAAAACTAGGGTTTTAGAGGAGTGAGGACTGAGTATATATTGCAAGATGTTCGTTGTGTTTCAAGAGTAGGTCCATTTTCATGTTAGCCCATATTTCTAAATCTTAAGGCCGATTTTTACTCTAGAAACCCAATAAGTTTCAAGAATTGGAAAACAATGGCCATTTTTTTATCAATAAGCCCAACTGAAATTGGGAAACCTCTTGCCTTTGAGATTATCTTAATGGCATCAGACGTGGCAGCACATGCGTTGGACTGTCTCCGTCGTAGTCGTTCTGACAAAATAAATAATTGCTGTGATGAGGCCTGAGGGTCTTCATGTCGATCTCAAGTCTCAACAAAGTTATCGTTCATTGTAATTATTTACTGCCCCTACATTAGCTCCAGCTTGTGATCAGTTAAACAACCTTTCTTGGTATGCAACAACTTTCATATCCCAGGAAAAAAAATGTCTGTTTTTTGGGTATCGTTTTCAGTATGGATTGTTGGTAAAAGTCTATTTCATGTTTGGCTCACAAGTCAAGCTGTTCAACAAGGCTTCAGCAGTAGTTTCTTTGCTGTTAATTTGACATATCACTGTAGCTTTGACCTTAAACATTATTATCTTCTTGAGTGGGTGTCTGGAAATCGTCTTTTCCGACAACCTTTTATGACAACTCACTGTAAAAAAGAACATCTCTTGGGCGTACATTTTCTCTGAGAACCCTTTTTATATATTTTTTCCCAGAGGAAAAAAAAATCCAATCTTTTTTGTTGTGATTTTCCATGAAAAATGGCGTGCGAAGCAGTGCAGCTGTGGAGTTTCAGCAGCTTAATCGCTGCGTTTATCGATCTTACAATAGCCTACGCCTTGCTCTCTGCATCAACCCTAGCTTTCATCGCATCAAGATTTCTGATTTTCTTCGGATTAAACTTGCCATGTCCTTCCCACGGTTTGTTCTTCGGCATCTGCAGTGAAAGCCTTTGTCTGAATAGGCTGTTATTTGATTTCCCTATTCAAAAATTGTCAGCTGTTGTGCTCTATGTTAAACAGGCTTACCCTTTTAGTGGATGTATTTGTAATAGAACAAGCAGCTACAGTATTGCTGCGAATGATTCTTCTAATAGTGTTCTTCAGACAGATTGTGATGCATCGTGTAGTAATTCTATATCAGATACAAGAAGATCAATAGATAGTAGTGGTGGTGATCGTAAAGACCTAATTTTTAGGCCTGAGAAGTACGATGTGAAAAGGACGGCTATAGCACGTCGCCGGCCTAAAAGTAGGCTACGTTTGCGTCGAAAACAAGGCGACGGCCATGGAAAACACTTGCCGTATGATGGTAATCGAGGTGAAGAGGCTTCGATATTTGTCGTAGAGAGGCAACTAGCTCGTACTACTGTCCTAATGAACGGTTCTCCTGATGAAGTTTTGTGTAATGAAGAAATGTCGTCTTCTTTAAAGCTGTGCGATGATTCTCAAGGGGATCTAAGTTCTTCGGGGGATGAGAAACGTGCGGTTCGGCTCTTGGAACGAGCCCTTGAAGAAGAACGTGCTTCTCGGGCCAGACTTTACATTGAGCTCGAAAAGGAGAGGAGTGCCTCTGCAATAGCAGCCGACGAGGCAATGTCCATGATCCTTCGTCTTCAGGAGGAAAAGGCCTCCATAGAAATGGAAGCTAGGCAATATCAGAGGATAATTGAGGAGAAATCTGCTTATGACGCCGAAGAGATGAACATCCTTGTAGAGATTCTTGTAAGAAGGGAAAAAGAGAAGCTGTTCTTGGAAAAGGAGGTTGAAGGCTATCGGCAAATGATATCTATAGCAGAAGATTATGATGATGGCAAGTTTTTTCAGGTACATCGAATTTAGATGTTCAAATTCGAACAGTAAATTCTGATCTTCTCCTTGCAAATCCATGATCCAATTATTACTTGTTACAGACTGAAAGATCTTTTCACCAAGGACATGGAGACCTGCCTGAAAACTCTATGCAGATGGGAGGAGATAGGCCTCACGAATACAACTTTGTGAAGAAGAGCGACTCTTCAGATATGCTGGAAGACGAAGAAGTCGAAAATCTGAGCCCAGAAGAAAAGATCATCGTAACTTGTGATGGGACCGACACGGGCAATCCGTACACAGATTCATCAAGGGCGGATTCTTCTCAAGTACTTCATGATAAAGGCTGTGTTGTTCCCATCGGAACTTCTATAGCAAAAGGCTTAAAAACAATTCCTGACCATCCATGCAGTAGCAGCATCACAGACAATGGAATTAATGTGGACAGAAGCAGTATGGAAATAACAAAGCCGAAGGAATTGTCATTGCTCACCGAGCTTCGGCGAAGCTCAATGTCTTGTGCAGATGATGAAGTTGCAAGGCTTCTGGAGAAATTAAAGTTCATCCGAGAAGATAGAGTGAAGCTTATAAGCTTATCTATCATGAATCAAGAACTGGGAAGTTTGGGAGATAAATAGGCTCATAAATCTTTCTTGTGCTTATGGTATTGTATGTGTATATTCTGTACACTGTAATAATTGGGGCCATTGTCTGTATTTCTGATCATCTTCTTATTTTTGTATGGCTATTTTAATGGCAAGAGATTTGCTGTAACTAAGCCAAAAGATCATTTCTCTCGCTGACCTTTGTCTGACATTGAAAGCACATAATCAGATTACAGAAAGAAAATGAAAAGAAAGAAAACTAATACTCATCTTCCTTCTTGAAGATCCTCAGAAAACACAACACCAGAGTGAGGTCCATAAGAGAACACAGAAGAACAAGCTCCCTCGGACTAGAACGTCGTCGACGATTGTCTAAGATTTCCTGCTGCTGCAATGGTGCATACACGAAAAAAGTTTTCTCTATTCCCATGACGCGAATGGAGAGGTGATTAGCCCTGCCGTCGGGTACTTGTTTGTCCAGACCAAAATCGGAGACTTTAGAATGGAAATCATTCTCAAGCAATATATTCGACGTCTTGAAATCTCTGTGAATAACGCAAGGCTGAGAGTCCTCGTGCAAATATGCAAGTCCTCGGGCTGCGTCTAGAGCAATCTTCATCCTCTGTCCCAATCAAGCGAGCAGTTTACACCCAATGGCCCTGGATTATGACAAAAGTCATATCTTTCGGCAATGCATTATTACCTAATTCGGAATACGTGTTTGTTTGCATGAATCCTTATCGTGGAGCCAAGACTCTAAATTTCCATTAGGGACAAGCTCGTACCAAAGCAGATTCATGGACGACCCTCTGTTACTGTAATAACCGACGAGTTTCACTTGTGGATAGAGTTCGGACATTTTGTTCTTCATATCGGCATTAGTGAAGGACAGTATGTAACTCAGAAGGATCAATTAGTCGACAACAAACACTTGTAAGAACCCTGCATTTCACATTGCAAGACATGGTATATTCATGGTGGCATTTTGTTAGAAATCCTTGAAATGAAGGATAGCCATTGATTCGAATACGAAGATACGGCATTATATAGAAATATTTAACCAATCATGGAATCGAACATTCAAGAATTAACCATCCAACTCCTTACTTATGGGATCAAATTCTTTCAAGTCTCAGAAACAATCCAATGATTAGAAGTAAGAAAAGAAACACAAAACAAACTCAATAACCACAACAAAGCATTTCCTAATACAGCAAAAAGAAAACAATCAAAAGAGTAAACTTGCCCAAAATAAACAAACATTGCATAGAGCAACCATGTTTTGCAAACAGGGAAGAAAGAAAAATTTTACAGTAACAAGCAGCTTACCACCGCCTCCGCCACCAACAAAGAAGCGTACTTTATCCAGCTGCAACATCTCCGCCACTGCTAACACCATGAATTAGATCCGACCCACAACCCAAATTGAAATCAACGCCGCCCAGATTTCAATCTCCACGATGGTATCGAAAATTCCACAAAACTCCAGCAAACATCACTTGCCACGAAAACATAATCCAACAAACTTTCCATGTACGTATATGGGCCTCTTATGAGCTATAAGTAGTAGTAAAAGTGTCCTTAATTCCTACTTCATTTTCTTTTTTGTTTTAAACTGGGAGAAGAGTGTAGTTTAAGCTAGCGTTATGCTATAATTTATATGTCTTACCGACGCTGTTGCCAAGGAAAAAGTGCGTGTAATGTGTGCCTATGTGTTTCACCTAATTTTAGACAGTGGACAAAACATTTTAGTTTCAGTCAAAGAAAGATTGAAAACTAGGAAGGAAAGAGAGTGATGAGAGAATGGACGCGGACTTTTTTCACCTGCAGTGCAGTGCAGATCCACCGTTAGTTACGGCGGGGACTGTCAAAGCTATCATTTTTATTTTTATTTCATTAATGTAATGCTTATGTTTTAGCACCTAAACATGATTTCTATTTATAATAGACGGATATTATGTAACTAAGTATTGATTTTAGGTAAAGTTTCCCTTTTTTTTTTTCAAAGAAAATATTATTATATCAGTCTGTTTTCTCATTGGTTGGGACACGTTACAGTCTTACAGCAAGCCTGCGTCATGATTTACAACAGTAAAACTCCCAAAATGAGTTTAATTACCGTCATAAAAAAGTGATTTTTATCTTTATTTTTGTTGTACTAAGGATCAAATCAGCCAAGAGCCGTGGGAGATCTCGTCAGAATACAAGAAGGGGGAAACTGAGTTCTGAATTCTGATCAAACAAATCAGTAAAAAAGAGCTACTACTTCTCTTCAGATCTGTGCTTCTTGGCTCTTTTGACGAACAAGCTCAAACTTTTCTCATCCATTTTCATTTGAGAGTGATTTCTTAAGATGAATATATTTAGGTTAGCTGGGGACATGACCCATCTGGCTAGTGTGCTGGTCTTGCTGCTCAAGATTCATACCATCAAATCGTGCGCAGGTTGGTGCATTTGGCATTCGATTTTTTATATTATATTTCTATTTTTGTGTTTGCTTTTGCTTGTAATTGATTACGCCTCTGTTTTTCTTCATTTATTCGGTCTGAAATTTGTATATTTTTTTTCCTATTTCACATGAATCGCTCCTTTGTTTACGCCCTTCCGTGTAATAAAGTTTGGATTTTGATGGGCTGGTAATTTGTGGTTTTACACTTATTTATGTCTGTGTGTGATGTTTATGCTATATACCTCTGGATTCAGCTTTTCAGTCAATAGACTAACCTGAGATTCAGCTTATATGTTTGTCATAACTTATGAAACTCAATTTCAGCTGAAATATTTCTGTTAGAGGAATGAATATGCATTTACTGATGCAGTCGTTACTTGTAATATAGCTTAATCGGTAATCGAGGCGGGGTTGCTTTTAGGATCGAATGATTCGAATATAACTATGCTTCAGTCTTCAGACAAATATATAGATATGTTTCAGTTTTATGACAATTAATTGCAAATCGAAACATAGGGGTGATGAGACGAGACATTCCATCTGATATACCGTAAAAATACTTTCTCACAGGCATTTCACTGAAGACTCAGGAGCTATACGCCATTGTCTTTGCGAGTCGCTACATAGATCTCTTCACAAATTATGTGTCGCTCTACAACACATTAATGAAACTCATTTTCTTGGGGAGTTCTTTCTCCATCGTCTGGTATATAAGACAGCACAAGATTGTGAGGAGATCCTACGACAGAGAGCAGGACACTTTTCGCCATTACGCCCTTCTCATACCGTGTTTCCTGCTTGCCTTAGTAATAAACGAGAGATTTACTTTTAAAGAGGTGCTTAATTCTTACTTATTACAGAATGGGTCATAGTCAAATATGCTTTCTTGTGAACTCCCAGATGACTGAATGAATGTGTTTTGGTTGTTTCACTTATAGGTAATGTGGACATTTTCTTTGTACTTGGAAGCCATTGCTATACTTCCTCAGCTTGTCTTGCTTCAGAGAACGAGAAATATCGACAACTTGACCGGGCAATATGTTTTTCTTCTGGGGTGATGAGTTATTACAACATTTTACTTTCAGATTCAAAGAATCTTAGATGCAAAATCTTTTCTCAACTGACTTTTTATTGCAGTGCATACCGTGCGTTCTACATTTTAAACTGGATCTACCGCTACTTCACCGAACCCCACTTTGTCCACTGGATAAGTACGTCTCTCTCTCTCTCTCATTTACGGTCCTTTGTCAAACTAAACGACGTTTGAACGTCTTTTTCTTTTTTCGTTCTTCATATGCAGCATGGATCTCTGGGCTTGTTCAGACACTCTTATACGCTGATTTCTTCTATTACTATTTCCAAAGGTGCAATATTTCTCATCACGCCGTTTATTCACACGTTTTCTTAAGGTTTTGCTTCGTTTACTAACACTTGGCTTCCCTACATTATCCCAACAGCTGGAAGAACAACGTAAAGCTCGAATTGCCCGCGTAAGTCCACAATAAACGGACAGCCACTAGTCAAGCCTGCCTCATACTTATAATTGTCTTTGTTCATTTGCTCTTCCTTTTAAACGGAGAACCGCTCAACAATTACGCATCATTGCAAGAGAACGAAATGTTTTTTCGATTCTTTTGCTATTTGCCATTAGCTGCATTAGATCAGTCCGTTGTAGCACAAATGTTTAAACACTATGGGGTTTATGTCACAATGTGGGATAAAGATTCTTGAACACTATTTGAGCAAAAACATATGCTGTTCTTGATATTTGCCCGAAATTGTATGTCATAATAGAAAAGCATACAAATAAAAAGGTCGCATCTTGTCGGAAGGTACAGAGATCAAACAGTTACTGCAGATGAGTTGGGAAGAAAAAAGACATGAAATATAAGGATTCAACTACCTACTGATCCGAGGACATAGTCAGCCATTACATCAATCGAATAGTTCGGGAAAAATTCACGGTTAGATTTGAGATAGGTTTTCCACATTTCTTGAACTTCGACGTCCCATTGCAACCTATTCATTGGCTCTATACCTGCAAAGTAAACAAAAACACAGAACATTCGTCACTCGAAAGAGTGGAGACACAGACCGCCTAGTTATCTCGACCATACTTCCAAGAAAAAGCTTCTCAGAGAATAAATACATCCCAAACAATGTTCGTCTTGATATCCACTGATCTCAGTCTCCCTTTGGAACTACTATGACGAGTTTGCACCACTCACAACCACTTTATCCTCCTCCTCATGCACTGAGCTGCTTGACCTATTGTCATACGCATCGTCACCCTTACTAGACCTTTCTTTCTTAGGCTTTGAAGATTCATCTGAGTTCTCGATGGAACGAGCTTCCTCTATATTTTCATCTTTTTTCGACTTTGACTCAGAGTGCTTTCTGTGGCTAGACTTGTGGTTGCTCTTACGATGCTTCCGGTCAGTTGACCTCGACCTTACACGCCTTTTATCTCTATGTCTTGATTTTCCTCCTTTGATTCTTTCACCTTTCTCGCTCACCCGATGCCTCTCTCCTGGTGATCTCGACCGAGAGTGTCTTCTGTGTCCTGAACTGATTTTCTCTACAACTTCGGGGGAATCTCTTTCTACATGATTAACTTCATCTAAAGATCTTGACTTGGATCTTCTGCTCTTATGGTTTCCCCTTTCTACGTGATTTGCTTCATCTAACGATCTTGACCTGGACCTTCTTCTCTTGCGATTTGAGGACTTGTCATCCCTTTCATTCTCTTTCTTGTCGCCGAGGTGCTTGGCTTCACCAGACCTTGACCTAGATCGCCGATTACGTCTTGACTTTTTATCATCTTCAGAAGATGGAGACCTTCTCCTGTGACGACGAGGAGATCTCGAATCAGCCCGAGATGATTTCCTTGTTCCATCAGTTGGACTTTCATGGCGTCTTTTAGGAGAGGCTACATCGTCTCGATGTTGCTTTCTATATCGAGGGCTCACACTCCTGTCCCTATTCCTTCTAGAAACGGGTGAACTATCATCGCGTGATCTATATAGATCACGCCTCCCGTTTCTGTCGCCACTATCCCTGAAATATCTCCTTTCATTTTCGTAACTTGAGTAGTGACGAGACCTCACAGGCGATCTGTATCTATAGTCTCGGCTGCGACGGGAAGGAGGTGAGTATGACCGGGACCTCCGCCTTGATCGGTAATTGATAGGAGAGGCTGACCTAGACCTAGACCTGGATCTTGACTTGGCACGAGGAGATGGTGATCTGAAGTTATTGGAAAGTCATTTGTGAGTAACTTACATAAAACGAGAAGTTGGAGATGCATTAATCATAGTAAAAAGCAAGTTAGAATCATAGATGTCAATTAAAAGTCGGCCCAAAAGATATTCACAGCATACCTAGGTTTTCTATCAGTTTCTGTTCCTTCCGTCACCAGGCCATCAGCTTGCAGTTTCTTACTTATCTCCGCAGCCCTCGCGGAAGCCAACTCCGTAGCAGACTTCATCGTTGCCACTCGATTAGCAGCCTGCTGAGCAGCCATAGTTTGTTGCATCAAGAGAGCCTGTTGAAATTGCATTTGCTGCATTGCGACAGCTTGCTGCATCATCAAGGGAAGAGATGACGAAGCCATTGAACTCTTTGGAGGAAGCGATTTAGCCATTTCAACGTTCAAGGGCCGACCCCCAACATCCATGTTGTTCAATGCCAAAGCAGCGGCTGCTTCTTCGGGTTTCGAGTATTCGATATAAGCAAAATGTTTGGAATCGGTTATAGTGCAGTCGACAATAGTGCCAGAGAAACCAAAGAGTTGTTTCAGCTGATCCACAGTCAGAAGCGGGCTGAGATTACTGACTTGTATAGTTTTCTTAAGCGATTCAACGGAGTTCTCACTGGTGCTAGAATCTGTAAAATACCATGCAAAAAAAGTTAAATGCATAAGCCATACTAAAACACTAGTCAACCAAGAAAACATGAACTAGATTTGGATTCAAGAGCAAACTAAACTGTACAGAACATCATAGTCCGGACCAAAAATATGGAATTAAAAAAAAAAGAGCAAAATCAAACTTCTATTTCTGACTCACTGGAGGACGCTTTCATGGACTGTGCTTGTGCTGCGGCATGGGCTTGAAGGGCTTGAGCGGCAACAATCGCCTGAGCAGCAGCCATTGCAGCAGCAGAAGGAGCCATCGGAACCTGACTGAGATTCCCCATAGTTGTCGAGGCAGCTAATGCAGTCATAAGAAGATTGTGAGGGGGGTGGTTGAACTTACAGCTGGTACTTGCACATCGTCCGCTAAGGTAGTCTCGACATATCTCTCCCAAAGAAGATCCCATTCCAGGTAAAATTACTCCACCTGATGCACCAGAGACAACACCTGGTACCATACCTAGTAAACCGGGAAACGCACCAGATACTGAGCCCGAATAATTTGGCATGTTTGGCATTGTCTGGTTAACCATGTTGGGATATGTTGAGGTTGATGGAGCCACACCAAGGATTCCACCGGTAGAAGTCGCTTTTGTAGAAATAAAGAGAAAAAACAAAAACTTTATAACGTTGTAGTCATCAATAAATCAATAGGCTTCTCATTTTCCAAAGTGGCAACAAAAGCAATAAGCAGAAGTCAATAAACGATATCGTGGTTCTAAGATTCACAGACAATTATGCAAACAAATAGCAGATATTGCACCCAAAAAAAAAGGTGTACGTCTACACATAAGCAACATTCATCATCACTGCAAACCCCATCAAACAACAGCATCATAAAACAACGCACATACAAGAAATGAAGCTACCATTTTTTGTTTTCTCGCACCTGAACTGAAGAACACCGGGAATGGACTTCCCAGAATACTCTTCCCATCACACTCCACATGGACCATATAATTCCCTCTCTTCGGCACAACATAGGTCACCGTATAACTCCCATCCCCATTATCCTTTACGATCCCTTCCACATCAGCACCACCCACACCAGCCGCCGGTGCAACGCGCACTCTGACCTGAGCTCCACCTCGCGTCACCCTCCTCCCCTCCGCATCCCTAGCCACCACAGTGAAATTCAACGCCGTACACGCCTCCCCGCCGGAGATACCCGTACCCTGCGCCGTGCAGCGCGTGGGTTCGACGTCTCCAGCCACTGTCAAGTCCTCTTTCTCCTCCTCGGAATCCGAATCGGAGTACTTCCTTTCCTCTTCTGGTTTCTCATTCGGTTGTTGCTGCGAGCTGACAAAGGTTGCTTCGAAGGCCGCTTTGGCCTGTGCGTCTTTGTCGGCTTTATTCTTTTCCTCCGCTTGCTTAATCCATAAGGATTTCGGCTGATCAGACGCGGCGGTGGCCACGGTGGTCACGTTGGTGTTGGAGTTGTCCGCCATAGAATTGGGATTTTGTGCACAGATTAGAAATCTCTGAATTTGGGGTAAGCGTGGGGAGAAATTTCTGTATTCGAAATTTGTCGCCGCCGAATTTTATCCGACTATTAGAGGCCCGTTAGGCCTGTCCAAAGAGGCCCATTAGGCCCATCTAAAAGGCCCGAAAGTTTATTTAATTAAAAAACAAATAATATTCAAATAGATTGTCTTGTTTGCCTCTATATAATATACAATCGAAGCCTCTTTTAGAAGCCAATCAGACCCCATTTTCAAGACAGAGCATAGGCATATAGCCATAGCCATCGCCATGTCCGCTGCTTTCTACACCTTACCTCAGCAACATCATCTGACCAATCCAAAGCACGCTTTCTCTTTCCCACCACAAAGCCCTATTCCCCAATCCATCTCCTTCCCCACCAGGCCACGCCGTCCCACTTCCCTAATCCGATCGTCGTTGAACGGCGCCGTTTCGCTGTCCCAGCCCGAGCTGAGTTTATACGAGCTTCTGGGCATACCCGAGGATGGTTCCTTTTCGGAGATCAAGCGAGCGTACAAGCAGCTAGCGAGGAAGTACCACCCCGACGTCTCGCCGCCTGGCCGGGTCGAGGAGTATACGGAGAGATTTATTCAGGTTCAGGAGGCGTACGAGGTTCTTTCCGATCCTAGGAGGAAGGAGCTCTACGATAGAAACTTGGCAATGGGTATTTTCGCAGCTGGGCGTAGGAGACACGATTTTGACGAGGTTTGTTTCTTGGTTTGCTTCGATGATTCCGTTTGTCTTACCTCTTCCTTCTTTGTTACCTAAATTTCCTTATTACCCTTTTCTTGATAAGTTTGTACCGTTAAAAATTGGATTTTTATGAGAGGAACAGTTATCTATGGTCCCGTGGGGGGATAGCGTTTCCTCTTTTGTGATTACGACTTTGTTTCTGAATTTAGCAAATTATATCCTTTTTGAGCCAAGATGGCAACTAGAGAAAGAAAAGATTAAACCTTTCTTCTGGGCTTTGCTTCTAGAATTCAGACAGAGCATATGCAAAGGAACCCTAAAGTATGATGCTTTAAGTAATATTCTTTGATTCACAAAAATCATATATCATCGTCTTCGATTGGTGCTGTCTTGATCATATGGCCTGAGTTAGGAATGCATTTGAATAGAATAAAGAACAAAGGTATAGGCTAGTGGGTATAGATTCTTTTGGTTTTGACGAATTATAACTTTCAACCCAGTTAGAAACTGGGGAAGACTTGAGGCTGGTCATGAGATATTATCTTGAATTCATTTCATTCATATTCTTTCTTGTGAACCCCAAGCCATTGGATATAGACGTTCTAGAATCTGCAAATGAGAGGCTTTCATTTTGTGGGCTGTTCTTACACCATGCTTGAAAAGGACATGGATGACCCTCGAAGGGTTGTTAGGGACACAAATTCATGCTGATTAGGTTTTCCTTCTGGCCCACCGGCGGCTTTCGTCAGTGGACGTCTTCTTCTCTTATGGACCCCCTTCTTTTTTATCATATGGATGACGCTTTATGCATATCCGTAAATCTTTTTTTTTTAGTGCTTATCTCCTAAAACATCTCTTGATTACAACTAAGTTAGGTGAGATCTTCTTACCTAAACGCAGGGATTTGAGGACAAGAGCGAGTGGAAGATACGTTGGCAGTCTCAGCTGTCTGAACTCAGACGAAGAAGCACGTCCAAGGAATCGAGCGATAGCATGTCGTGGGGGGCAAGGATGCGTAGGGAAAGAGGCGAATAGTCTTTGATCCATCTTTGTATATATCGCTAGTTTTGTGTAATATCTTAAATCTTTCTAGAAGAACTGTGTTTCAGACGTTGACCCCACATTACACGTGGCTTTAATGGTAGTTCTATAACAAGAGACGAAATATCAAAGATGTAATAATATTCTAGAACAGAGATAAGTGATAAGTCTTCGGTACTATGGGCTCGTTTGATATTATGTTTTGGATTTGATGGGTATGAATTATTTGTATATGGCTATACAAGGATTTTGTTGATAGAATATTTGAACATGTTTGATATGTGTGTTTTAATTATTTGGGTATTGATATAGATTGTTTGATATGTGTGTTTTAATTATTTGGGTAATGATATAGATTGTGTTTGATATGTATGTTTGAGTTATGTATGGATTAGTGATGCACATCCCATACCCATCTCTATGCTAGGTATAGCTATACAAGGCTTATAAACAAAATCCTTGTAATAGACATGTATAGCCATACAAGGCATGTATATTTATACACGAATAACAAACACGAGATAATTTAACCATACGCACTTCATACCCACACATACAAGTATATCAAGCATATCCTTGTAATAGACATGAATAGCAATACAATGCCTTTTGTGGTTGATGTGACTATTTTGTAATTATAGTTTATATGGCCTTCGAATTTTGGAAACTTTCATAATTTATTGTCCCCATAAATGAAATCCATGCCATGCTAGTTCCTATGTTATAGTATGTATTATATAGCTTGTGTTGTTTTAACTATGACACAATTAGGCCAAGGTAGGTTATTTTTGAAATTCGACTGAGTTATTTATTTTAGAGCTCGAATAATTAGCTCGATCGTTGACCATAAAAGTCGGAATTTTAAAATTTTAGCTATAATTTTTTAATATAAATTAAAAAAAATATAATAAAAAAGTTTACGAGCCAATATTTAATATCTCTAACAGTCTGTTCAAAATTGGTTCGAAAAAGCTCGAACTCGACAGTATCAAGTTTCAGTCTGAACTCGCATGTTTCACCACTTCACCGTATATTCATTTTGTCAACATTATAAATACATAAATATCTATATATGTAAGTGCAATAGTAATTAAACTTTTCCCACATCAACCATAGTCCATAGTTTTATTTTAATTTTTGTTTTCACATAATTCTTAGTTACATGCTAATCATATATTATTTGAATGAACCATACAACTTAGTACAGTTAGCAACATGCTTCGTACTCAAACCATAAGTCCTTCCTTAGCCATTTCCGACTTAAACTCATCGATCTCATTCTCAGACAAGGTGGCCGTCACGCCCAACCCTCCGTCCGACCCACAAAGAACTAAAACCATCCCTTCATCGCCGACCCCATCTACCCAGCAGCTCACGCCGTCGGGCTTTCGTCCTCTATAGTCAAACTCGTAAAATCTCGCCTCTTCAAGATCCACGAAGGTAAGGTTTCCGCCGTAAACATAGAAGTCGGCCAAGCCATGCTCCCTCTCCACTGCCGCCTCGATCGCCTCCCTCTCGTCCGACGCCTCATTCTTGATCGATGCCGCTAGGCCGTTGAGGTCGCCTTTGGCGAGCGTGGAATTCTTGGCTCTTACGACGCCGACGACTTGAACGCCGTTGCCCAGGAAAGTGCCGGAAATGTTCTTTTCGCCGCCGCCTTTGCAAACGGTGACGACTTTAGGCTCGTTCTCGCCTCGGATTACTGCTAGGGCTCGCCAGATCAGCACAGAGATGGCCTCGAAGCTTGTGAATCGGCCGTCGAACTTTGATTTGAGGTTCTTTAACTGCATGGGAGTGAGGTGGAATGTGAATGACTCCATGTTAGACGTAGTCGGGTTGATCCAATGGTCTCCAACGGGTTCAACCCGTTTGATGGATAGTGGGTCGTCATTGGGTATGGGTCTCGGGTTGTTGTTTGGATTTGCGGGTTTTGTGAGGGTTTGGGCCAATGATATGGGCTGACCCAAATCATTGCCGGCCACGGCGTGGCCCAACATGTTCATGAAAGCGCCTGCACAGACAGCGTCGCCGAGTACGTGGGCCCAGCTCAGGCCGAACGCCGTTCCTCCGCATTTGAATTTAGTCAGCTAGAAAAAAAAATTAAGCAGAAAAAAAATTCGTCGATAATTAAAATGTCAATAAAATAAATAATAAAATAATTTGGTTTAAATATTATTTTATTTATGTATATTCGAGGAGTTGGCGATTTAAGGAATTAAAGTTAAGGATTGCAATTTTAGTCCTATAAATATCAAAACTGAAACAATTTGATGATATTTAAGTTAAGAGTGATAATTTTAGTCAAGTATAAAAATTGAAGCGATTTTAGGATAGTGAAATCCAAAAATCTAATTTTAGCTCATTATACACGTGGCGCCGAGAATGCTGATATGACCTAGATTTGCCTTCTGTTTCCTCCAATTAAGTGTCACATCATAGTCCTAATCAACAACTTCGGATCTACGTATATAAGTTTCGAGCTGAAATTAGGTTTGTGGTTTAATTGTCTTAAAATTACTTTAATTTTAATACTTATCGAACTAAAACTGTCATCAGTAATTTAATTCTCCTTAAATTGCTACTCACAGAACTAAAAATGATACACTTATTTAACTGTCCTTAAAACGACACTCCTTAAAACTACTGGACTAAAAATACATTTAAACCAAATAATTACGCTGTAAGAACACAAGCGGAGAAAACCAAATCTCCGGTCCAAGAACTTGGCTCGGAACAAGCTTCTTCTCCATAGAAAGATCCTTAATCTCCAACCACTCGGCGAGGTTCTTGTCGCACTTAGCCTCCACGAACCTCACGCCGGCGTCATTACACTTGACGTAAGGACGGCCCGACTCGTCCCGCCTGAACCGCCCCGCTACAGCGGGGAACAAGTTGAGCCACTTGAACATGGGACCCTTTATTTCAAGGGTGCTCAGCCCATCGAAAGCCTCTCTGTTGAAGTAGTAGACACCTCTTATGTAGTGAAGCTTCATGGCCAAGTCGATGTTTTTGGGTTCGTAGATTAGATCCGAGGTTGTTACGGCCGCCGGGCCCACCGTCGACAGCTTGATGCTGTGGATTATTAGGGTTTCTGATTCTTGATGATGGTCGGAGGATGCCATTCTCTCTCTCTCTCTCTCTCTCTTGGAGGAGAGTGACGAGGTTGAGTTCTCATATAACATACGTACGTTTGTATCATAATTGCTGAGTTAGTTGAAAGTCTGACAGAATGAGTTCGATCCTATCTGGAAATTATGAAGTAATTAATGATGCGTTATTAATTTAACCGATTTAAAATAATAATATGAAAAAATATATATTATATATAAATATAGACATGAAGTTTATCTTGTTTTCTTAATTATCGAAAGTTAATTTTCATCCCACGTAAAAGAAAGAAAAAAAAATCGTATTAATTGAGGTGGACGGACAGAAGTTGGCCATTTACTGCATGCTGCCTTTGTGATCTTCTATGTATAGTATATCTATTTCAAAGTTTTCATCGTGTCATTCTATTAATGTTTGGTTTGGTGGTGTTAGATTCAAAAGGGATAGAAAAAATATTTACATACATTATTTCTATAACTTATATAATATTTATATAATTACGATTATATATAATGTTTAATCTAAAAAGGAAACAACGTTGTGGAAGAAATTACCAAACTAGCCACGCTAGAAAAGCGTGGAGATATTTTCTGGCATATTATTTATTTATTATTTACTTAATTTTATTTTGGATAAATTATGATTTACCCCACGTGAAATGCGCATTACTATCTTATGCATTTTTTATTGCGTGAAACCCCCATGTACTGTCTAAAACTTAGCACCGTACCCCTCATGGTGTCTAAAACATAGCATTGTACTCCCCAATTAGGGGTGAAAATGACAAGGACCGCATAATTAAATAAACTACGAGGGTATTTTATGCTATTTACAAATCATAGGGATTTTGGTGTTTATTTTTTAAACTACGAGTGAGTTATATGCAATTTAGCCTCTTACTTTACAAAACCAAAGATATCTTTACTTAGGAGCTACTGTGGGCAGCCCATAAACCCTAGCCGCTTCGTGGAATTAATCTTTCCCCTGCAAAACCTCTCATCGAGCTAAAAGGTGCTTGTTGCTTAACTTTTTACTATTTAATTTTTTTTTAGGCTAGCCTGCTTCTATTTTCATTTCTGTTGCTCGGATTGTTTTACTCATCGGAGAGTTTCATCTGTTTATGTGATTCGTTGTTTTAAGATTAAGGTTTATGTAACTATGGGGGATTTACTCTTTTACTGTGTGAGAGCTTATGTGATGTTAGATCTTATGTTTGTTTCTATGTTTTGCGATCGTATGTTTGTTTGTGTGCTAATTCATTGTTTTGTTATCTACTCGTGAAGATTAGCGTCAGAAGCAACAATCCTTGATATCTGTATGGAATTGTGGTTAATTTTAGTTTGAAGTATATTTGAGGAAAATTATACCCAGTTGAGCTCAAGTGTTGCCGAAATCACACAAATTTCAATCTACTTCAACTTGAATTAGAGCCGTATGTGTTATATCTTCAACTGTTGAATTTTTACATTCAGTTTTTTTTTTTTTTTTCCGAAGATGGCATTGTTCAATAAATTTGGAACCGTGTTGAGGCAAAGCATGTCTGCTGGCAATGCATTGAGCAGACAATCTTCTATGTATGATGCTATTCGCTGCATGTCAACAAAGCTTTTTGTTGGAGGTATGTCTATTCAAAAATTCAATTTGAATGATCATCAATGAGAACATTTTCTCTCGGAAGTGTTTGAATAAACGATTTTTATTATTCTAATAGGGCTCTCATATGGAACTAATGACCAGTCCCTGAGAGATGCATTCTCCAGCTTTGGTGATGTTACTGATGGTGAGTAAGTGTAATTGCTTTCTTTATGCACATTATCCTTTCCGTTTCTTGGATTGGCCATGTTTGAATATTATGTTTTCGCATGGAAATTGACGCTGACTTATCGTGTTTCTCGTTCCTTCCAATCTAGCTTTTGTTGCACTCTGTTTTCTTTTTGAGCCTTTATACTAGATCAAACTCGTTTATTTACTACTCATTTTAATCCTTGCACCCTCAAACACAACGTTCATTTCGTTTTAATAGCCAAAGTCATCCTCGATAGAGACTCAGGGAGGTCTAGGGGCTTTGGCTTCGTGAACTTTGCAGACAACGATTCTGCCAGCTCTGCTCTCTCAGCCATGGATGGACAGGTTGGTACAAAAGCTTTACGGAACGTTTTCTTACAACTAAAATTTTACATATCTTTAACTTTCTTCCAACATCATCGTTTACTTGTAGCAATTGGATGGAAGAAACATCCGAGTGAGCTATGCCCAAGAGAGAGCTCCCCGCCCCAGTTTTAACAGCGGCGGCGGCTTCGGTGGTGGATATGGCAACGCTGGATCAAACGAGGGGTACTAACTTGTTTGCTTAATTGTCTCTATAGGCAAGTAATAACAAGTCCCAAATTCGAACATTTTCATTTGCACTATTTTTCTTCTTCCTTATGTGCTTTTTCCATGGAGCAAAACTCAAGTGTTTAGGTTGATTGTGAATCGGATGATGTAGTTTGAACTGTGTTCTTCTATTGCCCTTCTTAATGGGCCACCTTAATGGGCCAATCATTTATTAGGTAAATGGTGTTGGGCCAGGCCCATATTCCAGCTGTGCATATTAAGACACATGGCAAGTAGGGGTGAGCAAATGCGGATATCCGGAATTTCGGATATCCGGAATTTCGGATATCCGAAATTCGGATATCCGGATTTTCGGATAGCTAAAAATAAACACCGTATCCGATCCGATTTTATTCGGATATCCGAAAATTGGATATTCGATTTATTCGGATATTTAAAATCGGATATCCGCATCCGCTTTTTAAATTTAAAATTGAACTTTATTTTTTTATAATTGATTTTTATTTTTTTAAAGTTGTGTATTTTTTCTATTTTTTACCCAATAAAAAAAATATATCACCTATTCTACACATAATAATTCATGCTAAACATAAACACGGTTAAAATATACTAATATGTTAAACGCACTTGGTACGTGTGCTCTAATTATTTTATAACTTAAGTCTTTTAATAAAAAACATTTTTAATTTTAAATTTTTATTATTTATAAAAGAAAAATTGATTTGTGGGAATATAATTGAATTAAATAAAAATAAAAAGAGTAAAATTATAATTAGAAATTATATACCAAATTATTTGATAAGTGATTATAATAGAGCGTTGAGAGTTTATAAATAGTATGTATATGATCTAAATTGCATCACAAGATGATACTCTATTAAAAATTCACATTATAATTCTCTCATTTTTCGTTCTTCTCTTTTCTTCACTTTCTTTTCTCTGGTTTTTCTTTCTTTTTTTTTTTAAATTTTATATTCACGTTTTTGCAAGAACAATATAAATTCTGTATATTGTATTGTGTCATAGTCCAATAATAAATGTTGGACCGCTTTTCCTTTTTTTTTTTTCCTTTTGGGCCACATTTTTCTTTGTTTTTTTGGGCCATAATTTAATTTATTGTATTTTTAAAAATATAAAACCGGATACCGGATATCCGAATTTTAGGCCGAACACTATCCGGATCCGATCCGATTTGTTTTAAAATAAAGCGGATCGGATATCCGATCCGGTTTTTAAAACCGGATATCCGATTTTTCAGTTTTTTAAAACCGGATATCGGATTGGAATCCGATTTTCGGATATTTTTGCTCACCCCTAATTAATATGCCTCGCCATTTTTGCTCCTCTTACAACATTATCAAATCTCAGCTGTAATGAAAGCAACAATACGGTTTATGGGAAAGTGACAAGTTGCTGAATTATTTATTTACATATACTTTTTTTTTATGATATTCCACACTTTGTCAATAACCAAATATCGTAGTCATTAATTAGCTAGACAAAGTTGGTGGTTAAAAATATCAAATCGGCCCAAGCTGCGATGATGTGCTGCTATTGCTTCTTTTTATTTTCAATTGCAATTTCTTGGTTATTTAAATTTTTTAAATATATATAAGGTGAGGAATTTTATAGTGCTCACCTTATGTGAGCAACTTGTGTGGGCACCTGTTGATATGACACTGAGCATCAGATGTGTTGTTTAAGGATACCTAGAAGGTGTCGATTACTGCCACATCACCTCTGATGTTGATGTGGCACGTTGATATGGCACGAATCAGTGCCACATCAACAGATGTCCACGCAAGGTGTCACATAAGATGAGCACCATAAAATTCCTCTCCAGAGGAATTTTATGGTAATTGATAATTATATATAATGGTGTGAACATAATCTATTTGGTGGGGTTACTTGGATGGATAATAATATATAATGGTGTGATATGGCACGAATCAGTGCCACGTACATATATAAAGATTCCCACAAGTGTCCGTGAGGTTATTTTGTAAGTAATCATCTCTCCTCTCTCTATATCATATATCATAATCTAAGTCTACTTAGAAAAAGTATACATATGACATTTGTCTAGCTAGAAGCTTCAAATTACATTAAAATTACTCTTGAGAGTAGGGACTATTTGGTGGGGTTACTTGGATGGATACCTTCGAATAGAAAAAATAAAATAAATTCCTCCTTTTTTTTCACTATTTTAAACTAACACCTAATACCAAATATCTTTAAAATTTTGAAACTCATGGTGTTACTTATTTATAAAAATTGCATTAATTTGTTACTGATAACTTAGGGAAAGATAGTGTCAGCTTTCTAAGTACGACATGCTATGGATATTTTGTCAGCTTTTAATCTATTGGGAATGGGCAAAGATGATATGTACGACTGTATATAGTTAGGGAGAGCCATTAGATTCAGCGTTTTCACTGCAAATAATAGAAGTTTCTCTATCCAAAAATAACATATATCACTTCTATTATATTACTAAGATTTAATTTTCATACGTGGTTTGTATTGTATGTATATGATAAGTGATAATATCGGATAAGATTTTTTTAAATTAGGTCCATTTGCAAATAATATTGAACATTTAATTTAGGCTAAAGACGCAAGGTAATCTAATTATTCGAATGTATTTATTAAGCCATTGATCACATTTTAATGTCATTAATGATCCAACAATATTACAATTAATAATAAAAATCCTTACCCCCCATCACTAAGAAAATCTTGGGATCCCTCGAAAGCATATGGCCGAGTCTAATTAGTTGTTTTTATTATTATACTCTCGATAACATATTATATAAAATAAATAAATAATAATATAAATTTGTTGCCGACACTCTTTGCCCTTATTCAATCATTAACATCAGAAACTCGCCCCACCACCACAATGAACAATCCATTCATTTAACAAATGTCCAAATTTTTTACCCCATTTTCCATATTAGACCAAATATATCATACACTATTTATTTACCCCTTGAAAATTGGATAATACAATAAAAGTAAAACCAAAGAAGAATCATCATATAATAATCTCCATTGCCATTTCTCAAATTAATTTACAGTTCTTGATTGTTCTGAACCCTTGAGGAAACAGAATTATTACACAAATGTAAAACAAAACAAAAAAGAAATCTATACCCTTGTAACTATGACGACCCACGTTACAATTCTCTCTTTTTTTTTTTTAAATTTGGCATAAATAGACAAGGAAAAAAATCTTAGAAATTTCGAAAAATATTATAATAATTTAGACATACCCCAGCTCATCCCACCAAAGCCATGTGATGTGATGAGTAAGTGATGAGACAGCAAAGACATAATTGTAATGGTATATATTAATTTAATTTAATTGATCGTCGGACTGAGTTTCCTTTTTTACCCTCGACTCAATACCATAATACCCAACGTACCACTTGACGAACTTTCTCAGGCCGGCGGCCAAGTCGGTGGTGGGCTTATACCCAAAGTCTCTATACGCCTGGCTCACGTTAGCATGCGTGTACGGAACGTCGCCGTTTCGAGGCATCTTGATGACGTGCTTCTTGGCCTTGACGCTGAGCAAATTCTCCAAGATGCCGACGAGCTTGCCGACGGCGACGGGGGAGGTGTTGCCGAGGTTGTATACCCTGAGCTGGGCAGGAGCCCGCTTCTTTCCTCCGCTGCCGGTGCTCTTCTCCGCCGTGTCGAGGGCGCCGAGGCAGCCCTTCACGATGTCGTCGATGTAGGTGAAGTCACGCGCCACCTCCTTGTGCTCGTCTTGCGTCACGTAGATGTTTATGCCCTTTCCCTGCGAATGATTTAGGGTTTATTCGTAGATGATTTTATGCTTCTGTAGATTCGTTTGCATATATATATATATATATATATATATATATTATATAATGCATGAATTCACAGCCATTGACGTAAAAATAATTACTGACCTGCAAAATATCTTTGGTGAAGAAGAAGTATGCCATGTCGGGCCGACCCCACGGGCCGTAGACAGTGAAGAACCTCAAGCCCGTAAGGGAAAGCCCGTAAATATGATTATACGTATGCGCAATCTCTTCCCCGGCTTTCTTGGTCGCCGCGTAAAGACTCGCCGGCTGATCCGTGCGGTCGTTCTCGGAGAAGGGCACCTTCGTGTTCAACCCATACACGGAGCTCGAACTGGCCCAGACGATCGCCGGCTGTGGATCGGCCGACTTGGCAACCTCCAGCAGGTTCACGAAGCCGGCGACGTTGGACTGCACATACGATAATGGGTTCTGCATTGCGTACCTCACGCCGGCCTGCGCGGCGAGGTGGAGGACGTGGGAGAACGGCACGACGTCGAACAGCTTGGTGAGGAGCTCCTTGTCGTTGATGTCTCCCTCGACGACGAAGATTTCGTGCTTCTTGAGGAGATTCTGACGGGCCCTCTTGAGGGCTGGATCGTAGTAAGGGTTGAAGTTGTCGATGCCGAGGACTCCATCGCCGCGTTTCTTGAGCGCCAACGAGCAGTGGGACCCGACGAACCCGGCGGCGCCGGTGACCAGTACGGAGATCCCGTTTGGACGGCGTGGAGTGGCGGAGTGGCGGATTTGCTTCTCCCAGGCAGAACCGCCGCTTCCTCCTCCATAGAGAGCCGAGGAAAGAAAGCTTCGGTGGTGGATGTGGTGGTTGTTGCCATTTGACGACGACGAGTCTAACGGCGGGTGGTTGACGGTGAAGAAGAAGATTAGGAGCAAAGCGACGAGGAGGGTGACTCGGAAGAGGAGCTTCGAAGACGCTTGGAGTAGCTTGGTGGTGTTGACGCGGCGGAGATAGCTATTGTACCGCTCGAGCTTGGAGGTGTCCGGCGGCGGCGAGCTGCTACTCAAGTGATACTGCATTTTATTACCGCTATTCATTTCTTGAAGAGGTGTATAGTAATAATAATAATGCTTATGTACTTTTCGATCACTATGAATGAAGAACTATCAAAGATTTATGATCACTATGAAAGATTGGATTTTGATTTTTTTTTTTTGTAAGAAAATTAGAAGGATCACTTGTTTCTACTTAGTGTTTGTGATCCTGAAGTGGGAAGGTTGAAGATGATTGGGTTATAAAGAAAACCATGAGCGGGCTAAGTGTCATGATATTTCTTTATTTATTTTAATTATTTTGACATATTTCATTAAATAATTTAATAATTTTGTATGAATTCTTTGGTTTTATGTTATTATCTTAACGTCAAGTGGGCGTCATTCTTCTTTTTGTCCAAATGGAACAATGATGAAGGAAGAAAGGCATTGTTTATATTTTAACTCATACATTACCACCACGAATTATATGTTCTAATTAGTCATGGCATCCATGTTTATTCATTTCATTTTAAATAATTTCTTCTAAACTTAATCAAAATAATTACACCGTTATTTTTTTTTTCAATTTATATAATATGTATATTAATTAATTAAAATCAATATTAAAGACCGAAGTTAGTTGGAGACCACTTTCTTTCTCTTTGCCTGTGTAGTCGGTCAATCGTTGGCGCGTACAGATGGAAAGAATGATGGGATAAAATTGCAAATGGGGCCCTTTGTTATAAATAATCTCACATTTGTCCCCTCACATTTATTGTTTCTCTACTTTACAATCGGGGCATCGAATGCGAAGTGCCAGCTACTTTGCGGTGTGAGATTTATAAATAATAAATAAATAAATAAAATATATTGTATGGCCATGTGAAGAAAGAAATGCTAGTGAGAACACACTTCTCTTATCTTATAATAATAATAATAATAATTGTAATATTAATATTTTTTAGTTAGTTATGGCATTTTACAAGTTGCGTAGGATTATGATTTCTAGATATTATGCAGTGGGTTGCGGCAATAACCGAGGATTTTGGTGTGCGTGCGCATGGGTACTTTGAATTTTGAAACTATCTACAATATGTTTTTAATTATTTTTTTAAAAATATATTTTATTTTTTATTTTCTTATTTATAGTAACAACTAGTAAAGAATATGTTCCTAGTATATATATTATATATATAAGATAGAATCGAAATGGGTCGAGAATGCAGATTCATGTGAAATTGGGATATGGAAGTTGCGGCAATCACATGCTATAAAATTAAATGCAAAGCCCTACTATATACGTAATAAAACTTACCTTTAATATATAATTGTATATATATATATTTATATTATACAGAGAGGAGAGATTCACACGTACATTATTTGAGGCAAGTTATGGCTTGTCCATAGATGGAGGCAAGGTAGCTACATTGTCAAACATTATGCAAGCCTTTCTTTTAATATTCTTTTTTTTTTTTGCATAATTAAATAATATAGACTCTCTCAACGGGAATATTATGTGATTAATAATTAATCTAAGCTGTCGGCCATATATAACAACGTTCTTTTTTCACTTGAGAACTATATACTTGATCGAATGTATCACTAATTATTTCAATATATTCAACGAAAATAGTAATGTCAATAATATAATCCTCCAAAGTCCACATGGGTTGTTGTTCACCTTGAGAATCATGACAAACCCTATTCTTTATTTATTTATTTATATTATGAAATAATTAAATGTGGATGTTTTAAATAATAATATTAGTTAAATTATTGATGATTTGGAAGTATTATATTAAATGATGATAATGTGATAAGATGATAAGATGAGGTGTTTAATTGAAGAGTTTGTATTTTAGTGTGAGGTGTATAATTGTAATTAATGTGATTAGTTGTAATAGTGAATTATTAGTAGTATAAATAGGTGATTAGAGTTCATTGTAAATCACACCAAGTATTGAAATACTTAATCTCTCTCTAATCTCTCTCTCTCTTTATATTATAAGCTATATTATCATTATAATCTTAATATAAGTATAATTATAATAAAATAATCTTAATATAATATTAATCACAATTAATATTTTTATAACACGTTATCAGCACGACCGCTCTCCGTCGTCAAGATCAACCTCCGTCGAAGATCTCGTACGAGTTTAGTCGAGGTACGGTAATTTAATATTTAATTTATACTAATCATATATTAATTGTGATTAATTTAAAAATATATATTATAAAAGTATATTTTAAAAGTTTTATAACTAAACGCCAATACCCGAGTGGTTTCGCGGAATATCGTTCACTATAAGTGACGAGAGGTCCAGATTTCATACCCCGTGGTGGGTGTGGAATTTTTATTTACGATTTATTTTTTTTATATATTCACGTACACAACACAAAAGCCCACGAGGTCTTGTGGTTATCCCCACCTCAGTAGAGGCATATTATTAATTTATTTATTGAGCAATTTGAAGTATTATTGGATCGAACAGATTTTGGACAATGGACAAATTTTATTACCACAATCTTACCCGAGCTTGGATAATAATTATGAAATAATAAAGAACGCATTTTATGAAACTATACATATATTTTATCATTGATTTATATGTTATCTGATTATTATGTTCTTTTCATCTTATAGAATCATGTCGTTTTATACAAAGATGGATCTTCTGTTGCTTACTTTATTTACGGTGATCTTACGGCTATGTGGATAATGTTTTTACCAATGTTTTTAAAATATAATATTAATTATAATTTTTCTTTAATATTATAATTACTGAATATATTTTATTTTGAAGGATGACGCTTTGTCCGATGTTTGATCTATTACTTATGATTATTATTACGGCGACAGTTATTTGGATGTGGATATCGTTTTTCATTAGAACTTTTACAAAAGAAGATATAAAAGAAGATTAATTATAATTTTTCCTTTTAATATTTTAATGATGATTTTATTTTTATGATATCAATATATTGAATTTGGCAAACTTTGATTTATCACTCTCGATTTTATACTTGCTAGTGATTTACGCAATTACTTCGGTATATTATAAAGCATTCACCACGTTCAGTCCATCGGATATAATACGAATAAATATCGTGAGAAAATGATCAGAAAATATTATGATGGATGAATGAAAAACATAGTCCGACTAAATGATTATGTTGCATTCCCTGAAGTGAATGTATGCGCAAATAATAAAAGTGGTCGTGAACATTATATTTACCGTGGTTATTATTAATATTTCCCCGAAGTGGAGAACTAGTATATGATTGAGAAAGATGTATTGAGCAATATAAAGATTATTATATATTATCGTTGGTTATTATTCGCACCCAAAGATCCCGTTGATCTTTATAAAGAGCAATTAAAAGTGAAGTGTCGATGAAATTAAATTTTGCTCAAGATTACGATATTTCAGAAAATTGGTGCTAGATCCTATGCTCATTTGAATATTTTGGTTTTTGTTAAAGATCCAAATAAAAAAAAACTGAAGTGTCGTTATAAATTTTATTTAAGCATTATTTATTTATTATTTTATCTTTATATATATAATTTTATTTTGACGCTTATTTATTTAATAATTCTAGTTATTATATATTTATCAATCAATGGATACAAGCATGTGCAATGGGGAGTTATGTCTTGCAGATTGTGCAACGACTAATACGATTCTAAGAAATAAGAAATATTTCTCCCATCTTGAAATGAAAGAAACAAGTGTTATCACTATATCGGGTAGCACAAATATAATTGAGGGCTCCGGAAGAGCCAATATTATACTGCCCAGAGGGACAAGGCTAATAATTGATAATGCCTTATATTCTCCTAAGTCTCAAAGAAATTTATTGAGCTTTAAAGCTATTCGACATAATGGATATCATATTGAGACTGCAGAAAAGAGATATTGAATATTTGCATATTACAAAAGTGTTTCGAATGACAAAAGATTGTGAAATATTACCATCTTTGACTCTGGGCTATATTACACATATCTTAAAACAATTGAATCACATGCTATCGTAAACCAGAAGTTTACTAATGATAATACATTTGTTGTTTGGCATGACCGGTTGGGCCATCCCGGTTCAATTATGATGCGGAGAATAATTCAAAATTCACGTGGACATTTAATGAAGAACCAGAAGATTCTTCAATCGAATGAATTATCATGTGTTGCTTGCTCTAAAGGGAAGTTGATTATTCGTCCATCACCAATAAAAATAAAGAATGAATCATAAGATTTTTGGAACGTATACAAGGTGATATTTGTGGACCGATACATCCATCGTGTGGACCATTTAGATATTTCATGGTATTGATTGATGCATCAACTAGATGGTCTCATGTATGTTTGTTATCAACGCGGAATGTAGCTTTTGCGAGATTGCTTGCTCAGTTGATTCGATTAAGAGCACATTTTCCGGATTATCCAATAAAGAAAATACGCCTTGATAATGCTGGTGAATTTACTTCCAAGGCATTTAATGAATATTGCATGTCTATTGGAATTGATGTTGAGCACCCCGTGCCACATGTACATACGCAAAACGGTCTTGCAGAATCGTTGATTAAAAGGTTGCAATTAATTGCAAGACCATTATTAATGAAGTCGAAACTTCCCTCTTCTTGTTGGGGACATGCTATATTACATGCAGCGGCACTAATCCGCATCAGGCCAACAAGTTATAATGATATCTCCCCGATACAAATGGTTTATGGTCAGGAACCAAATATTTCCCATCTGAGAATTTTTGGATGTGCGGTATATGTTCCAATTGCTCCACCACAACGCACGAAGATGGGACCTCAAAGGAGGTTGGGAATATATGTCGGATTTGAATCTCCATCGATAATAAAATATTTAGAACCTCTAACTGGAGATTTATTTACGGCTAGATTTGCCGATTGTCATTTCGATGAATCGAATTTTCCGACATTAGGGGGAGAAAAGAAACAGCTGGAAATGAGTATTAGTTGGAATGAATTATCGCTAAATCATTATGATCCTCGAACGAAAGAATGTGAACTAGAAGTTCAAAAGATAATTCATTTACAAGGATTAGCTAATCAACTGCCAGATAGCTTTACTGACCTTAAAAGAGTGACTAAGTCACATATACCAGCTGTTAATGCTCCTGCAAAAGTTAATGTTCCTGGAGAACATATAATGATCGAGCCTAACCACAACTAAAACGTGGTAGGCCCTCGGGTTCCAAAGATAAAAATCCTCGAAAAAGAAAAGGAGCAAATAATAAGAATGGTCCAGTCGAGGATTTATCGACTCTAGAAGAGTCAATGGGCATTAATGATTATGATAATGGAAATCAGGTACCTGAAATTTTTGAGAATAATGATAATGAAGAGATCTCGATAAATTATGCTCAAAATGGAATTAGATGGAACCGAGAAAAAGTCAACGTTGACAATAAATTCTCATTTAACGTAGCGCTACATGAAATGAATGAGATAAATGAGAATGAGGATCATGAACCAGGGTCTGTAAAAGAATGCAGACAAAGAAATGATTGGCCAAAATGGAAAGATGCAATCGAGGCAGAATTAAAATCACTTGAGAAACGAAAAGTTTTCGGACCTGTAGTCCGCATACCAGAAAATGTAAAGCCGGTTGGATATAAATGGGTTTTCATCAGAAAGAGAAATGAAAACGGTGAAATTGTGAGATACAAAGCACGGCTTGTTGCACAAGGCTTTTCACAACGACCTGGTATTGATTATGAGGAGACGTATTCTCCTGTGGTGGATGCAACGACTTTTCGTTATTTAATTAGTCTGGCAGTACGTGAAGGACTCGATATGCGTCTAATGGATGTTGTCACCGCTTATTTATATGGATCACTTGATAGTGATATATATATGAAACTTCCCGAGGGATTTCAGTTACCTGAAAATTCAGGGCCCCAAATGAGTACTCAATCAAGCTAAATAAATCGCTTTATGGATTAAAGCAATCTGGGCGTATGTGGTATAATCGCCTAAGTGAATATTTATCGAAAGAGGGGTATAAAAATGATCAAACTTGCCCGTGCATATTTATGAAAAGATCTGGAAATGAATTTGTCATCATTTCAGTTTATGTTGATGATATTAACATAATTGGAACTCCTGAAGAGTTATCAAAAGCCGTTAATTGTTTGAAAAAAGAGTTTGAAATGAAAGATCTCGGTAAAACGAAATTTTGTCTTGGACTGCAAATTGAATATTTAAAGAATGGGATATTCGTACATCAAGAGACTTATACGAAAAAGGTATTGAAAAGATTTTATATGGATAAAGCTCATCCATTGGATACTCCAATGATTGTTCGATCTTTAGATGTGAATAAAGATCCGTTTAGACCTTGCGAAAACGATGAAGAACTACTTGGTCCTGAAGTACCATATCTCAGTGCTATTGGAGCCCTAATGTATTTAACGAGTCATACGCGACCTGATATAGCGTTCGCTGTGAATCTATTGGCGAGATATAGTTCGTCACCGACTCGTAGACATTGGAATGGAATTAAGCGGATTTTTCGATACCTTCAAGGAACAACTGATATGGGATTGTTCTATTCTAATGAATCAAAAACAGATTTGATTGGGTATGCAGATGCTGGTTTTCTATCTGACCCACATAATGCTCGATCGCAAACGGGCTATTTATTTACACATGGCGGAACCGCTATTTCATGGCGGTCAGTTAAACAAAGTTTAACGGCTACTTCTTCTAATCATGCGGAAATTTTAGCTATTCATGAAGCTAGCCGAGAATGTGTTTGGTTGCGATCGATAATTGAGCATATACAACAAACAGTGGGCTAGTATCGAAAAAGTTACTTCCTACGATTTTATATGAAGATAATGCTGCATGCATTGCCCAATTAAAGGAAGGATATATTAAGGGAGATAGAACAAAGCATATTTCACCAAAATTTTCTTTACACATGATTTAGAGAAAAATGGTGATATTGATGTACAACAAGTGCGATCAAGTGAAAATCTTGCAGATTTATTCACGAAAGCACTTCCCCCAATAATTTTCAAAAGATTGGTATATTCAATTGGAGTTCGAAAACTTCGAGATCTTAAATGATGTCATCATCAGGGGGAGTAAATACGCGTTGCACTCTTTTTCCCTTCACTGAGGTTTTTCCCATGTGGTTTTCCCAGTAAGGTTTTTAATGAGGCAACAATCGAAAGCGTATCTAAAAGAATCATGTACTCTTTTTCCTTCATTAGGTTTTTATCCCATTGGGTTTTTCCTAATAAGGTTTTAACGAGGCATATTCTTTGAAAACATCCAAGGGGGAGTATTATGAAATAATTAATATGTTAAATTATTGATGATTTGGAAGTATTATATTAAATGATGATAATGTGATAAGATGATAAGATGAGGTGTTTAATTGAAGAGTTTGTATTTTAGTGTGAGGTGTATAATTGTAATTAATGTGATTAGTTGTAATAGTGAATTATTAGTAGTATAAATAGGTGATTAGAGTTCATTGTAAATCACACCAAGTATTGAAATACTTAATCTCTCTCTAATCTCTCTCTCTTTATATTATAAGCTATATTATCATTATAATCTTAATATAAGTATAATTATAATAAAATAATCTTAATATAATATTAATCACAATTAATATTTTTATAACAATTTATATATTTTTTTGCAGAACCGTCGACAGAAATTTCAAACTTGTGAATGTTCCCATTATAAATTTAATTCCATGTCAGTGAATCACATTTTATTTATTTGTACTTTAGTTATTAGAGATGAAGTGAAAAAAAATAAAAAATATGCAAAACAACCAGCGGCATTTTTCCACCGACCCACGACGGCATCGTTTTTTATTTAATTTTAAATATGGAAAAAAATATATATATAATTACTATAGAAGTTCAGTTTTGTCACGCTCTAGCATTTATTTTGTCTAGCTGAATAGCTTGGAAGTTTCCAGGAAATGTTACTAATTTGTTTTCACCCCATGCAATATAACTTCATTGATAATTGATTGAATAAGACCTTTTTTGGGGCATAATTATAAATTTAAATTACTAATTATTTCAATTTTGTATCGTTATATTTGATAATATGTCAGAATAAATTTGAGTTTTTGATAATATTTCAACAAAATAAGTCCAAAATCATTCATGATTTTGACTGCTGACTGAGATCTCTGACAGATTTTATTGGAAAAATGATTAGAGCATAAATTTTATTCTTACATAAAATATGAAGTTAGCGATGTATTTTTACGATTATAAAATATAATGACCCTAAATCGAAAATGAATTAAATTTATGATTTGCCTGACTTCTCATGTTTTCTTCTAAATTTAACAGATTGAATAAGACTTCCATTTATTTTAAAAACTAAAATGATTGAATGATACTTCTTTCAAGCAACCCATTCCCTACTCACATGGTTGGCTATTAAAATCGTTAATGGTTGGTAACAAATGTCATCCTCCTAATTTTAGCCATGTAAATTGCACATGCCTTAGATATTATTATAAAATATAAATATGAATGCCTTAAAAGTTGGAACCATTAGGAAAATATAGAATTAAAAAAAAAAAATTAAAGAGTTTCTGCATCATTTTCGCTATAGAAAATATTTCCGATAAAGAAATTTAATCAAAGAGTGCAAAATAGAATGAACACCTGCCATAATAAATTCAATTAATGACTTGATCGAGATTGAAAATGAAATTAAGCGTATTCTTTTTTTCTTTGATATTATGAATTATTAATAAATGCCATATGATAGGACAATTGAATTATCAAAAGGTTGAACATATGTGGATTTTTTTCTTATTAATATTTGGATTTTTATATGTGTGGTATATATTCTGTAATTGCAAAATCTAAATGGGCCAAAAATATAATTGGGCCTTCACAAGTTATTTCGGAGAAAGAAAAAAGAAAAAGGAAAATCCACCCTTGATGATAGATCAAAAGAGCGACTTTTAATATGTGAAGCGTTTTATGTTCTTCGTTTTTCCCTCTTAAACCCTTCTTCGTTCTCTATTCTTCTTCAGCTCCCTTATTGAGTGGGGATGCAAGCTTCGATTTCTACTATTAGAAGTCAAAGCTCCGTTGAATGAAATCAATCTCAAATCCATTCGCTTCTTAGTTTAAGTTTATCTGTTGCAATTTTGTAAGATAATAAGGAAAAGAGGAGCTCGAAGATGAGTACTGTTGATAAAATGCTGATTAAGGGGATCAGGAGCTTTGACCCGGAGAACAAGAATGTCATCACCTTCTTCAAACCCTTGACTCTGATCGTTGGTCCCAATGGTGCCGGGAAAACAGTATATTTACCTGACTTCTTTATCTTTTTCTTTTTTTTTTTTTTTGGTGAAATGTGTGTTGTAATTTTTGCTGCCTGAGATATACAATCATTCTTCTGTCAGTGTATTTTTTTAGTGTTGTGCGGATTATAACCTTTTTCGTCGCTTTCTGTACTATCATTCCTTCTCGTGTTTGGTTCTATTGCATGCTGGTTTGTCTCTGTTCTCCCAAATTTTTGGGTTTGGCATAGTTTTTTCTATACATTGAAGTCTTATTTCGAGCTTACAAGATGTTGGTTTTTGACTTAGTAGTTCAGTGATCCATAGTGTTCAATACAGATTCTCAGACATTGATAAACTCTGCTTGAAGAATAAAAAAAATTCAAACTGTTTGGTTGCTATCTACATTTTCCTGCTTCGATATATTAATCCCAATAGTTTCTAGTCGGAACGACATGGATTGAAAACGTAATTCAGGAAAATAAGATATCAAATCAAACTTTTTTTTTTTTTTTTTCACTTCAGACTATTATCGAGTGCTTGAAAGTTGCTTGTACTGGTGAATTGCCTCCAAATGCGCGGTCGGGTCACAGCTTTATTCATGATCCTAAGGTAAGCATTTTTATATTATCACACATCTCTTTATTTGTTTGGTTAAACTAACATGATACTAAGCATGCATTTTTAGTTGTTTAAGTTTTGCTGATGATGGTCTTCCCAGGTGGCTGGAGAGACAGAGACTAAGGGCCAGATAAAGCTGAGGTTTAAGACAGCTGCTCGAAAGGACGTTGTCTGTATACGGTCATTTCAGCTTACACAAAAGGCTACAAAAATGGAATACAAAGCAATTGAGTCTGTGCTCCAAACCATAAATCCCCAGACCGGAGAGGTATAAGCCATATTTTAGTGAAGAATGATCGTAAGCAACAATTTTTGTATGATTTAACTTCTCAGAACAGAATCGTGTGAATTAAGTTTGTGCATTAATAAGTAGATGGCAACGCGTATAAAGTTTTATAAAAATATCTAGTCACTTAAAATTGATTATACTTTCTCAAATGTATAGTCACTTTAAAAAGTAATTTGTTTCCAAGTGACAGAAGGTTTGCCTAAGCTATCGATGTGCTGATATGGACAGAGAGATTCCTGCTCTCATGGGAGTGTCCAAGGCTATTTTAGAGAATGTGATTTTTGTTCACCAAGATGAGGCAAATTGGCCATTGCAGGATCCATCAACGTTGAAGAAAAAGTTTGATGATATATTCTCTGCAACTAGGTACCTGATCTATAATAATTTCTTCAAATTCTGACGAGGTAGTCCTCTTTTCCATCATCTAGTAGCGCACTCTATTGTCCTGTTTTGGACGATACTTGAAGCACTTACAATATGTAGAAGATGAGTCAAAATTGAAAAACCATATGAATACCTTCTTTTTCAACGTTCAACCTATACATCCTTAATTCATCCAACGGAAAATATGTAAATCAAGTTATACCTGACTTAAGAACAAGTTTGGCTTTCAAGTGTTTCCAAAAAATTAAAAAGAAAAGAAAAGAAAAACCAAATACATTATTTGCTACTGGACACACTGTTGGTTATTTCTCCTGATTTTCCTCACGGGAGAGGGCATGCACATATATTATATTCCACTTCCCACCATATAAGCATTAATAATCTTTGTATGTTGCAGCGCCTGTGTTTTTTGTAGATTTGCTTGGGCATCTTATTTATAGCATTTTCCAATTTATTGTCTTCCAAGGTACACGAAGGCATTGGAGGTTATCAAAAAGCTGCACAGGGATCAAACACAGGAGATCAAGGCATATAAACTAAAATTGGAGCACCTACAGACCCTTAGAGATGCTGCTTTTAAGGTATTTGCTGATTGTCTTAGCACCTACGTTGTGATCGTAGTTTTAGTTAGTTATTTATGAGTCTTCTATTTGATGAATTTCTAAGGCAGTTTTGTTGATTACAGAAAAATGTTTCCACTTTTCAAATTAAGGTTGTTATACTATAGGTGTATAGTATTTTGGAGCAAAGAAACATTTTACATTGATCAGTGACTAAGTTCAATTCATGGTGGTTATCATTAGAATATGAGCGACACAATGAAGTCTTGACATCACACTATATGTTTACATGAATTATGATATTGTTAATTCTCGTGTAAGACTAATTGGTGCATTTTGTTCAGCTGAGGGAGAACATCATGCAAGACCAAGAAAAAACAGAAACGTTAGATGGTCAAATTCAGGAACTCGAGATTCAAGTACGGGATATTGACAAAGAGATTAATCAAACTGAATTAGTGTTGAAAGACCTACAAAAACTACAAGGTCAGATAGCTACAAAGTCCGGGGAACGAAAATCCAAGTATGAGGAATTGCAAAGACGCTATGCAGCACTTACGGAGGAAAATGAAGGTTTCTTGTTGCCTTCCTCTTCAATATGTTCCATCATATATTAAAAAGAGTATACCATTTATTCTTTTTCTCCACATCCATTCCAGACACCGATGAAGAACTAAATGAGTGGAAATCAAAGTTTGATGAAAGGATCGGAATATTGGAATCCAAGATTAGCAAGCTATCAAGAGAAAAGGCAGATATAGATAATAAAAGCCGTGTTCTCAAAGATGTAATTGAAGGGATCAGGCCAGAGATTGCAAAACTTCAAGCTGCGGCTGATGTAACTTCCATCACTTTGCACCATGGTTTCTATCTAATGGCTTATGCTTGATATATGTGTATGATGAAATACTGATCTTCCTCTCTTCCAGGATCATTTGTCCTTGAAGAATGAAAGGGACTTCACCATTCGAGGTTTATACAGAAAGCATAATATAGATTCTCTTCCAAGTGACCCATTCTGTGATGAGGCTGCTAGTGATCTTGCTAATCGCATTCAGTCAAAGTTAAAAGATCTCAACAAGGACTTGCAGGAAAAAAAGGTACTAAGGCCTCAGACATTGATTCAGGCTTAATTTTGTCACTATATCTCTCTATCTCCATCCCATCTGACTATCATCTCTATCAATGTGTGGATTAGAAATCAAATGAAGTTGAACTTAAGGCTGCATTTGACAAGTACATGCATGCAAATGATCATTGGAAAGCAATTGAGGCACAAAAGGAGGCTAAAGGGGAAACGAAGGTTTGTTTCAAATATGAGTGCTGTTATTATCCCAATCTAATTTTGAAATTCTGTTTTGCGGTTTAGACTGGCATTTTGAAACGTATTCAAGAGAAGGAGGATGAGCGAAATTCTTTTGAAGCTCAAATATCTGCGATTGATGTTGCGTTGATTGATGAGAGAGAGAAGAGCATGGTAATTGTTTACTGCTTTTACTTACTGAAAGTCTGAAATGTATTTTCGTTTGGTAGTTGATATTTCCTTGTATGCAGCAAGTTGAAGTGGAAAGGAGAGCCAATCGACTTGCGTCAAAAGAATTTGAGTCACATATTCGACAAAAGCAACTTGAAATATTCAATTTGGATCAAGAAATCTCGGCCCTTAGCATGGAAAGAGATGCCCTGAATGCTGACTCCCATGACAGAGTTGTACTTTCTCTAAAGAAAGCAGAGTTAGAAAACCACAAAAAGAAACATAGAAGAATGTAACTACTCTACTTTTGTCTGTTGACTTTTATGTAAGAACTATTCATCTCCATCGGAATATTTTTCAGAGTCGATGAATGCAAGGATAAAATTCGAGGGGCATTGAAAGGCAGGATTCCAAGGGACAAGGATTTGAAAAGCGAAATTGTGCAGGTTCACAGGTATTGATTTGCTTTTCTGTTATTTATTATTTCTAAAGGCGGTAAAATGCAAAGTTCTTTCGTTCCAGATGTGCAATTACCAGTTCACACATTCTTTTATGGTTTCCTTTATATAAAAAACTTCATAAAATTTTTGCTGAAGACTAATCTTTAGTCCTTCCCAAATTTCTTGATGTTTGTCTCCTGTTACAGTTCTCTCAAGAAAGAGTATAATGACTTGGAGAAGAAGGCTGATGAAGCCCGAAATGAGGTTACTACGTTAAACTTGAAAATACAAGAAATCAACAGTAATTTATCCAAACTGCTCAAAGATCGGGAATGTAAGCTACTGAAAATCATAAGCAGTCTACTGTCATGATTGTAATAGACACTTGCCATTCTTCTGTTTCATAATGTTACATGAGTAGTATTTCCAACTTTTGAGTTCTATTATTTTTTCTCACAAACTGGATTTCATATACTATGTCTGTTCTTTTGTTATTAGTAGAGTATGTCATATTATATGCTTTGGCTTATTAGGTCTTCTAATTTACTGCAGCAAGGCAGCGATTTATTGAAGGTAAACTTCAATCATTGGACCCACAATCGGGCGGCATTGAGTCTTATCCTAAAATTCTGGACACTGCCAAAGAGAAAAGAGATGTCCAAAAAAGGTATCCATTTCATTTTAACTTCGACAATTCTCTTCCATGCAGTTTTAACATAATTCATTCAAGTTGACTATTAATATTCAATTCCAGTAAATACAACATTGCTGATGGCATGAGGCAGATGTTTGATCCATTTGAGCAAGTTGCTCGTGCTCATCACATTTGTCCTTGCTGTGAGAGACCTTTTTCGTCAATGGAAGAAGATGATTTTGTTAAAAAGGTTTGTACTCCGAAGTTTATTTTTATGAGAGATGTCTTTTAACTAATAAGGCCTAGCTTGAGATGTCTATATATAATTGCAGCAAAGAGTGAAAGCTACAAGTTCAGCTGAGCATATGAAAGTATTGGCTGTGGACTCTTCAAATGCTGAATTTCAATTTCAGCAGTTGGACAAACTCCGTGTAGTCTATGAGGAATATGTCAAAATTGGGAAGGAACAGATTCCTCTTGCTGAGAAGAATCGGAATCTGTTGAATGAAGAATTGGATCAAAAGAATCAGGCCCTTGATGATGTAATTTTGTCTTGTCCATATCTTCTTCCGATTATCCTTCTGCATGCTTACCAGGGCTTGTTTTCTTCATATTAATCCCATAGGATAGACCGTAGGCGGTCTCATTCTCACTCTCTTTAATATATAATTTATTTAATTGGCTGTCTATCGTGTAAAATTAACAATGAGGTGAACGTGCCAGTCCTGCATGACATTATCATCTACCTGCAGGTTCTTGGTGTCTTGGCTCAAGTAAAGGCCGAAAAGGATTCTGTTGATGCCTTATTACAGCCTGTAGAAACTGCTGATAGGCTGTTCCAGGAGATTCAGGCCTTGCAGAGACAAGTAGATGAATTGGAAAATAAACTTGATGTTCAAGCACATGGTGCCAAATCCCTGGAAGATATTATTTCGGAACTAAAAAATTTGGAAAAAACTAGGTTCTCAACGTTTTTTTTATATCTCAATTTAACTGGAGTATTTACCTTTTGTCCCTCCATTTTCCAATTCTTAAATGAATCTTTTTGTCATACAGTTAAAAATGTCACATTAGATCCGTATCTTACAGCCTTTTAAATCTTGTGATACAAATTTTGCATCCTAAATATGCTTGTCTTTTATTGTCAGGACTACATTGCGTGATGAAGTGGATGATTTAAGAGTTCAACAGCTTACCATGGAAAAGGATTTGTCAGCTTTTCAATTGCGGTGGAATAGTGTTAGAGAAGAAAAGATTAAGGTCGCCAATATATTATCAAACATTAAAAGAACAGAGGAGGATTTAGATCGTTTGGCTGGAGAGAAAGGCCAAGTTGAACTTGATTTGAAGGTAATTTAACTCTGATGTGCTGTATTCAGTGGCCATAGATATCTCTCTGACCCTGAGCACAGTTTCACTAGTTCCTTTGAACAATTATTGAATATGCATTTTATGTATTCTCTAGTTGATGCATTCTAAAATTGATGGGTTCTGAAATTTTATTTGACTGCCTTCTAGAAAGAGGTAAAATATATAGTAAGTTTGCCCCAGATTTGGTATTCATATATCTTTGCCCCAGATTTGGTATTCATATATATTAGAGATGATTCAACAATGGTGGTATTGTATCTCTCGGTATTAATATATTTTCCAATTTTTAAAACTTCGTAAATTTTCAGCATTTGGCAGAGGCTCTTGGGCCATTATCGAAGGAGAAAAAGAAGCTGCTCGACGAGCATAACAATATGGAAGCCAAGCTCAATCACGAATATGAATTGCTGGTTGACAAATATAGGAAAAATGAGAAGGAAGTTGATGAGATGCTTAATATTTTCTCTAAAATTGAAGAGTATGTATCCCTTGGGCAGAACATGTCTTTCTTTTACGCTTTTCTCGCCATTGTTTGATAATTTGGATCTCATTTCAGATATAATAAATTAAACAAGGGAGAGAGGTTGAAAGCACTACAAGAAAAGCAAATTGGGTCAGAATCCGAGCTACGAAACTGCGAAACAAGAATGGATGAACTGTCAAAAGAGTTGGATAAGAGTAAAGAACTGACCCGGAATCAGGTAGAATTAAGGCGCAATATCGAGGAAAATTTAGACTACAGGAAATTGAAGGCTCAAGTCGATGGGTTGACTAGAGAGATCGAACAGCTTGAAGAGAATGTAATGAAGATTGGTGGTATTCCCAAAATCGAGTCAATGCTTCTTAAGCTGGCACAACAAAGGGATGCTCTCCTTACAGAGGTTTTAAAATTACTTGCCTGAATGCTTTCTATACTCTTTACATATAGAAGATGAGAAATATTCTAACACAAACTTGATATCTGCTTATTTCCTTAATATGTGTCCAGTTTTCATTTGCAGTATAGCTAGGTTGATTTTTTGCTGTGACGTCTTAGGCATCCATTATCTGTTTCTCACTGTCATTGCATATAAATGATCGAGTTCTTAATGGCAGTTGAATAAGCACCGCGGCACCTTATCTGTTTACAAGAGCAACATTGATCGGAATAAAGCAGATCTTAAGCAGACACAATACAAAGACATCGACAAGCGGTATTTCGATCAGCTAATTCAGCTTAAGGTAATTTTTCAGTTTCTTTTTCCCCATACATAACCCATCCCTGCAAAAGTGAAAAGGAAAATGTATGGATGTTTCTAAATTGAATTCTTCATTCTTCGACAGACAACTGAGATGGCAAACAAGGATTTAGACAGATATTATAAAGCACTTGACAAGTGAGCCTTGATGATTCGAGTTTTCCTTTTTCAAATATTTCTTGTGTCAGTTTTGATTGGTCTGTTGAGGTTATTTATCAACCTCCATATTTATAATTCTCAATCTCCATCACTAGTGAGGACTTGCACCATTCTTGATGTTTCATGATACGCTTTAAACAACAGCAGGCATATGACATGAATATTCATTCATTCCAAAATTTTAACGTTTCAGAGCTCTAATGCGTTTCCACACAATGAAAATGGAAGAGATCAATAAAATAATAAGGGAACTGTGGCAGCAGACCTACAGGGGACAGGATATTGATTACATTAGGATTCATTCAGATTCCGATGGTGCCGGCACTCGTTCTTACAGCTATAAGGTAATCGAGCATCACTTTCTTCGTATCTATCTTTTCACTGGGCATTTTGAGGAGTCGGGTGGCGTGGGTATCTTGGCTGTTACCATTCATGGGATAGCTGCTGAACAAGTGAAGCTCATATTCCTTCTTCTTCATGACTTTAGTTCCAAAATTCCCAAAATACAGTTTCTAATTTCGGAAGCTATTATCCAGTACTTTTATCTGAATGTTTACTAAAGATTTGCACACTTATCAACTAATCCAATCTTACAATTGGTTGTAACATTCAGGTTCTCATGCAAACCGGCGATACAGAGCTGGAAATGAGGGGAAGATGTAGTGCTGGTCAAAAGGCAAGGATTAATCAAACTTTAACATGATAATACACTGAAAAAACTATTAATTTCTACTTCGTTTCTTTCTTTACCTTGTATCTACTTTCCATTTCCAGGTACTTGCCTCACTTATCATAAGATTGGCACTTGCTGAAACTTTCTGCCTCAATTGTGGAATACTTGCACTCGATGAACCAACAACAAACCTCGACGGCCCCAATTCTGAGAGTCTTGCGGCTGCTCTCCTCAGGTATGTTAGAACCCGCCGACAACGAAACAATCGCAAGTTTCATTACGTGATTTTTTTTTTCCTGCTATTTTATCAGGATAATGGAGGACAGAAAAGGCCAAGAGAATTTTCAGCTAATCGTAATCACCCACGACGAGAGGTTTGCCCAACTCGTCGGGCAGCGTCAGCATGCTGAAAAATACTACAGAATCTCAAAAGATGATTAGTAAGCCCCACTTCACCTTTACCTTCTTGGCTTTATTCGCGGGGTTCTATCTCCGAAGTTTTCATTTTTCATTAATTTGCAGTCAACATAGCATCATCGAAGAACAGAAGATATTCGATTGACGATCAAATCGCTTATGGTCGCTCACACTGCGTTCATTTGAAGTGAAGGTGTTTGTCGTCTTCAATTTTATGTAATTATTTGCCATATTTTCAGCTATTGCAGATTCTATGAATATGACTATTACTATATCTTTGTTTGAAGATATACTGCAATTTTCGAAAAATGAAAAGGAGAAGACAATTATTGCTAATACAGATCATACATAGTTCAACAAATAGAGGGAATAAATCAGTGCCTTCATGACATGAAGGAGCATTCGAAAAGCAAAATAACAAGAGGATAAACAAACACTCATAAAAGCAAGTATATCAAGTGGATAAAGACTTAGTCCTTGTACTTCATCTCTGACATCTTAAATCCAGGCATATCAAATGAAGATGAGAACTTCTCCACATCAGCTTTGAGTTCTTCAATGTCTTTGTTGTCGACCAAGCCTTTGTTGAAGTCCTTCAGCAGCTTACCATGTTCTTTCTGGATCGTCAAGGTGAGGGACACTGCTCGGTGGAGGAATTCGCCGATCTGCTCAAAGTCTTTCTCCACCAAGCCTCTTGACGTCATTGCAGGCGTACCTGCAATTGAAACGCTTGTTAGGACATCTGCTAAAGGTAAACTTCGATGTATCAGTTGAAAACAATTCTTACCAATGCGAACGCCTCCAGGAGCCAAGGCGCTGCTGTCGCCGAAAACAGCGTTCTTGTTCACGGTAATGTTGCAAAGGTCGCAGAGCTTCTCAACCTTATTTCCTGCCAAACAAAAACAAGAAAAAGAAACGAATCAAATACAATTATGCAGCCTTGATTGAATACAAAGCCATCAACGAAGCCGAAGGACTTACCAGTCAACCCAAGAGGGCGAAGATCCCACAAAACCAAGTGGTTTTCAGTTCCACCAGTCACAAGGCTGTAGCCTTTGCCCATCAGATAATTGCCTAGGGCAACAGCATTAGCCCTGACCTGCTTAGCATAGGCCTTGAATCCAGGGGACATTGCCTGCTTCAAAGCCACGGCGAGAGCACCGATCTGGTGATTGTGGGGCCCACCCTGAAGTGAAGGGAACACGGCAAAGTTGATCTTGTCCTCAAAGTCGTACACGGCGTCCTCAGGCTGGCCCTTCTTGGGCGGCTTCGGGCCCTTCCTGTAGAAGATCATCCCGGCTCTTGGACCCCTCAGACTTTTGTGGGTCGTCGTCGTGACAATGTCGCAGTACTCGAAAGGATCGGCAGCTTCCTGAAAACCGAAGAAACAAGTGAGTGTCAACTGGGAATCGTATGCACTAGGCATGCATTCATCAACCAATGGCTCGATTACTTCAATCAATCTGCTCAATCTAACATGACTACTGAAGCAGATCTCTAATGCAATGCAACAAATGTTTAAACAAAGTTTCACAGAAATTCACATAGATCAAGAATCATATCATAGCAGCTACCAACCAAATCCATCGATCCACGGAGAATCAATAGCAAAAACAGCAATAACCAGAAAAAAAAAAAAAAAAAGCAATACTAAATCCGTCCAAAAGGGCATACCTGAGCAGCCACGAGCCCACTGATGTGCGCCATATCACACAACAAAAGCGCCCCAACTTTGTCCGCCACCTCTCTAAACCTCTTGTAATCCCAGTCCCTAGGATACGCACTCCCACCACATATAATCAACCTGGGCCTGAAATCCAACGCCTTCTCCTCCAGCCTGTCGTAATCGATGTACCCAGTCTTCGGATCCACCTTGTACGGCAAGCTCTCGAAGTAAATCGAGGTCGCACTTATCTTCTTCCCGCCGGAGGTGTAGTACCCATGGGTCAGATGCCCGCCCGAAGGCAGATCCAATCCCATGATCCTATCGTGCGGGTTCAGAACCGCCGTGTACGCCGCGAAGTTCGCAGGAGATCCGCTGTACGGCTGGACGTTGACGCCCCATTTGGACGGATCTAGGCGGTATGCCTGGAGAGCGCGCGAGCGCGTGAGGTTCTCGATCTCGTCGATGAACTCGTTCCCGCCATAGTATCGGTTCCCTGGCATACCCTCCGAGTACTTGTTGGTCAGGGCGCTGCCCAGAGCTTCGATCACAGCGAAGGACGTGAAATTCTCCGACGCTATGAGCTCGATCCCGCGGCATTGGCGGCGCTTTTCCTTCTCGATCAGATCGTGGATGTCTGGATCGACTTCAGACAGAGAAGTGTTGCCCCAAGAAGAAACTGAATCCATCTTTCTTCTTCTTCTTCTTCCTTCCAAGGAGAAACGAAAACGAACTGAGATTTGGATTACGGGCGTGGGACAGATTTATGAGTGTGGTGGTGAGCTCAAGTCCGTAGATTTCAATGGTTTATAAAGAAGGTGGCGTTGGTTTGTGAAAGGACCATAATACCCTTGTGGTTGTTGGAGACAAGCGATTCTTTAATCTCTGCTTTGCCTATATTTATTAGATAATATATTATTTATATATTATATATATATATTTTCTTTTCTTTTTGTCTTTGTTAGAGTTGGTGCCTGTTTGGTGGAACGTTGACATTTGAAATTTCAGGTTATAATAATCTTAGTGGAGTGTAACATTAACACCATAACTATTAATGTTTCACTACCAATTAAATCTGATTTAGGTAGGTAGGTTAGGCTTCTCAAAGTCTTATTTATATATATATTAAGGCATTTTCTATCCTACTCATCCTATTCACATCAATCCAACTTCATTAATGTAGTGATAACTTATTAAAATTTAAATTTTTTGGCGATGTGACAACGTCTTAATCGAATTGGGTAGTGTTCCAACGTGGATAAAGTAAAAAATAATCTATATATATATATATATATATATCTATATTGATGTATTCCTATATAATGTTAGTATTCTACGGACTCCGATAAGTTGAATGATTAGATTCCACCTAGACTTTTTAGTTGTCAGAGGTATCCTCACGTAACGACACATTAATCTTCATTCGCCGAGTAAAGTTCAACTTAAATCGAATCTAAAGCTTATTGTCGAGTATGAGACGATTCCGTCTTCTAGCGAGACTAATCATCTTGATCTGTGTATACAAGTCCAACTCACATTAAATCTCAATAATCAAGACGAACAAGCGAAATCGAACTCATGACCCACCTATCCTATCACGACCATACCATTTTGACCAATGATTGAGAATTTTTGATAATTGGGCTTTACAAAAATTAGTTCATACATATGTGTGGGAGCGAAGTACCAATTTTAACCCTCACCAACTTTACTTACCTTCTCTCCTTCTTACCAACAACATGACGTTGCATTTGATCTTAGCACGCATCCCATAAACAATATATCATCATAACAACATTTAGAGATTTCTTGTTATTTTCTTATTATTGGAATGTAATGCAACTATAGTTCCATGCATATCATCAAATATAGAATTATAACTATAATCCATGAAAATAGAACATGCAAGTTAGCTATTCACCACTAAACTGAGTTCCAAGATCCACCAAACCCTCCTCCTTTTCATCATACCCATACTTTACAAATATATATTTGAATCCATGCAATAATGTTAATATATGATCCCACTCTTTCACACGCGTAATAAAAGCCAACAATTATTACCTTAAACAAATCGAAAAAATGGCTCTCTTAGTCGAGAAAACAACCTCCGGCCGTGAGTACAAGGTCAAGGACATGTCCCAGGCGGACTTCGGCCGCCTAGAGATCGAGCTCGCGGAGGTCGAGATGCCGGGCCTCATGTCCAGCCGGACGGAGTTCGGCCCGTCCCAGCCCTTTGCCGGGGCCAAGATCACCGGCAGCCTCCACATGACGATCCAGACCGCCGTGCTGATCGAGACCCTCACCGCCCTCGGGGCGGAGGTGCGGTGGTGCTCGTGCAACATCTTCTCCACGCAGGACCACGCCGCCGCCGCAATAGCCAGGGACAGCGCGGGGGTGTTCGCCTGGAAGGGGGAGACCCTCCAGGAGTACTGGTGGTGCACGGAGCGGGCCCTCGACTGGGGCCCGGGCGGCGGGCCTGACCTCATCGTGGACGACGGAGGGGACACGACTCTGCTCATCCACGAGGGCGTGAAGGCCGAGGAGGAGTACGAGAAGACGGGAGGGTTCCCTGACCCGAGCTCCACGGACAGCGCGGAGTTTCAGATTGTCCTGACGATCATCAGGGACGGGCTGAAGACTGACCCAAAGAAGTATACGATGATGAAGGAGAGGCTGGTGGGTGTCTCCGAGGAGACAACCACCGGCGTGAAGAGGTTGTATCAGATGCAGGCCAATGGTACTCTGTTGTTCCCCGCGATCAACGTCAATGACTCCGTCACCAAGAGCAAGGTAAGAAAAGATTGCTAGGGTTTTTTTTTTTTCGTGTTGTTGGGTAGGTATCCCCACACGACGCCAACGTAGTTCCACACTTCGACTCAGTTCAGTTTGAATCGATTATGAACGTCACTGTCGACTATGAGACAACTCCCGACTTCCAGCGGGACTAATCCTCCCCAGTACATCTGACTGTTACTAGGGATGACAAAAATGCTCATTAAAGATTCGTTCGATCTTCAAATAAGTATGAGTCTAGATTCACTTTGACCTATACCTTCTACGACCCCGCCCACGCACACTTCTCCGATCACGGTCTGGTTCTAAGAGGGTTTAGACTGAGACCCATTTGAAAATTCAATGGGTCTTTAATAGGCATTTTTGCCATCCCTAACTGCTAAAGCCACAATAATCTTCGATAGTCATGAGATATCGTACTGATAATTTCCTTATTCTGCTTCCAATATATATTTAGTTCGACAACCTCTACGGATGCCGCCACTCGCTCCCCGACGGCCTCATGAGGGCGACCGACGTGATGATCGCTGGGAAAGTGGGCGTCGTCTGCGGCTACGGAGACGTCGGGAAAGGATGCGCCTCCGCCCTGAAGCAAGCCGGGGCCCGCGTGATCGTCACCGAGATCGACCCCATCTGCGCCCTCCAAGCCCTCATGGAGGGCTACCAAGTCCTAACCCTGGAGGACGTCGTCTCCGAGGGGGACATCTTCGTCACCACCACGGGAAACAAGGACATCATCATGGTCGACCACATGCACAAGATGAAGAACAACGCCATCGTCTGCAACATCGGCCACTTCGACAACGAGATAGACATGCACGGCCTCGAGACCTACCCGGGAATACAGAGGATAACGATCAAGCCTCAGACCGACAGGTTCGTCTTCCCCGACACTAAGATGGGGGTCATCGTCTTGGCCGAGGGCCGGCTTATGAACTTGGGCTGCGCCACGGGGCATCCTAGCTTCGTCATGTCTTGTTCTTTCACGAACCAGGTTATCGCACAGCTCGAGCTATGGAGGGAGAAGGGCTCGGGGAAGTATGAGAAGAAGGTTTATGTGTTGCCTAAGCATCTTGATGAGAAGGTGGCCGCCCTTCACCTTGGCCAGCTTGGTGCTAAGCTTACGAAGCTTAGCAAGGATCAGGCGGACTACATCGGCGTGGCTGTCGAGGGGCCGTACAAGGCTTCTCACTATAGGTACTAAGGGAAGAAAGGGAGCAACTTTATGAGCAAATTGAGTTAAATCTCCTCACTTTTTAGTCTTGTTTTGAGATTGATAGTTTTTTTTTTTTTTTAATTAATGAGTTAGGAATAAGGTGATTGAATGATTTGGGTCTTCGTATGTTATCATATTATTATATTTTGAATCTAAGTCTACCCAATGAGATTTATATGTAGCCCAAGTGAGTGGTTAGTGAAATCTTACCAAACTTAAAACTCTTACCAACTACTCTCTTACCAATGAGAGTAGAATGAGTTGGCTGTAATGAAGAGTTGCCTAACAAACGACGTAAGTGGGCACTCAACCAAGAAAAACGATACAAAGTTGACCAACAACCAAACGAACATAACAACGACAAGTTCAACCACACAACCAACTCGAAAACGGTCACAATTCTAACGCAAGAAAACACAGAAAAGGTCAAAAGACGACATATTTTTTTTTTGGTACAATGAAGCACTCAAAATCTCACGTTGGTTGGTTGGTTGGTTTAGTACCTGTAGTGAGGGGGCTTGTAAGGACCCTCAATGGGCACGCTGATGTAATCGGCCTGGTCCTTGGACAGCTTAGTCAGCTTCGCACCGAGCTTTCCGAGGTGAAGTGCGGCCACCTTCTCATCAAGATGCTTGGGCAATACGTAGACCTTCTTCTCGTACTTCCCAGTGCTCTTCTCCTTCCAGAGCTCGAGCTGGGCGATAACCTGGTTCGTGAAAGAACACGACATGACGAAGCTGGGATGGCCCGTGGCGCAGCCCAGGTTCATCAGACGGCCCTCGGCCAAGACGATGATGCCCGCGTTGGTCTCTGGGAAGACCCATCGGTCGGTCTGAGGCTTGATGGTGATCCTCTTGACTCCAGGGTATGTCTCGAGCCCTAGCATGTCTATCTCATTGTCGAAGTGACCGATGTTGCAGACGATGGCGTTGTTCTTCATCTTCTTCATGTGGTCTACCATGATGATGTCTTTGTTTCCAGTTGTGGTGACAAAGATGTCTGCTTCAGACACGACATCTTCCAGGGTTAGGACTTGGTAGCCTTCCATGAGGGCTTGGAGGGCACAGATGGGATCAATCTCGGTGACGACCACGCGGGCCCCCGCTTGTTTTAGGGCCGCAGCACAGCCTTTTCCGACGTCTCCATAGCCACAGACGACGCCAACTTTTCCGGCGATCATTACATCGGTGGCTCTCATGAGGCCATCTGGGAGTGAGTGGCGACATCCGTAAAGGTTGTCGAACTGCGAAAAGGGATTGTTTAGATCTTAAGCAGCTGAATAGGTTATAGGAACACAATTTAGATAAAATTAGCAGATAATAATCAGTCCCAAACAAGTTAACAGAGCATGATATAGATCTTGGGTGACATCTTCAGATCTTAAAACAAACACACAGATTAATGAATTCCATGGCTGATCTCTAAATGAACTAAGTGAAGCTATGATTAAGAGTTAGAGAATAACTTCATACGACAAAAATGTAGATTGTGCACTAAAAGTCTTAGATCTACCAAGAAGTATGGGTAAGGTAAGACGAAGTAAGAACATAGTCAAATAATACCTTGCTTTTGGTCACTGAGTCGTTGACATTGATAGCAGGGAACAACAGAGTGCCATTAGCCTGCATCTGATACAACCTCTTCACGCCGGTGGTTGTCTCCTCGGAGACGCCGACCAACCTCTCCTTCATCCTCGTATACTTCTTTGGGTCACTCTTCAGCCCATCTCTGATAATAGCCAGCACGATCTGAAATTCGGCATTGTCAGTGGAGCTCGGATCGGGCAACTTCCCAGTCTTCTCGTAGTCCTCCTCCGCCTTAACGCCTTCGTGGATCAGAAGCGTCGCGTCGCCGCCGTCGTCAACGATCAAGTCTGGCCCACCGCCCGGGCCCCAATCGAGGGCCCTCTCAGTGCACCACCAGTACTCCTGCAGGGTCTCCCCCTTCCAAGCGAACACCGACGCGCTGTCGCGGGCTATTGCGGCGGCAGCGTGGTCCTGGGTGGAGAAGATGTTGCACGAGCACCATCTCACCTCGGCTCCGAGTGCGGTGAGGGTCTCGATCAGCACGGCGGTCTGGATAGTCATGTGGAGGCTCCCGGTGATCCTAGCTCCCTTGAACGGCTGAGAAGGGCCGAACTCCGATCGGCAGGACATCAAGCCCGGCATCTCGACCTCGGCCAGCTCGATCTCGAGGCGGCCGAAATCGGCCTGAGACATGTCCTTGACCTTGTACTCCCGACCGGAGCTAGTTTTCTCCACTGACAGAGCCATGGCTGTGGAATAGTCGGCGAGAGAAGGAGCTTTAGATCTAAAATGTTGTGAGAAGAAGATGAACGATTTGTGCGAATGAACGAAAAAGGCAGCCACTAAATATTTATAGAGGGCTTTGTGAGGTTTTTGGTGGGGTTTGGTAGATCTTGTAATATGAGAAAACTTTAGGGGTCTTTCTGTAATTTAGTCTAAAAGAAAAGAAAGGATTATTACATCAGTGTATAGATCTGTGAGCCGGCCCACCGTCACGGTCAATCATTAAGGCACGATCTTCCAATCACCTAAATAAATATTCTGCAATCTTAAAAAAAAAAAAAAATAATAGCCTAAATTGCACCCGTGATTTAAAAAATAAACGTTAAAACTCGTCTGATTTGTAAATATCATTAAACACTCTCGTGGTTCAGTTAATTCTGCATTCCTTATCATTTACACCCCCTAATTGGGAGTACAATGCTATATTTTCGATACCATCGGGCTATTGTGCTAAGTTTTAGACAGTATAAGGATGTTTTACGGAATAAAAAAAATATGGGGTGGTAACATGCATTTCAATCTCTTTACAAGGGGTATAGCATAATTTAAGAAAGTATTTTTATAGCTCGATTATCTTGGGCCAATTACATATGGCCCATAACAAGTGGATCATGTAGGCTTGATAGGCCCAATTTCAGGTTGAAATATGCCAACTTGTCCAATGTACTATTGCTCAACGGATCGAAAGCTCACGAAGCAGTTCATGAAATTTTTAATAATTTTTTTAAAAATTTTTATTGTTATTTTTTTGAACTTTCTAGCTCGAGCCTAGAAAATGAGCTGGGCTCGGCTACCCCGATGTCCTAACACAAGCAAGCGATTGTTGGTCAAGAAGAAAAACATGGTACAGTTTCGTAAGTAGTCTTTTCAGTTGGCACGAAGTAAAAACATAATAATCTTTGTGCTAAGTTAAACCTCCATCAAATCTCTCTGTCTAGCTATTCTTTTGAAGTAATGACCAATAGTCCCAAAGCACCTATTAGGATATACTGAAAAGTGAAATCACAGAAATGAAGTCAAGCGTGTGAGATTGAGCAGTAGAAGTAAAGTAGTAGACAGAAGGATTACTACATGGTATGGTATGGTATTTACCTTGATTATAGGCTTCTCAGTCATGATGATAGTCACCCATCCCACGTAAGGCAAGAATCTATCAACAAATGTACAAGTTGGGATCCATTCATTACATTATATTATAGCAGTAAGAATACTATATCTGATAGCAAGATGAGCCCACTCGGAAAGAAAAGGCATGTCTGAATATTTATGAGCAGGGAAAAGACATGAGTTAGTCAATCATCATGCATATGAGGCATATGCAGAATAATCTTAGCAACTTACCCGACTGCTCTTCCCATAATATGATGTCTTTGCAGCCAAAGTTGTCCTTGAGCATACAGAAGTCTGTCATCTCCGAAATTGTTGTCACCTGATGTATCAAAGGCAGAGTTGCATAAACACTAGAGATTTGATTGTAGTATAATAAGGATATCGAGCAACGTGCTATTTTTCAAAAACATGAACATGAACCCACGAGAAAGGAATGGCATTTTTTCAAATTAAACAAAAAAGATTCACATATGTGATTGGTAGCTGATACATTTGTGGAAAAATCCATGCTCATACATCTACGATTTCTCAAACAAAGAAAAATAAATCTATGTTAATAATTCATAACATACCTTTAGTCAGCACGACAACCTCTCCAGTATCTTGACGCTCATGAACCTAAACAATATAATTCTCCATCTTAGTGTCCGATGGAAAAATGTGGAAAGAGCAACATCTACGATTAATTGTCGCGAATGGGCTCATTATTTATCATGAGTAATCCTGTAATTATGAGTCGACTTCCAAGAGAAAACGAAATGTCCAATCTTTTCAATAATTTTTTTGCCACACAAAGGCAACTGATCAGAGCATGTAATCAGTCACATACACCATCCAGTTGATATGATAATAACTGTTCGACACTCCAAGGTCATGTTGGGAGTAAACACAACTCCTGTATCGTCATATACTTAGAAAAAAAATATGGTCAAACGTTTATGCTCGCATGTTTTAAATGGTAATGGCACCCCTGTATTGCTTTTCCTGAAAAAAAAAATCACGTTTTTTTTATGATAATTACTAGTTCAAATCCCAAGTTCACCAACTTTCTTCCCTATGTTTTTCCCCCACCTAAATGTTCATATCTCCCACTAAACCTGAGAAAAAAAACACTTGCATGCCTTCCTTTACTTTCAGATCCTTCTCATGGATGGATCAAAAACCTGCTAAATTCAGATCGAAAAAAGGAAAAAAAAGAAGATATTTCAGCATCAAACCTTGATAACTCGGTGGACAATAGGAATTTCACGCCCCTGTTAGTTGAGGGAAAACAGTTAGGAAAAAAGAAGAAGCAGAGGCTAGCAAGAAGACATGCAATGACATGAAAAATGTAATACATGATACAGGGAATACGTACATCGACATTAAACACGACAATTTCTCCAGAACGAATAGGATCATCACTCATGCGCAAGAACAAGATGTCACCCTGGAAAAAAAATAAAAAATCAACACATCAGCGGAAAATGTCCTAACATTTGAAAACAACAAACTGGCTGTCAAGTAATAAAATATATATAGCAAGGTTCGAACAAACTGTTCAATGAGTATCAAATGTCCTTTGATAAATGTCAAATGGTAGAGAAAATACGAAACATAAAGTTTCAAATCTCCGTATGTACTATAGGTTATAGTATCCTAATCAGAAATCAACATTCCTTCATCGTTCTCGAGCCTACGGCCTACATGAAGGGCATTTACTTGCTTTACGCCTCCAAGTGGGATACTTGTCAATCTACTGTGTGTGACATGCGTCATTTATAAAAAGAAAAATAAAACCCGATGTCTCACTACGGTTGCTAAGCTCCTGATGTGAATCTCACGGCAATTATTCACAAATGCAAAGAACATCAACATATGATTAACATAAAATGATCATGCATAGCACAACTCACCCTTTTAAAACCAGGTTCCATACTTCCAGAAAGCACAACTACAACAGGCGATTCACTCCCAGTAAGACACATCAACCCTTTCCATATAATTAGGGCCGATGTAACAATCATACCTGAAAGAAACAACGACATTAAGGCTATTCAATTTTTTGCCACCAAAGAAAGACACAAAAGAGGGGGATGAGCATAAAACTTCAACCAAATACTAAAAATACTGAGAAAAGGAAAAATCCAAGGTACATCAGAGCTCAAGTCTACAAGAGCTGGAAAGTGAACTGAATAAAATTCAGATATATACCCATTCCCGAATTACGAAGAAATCATAAAAAAATCAGATCAATTTATTGCCAGGAGAAATCAAAAGCCACATAATAATTCCACAAGAATCAAAAGGGCAGAAACATGGAAACAATTTGTACGAACCAAGACTGATTGCTTGAGTTAGGAATTGTCTGAAATTCAAAGATTTGATCGAATCGATCTGATCTCCGACCCACCCCATTTTCTTCAGCTGCCACACTCTTCCCAATGCTTTCCTCAGTCAATCTCAATAAACGCTCGAAAAGCGAAACCCTATTCTTCCTTTTTCCTCGTAAATTTTTTTTATATATAAATTATCAAAATTATATATATATATATATATATATATATATATATATATATATATTACGGACATCAGTATCAGATATTTATATTTGCTATGGTGCATACCCTATCGTGAGCACCCCGTGAGCACCACACACGTACTTTGCCTCTTTTCGATCCAAAACGAAATTTTTAACCCAATGTTAATCATATCCCCCTTACACAACAACATGATGATGTTGTAAAACAGATTCATCTTCATAAAAACACGAAGAAGCATCACACGGATGTGATATTAAATAAATTCTTCTTATCGATCTTCTTCGTGTTTTTATGAAGATGAATCTGTTTTACAACATCATCATGTTGTTGTGTAAGGGGGATATGATTAACATTGGGTTAAAAATTTCGTTTTGGATCGAAAAGAGGCAAAGTACGTGTGCGGTGCTCACGGGGTGCTCACGATAGGGTATGCACCATAGCAAATCTCTATTAATGTATAAGATCAAATCTTAAAAGTTATTAACGTCATGGTAAACGAGTGCATTTTGAGAATTTCTTCAAGAAAATGTATAGAATCTATTTTGATATGGGAAATTAAAATGAAATTAATGTTGTTTTGAATTTATTATAACAAAATTGGTAATTGTTTTTATGAGTGATACTGATGAGATTTGCTATGTTGCATACCCTATCGTGAGTACCCCGTGAGCACCACACACGTACTTTGCCTCTTTTCGATCCAAAACGAAATTTTTAGCCCAATGTTAATCATATCCCCCTTACACAACAACATGATGATGTTGTAAAACAGATTCATCTTCATAAAAACACGAAGAAGATCGATAAGAAGAATTTATTTAATATCACATCCGTGTGATGCTTCTTCGTGCTTTTATGAAGATGAATCTGTTTTACAACATCATCATGTTGTTGTGTAAGGGGGATATGATTAACATTGGGCTAAAAATTTCGTTTTGGATCGAAAAGAGGCAAAGTACGTGTGCGGTGCTCACGGGGTGCTCACGATAGGGTATGCACCATAGCAAATCCCCATTACACAACAACATGACGATGTTGTAAAACAGATTCATCTTCATAAAAACACGAAGAAGATCGATAAGAAGAATTTATTTAATATCACATCCGTGTGATGCTTCTTCGTGCTTTTATGAAGATGAATCTGTTTTACAACATCATCATGTTGTTGTGTAATGGGGATATGATTAACATTGGGCTAAAAATTTCGTTTTGGATCGAAAAGAGGCAAAGTACGTGTGCGGTGCTCACGGAGTGCTCACGATAGGGTATGCACCATAGCAAATCTCTACATTAATAATCGAGATAATTACTATTTATCTTTATTTTTTTTTCGCAATTTACGATTAAATTAATTATTGCACATGGTCACACATCACGCCCAGGTGCAAAAACGGACAAAAATCAATTCTGACCAAGCGAGTCTCTTGCCCACTTCAGAACCACAAATAAAAAGGCCTTCTCTTCTTCCCCATTTCTGCGCTTAGATTCATAGAAAAGAAAGAAGAAATTCATCCCAAAAAAAAAATAAAATGGCGAGCGATAAGGTGGGTGTTGATGAACATGCAAAGGTGGCAGATGGTTGCTGCAATAACAACAACAAGGGCCCAGGATATGCTACTCCACTTGAAGCCATGTCTGGCCCAAGGGAATCTCTTATATACGTCACTTGTGTATATACAGGTTAGATCTTTCCTTTTTTCGCCGAGCAGTTGATGGGTTGTGTCGAATTTTCCTTTGATTTGATTTGATTTGATTTGGGTCGGGTCGGATTCAGATCAGCAGATTAATTGTTCGCTTTCTGCCTTCGATTCTTACGACAGGAGTGAATCCGGCGAAACCTGACTACCTTGCGACAGTGGACGTGGACCCAGCGTCGCCGGCTTACTCTAAGGTGGTCCACAGATTGCCTATGCCGAACCTCGGCGACGAGCTTCATCACTCTGGCTGGAATTCTTGCAGCTCTTGCCATGGAGACCCAAGAGCTTCTAGAAGATTCCTGGTCCTCCCTTCACTAGTGTGAGTCATCTATCTATCTTTCTCCTCATAAATCTAAGGAATAGCTTGGGCAGGAGAGTGAGCTGAAGGGTATTTAAATTCCCAGGTCGGGCCGGATATACGCCGTCGATACTCTCAAGGACCCGAGAGCACCGAGCTTGCATAAAGTCGTCGATCCGAAAGATGTAATAGAGAAGACTGGATTGGCTTTCCCTCACACTGCCCACTGCCTTGCTTCTGGGGACATTATGGTCTCTTGTCTTGGAGACAAGGATGGAAATGCTCAGGGAAATGGATTTCTTCTTCTTGACTCGGACTTTAATGTGAAAGGAAGGTTAGCAAACAAATCTGTTTTACATCTATAAATTGGTATATCCATCATGGAGATCATTGAGAAAATGTATGATGATAGGTGGGAGAAACCTGGGCACAGCCCGCTTTTCGGGTATGATTATTGGTATCAGCCTAGGCACAAGACCATGATCAGCACGTCGTGGGGTGCTCCCTCGGCTTTCACCAAAGGCTTTAATCTTCAGCACGTTTCAGATGGTCTTTACGGTAGGCATCTGCATGTTTACAGCTGGCCCGAGGGTGAGTTGAAGCAGACATTGGATCTTGGAAACACTGGCCTTTTGCCCTTAGAGGTGAGTGAATGAAGCATGAATGCTTCTTATCGATCCGTAGCTTTCTTCTTTCGTATTTGGTGCATATTCTCGATAAGCGATTCTTTTGCTATATGCCCAGATAAGATTCTTGCACGATCCAGACAAGGACACGGGCTTCGTGGGGTGTGCTTTGACGAGCAACATGGTGAGGTTCTTCAAGAAACAAGATGGATCATGGGACCATGAGGTATAATGCTAGAAAAATCAACATTCTTACAGTTTCCCAAGTTAACATAAATCTGAAGGCACCTTCTTTAACCAGGTAGCTGCGTCGGTGAAGCCAGTCAAAGTCCAAAACTGGATACTACCCGAGATGCCTGGTCTCATTACAGATTTCTTGATCTCTCTCGACGACCGTTTTCTCTATCTGGCCAATTGGCTTCACGGTGATATCAGGCAGTACAATATCGAGGATCCCACAAATCCTCGCCTCACTGGCCAGCTCTTCGTCGGAGGTTTGTTCAAAAAAGGGAGCACAGTGGTTGCCGAGGCTGAAGATGGCACCACATACCAAGTTGAAGTACCCGAAGTTCAGGTATCTTATCACTTTCCCCTTCTACGAAAATCTCGACTAGTCTGAACTGTGAACTCATCATTCTAAAAACTGCTTACTTTTGTGTTGTAAGGGGCATAAACTAAGAGGAGGGCCTCAGATGATACAGCTCAGCTTAGACGGGAAACGGTTATATGCTACTAACTCCCTCTTCAGCACGTGGGACCGTCAGTTTTATCCCGAGCTCGTCGAGAAGGGAGCCCACATGTTGCAGATCGACGTCGATACGGTGAACGGTGGGCTCAAGGTCAACCCCGACTTCTTCGTGGATTTTGGGTCCGAGCCCGACGGTCCCTCCTTGGCTCATGAGATGAGATATCCCGGGGGTGATTGCACTTCAGATATCTGGATTTAAGCTCAAAGTTATGTACGGTTAAAAGCACACAACTTTGGTTTTAGAATTCAATGTTGCTTCAGCACTATTGTGATACATTTGCTATCTATTCGAAGATATTTCAATGTGCAAATTATATGGCTACTACCAAAAGTCACCACAAGAGCATTTCCCACCCATAAAGTGATGGAATCTGTTTGCATCCCTAACTACTATTTCTCTGCCAACAATGCTGCAAATAAGCTTAAAAACCGTGTGGCAGTCGCCGCAGACTCGCAAGTTCTTGATGATACGTATTGTCGAACCACGGGAAGACTTGAGCAGCCCATAAGCAAGAGCAAGCCTCTCGCTATGCCAAAAGAGCCGCCTTTCCTTTTCCTGCCGTTCCATGTCATGCAAAACCAGGGAGGTATCAGGCAAATAGCCTCTTTTCCTCATCTCCGCGTCTAATTCCTTCAGCAGACCGTAGATTCGATCTTTCAGAGGATGAGCACTAATCTCTCCTGCGTAGAAAACCTCGTTCTCTTTCCCTAAGTCGATGAAACTGTATCCAGGCTTCCTTTTCAATTCCAAGGTGACCATCAGTTTTCTTACGGTGGACACATTCTCCCACATACACGCACGAGCGTAGACATTGGACATGAGTATGCACGTGGATGGATCTTCTGGTCCTAACCCGAGGAGATGGTTAGCAATTCTAACACCTGTTTCTTTTCTCCCAGTTTGACAGCAAGCACTTAGCATACTAGCCCATACAGCTTTGTCGGGCTCGAATGGCATTGTCTTGATCACACCCTCAGCCTCTTCGATGTGTCCTGATCTTGCGTAAAGATCGATCAAGCATGTATAATGCTGAAGAGACGGTTTTAGTTCGTAGTCCTCGACCATGGATTTGAAAAGATGTTTGCCTTTTTCTATTAGGCCTGCATGACTACAAGCATAAATTATGCCAGTGAATGTAACCAAGTTCGGTTTCAGACCGGCCGAAGTCATCTTGTCGTAAAAAGACAATGCTTCCTCCGCACGGCCATGATGTGCCATTCCGACTATTATTGAAGTCCAAGAAACAATATCTTTCACAGTCATAGAACTAAGAGTCTTCTCTGCACTTTCCACCTCACTGCATTTAGAGTACATATCGATCAACGCATTACCTACGTATGGGTTGGACTCATAACCGAAGCTTATAACTAGTTTATGAAGTTGCTTCCCGAGCTCCAGCATGGCCAAGCCGGACGAGCCGACGATCAAACTCGAAAGAATGAATGGCTCTGTTAAATCTATGCCTTCTCTCCTCAGCTCATTGAAATGGCTAAACGCTGCATCAAAATCCCCACTCTGCACCAAGCCTGATATCAAAGCAGTCCAAGAGTGCTCATTTTTGCAAGGCATTGAACGTAAAATTTCAACAGCTTCATCTTTCCTTCCTATCTTTGCGTAGCCAAACATCAAACTAGTCCAAGACACAACATTCTTCAACACGACGGAGTCGAACACTTTCCTAGCTTCATCGGGCAACCCACATTTTGCATAGAAATCAACCAAAGAGGACTTCACAACATCATCATCTGAATAGGTCGACACAACAAACTGGGCGTGAAGTTGCAGACCAAGTCTTACTGCAGCCAAGCTAGCAGAAGCCTTGACGAGGCTCGCCATGATAAAGCCGTCGGGTTGAAATCCATCACGAGACAGCATGTCGTTGAACAAGAATAGGGTGTGCCTGGGGAGGCTGGCCTGGTTGTACGCAGTGAAAATCGATGCCCACGAAGCCAAATCCCTCTGCGGCGTTTCGTCGAACATGTGGACGGCGTCTTCGAGGAGGCCGCATTTCCCATACATGTCGATGAGTCTGTTGGAGTAAATGGGTCCGTCAAGGTCTAACCCAGATTTCATGACATGGGCATGGAGTTTCTTGCCTTCGCTTGGAAGTATAAGCTTGCTGCATTGCTTAAGTCGATGTAAGACTTCAAGGTGATGCATACATGCACACATACACATATGCCCTTAGGGTAGTTAAAATTTAAAATTGTATGCCTTTATTACAGAATATATCGACTAAAAACGTCCCAAAAAATAATAAATATTGGAAATAGTCAATCCAAATTCAAAGGGAGCTTGAAAACAAGCTTTTACTATTTATTTGCGAAATTTTCTACAAAGAAAGCAAAGATGATTATTACACAGCAAAAACACACACTAATTAACTGATAAAGCACACATTCTTCATCATCCTCATCTTCTTCTAAATCAACAATCACTGTCTGCATTCAGGTGGGAACCCATGAGGAAACCTCTTAAAATCCGTACAATAGTTATAAATCATGAAGTTCTTCTGAACCCATCTGAGCCGCCTCCGACTACTGGCGTCGAGTTCTTCACCCGTCTGCCAAGCTCCATTAGAATACCTCGAAGCGCACGCGCCGCCGCCACGCGCGCATGTCTCGGCGTTGAAGTTGCGGTAGTACGCAGTGAACGGTGCCTTCGACCAATCCGTCTTCACCAGCCCGCCCATCGTGGCCCAGTCATCGGCGTTCCACAGGCTGGAGTAGATCCTCATCGGCTGGTTCTTGGGAAATGGCACGCCGACCGACTCAGCGTTCTTGAAGACTCTAATGGGCGTGTTGTCCACCAAGAATCTTGACCAAAAAAAAATATTTGTTTAGTTAACATTATACTACAAAAAAAAAAAAATCAAATTTTTACAAGGATCGAATGCTTATTCCTTCTTACACAATGTGTTCTGGCTTCCAACTGATGGAATAGGTGTGGAAGTTCTTGGTGGGATCGAACCATAGATAGAATTGCTGCTCTCTGTCTCCTTTGCCTTGAGTGAAGACGTTGGTGTGGAGAATGTACGGCTGGCCCGACACGTTGCCCAAGAACTCGAAGTCAATCTCGTCATGTGTCGGCCCTTGCGAAGACAGCTGCAACATATTTTTAAAACACAGCTCAACAACAACCTTTTTAAATTATTACAAGGAAATAAAACCTAGGATGATCGAACGTACGTAGTATGCAGTGACAGTGCCGGCAGAATTCCCAGCAACAAGCTTGAGCTGAGTATCGATCCTACCAAACAAGTACTCCTTCTTGGACTGAAACCCCGCGCCAGAAGTCTTGTCCAAAGACAGAGAGAGAAGCTGCCCGCCATTGAAGACCTTGGCACGCTCGCCGCCCCATATTATGTCAAACTCTTGGTAGAAATTACCAGCATTCGCTATTACCAGAAGAAGAAAGAACACTAACACAGACGACAAGCCCTTGTTACTACGCAACTTACCCATTATTTTGATCTCCTCAAACCTAACGTTAGCTTGTGGGCTTTGAGCGTGGACACACACATATATATGGAGAGAAGAGGTAGAGGGATGGTCTTGCCATTAAGGAAGGAGTAAAATACTTGTGATTTTTTTTAAATTTCGAGGGCCAAGTGGAGTGGGTTCAAGTGTTGCGTAGGCTGGTGCCAGCTTTGAGTCTTCTTTTCTTTTGGGATTCTGTCCTTTGTATAGAAGGCATTGGCTTCATTGGGGACCAAACGGACAATAATGGAGTTTTATTTGTATGTGATGTAATGAATTTATATATGAATATGATATCAAAGTGTGGCAGTTCAGAGAACTTTGATAAAGGGTAAATAAGTACGTACGAGCCATGGCAATTATTTGTCTTTATTTATATATCCCTAGTTGTCATGTCATGAAGTTGAGGCTTGTATTGTAAATTGTAATGTAATGAAAACTCACGTTTTTTTGTTTTTTTTGTTTTTTACTTTAGGTGGAAATAAAGTACTGGAGGCAAATCATCAGCCCATGAGCCATGAAGAGCCCCCACTCCCCAGCTATGTCTTATATTATCCAGATAATATAAATATATATGAAAATTTATTATTAATTTCCTTAATCCTTTACTCATTATGGGCTTGGAAAAGAATGGTAGCCCAATAAGAACCCAAAGCCCAAAAGGCCCAATCCGCAAACTTAGAATGGATAATATAACAGGAGGAGAATATGACGTCAGCATGAATGAGCACACACATGTGACGTGGTGCAGTGCATTGGATTCTTGAAGTAGTAGTAAATACGTATTGTTACTTGTTTTTTTACATGTCAATCTTTGTTTTTATGGCGTTTTTTACATACTCTATGAACAATTTCAATGGCTGGCATGGCATGGCATGGCACAAATGAAAACGTTGCAAGTTCCAAAATTCATTTAAGCCCAGGACTTTATTCTGGAAAGTTCCTATTGGGCTGGATAATAGGCACCATACCAATCCTTTTCTAGAAGGTCAATTCTAGAAGGTCATTCTTTAGGATTTTTATAGTATATATATATTTTCTTTATTGGGTGAAGTTCTTGCGATATAGCCATCATGGGCAATAAATTCTCCAATCGCATGTGAAGGCGGCTGCAACATGTCTATAAAGTAATTTTCAATTGTATTTGTATATAACTTTGTTATTCAAATTTTCATTTTTTTTTAATTAAGTTAGATTCGAAGCGAATTCAAAAATTTCATTAATTATATATATCGATTCAAATTCATACAAACTAGGAAGAGTTTAAATAGATTGGAACTCCTTCATCTTCTTTCCGACTATTTGACATATATACTGTAGTGTCTGTCCTACGGAATACTACGTTACAATTTGATTTGATTTGATTTTCTTTTAACAGAAAAAATAATTAAATATAAAACAATACGTTAGCCCGAAAAAGAATTTTGAACACACTGCTTCATAGTATAAAGTCATTGGTTTCACGAAGCTATTCAAAGTAAGCATACCGCAAAACCACCCCCACAGTGACCTATAAATATGCATTCTTTCTCCCCAACTTTTTATTGCATACACAAAAACTAAAATCAATCCATCATAACCAAGAAAACAAACACTCTATCTACATTCTACACCAACCAAGAAAAAAAAATGGCAGAGATGATCAAGAACACTTTGGTAGTGCTGAAAAACTACGTCCAAGGTGCGCCCAAAGCTTCCGACATGATCCTCAAAACCTCCACGATCGCCGCCAAGATTCCGAACAACCGCCGGAACGCTATCTTGGTGAAGAACCTCTACCTCTCGTGCGATCCTTTTCAGGGCATTTTCTTGCCAGCATCACCGCCCGGCACGGTGAGTCGATCGATTACTTCCTCCATTTGATGCTCTCACCTTATTATTATTTATTTATTTGTTAATTGTGGGCAGCTAATTAGGGGAAATGGGGTATCGAAAGTGGTGGATTCTTCTCATCCAAAGTTCAAGAAGGGCGATCTAGTTTGGGGGTTCACCAGCTGGGAAGAGTACAGCCTTATTACAGCGCCAGATGGTCTCTTCAAGATTCAACACACTGACGTCCCCCTCTCTTACTACGCAGGAATTCTTGGTAATGAAAAAAGTTTGTCTTTTTTCCAAATGGGCTTGACGATTAATTCATACTCTGCCCCTCAAAACAGAGTTTTCAATGGTTTTATAACGTCTCTTTTTTTTTTTCTTTCAGGCACAGTTGGGATTACAGCTTACACTGGGTTTTATGAGATATGCTCTCCCAAGAAAGGCGAGACTGTGTTTATTACAGCAGCTGCCGGCGCCATCGGCCAAATCGTCGGCCAGTTGGCCAAGTTGATGGGCTGCTATGTGGTCGGAAGTGCAGGGAGCAAAGAAAAGGTTTTTCTTTATTTTTTTCTTACAAGCTTCATATTTGCCTAACACTTTCTTTGAATACAAAATCTTGATTATGTAGGTTGATCTGTTGAAGAACAAATTAGGCTTCGACGACGCTTTCAACTACAAAGAAGAGCGTGACTTGGATGCAGCTCTGAAGAGGTATATGACTTTCTGGGCTTATTACACTTCGAATTATATCACTTTCTGTAACTAATTCTTGAATTTCTTACACCACTATCAGTCGTTTTCCATATGGGATCGACATATTCTTCGACAGCGTGGGCGGGAAAATGCTCGACGCAGTCCTTCCAAACATGAGGGACCACGGCCGCATTGCGGTCTGCGGGATGATCTCGCAGTACCACCTCGCCCAGAAAGATTCCATCCACAACATGCTGCAGATCCTCGTCAAGAGGCTCCGCGTCGAGGGCTTCAACACCGACGAGAACTACTACCGTTACCCAAAGTACTTTGAGATGGCCTACCCTCTCATCAAGCAGGGAAAGCTCACCTACGTTGAAGACATAATCGAGGGCCTCGAGAATGCTCCCGCGGGCCTCGAAGCCATCTTCACGGGCCGTAACGTCGGGAAGCAGATCGTCGCCGTGGCCCGTGATTGAGCATCTTCATACTTACGCATGAAAAGATTGTATTTTTATTTCTGTGTTTATTGTGTTGCCATTTTGTGTAAACCTTTCCAATAGTAATAAAAACCCCTCCACACAACGCATTTTTTCACAGAAGGAGTTTTATTACCAGCAAACGTATTATTATTATTACAGAAGCCAATCATATAATACAAAGCAAAGCATCGTCGTCCGTCGTCTTCGTCGGGTATTATTATTTTCTTATTACATGATGCTTCGGTCATATCACGGCGATGATGGCGACGGCGATGCGGTCGAGAAATTGGGTATGGACGTACAAGCACCGTTGAAACAAACGCCAATACAACCGCCGATGAGGTTAAAGCACTCTAAATGATTATTACACTTACCTCCGCAGCTCTGCGTCAGTTTTTGCTCCCCAGTTGTTGCCCTATTACCATTACCATCAGATAATAACAGCTTCCTTGCTTTTTGATCAGTCTCTGTTGCCATGCACTGTAACGGCCCAACTGCAGGCGTACAAAATATATAAACACTAACACACAGATATATATATATATATATATGTATAGAGAGAGAGAGAGAGAGAGTGAGAGAGACCTGAGGCAGTGAGAAGGAGAAGGGCCAAGAAAGCAATTCTAACAGTGATCATCATCTTCTTCATGGTTGAATTTGTTGATTTAAGCTTCCTTGGATTGCGTTTATGATGGTTCGATGGGTATTGTTCAGAAAATGTGTGTGAATTTATAGAGCTCTGTTATTACGTTCTGACAAGAAGGTATTGACAGTGAGTACGAGCGAGGTATACAAGAGCAGCCGAATGCTAGCTGGTTTTCCATTGTTCTTCATCTCGTCGTACGTTAAGGAAAAACTATTGCAATAACCATATAATCTTTAATAAGTCTGTATATTGGATGTAGTACGGAAATGACAATTCAAGGAATTTGATATCATTACCTCTGTTTTAAGGAGAAAAGATTCAATTTTTAAGATGTTACTTCTTGTATGAATTCGATAGGAATGAGACTATATCATCACATTTTTTTATGACATTTTCCACATTAAACTGCAAACTTTTACAACCTCTTTAAATGGACTATGGATTATAGGCCTCGAAAGGCCCCCAATGTCAACATTAAGCCCTCACTTTCGTTTGCCATTTTCTATTGCCCCAACCCAAGGAGTTGCTGCTGCTGCTGTCGCGATGGGTCGATATGCTTCTGTCTCATAAGGCAGCAACAAAATTTTTTCAATCTTAAATGCTTACCACTTTGTGGGGTGGGGGGATTTGGACAACCAAATAACGCGTTATTACCAAAGCCGGCCGTTATGTAATAAGTCTTTTAGCTCCACCCAACTTTACAACGACTCTTTAACGACTCTTTTCACTCACCTATTCATACATACGTTGCCAACGGTCATATATTATTACTCTACTGAGCTCTACCTTTTGACTTTCTCAGACAAAAACTGCAGAATTATTACAACGCGCTTTCGTTCTGTTTTAAATAAACTAATCCCAATGCGCGTGAAAGCTCACAGATCTTCTTCCTACCCAAATATTAAAAGATTACTCTGTTTTCTATATATTAAGCAGCACTACTTCTCCCCTGTTTTCTCGCCAAGATTTTCTCAAGCACCACAAAAGCCTCTCTCTTTCTCTCTCTCTCTCTCTCTCTCTCTCTCTCTCTCTCTGTCGATCGATGGCAGCCATTAGATTCCTGAGAAAGATTTTGTTTCTTCACAACCTATTGAAAACAGTTCTCATCTATTTGCTGCCCAAGAAGCTGAGGACCCATCTCCTCCCATCTTCTTGGCATCATAAAAAACAGAGCATTTCTCAGAAACCCAATCAGAGCCCATCGTCGTCGTCGTCGTCGTCGTTGCCGCCGTCTCGTCGCATGGACCCAACCGAGCTGAAGAGGGTTTTCCAGATGTTCGACAGGAACGGCGACGGGCGGATCACGAAGAAGGAGCTCAGCGACTCGCTGGAGAAGATGGGCATCTTCATCCCTGACAAGGAGCTGACGCAGATGATCGAGAAGATCGACGTCAACGGAGATGGGTGCGTCGACATCGACGAGTTCGGCGCACTCTACAAGACCATCATGGACGAGAGGGACGAGGAGGAGGACATGAGGGAGGCTTTCAACGTGTTCGATCAGAACGGCGATGGGTTCATCACCGTCGATGAGCTGAAGGCCGTGCTGGCCTCGCTTGGTCTGAAACAGGGGAGGACGGCGGAGGATTGCAGGAAGATGATTACTAGGGTGGATGAGGACGGTGATGGTATGGTGAACTTCGCCGAGTTTAAGCAGATGATGAGAGGTGGAGGCTTCGCAGCGTTGACAAATTGATATCTTCTCTTTTCTTTTTTTTTTTTACATCTTTATTATCATCGATCGTTTTTCTTTATGGTCAAGTAGGTGTTTTAATGTATATACATATATCTTTTTTCTTTCATTGATTGATCATCCAAGTACGAGGATTGAGAGCGTTTAAGACAGTGTTTGACGAAAGATTATGTTAGTAAGAAAGGAAGGAAAATCCCTTAAGCATTCATTCATAGTGTATCTATTTATGTTGTCTTCATTCATTTCTAGTGCAACAAAAGCAGAGATTTTTGTTCTTGCCATTTTTGTGTTTGAATAGTATCATGGTCATCTGATTATTAACTCAAAGCAGAGGTTTATGTAATAAGTAAACATGAATTTTTTTTATTAATAATAAAAATAAATAAAATAAAAGAGAGTCAATTTCTCAAGAGTTCCTCAACTTCTTCCGGCGTGACCTGCTAAACAGAAGTTGTCTGATTTGTTTATCTGCCGAACACTCCGAAGTAGCCTGCGGACAATACAAATACAACAAAAGCATTATTATTTTTCACTATTTCATCTCAATGCATCGTTTTACATTTAGGAAAAAAAGAAAAGAAATATAATGAGCAACCTTGGATTTAAATGAAAATCGATGTGTGCTCACTTCTGTTCCATTGGAGACTCTAACGTCCATGCCCAGGCTATCAACTCCAACTAAATTTGCACCCTGAAAATAGGCAATGTTATGCATGTATGTATATTCATTACAAAGCGGTGCCAGTCAATTACTCGCTCGTTGTGGTTGCATTACCTCAACGTTCAGCCCTTTCTTTCGGCAAAGAGATTTAAGAGCAGCGCTGGACTTTGTTCCTTTCTCACCGAAACGGTCTAGAATTGAAGAAACGGAATGCACGAGCACATCGGGTTCAGCATATTGGTAATCCTGTACGCCCACCTCCGACTGCCGATATATTTATAACCATCATGAATTAATGAAACGGTACCTTCCGAGATGACGGTGATATATAACAAGAGAAAAGGAGAATAAACACATCCTTTAGGTAAGTGAAATAGGCATGCCTGAACACCATAGACAGAGAACAGCTCTATCCTCGTCATTTCCAATCTATATATAGTCGATTTTCCATGGATTTTATTATCTTCAGGCATGGGAACAGTATCTTCATCTGCGAAACCAAAACCAACACACTGAAATAGGTATATCAAAGCTCGTCGTCTAACAATGAAAAATGGAATGGTCAAATTCATACAGAGGAAAGGAAACTGCGATAAAACTTCACAAGCAACAAGGTACAAACAACTAATGCTTTGTGTTTCATTAGATAACATGGAGGAACCCCACCCATCAATAACTATGATATGGCAGTAGTACATATATTACATGAAAATTTTCGCATGGGCTGTATGCATGTAAAGATGCAATTGCTTGGTTGTAGCATTGACAAGAAAAAGGAAATGCTTCAACTCCACATGGTTGTATCTGAGATAAGGAAAAGAAACATGGATTTAAACTATGCAGCCAATGGGAAACTCACTTTACTGAAAATTGGAATCTTAAACATTTTAATGAACTATGTGTTAATGTTCTTATATAGAATTAATGGGGACTTGCTATCAATATGCTAGTGGGAATTATCATAATCGATTAATCAGGGTGTGAATCAGTCTTCACAACTCATATAGGCAGGCAAAGCAGTAAATTATACATTGCTGCCAACTCATTGTTCAAAAATAAGGAACTAGCATCATGAATCATGATCCTATCACCTTTTCCATCTGAAGAGCAGTCACTATTGTTATACTCATTCAAGAGCTCTCGGAGATAAAATTCTTCATCTATAGGCGCGGGGTTGAGGATCCCCCAAAGTGCAACACCATTTGAAGGGTGATCCATATATTTGGCATGTTCGGCAAAAACAGCCTGAAGTGAGACGAATCAGAGTCCATTATTTGAAAAAGAAAATGAAAATTCTTGTGTCTTTCTCTGGTTTTATTAAGATCAGGACTGACTCAGGGCTACAGATAGAATGAAATACAATCACCTAAAGAAAGGTGTGTCATGAAGACAGATTATCTAAATCTGACAATACTTGGAGGCAAAACAGCCACATCATTCCTTGGAACGTGAAAGTTTCATGCACTTTTAGGGGCAAAGTGATTTACGTATATCTTTGTTAGTTTCAAGAAAAGAGTAATATATCAAACCTTGGTCAAGCACTTGGCAAAGTAAACTGGATGAGTCAGCATAGAATCATCCAGTGTACCCCAGTCGACTGAGACATCACTCATGCTGGATTCTTCAATCTGGTGATAAAATGGTGTACAGTTCAGGAAAGAGCTTGTAAGCCAGTTAGCTTAGATTACGATTGAAGTTAGGCATACAAAAAAAAAAAACTTCTCCAATCTCACCTCAAAGTAATCATCAGAAAATGAACTTTCATCTGTATCATCAGTGTCCAAAGAGTTGTCATGAAAAGGGCCCATCGTCTTACTCTCATAATGAGAAATATCCATCCCAATCAAAGCAGTCTGAGGAGATTGCCAATCCTAACTGTCAATTAATAATCCAAAAAATTTGATCCCTAAAAGTGACATCTATGCAAACAGAGGAAAAGGTCTAGTTATAAGAAAATGTCACATTCAAAGATTTGTAATATTACACGGTACATGATTCTATAATTTAGGAAAAGAATGAATGGTTGGACGTATCAGTAGCCAAGTGATGGAAACGGCAACACATAGATAGTCCCAGAAGAAAGCATCACCACTTGGATATGCTTTGGTTCCATATATGAAACTTCAAACAGCCAAACTCTTTCTTTTCCTCAAGTAAAATGATATTACCGTGTCTCCAAAGTAAGCCATTGAATAGAAAATAACCAAGAGGGTGATAGACCATAAAACAAATACAAACAAAAGATGATAAAGAATTGTAATCAACAGAGTTGTCAAAATGACGAAGAAAACAATAAATACACAAGCATTCCTAAATTCAACCAACAACATAAAATCTATACCACAGGATTGCTTCCCTCGTGATCTAGTAAGATATTTTCTTTGTCATATATCTCAATAATTATATCTGCAGAATAAACCATCAGGACAAAAACATCAGCACAATTAGTATAGATGTGTACCCTAAATTTGAAGATCAACAAGAGACCGAATCCAAACCTCCAAAGTCATCAATGGCATACTGAAACTCAGCCCATGAGATTTGTTCATGTGGCTCACAGTGAACATTACCGGGGAATACCAGCAAAGCCTTATCATTAGCCTTCACACAAAAAAAAAAAAGTCGGAAGATAGAGTAACTAACATTCAAAAAGCATGTTTTTTGAGTTTATGCATAAGGTTGATGGAAGAGAGACCTCTATGGTTGTCTTAGCCACCTCGGCATATGAGAGTATTTTATCAGGAACTCCGCCATGTTCTCTCAATTCTTCAAGTGGATGATAGCCACCATGAGTAACATTGCTAGACGAGTCAGGAACGGAATCTGAATAGTCAGCAGCTACATGAACTTGTGAAATGCAGAAATCACGTCTCTTAAAGAGCCAATGCAACCCCGTTGACCCAAGGAAAGGTTTTTCACTGTGGAAACTGTGCATTGAAGATTTCACTTCATTAGATAGATTGATTTAGCAAAAAAGTGAAATTGCACCTTTGAATTGAAAGGAAACAAGAGGAATTTCTGAAGTATGGTTTGCTCACATCAAGGGGAATTTAAAATGAAAAAAGTAAATTTGTGATAACACCCGCTTCTGTCAGTTGGGAAGGCAGCGATATGAGTTTCTTATAGCCACATATGTCATGAAAATTATATTTGCATGAAGTGATGGAATGGCAACACACTAATCAAATGTATTCGGAGACTATCACCTCAATCCTGTATATTCAGAAACTTTTTGACACTCAAAACTTCGCTTGGTGAAACCGCCCAAGATTCTGTAAGATGTTGAGCACATAATTGGTTCAGCATGACAGCGGAAGCAGTAGAGAGAGACGGATTCACCTAGAAGATAAAATGAAGATTAAGATAAGAAAGTGAAAAAAAAAAGGACCGAGCACCCAAAAGAACTAACAAGTTCACTTATTAACAGCAGAAGGTCATAACAAGCACCATAGCCATTAAGCCTCTAAAGAGTAGCTGGGTTTTGGTACTAAATCATCCCAGGAAAATATATATGAACACACAATCATTTGGGTTCATTCACATTATGGCACTGCCAGTGCATTACCTCATGTCTCGCCCTGAAATACGAACCCCAAACCAAAGCAATTTGAGCTGAAAAATATAGAAATCACGTATTTTTATTGCATACAAACTACAAGGACTATCTGGATATATCGTGACCTTCTATTCATTGCAACTATTAGTAAAGGTCTTGATCCATAACTCGAATCCTAAAGCTGGTTTCAGAGACACCTATTCATTGCTAATGCAAAACAGTCAAATTCAACCATGGAGAAACTAAGATCTACGACTACAAACCTCTTGAACAAAGCACATACAAGCAATATATCAGCATGAGCAACCTCTTATCACAAACAATTAGAGAAGAATAAAACTTCTTTACAGAAAAAAACTACGCAGACGAAGCTTAATTACACAATTAAAAGACGCCATTAACATTACCAAGGGAAGCAGAACACGACGATGGAACTGAGATCAGCATCTTCGGTATGCATATATCAGAGAGAGAGAGAGAGAGAGAGGAGGCGAACAATAGCCGCAAAATAGGTTTTTGTCTGCTGCAGCAAAACTCAAGAGGGAGAGGAGTTGTGCAGTGTGGGTCCCTTACTTACTGCCTTATATTTCCACTTTCAGACTTCAATGGATGATTATGACTTATGAGGGGGCTTAAATTAAATTTGTCTCTGTTCCGAGGACCAAAGTTGAAATAATTAAACGTTTGGGGATGTTCTTTGGGCCAATTTTCTGAAGCAGATTGCATGTCCTAAGTGGTCGTGGGCCTAGAATGGGCTTAACCAACTTGAGGCCCATAATCCATTCATGTCGTGACTTCGTTTTGGCAAGTAAATGTGGAAATCAATAGATGCTAATGTTCTATATATTGTATTTCTTAATTGAACGTGTCCCAATTCTTTCTGGCATGTGATCCTCTATTCCAGTTTTAATATTTCACTTTATATTTCAACTTATGAAAATCGTTACACATTCCTTCGTCCAGTGTTAAAATACTCGTACACATCATTACACCCATAAATATTATTATAATATTCATGTGTGTAATGATGTGTACGAGTGTTTTAACACTGAATGGAGGAAGGTGTAACGATTTTCGTAAGTTGGAATACGAAGTAAAATATTAAAACTGGAATAGAGGATCCCAAGCCATTCTTTCTTATCGATTTATATAAAGAAGTAACTTACAAAAAAACAAAAAACAACGATAGATACACACGAGTACTCCGATTAAAGATTAAAGAAAGTTTTAAATAATAATAATAATAAAAAATGAATAGCCATGAGTATCATTCACACGAAGATACAAATTCCATGAATTGTCATTTGTTAACAAAAATAGGGTATTGATTTGTATGGCCGGATATTCTCTAGAATCGTGTATTGGAATCACTTTCCAAAGACAATATTTGGACTCGATCTGTCCCGAGATAAGACTAGAGAGACTGTTGTGTTTGTATGAATTATGTGTGTCTGTGTTGAGTGTTTCAATGCTTATTTATAACCCAAAATATGACCAATTATGTCCATTCGTCAGCATGCATGACTTTTCCAAAGATGATGTGTCCTTTGAAGTAGACCTCGCTAAGGGCGCTGCCCTTAGGATCCCGCAAGGGGGCGCGACCCCCTTGACCCCCGCATGCTATTAGGGTTCCGAAATAAAACGATCTACTAGCGTGCACTCCACACACCCTTACTCGTATGCGTTTTATTTCCTAATTAGACTAAAATATCTAACATCATTCTCCTTTAATGATTATTTAGTACAATGTGAACATTCATTACAGATTTTTGTAATCTTTTCATTTTTGTCTTTATGAAGATGAAGATTTTTTCTCATTGTTTTCTTTATACCTATACATTATTATTATTATTATTATCATTCGATTTACGGATTTTATAATCTCTTTTCTCTTTGGGTTCTTGCAAAATAGTTTCTTCCTTAACGACGGATAAAGAACTATGGAAACTAACGTTCGGCGGTGGTCTTACATTGTTTGACCTCTCGTTATCAGCTCGTCCTTGGGTTGTTCTAATGGAGACAAAACGCCATAATCGATGGAAGTTACTACGTTCCAAAAAGACAACACTCACATCACATGCCTTGTCCATACCTTCTTGTAAGAACCGTAATAGCAGATCAGAGCTCTCTAGCTATAAATTCATGCACATTTTCTGAACAAAACCCATCGTCGACCATAGAAGCCATCCAATCTTTACCAACAGTTCAAATACCATGAAGAAGATGACGATCACTGTTAAAATTGCTTTCTTAGCCCTTCTCCTTCTCACTGCCTCAGGTATATATTTCTATCTCTCTCTCTCTCTCTCATTCTCTCTATGTATATATATATATATATATATATATATATATTGTATGCGTGCAGTTGGGCCATTACAGTGCTTGGCAACGACGACGGAGAATGAAGAGACAAGAGAGCCATTATTGTCTGCTGGTAATAGGGCAGGTGAGGAGCAAATAAGTGGTGTAATAAGAAGGCCAAGAAATAACAAGTCCTTGGGTGGTGGTTGGAGAAAACTGCTGCAGGGCTGCCCACTTACGTGCGGAAATCAGCTAGACTGCGACGACCTCTTCGGTGGTTGTTTTGGCGTTTGCATCAATGGTGTTTGCTTGAGCCCAAGCAACTGATTCATCATGCTTCGATTCGTCACATATATATATATATATATATATATATATATATATATATTTTCTCTATCATATATTGTCGTCGTCATCATTATCACCATGCATGCATGTAATAATAATAATAATAATAATAATAATAATAATAATAATAATAATAATAATAATAATAATAATAATAATAATAATAATAATACGTTTGCTGTGTATTTGTAATGTTGACATATGGAATGTATTTGATCATCATTATTGGGGACAACCTTTTTCACTTTAAATAATAGAGATTCATCTCTTTAATTAGAGCCAAATAATTGTAATTTGCTTATAGGAAGAGTATTATTGCTTACTCAAAACTGTTTATCAACCATTACAAAGAAACCTAATATTATTAACGTCGTCGAATGTGTTGATTTTGGTCTGTTATTGTGGTTGATGATGTGATGATATTATTACTACGAATGTAATAACGGCATGTAGTTTATGTTATGAAATTCAATTATAAAAAATGGGCACATTCTCATAGCAACACTTGATGAATAAGATTACGTTGTAAAAAAGCCCCATGTTTGTTTTTATTCTTTATCAAAGGAAAAGCCCCAAAAAAATTAGAAGAAAAATTGGAATATGCTCTCTCAATGAGTTACTCTCCACTTGACAAAGTGAGGAGGGCTCAATATAAGGTTTTCCCGATATAAATATATAGTATTAATTTATATTTTAATAGGTACTGTTAGTTTATTTTATATTTTAAAAGTAATTGTTCATTTAAAATATTTAATAGCTAAAATTTTAATTGAAGGATAACATCGGAATACATTAACATTTGAAGGATAAAAATTGTAAAAACAATTGACTTAAACCAAATTAATTGTGTGATAGATCACCAAATCAAACTGTTTTTATTAAGATGATAAGATTCTAAACCAAAAAATAATAAATAAATAAAAAGAAAAACAAAGAAAAGGAAAGTACGATGAATACGAGTATTTTGTTGATTGGGGCAAAGTTTCAAATAAATAAAAAATAATAATGAATATTTTCCTTAGTCCTTACTACGGACTATATCAAATTCCTTGTAATTGTCATTAAGGATTATTTAGTGGTGTCTTAAAGACAATATAAAGAATGTAAAGAATATTATAATATATACATTCGGCGGTGGTGTTGTATTGCATTGTATCGTTTGACCTCGTTATTAGCTCAGCCTTGCCTTGGATAGTTCTAATGGAGTGGAGACAAAAACATAATATTACTCTCAACATTATTCTCATGCTTGTCTGTCAATACCTTCTTGGTAAGAACGAAATTAGCTAGACTAGATAAATCATCATATAGCTCTATATATTCATCCACATTTTCTGAGCAAACGACCATCCATATAAACGCATATCCAAGAAGCTTAATCAAGAATTCTAACACATGAAAATGATCACTGTTAGAATCGCTTTCTTGGCCCTCCTCTTGCTCACTACTGCCTCAGGTGATCTCTCTCTCCCTCTCTCCCTCCCTCCCTCCCTCTCTCTCTCTCTCTCTCTCTCTCTATATATATATATATATATATTGGTATGTGTGCAGTTGGGCCATTACAGTGCTTGGCGACGAAGGAGAACGAAGAGACAAGAGAGGTATCATCATCTGCTGCTGGTAATACGGCTACTACTACTGCGACTGCTGGGGAGCAAAGTGGTGTAATAAGAAGGTCAAGTAGTAATAATAAACTGATGGCGGCCGGCTGGGGCTGCCCAATTACGTGCGGTGAACATCTAGATTGCGTTAACCTCCTCCTTCCTGGCTGTGTGGGCTTTTGTCTCGGCGGAATTTGCTTGGCCACACCCAACTGATTCATGAGATGTCATTTCCTCACTTCACTTCTCTATCAATCAATATTGCATCATCATTTATTTGCATGTTTTATAATGATGATATATAATAACAGCAATAACAATAATAATAATTAATAGTACCTGATCATGGCTTTTGTGTATACGAAGCCAAGTTGGAATAATGATAAAATACGTTCGCTATGTGTGTGTATTTTTGTGTAATAAAACCAACGTGCGTATGTGTCTTCCTTTTAAATTTTGTTCGAATATGTGGTGATGGGGGTTTTCATTATAATTCGAAAATCAATTACTAATACAAATACAAATACCAAAATAAATATACAAACATATATCACCAATATATACTAATTTATATCATTTATGAAGATGATAAATCGAAAAAAAAAAAGCAAGTGGAAGGAACGAAAAGGGTCACAAAACACAAGAGTTTAATGATGCATTGCATGTAGTATGCTGCGAGAATCATTTTTTTGAAGTACGACGACATCGTATACCTATTTCTCGTACGTTTTATTACATTAAATTCTGCCTTTGCTAATGGTTTTTACATATATTTGAAGCCTATAAAATCATGCACAACAATGGATTATATATATATATATATATATATATTTGTATAAAATAATCTAAAATATTAACAAAATGGAACCTCAATGTAGTAGAAATATGTCTCCGTGTGTGTGTGTGTGTGTGTATGGGGCTACGTTCATTATCCTTAAACTTTGTCCAAAAAAAAGAAAACAACAGATTGAAACGAAGTATAGAACAGTACTTCTTTATCTCCTCGAACTATTACAAAGTTCGTCGTTCTCATCTCTATACGTTTGTCTATACATTGCTTAGCCACTAATATATAAATCCCAACAAAGCCAGAAATATCGAACACCCTTATAAACTATATACAACATTCTGCTAATTTATTAACTAATTAATAATGGAGGTGCCAGCCCTTGCAAGATGGATAACAATGTTCTTGATAATGATCATCGTCAATGCTACGTTAGAACCCGCGAATTCGATCTTAGTTCCCGTCAGTTACTATGGCTCCGACCGTGTCGGTCGCCACCAAAGGTTAAGCAGACGCAGTATGCTCGGCAATGGCCTTGCTTCGACTCCGCCGATGGGGTAAGGTTTATTATTTATTTTTCTTTTCACTTTGCATTATGACACATATACTAAGAAGTAAGGGCTCTTTCTTGTTGGTATGAACTGGCCCAGGTGGAATAGTTGGAACCATTTCGGCTGCAATATCAGTGAAACTGTAATCAGAGAAACTGGTTTGTCTTTCTTTCTTTCTTTCTAATTGAGTTTCTTTTAAGGTTCTTTCTTGCAATAACGGTATATGAGGTCTTAATGTTTAATCAGCTGATGCTCTGATTTCAACTGGGCTTGCCAAGCTCGGGTATAACTACGTAAACATCGGTGCGTACCGTATGATGAGACAATCTTTTGCAGCTTTCTTCGGTACATATTTATCTACATTATGATCACACTTTGTGACTTGTTGGTTAGCAGATGATTGCTGGGCCGAGCTACTTCGAGACGAAGAGGTTTGATCTATTTTTTGCTTCTTTTATTCCCATTTTGCTGGGTATTCATGGCGTGGAGTTCGACTTTCAGGGCAACTTAGTGCCTAAAAGATCGACATTTCCATCGGGGATGAAGGCTTTGTCTGATTATGTACACAGCAAAGGACTTAAGCTGGGAATATACTCAGATGCAGGGTAATTTTATTTTTGTCTCTGAGATTACGATTATCGATATTGTTCTTACATACATTTTGATTTTTATGTGATTTTTTCGTTTTCTCACAGATACTTCACGTGTAGCAAGGAAATGCCGGGATCGCTAGGACACGAGGAACAAGACGCAAAGGCATTCGCTTCATGGGTAATGATTATGATGAAAAAAACAGACTTTATATTCAAGCCATAGACAGATCAACAAGTTAATCAGTCTTTTTATTGCAGGGGATCGATTATCTGAAGTACGATAACTGTAATAACGGAGGATTGAGGCCAACTCATCGGTAATAAAGAAAACATATCGAACTTTACTATACTTCTACTCTTACTGAGAATCATATTCTGAGTTTTCTTGATTCAGATATCCCATAATGACCCGAGCTCTGATGAACGCTGGACGACAGATCTTCTTCTCGCTATGCGAATGGTAACAGATAAATTTCCACGGAGCTATATTTTCGAAGAAATTTAGAAAGAAAAGTAAAAAAAAAACGATCTTTTGCAGGGGAGATATGCACCCGGCCTTGTGGGGCTATACGGTGGGAAATAGCTGGAGAACTGCGAATGACATAGCAGACACATGGGATAGGTTAGCTTTACATTATTCGATGTAGTCGAATTTCAGTCCTTTTCATATAATAGACACATCGAAATAATAATCTTCTGATGCTTCGAACATAACTTCAAACAGCATGATATCTCGGGCTGATCAGAACGAAGTATACGCAGATTTCGCCAGGCCCGGCGGATGGAACGGTATGTATACATTCAGCTAAAACCTATATTCGTAAGAATCTGATAAACCCCTCGTAATGAAAACGGTTGATTGATGAACAGATCCTGACATGCTCGAGGTTGGAAATGGAGGGATGAAACAACACGAATACATTGTTCATTTCAGCCTTTGGGCCATCTCCAAGGTTTACGCCCCGTCTGATCAACGCAAAAGCTGTTTAAGGTTGTTAACTTGTCAGCAAACAGAAACCGTTTATATTCTTGATTGTTTCCCAGGCTCCACTTCTCATCGGCTGCGATGTGAGGAACGTATCTAAAGAGACGATGGAGATCATAGCTAATAAGGAGGTGATCGAAGTGAACCAGGGTGAGTTTCAAATTAACCGTCTCCTCTTCGTAGGATCTTTTTTTACTCGTTTCTCAGACAAGCTCGGTTTTGCAGACAAGCTCGGCATTCAAGCTAAGAAGGTTCGAATGGAGGGTGACTGGGAGGTGCGTAACGTATACATGATCATTCTTTTACGAACCAAAATGCTACGGTATTAACAGATTGGGATGTTTGCCAGGTTTGGGCGGGGCCACTTTCGAGATACAGAGTGGTCGTCATGCTGCTTAACCGAGGATCTTGGCTGACGAATATTACCGCGCATTGGGACGATATAGAGATCTCGCCGGAGACGACTGTGAGAGCAAGAGACCTTTGGGAGGTTTGAAAATCTAAATTTGTATATATATATATATATATATATATATATAATATTTCTTAGAATTATTTCAAAATGTTACATATGCAAGTGTTTGCATGGCAGCACAAGACTCTCAAGACAAAGTTTGCCAAGAAACTGACGGCAAAAGTGGGTCCTCATGCATGCAAGATGTATATATTGAAGCCAATTTCTTGAGGAATTTCGAGGATGTGGTAATAATAATGTCGATGTGTGTTTAAGTGTTGGTAATAATAATAGCTTCGTGCTGTGAATTCTTGCATGGTCAAGAATCTTTATAATCCAACTGTAATAAAAAAAATATTAGCGCACACACGTCGAGTTGGAAAATAATTTCAATAGAATTACTAAAAAGTTCAACAAGAAATTCGAACGACGAAAAGATCAAGAATGAACGGATTGATGAATGGGAGTTCAAATCCTAGGATGTCTGACGACAAAATGAGGTATGGTAAGATCAAGTTGGGCGAGTTAAAGAACTCAAGGCTTCGAAAGTTGATGTCGAAGAGCACAGTAATAAGTCGAAGAAACGTTGCACATTTCTTTCACAATCCATCACGTAATAACGAAGAAAAGGCGGATCTCATCGAAGTTAAGTAAACAGAATTGAAATAAATAAACAAGCAAGTCGATAAGCACAATGGCATTGTTACATTATCCCGAATTACATGCACCGTCGTACTCTCATCAGCGATATGAAGCAAACTGTAACACATCGAAATGAGGCACAGAGAAGGCAATTCGATCTATAACACAGGGATCATGTTTAACTAAGATAAAGCACCTACTACCCATATAACAAAAGTTACAGAATAAAAACTACAGAGAGGAAAAGCGACACAGAACTCTTATTTTCCGAATACCTATTGCATATGTCGATAAGGCCCTTCACATTTTTTTTAACCTGTCTTTGGAAAGTGAGTTCGGAATGTTCCTTGAAATTGCTACGATGGCCTTCTGGGCTATATTGACTGCGACTTTTTCTACACCATCGAATGACTTTTCGTATTGCTCGTATATGAAACCAATCGTGAATGCAAGGACAAATACTGCACAATTTCAAACAAAGCCAATAAAAATACAACGGTGAATTTTAGCTGATGTGTATATAACTATATATATGACTTACCTAGTCCAATAGTTGCTGTAAAGTAATCTGGAATAATCAACTTGCAGAAATATAGGAAACTTGCTGCCTGCATGTGTTGAAAAGAATTGTTGAATTAAATCTGTGATATTCTTCGGAGAAGGCTAGAACTAATTTGCACCCATGTGACTACTAGACGAAAATAATGTTATATAGAAAATAGTCAAATGCTAATGCAATCACAAAAGGAGAGGTTTGAGTAGGGGCACACCTTTAAGAAGATAGACCAATCTTCTCCTTCTGCCAAAGATTTTATTATTGAACATAGTTCGTTCCACACGCGCGTAATGGCAAAAAAGGGAATTCTCATATCAACTTCTGAGATTTCAAAGAAAGACTGTGATAATCTACTTATTTTATATCCACACCTGTTGAAAATCACGTGAACAGAACAGAAACCAAACTAATGTCAGTTAATTCATAGAGTTGCTAGTAAAATCGGAATGGGATTACATTTATCATGGAAACTTCTTAATTCTTACACAGTCAGTGGTAGAATGTGATTCCCACAAAGCAACACGGTGGTCAACAAAAGCAGCTTACTAACAGATGAGACAAAGGTTCTACCAGAGAGGAAAAACCAGTGATAAAGAACAGCAAGAAACACGAAACAAAAGAAAGTTCTCTTCTCATCTCTCCAGAGCAAGATATCAGCAACTGCAATTAAAGTGGAGCTATTGTCACTTGAGGCAGAGAGGAAGAATGTCAAAAGAAAAATCTTGTAAAAAAGCATCAAATACTAATTAAAACCTCTAAATTGGAAGAAACAAACAAACTTCCTTTTTCCAGAAAGAAGATAACGACTAACCTTTTCCACCACCTAACAGCTTATCCACTTTTGATGGTTTATCAAAATCGCATCTATCCAGAGCCGAGTCTGTGGCTAAATGAGAAAATGAATCAGCAGTCAAGGTCATGGCCTCCTGCACAAAAAAAAAAAAGCATCCACGCTATAATGTACTCAAGGATGGTTGTGAAGTCCCTCTCTATTTGAAACATGATAGGAAGTAAAGGCCCTTATAAATAGACGAATGGTCACAGAATTTATGTGAACTTCAATTTTGGCTCCTTATAATAGAAAACGAGAGCATCAAAATAAATTTTAGAAGGAATTAGTTGCAGATTAAGACCTACTTCCATTGAAACAATCGGTTTGTACTGAATATGTCTCTGAGCTTCGGAACAGTTGAATGTACGTGTGCGAAGAGCTAAAGCAGCAATATTGATAGCTGAGGTCCACGGATCAAAATTTTTGGACTCTGACTTTGAATGCAGTGATTTCATAAGAGGAACAATACAGGAGACTATCCAAATAGGAAGACTGATGACAGGCCTGCAATAGCACACACACAACATATAACGAACTATTGTCCAATAAAAACTTAACTTCAGCAAAATTTAAAATATTCAACACAAGATATGAAGTAATACCATCAACACATAAACAAGTAGCAACAAATGGCATTAAATGTCTGGTTCACAAGTCCAATTATTATTAGATGGAATTTGGAAAGGAATGAAACCAAATCCGACCGAGGATGGAGAAGAAATAATGACTAAAAGTAAGTACCACGTCTTGTGTACAACTAGTGAGGGAGTTGAGGGAAAGGTATAAATGCTTTCAATCAATGTGATAGTCAGATATGCTCTGAAATATGACGAGAATACATACAAGACTGTATGTAAAACATTTCATAGTCCTCCTAACAACATATATGCATTGAAACAATTCTAAATTCACATGAGAAACATACAAGTACATCTCAGAAAGCATACGAATTGGAAAAATAAACTCTTCTAGATCGTAAAAAAAAGACAAGTAAAACATTTTGATACCTATGGTAGCCCAATCTCCCCAGTAAGAGAGAGGCAAACTTCCAGAACTCCACTGGGACCATATTAGTTATGAAAAATACCTACAAAAAATTTCAGTCTGGTGCATCACTCGCATATTGAGAAAATTATTACCAACAAATAACAAAGCGAGACAAAATATTAGAACTACCTTCCCAGATGCAGAAGTCATTTGTGAACTTAGAGATCCTTCAGCACAGATGTGAGCATGGGCAACATTATCAACATAGGTTAAGTCTGTGATACTGTTTCCACTTCCTATAATAAACTGAAATGAGAAAGCCTATTACTGATTCAAAAACATTAACGACTTACTCAAACTGAAATGGGAAAACCTATTACTTGTTCAAATCTATTACCAACTTACTCAACTAGTAATTCCAAGTAAAGCAACAAAATCAAAAGTGCTAACGAAAAGGTTAAGTGTGCTTGATGCTAATAGAAAAATCAGATTGTGATAGGAGTAGTTATAATACTAACATATCTTATGATAACATTTACTATACTACACAAATACAACACCAGAAACACAGAATGTTACGGATAAAACAACGAGAAACATTCTAGAACAAACATACAAATGAAACACTCAGCTAATATATGAGTTTGTAAAGCAGCTCACACACCTTAGCCCAATTGGATTTGGCAAGATTCACCAGCATTGGTACAAGTTGGTTATCTCCAGGACCAAATATGTTGCAAGGACGGAGAGCACAAGTTAAAAGGCCATCAATATCATTAGCAGCTAAAATTAGAGCCTCTGCTTGGGCCCTAAGGTCAGAGACCATGTCCCAATACTGAATGAAAAAGCATACAGGAGACGTTTAGATATTCCCAAATAAAGAACTACAGTAAACCAGCACTATCAATCAAACAACATACTCGGCCAGAATACGGCAAGGATTCATCTCCGGCGAGTATATCATGTGCATCGTCGAATACCACATCAGCAGAACTATTGTATATAAGCTGTTTGACTTTACATTGTTGGCAAGCATTCACCACATCCTTTGCACCTAAAGGGTCAACAAAATACCAAAAAACAGCACTTTAATTTCTATCTCGACAAAAAGGAAGATAGAAATAGGAATGAGGAAAATTACCTTGAACTATGATTTGGTAGCATGAGTAGAAATCAGTGGGCCATGAATCCATATCATCAATGTAAAACACCGCAGACACACCTTGAAATGCTGCAGACAAAAGAACACATACAATGCTAGAAGTTAAAATATAAAGAGAACTATAAAACAGAACCGAAACTCACGATTTAGATTAAACATGACCACTAAAAATTCATCTAAGTCCAGTTTGACGGGAAACTAAACCTGATATAGACATGCCATATTCATTTAATGAGATTTAAAACGTCTTCGACACAAGTGATTCAAAAATTAAAATAGTGACAAAAAAAATTACTCAAAGGTGGTTTAATTACCTAAATAACAGCAAGATACACAAAGCGAAAAATAAAATTACTTGAACTTCACTGGAAATTCAAGATACACAGCAAAATTCGGGAGAGGAGAAAAAAAAAAATCTATGACAGCTCAAGTAACTAAAAAATAGCAAGATACGTGAAAACAAAATTCCAATGACTAGAACCCACACCGAAACTCGTACCCACGAAGCTCATTTAAGATCGACGAAGTCGTCAATACAAATAACAGTTCCTCGGACTCAACAGAGATTAATAACATAATGACTATCTATTCTCACTCAGTAAATCATTATATCAGGATTCAAAGCACGACCTTGTATAATCTGCGATTTATAGGAGAGACGATGATCGAGATTGAGGTAGCTAGCGCGTCCAGAACCAATAGCATCAGCGAGGAACGCAGAATCGGCGGTGGAAGATTCTCTGTAGCGATCCACAATAGTTACGATCCAATTGGTTTTCTCCTGCCTCAGAAGCATGTCAACGAGAGCACGGCCGACGAATCCTCTACCTCCCAACACGCAGCACGCCTTCGTATTTTGCCTCTCCGTACTTTCGATATTATCGAGATTCGCCATCTTCGACAGAGGATCAAAGCTTCGTCCTGTGAGAAGAGAGCGATCAGTGATGAATTAAATCAGGTAGTGGAAGCTGGACGGGTTTTTGACCTTTTTCTCTCTCTCCCTCTCTTTTTGTCCATTTTTTCTCACTTTTATTATTCGTTTTTCATTTTTTATTTTATTAATTACTTTCTTATTTCAATGATTTCATTTTAAGAATAAAAAAATGGTAAATTACGTTATATCATGTTTATATACTGAAATGCATATTATTATTCTATGTTATTCTGTGTTTTTTTATTACGTGAAACTCTCATGTGATGTATAAAACTTAGCATCGTATCCCCTCTAAAACATAGCATGGTAAAGATGAAAAGGAACGCATGATTAAATAAATCACGAGGGTATTTTACGCTTTATAAAAATCATAGAGGTTTTAATGTTTATTTTTTAAACCACGGATGGATTATATGCAATTTAGAAAAAAAAAAAAAAACTTTCAAAAATTCACTTTTTTTTTTTTTTTTGGATTGATGGGCATGGGATATTGAGAAATTCTTTCACTTTTCCATAAATGGAGAATAAATAAATGTAACAATCAAAGTAAAAAAAACAACTAATGCCTCATTGATATGTTAGAGAAAAGGGAAATCATGGGTAGGAAGAAAAGGCTTCAAAGTGAAGCAAAAGTTGGTGGAGGTTAAAAAGGGTCGTCCAACTTTGGCTTCAAAGCCAAGCAAAATACCATTGGGGCTTCACAAAACACAAAATACCCCTCTATACAAAGCCATTCTGTCACACATTTTCCTCTGCTGAGAATTTTGGGATGTAACAGAACTTAAAAGCTGTCCTTGGCTCGCCGATAAGACCTACTGCTTCTCCATCGTCGGGAAGACTCAGGCATAGTCAAGGACAGTGAACATTACCGTTGGCAGTCGGTCGCTGAGTAACATGGCTAGCATGCATATGACAGAAGTTTCCTTATTTCCAGGTTCTATGGACAGTGAAAACTTCAAATTACTCTCTCCACCGTGTTAATATAGGCACGACCATGTTAGGCAGTTAGGTCGCAAGAATATAGAAAACAAGAATTGACAAAATGGGAATGCACTTAGAAATGTGTGTGCTCATGACCACAATACAGATTAGTATTGTCTGGAAGAAAGCATATGTTTTCAAAAAGGTATCAATGCTCTCGTCGTCTGCTCTAAGGATGTACGATATCATAGTAGTCAAAGAAATATCCACCCCAGACTGATGCAAAGGAGAGCCGAGAGCAACAAAAACAGCTTCAACATATCAGACAGCTTTAACATAAAGACAATCTCTATGTTTTATGTATGACAGTTCAAGGCCAGATGCAGCAGAAAGTAATTAAGGCGGACATACCTTTGCGCCCTATCTTTCTTTTAAGTCGATGTTGCCGCCAGTGTGATCATAATGGTGATGAGTTTTTTCAAATACAGTTCAAGTTCCAATTTTTACGGTTCAATGCGTCTATTATAGGAACTGCTTCCGATGGATCCTCCAACCCTACTGAACTAATATTCATGTCATCCAAGAGGTAAAGCATAATTGTCTTGAAGACGCGATACCTACATAAAAGAAATGACAAAGTATGAATACGTACATAGTTGAATTTATCAAGCTATGTATAAATATATGGCTAGTGCAACCATATACGTAATAACTGGACCATACTACGAATGTCTGGATGCCACATTCCACCATCTCGCAAATGTTTAGATAACCCCATTACAACAAGATAAGGGATGATAAAAAGCGAATTGAATCAAACAAAACTATTTGAGAAGATTATATACTCTGTGTGACCTTAAGATAATGTCTCACCAGCTCAATTTGCACACTCGATGAGAGTTACTTACACTGCAAAAAAAAATGAGAAACATCTCCTACAATGAGGCTGCTGTAGAAATATAATCCAGCTTTTATTACGTATGTCTTATTTGAGTTATGAGTCCTATTAGTTTCTTACAGTTTAAGTACGTGTGGTCAGTTGTAAGATAATGGGTAGTTTTTGTTTTTGTCTTATAAATTGGTTCTATCATGTAATATGCAAGTAGTATGAAGAAATATATTTGGCTTTAGTAAAGAAACGTCTTAAACTTATCTCTGCTCCTAAAAGTCTTCTTATTCAATTCTTAAAAACCAACAGTGGTATCAGAGCTATGGCTATGAACAACTCTACCCAAATTTTCGTTCCGATCTTGGATGGAAAAAATTTCCATTGATGGACAATCCAGATGAGAGTCTTACTAGATTACCATGATTTGCTAGATATCGTGGAGAAAGGCTTCGTAGAAGGCGCAAGCGAGGCACAAAAGGCTCTTCATCGAGAAAACAAGAAAAAAGGCATTGTATTTCATACACCAAGGAGCAACTAAAGAAGTCTTTGAGAAGATTGAAGCAGCAACGACGTCAAAGCAAGCCTGTGATACTCTTCTAACGACAACATACGATGGGGCTGAAAAGGTGAAATAGGTGAAACTACAAACGTTGAGACGTCAGTACGAAGTCTTACAAATGGAGTCTACTGAATCTGTAATGAACTACATAAGTCGGTTGCTAGCCTTGACGAATCAAATGAAGTTATTTGGAGAAAAGCAAGAAGAGCAGATCATTGTTGAGAAGATACTACGATCATTGACTTTTGAGTTCGAATACATCGTGGTGGCTATTGAAGAGGGTCATGATTTGTCGAAGATGTCTGTTGATGAGTTATCTGGTACTTTACAAGCCCATGAACTACGAATGAACGAAAAGAAAGCAAAGAAGCCGATTGAGCAAGCGTTGCAAGCTCAAGTTTCTATCACGGAAGAACAGAATCTCAATGCAAATAAAAGTGCAAGAGAATTATCGTGGTAGAGGACGAGGTCGAAGTGGCAGATTCCATAGCAAAGCAATCGAGGTTGTGGTGGTTATTACAAATCTGCTGTAAACCAATACAATGATCAAGAGAAGACATATCGAAACCAGAACACACGAGGCCGCGGACAAGGACGTGGTAGAGGACGGTATGACAAATCTAATATCGAATGTTTCTCTTGTCATAAATTCGGTCATTTTGCTAGTGAATGTAGAAGCAAAAGTGATGATCAAAAGGCTCATTGCACTCAACAAGAAGAAGAAGAAGATAATCATACTCTCTTGATGGTGACCACAACCAGCGACTTTCAGAACTATCATACGTGGTGGTTTCTTGATATCGGGTGTACTAATCATATGTGTGGAATAAAAGAATTGTTTGCAGGTATTGATGAGACTTTCAAGACACAAGTTAAATTTGCAGATTACACAAGCATACCCATAATGGGAATGGGGCAGATTCTCATCAAGTTGAAGAATGGAGATCAAAAGTACATTTCAGACGTGTTTTATGTTCCGGCCGGGAATGAAGACCAATTTGCCCAGTGTGGGGCAGCTCCTTGAGAAAGGCTATAATATGTCTCTTCGTAATGGAAAATTCTCTACTTGGGACAAGAAAGGTACATTCATTCTTATGGCTCCCATGACAAGAAATCGCATGTTTCAAATTGATATATCTGACAGTGTGTATAATTGTCTTAGTACGATTATAAAGGATGAGTCTTGGTTATGGCACTTGCGGTTTGGTCATTTAAACTTTCATAAACTGAAATTGCTTGCTGAAAGAAATATGGTGAAAGGCATGCCGTGTCTTCAACATCCTAAGCAATTTTGCGAAGCATGTGTCGTCGGAAAGCATCACAAAACACCATTCACAACAGAAATTCAGCAGCGATCTTCACAAGCTCGTTCACTCGGATGTTTGTGGCCCAATGAATGTCATGTCAAATGGAGACAACATGTTTTTTTTTTACTTTCATCGATGACTTTACTCAAAAAAAAAAACGTGGGTATATTTTCTTCAGAAAAAATCTGAAGTATTCGACTGCTTCAAGAAGTTTAAAGTACATGTTGAATCATAAAGTGGCTATTCTTTGAAGACATTACGAACTGATTGTGGAGGTGAATATACTTCTAACGATTTTAGAGAGTATTGCGAACAACATGGGATTCATCATGAAGTTCATTTTCCATATACCCCTCAGCACAACGGGGTTGCTGAGCGAAAGACCGAACAATCATGGACATGGCCAGAAGTTTGTTGAAATCTAAAAGCATGCCTAATTCATTCTGAGCTGAAGCTGTTTCATGCTCAGTTTACATTCTGAATCAATGTCCAACAAAGAGAGTTCGAGATTGCACACCGGCTGAAGCGTGGAGTGGGTTTAAACCAAGTGTTAAACACTTTAGAGTGTTTGGGGCTGTTTCGTATGTTCATGTATGTCCCAGCAGAAACAAGAAGAAATCTGGATGATCGTGTTGAAAAAAACCATCTTTATTGGCTATAAAATGGGAGGACTGCAATATTTTTTCTTTAGAGGAAGAACCAGAGGTGCAAAATACCAGCCAAGAATCTTCTTCTTGTTCTCTATTGCCAGAATTCGCGACAGAATCTGAAAGACCCCGACGGAACCGGCATCCACCAGCTTACCTACAAGATTATGAGGTAAATTCTGATGATATAGTCGATGATGAAGGAGAGCTGGTCCATTTTGCATTCTTTGCAGATTTTTAACCTGTAACATTGGAAGAGGCATTTCAAGATCCAAGGTGGATGACAGCCATGATGCGTGAAGAACTCGAACCCATCGAAAAAAACAATACATGGTTTCTTACTGATCTTCCACGGGGTCATAAAGCAATTGATGTCAAATGGGTTTTTAGAACGAAAATGACAGCAAACGGATTGGTTGAAAAGTACAAAACAAGGCTTGTGGCGAAAGGATTGAACAATGAGTTGGCTATGATTATCAAGAAGTGTTTGCACCGGTAGCTCGAATGGAAACCATCACGCTTATAATTGCTATGGCTGCCCAAAATCGTTGGTAAATCTATCAAATGGACGTTAAGTCGGCATTTCTTAATGGTCAACTTGAAGAAGTATTTATAAAGCAGCCTCCTGGTTTTGTGGTGAAAGGTTCTGCAGAAAAGGTTTATCGACTCAAAAAGACGTTATATGGCTCAAAGCAAGCTCCACGAGCATGGAATCGATGCATCGACTCGTTTTTTTCTCGAAGCTGGTTTCAATAAATGTCCTTCTGAGCATGTTGTTTACGTAAAGGTCAGCAACGATGGCGATATTTTATTGGTATGTTTTTACGTTGATGATTTGATATTTACGAGCAATAATCCGAGCATGATTGAATCTTTCAAGCATTCGATGATGAAGGAGTTTGAGATGACTGATCTTGGTCTCGTGTCTTACTTCCTTGGTACCGAAGTACTTCAGAAAGATAATATATTGATGATCTCTTAAAAAGGTTTCAGATGGATGGCTGCAATCCGATAAAAACTCCTGTTGAAGTTGGTACGAAGCTTACGAAGAAAGGGGAAGGATCACTTGTTAACCCGACATACTTTAAACAGATTGTTGGCACCCTGAGATATCTTACATGTACAAGACCGAATATTTCATATGGCGTTGGTTTAATTAGCAGGTTCATGGAGTCACCGTATGTATCATAGTCATCTACAAGTTGCTAAACGGATTCTGCGCTATTTAAAGGGAACTAATGATTTTGGGTTGTTTTATACTCGTGTCGATAAGCAATCTCTTATAGGCTATTCTGATAGCGATTGGGCTGGAGATCTAGATGATCGGAAAAGCACTTCAGGTTATTGCTTTCTCTTTGGCAATGCAGAGTGTTCATGGTCATCAATTGCACTTTCGACGTGCGAACCAGAGAATATCGATGCAACATCGTGTGCTTCTCACCCAACATAATGAATCAGCTGCATACTCCGATTACAAACACTTTTTGTTGATAAATAGTTCAGCAATTAAACTAGCCAAAAATCCAACTGAGCATGGTCGGAGCAAGCATATTGACATTCGATTTCATTTTCTACGGGAGTTGGTTGAACAGAAGAAGATTAAGCTGGAATTTTTGCCGTAGTGAAAACCAGTTGGCAGATATCTTAACGAAGCCATTGAAGTTTGATACGTTTGTGAAGCTGAGAAGCATGCTTGGTGTATCAGTCTTACAAAATCTGGATTAAGGGAAGGTGTTGTAATATAATCCAGCTTTTATTACGTATTGTAAGATCACCTATGCAGAATTTCGAAAGCCGGCGCAAAAAGGGGACAATAAACACACACAATAGTTTCTTTCTCAGGCAAATTTGTTTGGTTCCTGGCCATACACATAGCTTTGATCCCCACAGCAATAACGGAAGAAGAGAAAATCAAAATACAGCAAGCAATCGAGCAATCAAAAAGGCGCACAGAAAATCAGCACACTACTTCATCCATCGACTGGATAGACCTTCATAGATCTCAGTAAGTCAAACGCAGCAAGAACATTGATGTACAGACCTTTCAATTAGTAAGAAAATCAACAGAAAGAGTAATAGATTGAGGAAATACCAGCGAAAGAGGCAGGGAAACAATGGCCTTGCGCGCAGCTCTACACAGGCCAGGATCATTTGCATCGTCTATTCGCTTCATTTCCTGCTGACGGTATTAGTGACCTCATTTCGTAATTTTTAGTTTTATACTGATATGGCCAACTATTCTTTTCTCTCTTTTAAAATTGAAGTTTTGATATCGATTTATGTGGATGCCATACTTTCCAACATTTCCAATGTGACAAATATCATAAATCCTAAAAGATGAGGGACCTGATTGCAAATAAGTTTTAGGTATAGATATAGTATCGGCTTGTAGCCCTAGCCTCTGCAATTGCGTCCCTAGGTTTTACCCATTTTGTTTCTCAGATCAATCACAAGACATCAACGACCATCGTCTCGATAGATTAATCGTTCACTGATGGCGCGCGAGAACCCCCCTTCGAACAATTTGTGGTTCGGAAACCTACCTTCGGATGCTACCGATGCCGAGGTGAAGATTCTTTTTGGGCAGCACGGAGAAATCGATTCAATCACGACTTACCCTTCTAGAAACTACGGATTTGTGTATTTCAGAGAAGTCGAAGCAGCCAAATCGGCCAAACAGGCACTTAGCGGTTATTTTCTGCGTGGGAGCCCCTTGAAGATTGAGTTCGCCAAACAGGTACCTCGTGGAAACTGGTTGGTTCGCTTGTGCGTTCAAAGACGACTCTAGGTTTTTGGTTGAGGATAATTTATCTGTTTAGGAACTTTGATTCGTCACAAAGACTAATTAAATGCAATTTATTTACATTAGGTTTAGGGATAGGTACTGTTAATAATGAACAACTAGCTTGGCATCTTGACCATATATTTATGCTGATGTTTGTGGATTAATCTTTGGCTATGCAAGGATACTTAACTACTTTCATCTTTTAAGATGTAAATTGTGAACATGCGAATTATGTTATTTCAGATTTGTTGTAATTGCCTCAGTTTATATACATTTGTGGCCACATACAAAACTATTGAAAGTGTTTGTATCTATTAGCATTGGCGAAGAATTTATCCTGTCTGCTGGTATCACGGTTATCTCTGAACCTTTTATGCTGTTCTTTGCAAGTTATGATATGGCTCTCAAAATTTTTATACTTGTTCTTTGTAGGCCAAACCTTGTAAGAGTTTGTGGGTGTCGGGAATAAGCAATTCTACTTCCAAGGAGGAATTAGAGAACGAATTTCTAAAATTTGGTAACATTCAGGAATTTCGATTCCTCAGAGATAGAAACACTGCATATGTTGATTATTTCACCTTGGAAGACGCTTCCCAGGCATTGAAAAATATGAATGGGAAGCAAGTTGATGGTTCCCAGCTACGCGTTGATTTTCTTCGATCAAATTCATCCAGAAGAGTAAGTAGCTAATGCCTTAAAAATCCCATGTTACTCCTGACAATGTTGTGTCAGATATCACATAGTTTCCTACTTGATGTCCACAATTGAGCTGTGTAGATATAGCTTAGAAAATGCCTATTTTTTAAATTACCCTTTAAAGTCAGATGACGAGCATATGCTGAGGCTTACTAGCAAGTATCACATGGTTTCTGCTATTTATTTGGTCATCTATTATGTTAAATAATGTATGCATTCTAGATTTAAATTATATTATCTTTTATATTACAGGATCAGGGTAATGATGCAGGGCAATTTTCAAATAGAATTATGGGGCCTTCTGATCATTATGTGGAACATGGCATTCCTGGTTTCAAAAGGCCATTTGTAAGCACCATTCTAAATATTTATTAGTTCCATGATGAAAGTATTTTAAATAAAAAAACCTTCGTATATTGATATACAATAGCATTCTGATAACAAATGTGACTGTTTGTCTGTGCTTATAAAGTTGGGCTTGTGGATTATTTGGTATTTATTGCACGTCATTCCATCAATGCTATTTCTCTACTCCTAACTTTTTCTTTTTCTGTGTTGCAGCAATTTCTTTCCATGGGGTCACCATCTGGAGAGGGACAACCTAGTAAAGTATTGAGAATAAGCCACCCTCCATCTGTAGTCATTGAAGATGATATGCTTCATAATGCCTTGATCTTGTTTGGGGAAATTGAGAGAATTAAGACATTTAGTGATAGTAGTGATGCCCTTGTAGAATTCAGAAGTGTTGAAGAGGCTAGGCGGGCAAAGGAAGGGCTGCAGGGGAAGCTCTTTAACGATCCTCGAATCTTAATCGAGTATTCGAATGTTGAATTTCCTGGTGGGAGAGGTCTACCTGGTGAACATCCTTTTCAATCCCTTCAGATTGGCCATCACCAGCCTGGTTTACTGGGTAGTAAACCCATGCATCCAGCATTGCCTGGTGTTCATGGACATGATCCTTATGTAAGATCTGGCGTGTCAACTCATAGCAGTACCATTGATCTGGCAATTCATTCACTGCAACTTATCAACTTTTTACTTCTGTGAACTGCAGAATCCCAGTTCCCAAAATTTTATCGGAGGCCTTAACTGGAAAAGGTCATCACCGCCACTCGGTGTGGTTTCTTCTTCTGGGGCATGGGATGCTCTTGATGCTGAGCAAGATCATAGGGAATCTAAAAGGTCGAGGTTGGATGAGCAGCATGGCTTGCATATTCTACGCAGTGGATCGCCTGGTTTAGTAACAAGGGGACCTGTTGGACTTAAAAAGCGTCATCTTGGGAATGATTGCATCTGGCAGGGTGTTATTGCGAAAGGTGGAAACCCTGTTTGTCACGCTCGATGTGTTCCTCTCGGGCAAGGGCTTAGTTCTGATATGTGAGTTGGCTATTGAATGACATTATGTTGAAATTCTTTTATTTATTTATCTATCTAGTTAGTTTCTATTAAACTTCCTATATTTTGTGAAACAGATTTAATAACTGAAAAAAAAATAAAATTTACTTGTACATATGTGGTCTTTTCCCATTACCACCAGAGCCATTCTTCCAACTTGGGCCTTTCAAACAATAAAAGGTTGACAATTTTTTATAAATATACAGCTCTACCAAGCATGATAGTGTTTTTTCTTCTCGTGTATTTTAAATCCCTTGATCATATTAATAGTTTCAGATTTATTTTGGACAACTTTCAAAAGATATATTTATTTACTGCTGATATCATATTTTGAGGAATTATGTCAGTTTATTGAAGTTTCCGCTGCTTTGTTTATGTTCTTGTGTTGCATATTGGCTTCTCATAGTCTTTTTGTATGGTATTTTCCTGCAGACCGGATGTCGTTAACGTCTCTGCCAGAACCAGTTTGGACTTGCTGACAAAACATTATGATGATGCCATTGGGTTTGAAGTTGTTTTCTTCTTGCCTGATAATGAAAAAGACTTCGCGTCGTATACTGAATTCCTTAGATATCTGGGATCGAAAGACAGGGCTGGAGTTGCAAAGTTTGACGATGGGACAACACTATTTTTGGTGCCTCCATCATACTTCTTAACTAACGTACTTAAAGTTTCCGGGCCTGAACGCCTTTACGGTGTAGTTTTGAAGTTTCCTCAGGTAGCCTCTTCAAGTGATCCCTTGAATCCTCATTCAATACGTCATGAGTATCCCGATCCACATAGAATTGCTAAGCCAGTAGGCTACACTGCTGTTCCTCGAGAGGAAAGGGTCTTGCCTCCAGATAATCTGAGGGCAATTTCTGAGGTTCCTTTAAAATCTGCTGGTCCAATGAATAGCTCTTTGCCGACACAATCGGTCCTTACAACCGCTTCAGCATCCCAACCGAGTTTGGTTTTGACACCGGAACTTATTGCTACTTTGACTTCATTGCTTCCTACTTCCGCTAATTCCCAAGCTGCATCATTGCCTCAGACGACATATTTTCCGAGTACACCCTCAAATGAAGCTCCGCGTCCCAACAACAATGTGGCTCATGTGAAGCATGAACGCCAGGTGCTAGATCACAGTGGCCAAGTTGTGCAGCAGTTGGGTGTCCAGTCCAATGCCTTTCAACATCATCCATCTGGTCAAGCAATGCCAATGATGTCCAACGCAGCTAACCAATTTCATCCACCGATAAACATGTATGGCCAAATGCACGGTCGTACAACAAGTTTTCCGCCTCAAGGAGTTGTTTCTTCAATAGCCCCTTCAATGCCATTGCAAATCCCTCCAGCCACATATCCATCCGAGGATACACAGCGTTATGTTAGTTCCCAGGAATCATCTATTTTCCAGCACTCAGCATATCCTCTGCCGTCGACAAAGCAGGATATCGGTGCTGGTGTCTCAAGTATGCAGCCTTATATGCCTCAACCTTCTGTAGTTGAGCAAGTACATCAAAGCCAACCTCCTCCGTCTGTTTCAAATGGGATGGCCCAGGAAAGTGGAGAAACCGAGGACAATAAAAATGAACGCTACCAGAGAACGCTGCTTTTTGCTGCTAATCTCCTTTCTCGCATAAAAGAGCCAACAAGTAATCAAAGTGGTGATGGTGCAGGGAGTCGCTAATCATACAATCCATTTATATCCACCAGGTAATTTTACCATCTGCCTTTTTTTTGCCTTTTTTCAGTAATACCATTCATTTCTATCGCTTGAATTTTGTGTATTGCTGTCTGGCCTGTCTTGCATTGCATATCTTAATAGGATAATGGTGAAACTACGTAAATCTTTGTAATATAAAATGGGAAGTATGTGAACCATGATGAAATTTTGAATGAGGTATAACTGATTTAACTAAGGCTCGTGGTATAAGTAGAATTCAGTGCTGAGAAGAAAAGGAAAGGCGTGAAGGTAAGATTATAAAAGCATAATTGATTGTTTGTGCATTAATGAAATTCGTGTTTTTCTTGCCCTTATTCGACATACCAAATGGAAGGTTAGTGCCTCGGTTAGCCAAATTTTACATGTAAGGGAAAATACTGAGGAAAATATGCACTATTATTTGCCTCCGGAAAGGACCAGTATTGCATGAGAACTGTAATGACTGATATTTAGCGTTGGATGCATTTTGGGAAGTAGTTTGCCACCAAAATACGTCTTGTCAAACTTTGGTTGGCCATAATATTTGGGGAGTTGAACTGTAGAGTCGTAGTTTTGCTTGGTGTTTATTGGTTGTTCGTAATGAGAATCTGCTTGAGTTTGTTTGTGATAACAAAATACCGAGACAAATTTCAGGATATAAACTGGTTTCTTTATGTTAATCCATAAATTCTAACCTCTTTCACAAGGTCATGATTAGTAGAACAGAAATGGGTGGGTTGGGTAGCCCTTCTTCTCTAGGTTTCTGTTTACATTTTGTAATTGGGCTTTCGTTATTATTTGCTTTGATTATCTATATTACTCTGTTATATTTAGATTCTTCATAGGTTAATAATAATGTACGGATCATTGTTTACAATATATATTAATTTACCGTAATATAGTAATGGTATGATTAGTTTCACATTGTGCTTGCTCGTTTGAATATTGCGCCGTTTGCCTGCGTTTTTTGCCCGAGCCCCCATCAAATTTCAACTCTTTTTTAGCTTCTGCAACCTGAAAAATGTCCATGTTCTTTTTTTCTAGAAACAAACATTAAAGGTAGGAAACTTCTTGAGCCTACAAATTACCTGCGTCTCTTCTTACAACTACGAGCTAAATAGTGCAAGCATGCACCCGTTGTCGACCAGACCACGCTAATCTTCTTTCATGATTTTCATGCATTAAATAATATGGTACACTTTGCGTTTTCACCACCTCCGTGGAAGTACACGATTAGCTTCAAGTAGAACTTGCAGTTTCCGACCCCTTACATCTGAAATCGTTTTTAAGCCACTTTTTATACGAAAAGTTAGCAAGTTCAACGAGTTGAGCTGGTACAAGTGTAACACATAAGTTTATGCACCATTAATGCAAATTTACGACAGTAACCTTGGTCTACTTGTTTTCTTGGCTTATGAGACGAAGCTGGCAAACTGCGATGTTTAAGACCGTGTTTTCTTCGTGTCTTTTACAGTCTAACAAGTAAATCATAAGATGGGTACATATTTGCCGATCACGTCGTGGTTGTTATTTGTCGGTTTGGATGCCCGACGAGGGCTTTTCATATTCTAAACCAAATAAACGTCTGTTATTTCTTCGGTGATTGTTAGAAGGGTTGGAAAACATGGTGATTGATTATTTGTAAAAGAAACCAAGATGGTTTTCCAACTTGTGTACTTTTGTCATTCATTACCATCAAGTTAGAGCTTCTGTCAAGGACGTTCGTTAATTAAGTAAGGCTTTTCTGTGTGTTGAAATGAAATCGATGCGTTCAACAGATTAACATGTCCTACTAGGTTATGATTTTTTTATATTTTAAATTCGAATATAAACTGGAATATTCGACTGTGTGCTTATCTAAACAAAAAGTGAAAGCGACTGCTAACCAACAACAAATATTATTATTTGCCATTTTCCTTGGTTCTATTCGCTGCTGCTTTTTGGCTGTTATCAATTTTCTTACCTGGCGAAACAATATAGAAGAAAATTGTAATAAGACAAAAGGCATCGAACTTCAACCTTTTTTTTTCTATCTTTTCTTTTTGTAGGATAAGAAAGTGTCGTTCCGAATGCAATGCCACCGCGACGTGGCTTCCCCAGTCGGCGGCCCTGCGTCTATATCCAATTTTCATCCATCGTTGTTTTCATTTTTCTTATAATATATATGAAACTTTATGTCTCTGTAAGTACCTTATTTTGTAGGATATTTGGGGATGTAATGTAACGCTGTATAAATTGTTCATTCCATTATCTCTCCTTTTTTTCTTTTTTCCAATCGTTGATTAGATAATTGGATATGCGAGTAATTATCCTAAAGTCCTCACGTCACTACTCCTTCTCAAGAACAACACAACCCTCATTCGTTGTAGGCATAAAAATTAAGTTTTTTACCATCTGTCACATTTATTTATTTCTATCAAATCAAACCCTTAATACCACCTAGAGAGGAAAAAAAAAAACGTAATCGAAAATAAGCAATCTATGTGCGACCAAGATGTTGAAATAAGGAAGGAAATTCTGCCTATATTGGATGATTAATTGAAAAGAGTGTATAGTCTTAGTCGTCGTCGTCGTCGTTATCAGAAAGAGAAAATGGGTTCCAATAGCATATGCCTTGAGAGCGTAGGTGGTCTGGCGATTCACATAATCCTCTCCAAATTGGGTCCTTGTGAAGTTACAGCCGCTGGGTGTGCCAGCAAACGATTTCGGGCTTGGGCGTTCGAAGATGATTCTCTCTGGGCCCAATTCTGCGTTGAAGACCTCGATCTTAGCTTCCCAGTCGATCCCGATGGCAATCCCACAACTTCGTTTAAGGTGGTTCTTCAATTTTTAAATCTGATTCAGCTCTTGATCGTTGATCGCAGAAAATGCGTGATTTTTGAGTAAAAAAGTGGAATTTAATCGGAGGGGGGAAATGGGCACTAGATATTTGTTATAGGTCTTGTGTTCTTTGATATTGTTTCTGCTGTACTTAGCGGCATAGATTATATTTCCTTGATTTTATGTGTATTAGATCGACCTTATATTTGTTATAACCTCTGTCTTTTTCTTTCCTTTAGGATGCTTATCAGACATGGCGATCAGCATTTTCAATGTACCCCTGGCCATTAGTTACCCGAGTTAAAAAGTGTTGGACAGCTGTCAAAGACTGGGCTTCGTCGAATTTTCCTGAGATTTTGACAACTTTGCGTAAAGGTGCTTCCGAAGATGAGATTGAGGAGTTTGAAAACTCTTTGAAAATCAAACTGCCTCTTCCTACTAGGGTCATTTACCGCTTTTGCAATGGCCAGGAGATACACGACAAAGACTTTGTTGGTGGGAGTTTGCCATCTTGCTTAAAAGGTCTAATTGGTGGCTATTCTTTGTATGATCACCTGGTCAACGTGTTCTTGCTGCCCTTGCACCAAATGAGACTCGACACAGTGAGTATTATGCATCAGCTTGGGTTCAGCAACAGATCGTGTATTGCAGTGGCTGCTTCGGGTACCTATAGTGAGAAGATATTCTTTTTGAACTGTAGCAGCGGCCAAATTTTCGTTGGGACGAGGAATTTAGTAACTGATGGAGAGATGCTACCTTGTGTCCCAGCTACACTGATTAGTTCTGTGCATGATCGGAAAGGTGCTCGACAGCAGGATGGTCTTTTGCTGTGGCTTGAAGAACATGTCCGTCGCTTGCAAAATGGAACTATTGGAGTTCGCCGAGAAGGAAATATCAGGAGCATAAGCCTTTTCCCAGAAACACCACCACTGTGCTCCTCTGCTATAACAAATGGCGTTAAGGTGGCTATAGTTTGTGTTGTCCTCGTCTTCTTTTCACATATTTCCGTGTTTATGATATGCGATATGTTTTTATGAGTGTTATGATAATTGCATGATGATTTTTAACTGATCAATGCTATATACAAACATTCTTGAGCACTCGGAATGGGATGACAGAAGTATTAGATTGCTGTTCGACTTGGTTCTTGTCCAATGAAATGACATTAGGTATATAGAGGTCTTGGGATGATAGAAGTATTCGGTTGCTATCAACTCATATTTTTACAATAGAGTTTGCTCATTCACGTTCGTCTACTTCATGTCCAAGAATTCTCCTCTCACTGCTGATGATACTTCACTCTTCAACATCTTTATTACTGGACTGTCATCTTATTGTAGGTTCGAGCTTCTGCTGCATTTGTGCCCGAGTTAAGCAATCTCCTGGATGAATCTGAAAAGTATCTGTTTGCATATTCCATTCGACTGTCTCTCTCACCAAATGGGTGCGCTGTCGATGGAATAACCTATAAGTCTTGCCAGTTATATTGGAGGCATTGGATTATACGCGCCAATGAGACTATCGTAAATAATGCAGATGGAGAAGCAGTGATAGGCAAGGTTGATTTTTATTGACTTTGCTATTTAATCATAAAGAAAGGTGAAGATAATATTAGATATGAAACTGAATCATTCTTTATTACAGTTCCCATTGTTACGTCCTGGCGAAGAAGAATTCGTATATGAGAGTTGCACGTCTTTACCAGCTTCTTCTCAAGGATCCGTCGAAGGATCTTTTACCTTTGTTCCTGGAAGGTACGTACTTGCGTCGAAGGTAGTCCATTTCCCGTCGATTATCTTCAAATTTGTTAAGTGTTTCAAATTCTCAGATTAGCCGACCCAAAAGGTAGTCCATTTCCCGTCGAAGTAGGCCGATTTCCTCTTCAGCTCCCGGATTACATCTACTGAATCTTCCAAGAATGAGTTATATATTTTGTATATATATATATATATATATTTGTTTAAACTTTCAATTCAGCTGATTTGTTTGATATTCTACCCAATGAGTTATTAAACTTTCAACACAGCTGATTTGTCCATTCAAATTCTCAGAGACAGTGCTGATTTGTTTAAACTTTCAATTCAGCTGTGTTGCTTGATATTCTATATATATATATATATATATTTGTGTGTCTTTGTGTCATACATTGCTAATAAATCCGTTGGGTTGTTGTTGGATTTGAATTATAACCTCATGTCTATTTTGTATGTTAAGAAATTGATGAATAAGGACAATTCTCTCCAACGAATAAGAAATTGATGAATAATATAAACAATTATTTTAAGTAATCATGAATCATATAAGATCATTAGGTATTGTTTGGTTTATGGGTTTAGATATTTTAAACTTAGTTTATAGGATATTGAGGTGTTTGGTTTACATATATTGAGTTTACATATATCAAGTTTAAACTCTTGTATAAGGGTTTAAATAAACACACCTCTCAGATGTATTTATTTAAACACGTTAACCAAACATACATTTTATTTTATACAAACTAATTAGTTTTATATAAACTTTACTAATTTAAATCTTTCTAAATATAAACCAACGAACCAAACGAGCCGTTATTATGCTGATTGGACATACACTAAAAACGTCGTTACAACCGACGACACTCGGTAAGTCCCGGCCAAATGAAGGTCCATTAGGCATTGCATCGTAATCGCATTCTTTCTTCTTTTTTTCTTTTTTTTTTCAATTTTGTTTTTTTTTTTGGCTTTGACCTTTTTTAGCTATTTCTTTTTTAGGACGCTATATATTCGTGTCAGTGTAATTTGTGTTTGTTTAATCGTCTCCTTGAAGCTGCTGAAGTGTCTTGCGTCCGTTGTTCTCAACATGTGAGATTAGGTGATTTATCTGCCTCGCATGTGAAAAAGATTAAGAAAGTAGTAGTAAAGCTGCTCGATTCACTCGTTTTGATCTATTTTAGATCTAATCCCTAACACCTCTGGCGAAAAAGGGATCAAATTCGAGGGAACGAATTTGCGGCACCGTAAGCAGTTCTTTTTTTTTTTTGTTTGGATTATGTAATCTAATTTAGCCATTTTGTCTCTTGCTTATTTTCTGTTTTGTCGATCTTGTGTATTCATGTTTTGGGTTTTAAAGTTTGCTTTTGGTATTGCTTATATCTTGCTTTGAATCAACCTTATCCTCTGTTATGTTGATGCTCATCGACAATTCAGGTCTTTGTTTAGCTATATGCTATTGTCCATCTCTATTTATATGGTTCTTTGCTGGTTTTTTGTTGAAGCATATATGTTGTTCACCTTATTCTTTGCATTGCGATTTTCACCCGATTAGGTTGTTGATTTAGCTGCTCATGGGTTAGAATTGATACCATTTTGTCTTAACTTTCTAGGTTTGTACTGAGATCTTTTTGTCTTTAGGTGAGTTGCTTTGAGGATAAGATTTTCGATTGATGGATAAGGATAAATCTCACCACTTCAATAGTAATTCACTACCGCCTTCGGGCAGGTACGGTGTGTTCTCACCACCCAATGGCAGTTACAATTCGAAGTCAGAACAATCTGGATCCTTGAACTTGCCTCTGTTAGCTCCCGGGAGCTCATCAGAGCAAGGTGGTCACTTTGGCCGTGGTTTTCTATCGGATTCTGGCCAGTTCAGTCACGATATAAGCCGTATGCCGGATAACCCGCCCAAGAACACAGGGCACAGACGTGCCCACTCGGAAATCCTGATGCTCCCCGACGATCTCAGCTTTGATAGCGATCTTGGTGTTGTGGGTGGATTGGATGGGCCATCTTTTTCTGACGAAACGGAGGAGGATTTATTCTCGATGTTTCTTGATATGGATAAGCTCAATTCAGTTTCTGCAACTTCTGAGTTCCAAATGGGCGAAACTTCGGCTTTGATGGCTCAAGAAATTGGTTCTTCATCAGCTCATCAACAGGCGAACCAAGCGGCTAACAACAATGGTGCCTCAGCTTTGACCGAAAAGCCAAGGATTAGGCATCAGCATAGCCAGTCGATGGATGGGTCAACTACTATCACGGCGGAGATGCTCATGTCGGGCTCGGAAGAGCAATCTTCGGCGGACTCTAAGAAAGCGATATCTGCTGCTAAGCTTTCTGAACTTGCTCTCGTTGATCCAAAGCGTGCTAAGAGGTACTGTTAGGAACACTACTTGATGCCGAAGGCCATTTGAATTGAGTAAAATTAGGAGGCTTTTTGGTAACAACTTAGTTTAATGAAGAGTTTTTTTTTTTTTCAGGATTTGGGCGAATAGGCAGTCGGCAGCGAGGTCGAAGGAAAGGAAAGTTAGATATATCACTGAGCTCGAGAGGAAAGTTCAGACGCTGCAGACAGAAGCTACTTCTTTATCTGCTCAGTTGAACTTATTGCAGGTTATGTTGACTCTTCTCTCCTTATTAACTGCCAGTTTTTTATGATTCGTAGCTTCACTAAAGTGATCCTTAATGAAACCTCGCAAGCAAATACTTGCTTTTTCAGAGGCATGTGAATGATCTGCACTGTTGTGCTACCTAACTCTCGGATTTCATAAATAGATTGAGTTTCTTCATTTCTTTGAATCTGTGATGGTGAGGCACATAATTTGTTCCCTATACTGAAAGTAAGACGAATCTATCGGAAATGGACACAGCGCTGTTAAATAAGAGAAAACGTTATCCTATTGATGTAAACTTATATGTTTCGCCTTTTTCGTTAACTCTTTTCTCATCCTGTTTACATGTTATGCCAAGGTTAGTTAGTTCGTTAACTCTTTTCTCGTCCTGTGCAGAGAGATACCAATGGTCTAACGTCTGAAAACGGCGAGCTCAAACTGCGATTGCAAACAATGGAACAACAAGTGCACTTGCAAGATGGTCAATATATATATATATTTCATTCGCATCAATTTGAAACTTCCTCTATTTTTTCTTTCCTTCCTTGAACTCGTGATTTTGCTTTCCTCATGCAGCCCTGAACGACGCACTGAAGGACGAAATCCAGCATCTCAAGGTCTTGACCGGCCAGGCGATCCCAAACGGTGGACCTACGATGAACTATCCCGCCGCATCTTACGGAGCCAACCAACAGTACTATGCAAACAACCATGCAATGCAGACGATGCTAACCGCTCAACAGCTGCAGCAGCTCCATATACACTCTCAGAAGCAGCAGCAGCAGAACTATCAGCTTCGCCAGTTTCAGCACTTTCAGCCACAATCATCATCTTCATTGCAGCAGCAGCAGCAAGAACAACAGATTCAGACAGGTGGAGAAGTGAAGGTAAGAACATCTAAACCACCATCAGTTCAGAAGGATCTTGGTCCCAATCCATTGTCCAAGGACTAGACAGAGACTCATATGCATGTCCAAAGTATTGTATGTTGTCTCATAGCTTTGGTTAGTGTACATTTTCGTTTTTTATTTTTGTATTATTTGGATATAATAATTGTTTTTATATGACTTTTTCACATTAATTAGCTAAATTAAGTTAGAAAACAATGTGTGAGTGTGTGTGTGTGTGTGTGATATCCTGAAGAATTGTATGAAAAATGATGATTTTCTGAAAAGGTATAAAATTATCCTAACATATAAGACAAACATGAAAAAATATCAAGCGTGGCAAAATCAAATAACTAATAACCACAAATGATGAAACTTAAAATCAAGCCAATTGAATCCAAAATAAATAGAAATATCTCGCCAATAAGACCTTAGTCTAGTGGTCAACGAGAAATCCTTAAGGATTTATGGGTTAGATCGTGGGATCGAATTCTTCCTTCTATAATTCCTTGAGTAGTCCCCATGAGATTTATTTCAGATGATTATCATTGTCAGGTGGGTTTGTGACGTATTCATCTGGCCCCGATGATTAGTCCCACTACTGGCGTGTGTGGTGCAAGCTCACGCCGGTATTCAAGGGCTAGTTCATAGTCAGATCGAGTGGGGATACCTCGGACGAGAAAAAAATATAAATAAATAAATAGAAAGATCTCTCTTTTCGAATTATATTTTCGTACTTCAGTAATAATACAACACAAACTCTTGCCTATTCTCCTCTTAAGTATTGCAGCTAAATAATTGACGACCACTTGTTGTCTTAACTTGAGCTAGCTAGCTTGTCAAGTAGTAATAAATAATGTTGCAGCTACTTCGTTCTCTTACAGCCACACATTGCATGGACACTTTGCTGTCTCAGCCGTGTTCAAGAATTTGATACGCGGCGTATCTCTAACCTTATCTTCATTCTCCTCCTAACAATCTTTTACCTTGACTTTGAGACTCATCTTCTTACCATCTCTATACTGCCCTCTCGACCATAGTTTATGTGTATGTTCTTGTATGTCTCGGTCCCAACTCCAAGAAGATCTTTTCCTTGAATAAGCATATCCAATCAAATATCCCTTTTTTTCAAGAACCCTTTTTTCCTTTCTCGTCCGAAAGGGATGAAGATACAGTGTGATGTGTGTGAGAAGGCTCAAGCAACAGTGATATGCTGCGCCGACGAGGCTGCTTTGTGTTCTAAGTGCGACGTTGAAGTCCACGCTGCTAATAAGCTGGCTAGCAAGCATCAGAGGCTGCTTCTTCAGTGCCTATCTAATAAGCTACCGCCTTGTGATATATGCCAAGTAAGTCTTTGGAATCTTCTTAAGGTCGATGAACTGAAGCTTGATTCATCTTTAGAATTCAGTAGATCTTATTTTGCTTGGCTTTGTAGACATCTAATTTATGTTGTAAGGCAACAGATGTGGTAATATATCTGATTCTTGTGTAATAGGAAAAGACAGCGTTCATTTTCTGCGTGGAGGATCGGGCGCTGTTCTGCAAAGACTGCGACGAGCCGATCCACTCGGCGAACAGCCGGGCTGCGAATCACCAGCGATTCCTAGCCACGGGGATAAGAGTAGCTCTGAGTACGTCCGCTTGTAATAACAAAGAGACCGTCCAAGGCGACAGCGCCGAGAAGCCAAAGCCGCAGCAGATGAATCTGAGGTCTCCGCCGCGGATAAACGCATCGAAGTCTTGGACCGTCGATGAGCTGCTGCAGTTTTCTGACTACGAACCGTCGAACAAGGTAAGAAATAAAGATGATGGGAACTGTGGACTTTGGAGTTGTTAATGGTTTATATATATAACTGTGATTATCATTTTGCAGAAGGAGCAGCTTGAGTTCGGCGAGCTCGATTATTTCTCGGGGTTCAATTTCTACGACGAGGAAATGTCGCGGGAGGCTTTAGCAGCAGCAGAAGTGCCTCAATTGCCGGCGTCTCATCAGGCAGCTGCAAACTACACGGCTGCTTACGGCGGCAAGTCATCATTTGAGTTCTATGGAGCTCACAAGAAGCCGAGGCTTGAGATTCCAGCCGATGACGACGATGACGAAGACTACTTGACCGTCCCCGACCTGGGATAATGAAATACCATCGCAAACAATCATTCACTGTGAAAATCGAATCGTAGTGGAGGAAAGATAATCGTGGTGATGAATGTATTTATTTTTTTGGTGGATTTATGACAATGCTTGCTTGTATGTAGTAACATTATGATATCATCTGCTACAATTACAAACAAACTACTATGAGTGTGATTCTTGTCTGTTGAACAAATTTCTATGGTAGTTATACTATAATCTCTATCTCATCTAAAAAAACAATAAAAAACCAATCTTGCCTAATATTGAATGATCAAACAAGAAAATTGTACGAGGTAAGAAGCTCATCGCATGCTGGAAGATCCTTCAGTCTGAGATTTTGAGCCACCTTTTTTCTGTAATAACAAAAACCCTTAGGAGTCAGACCCTTAATAGGGCCATGAAAGCTTCTACTTTTACTGCCATCATTCTGGGTAATAAGATCAAGGGCTCAAATCAGATGCCATGGCCATTAGTGCGTATGAACTGTTAATAAAGTAGGTATACATTAAGTGTATAGTATAGATAACAACCATCACACTTTCAACTATCATTATTTGGACATCTTAGTTAACGGTCCATTCTATGCCGTTTTTAAGACATTAGCCAAACCTTATCACTTCGAAGTTCCATTCAACTTTGCCACATTTTATTACATCTCTTCGCCCGAAAATGAAAGCAAGCCACAACTACAATAAAGATGTCACTGATAGAGACCAAAATCACACAAAGTAGGCGAGATTATTATTTCACAAGAAAACCCTAAGAAAAGTAATTAACTGCTGGAATTCATGCCTCGTCAGCAATGGCGACGACTTGCTTTCCGACGTTTTGGCCGGAGAACAAGCCCACGAGAGCCTTTGGCGCACTTTCGATCCCTTCCGCTACATCTTCTACGTATTTTATCTTCCCTTCCTTGATGAGGGGGAGGACCACGCCGAGATACTTAGGGTAGAGATGGAAGTAATCGAAGACTAAAAACCCTTCCATGCGAATTCTCTTGGTTATGAGACAGATGAGGTTATGAACCCCTTCGCTTTTCTCGAGGCCGTACTGCGAAATCATCCCGCACACCGATATGCGCCCGCGGAGCTTCATGTTGGCCAGCACGGCGTCGAGCATTTTCCCGCCGACGTTCTCAAAGTATATGTCTATCCCGTCGGGGAAATATCTAGAAAATTATATCAAACCGAAGAATTCTTATTTCTTGCACACTTTGTGATGTAAGAGAATCAGTCTTTCCATAAAAGGATGTAAGAGAAGAGCAGTCCAACCTCTTTAAGGTTGCGTCGTAGTCGTCTTCTTCCTTGTAGTTGAACGCATCGTCGAAGCCAAACTCCGTCTTCAAGATATCGGCCTGATTTTCATCATTACAATAAAAAAGATTGGACACACACACACATTATATGAGAAAACAATATGGCATTACCTTCTCTTTGCTGCCTGCACTTCCAACGACATAACAGCCCATCGACTTTGCGAACTGCCCGACGAGCTAACCGACAGCCCCCGAAGCTGCGGATATGAAAACGCTTTCTCCCTTCTTCGGAGCGCAAATTTCGTAAAAGCCCACATAAGAAGCTAAACCAGCCATACCTAAACAAACATAATACACATCTTATGAAAAACCATATCATCATTTCAAAACAAAAAAAGAGGGAATTTATTACCCAGAATCCCCGTGTAATAAGAGAGAGGCACGCTTTTGTCTACGACGATCTTAAAGCAAGTGCTTGTATCTGTAATAAGGCTGTACTCTTCCCAGCCAGTGATCCCCCAGGCCAGATCGCCGGCCTCGTAGTCTCCATGCGATGAATCCACAACTTCGAACACTCCGTAGCCGACGATGGGCTGCAGTTATTACAGCCAACAAACGAAGAAAACAAAGGGATTATGAATTAGTTACACTATGGTAATATATGATCTCAACAGAAGCCTTATTATTATATATAATAAACTCACAGAGCCTGGCGCGTAGGAGCTAGTGTAATGTCCCTCCATTTTCTTCATTCGACCAAGCATGTAAGGGTCGCATGATAAGTAGAGATTCTTCACCAAGATGGAGCCTTTGCAGTCGCCGGAGACTTTGAGGTTGACGGTGGAATCTGTCCTCAACAGCATGTCCGATTCCGCCGGAAAACCCTTAACGTAGTCTTTCAATATCACCTGCTTGTTTGTCGCCGTCGCCGTCGGGAAAACTCCATTGTTATGATCAGCCATTCTTCTTTGTTTTTTCTAACTAGCACGCAGCTGGCTTTTTTGTTGTATTATATATAGCTGCAGCGTCGACAATGGTACTTTTTGTATATATTTCATAGGTTGAGAAATTCTATTTAATTCCCATAACTTTGCTATATATATCACGAGTTAAAAAAAATAAACATTTCGAACACTTCTTTCTTTCTTTCTCTCCATTACAAAAACGTGTGAGACAGAAAGTTTACGGTCTGTGTAAGAGTACTATACCAAAACGCCTCCATTAGCGACGATGTCTATATTATTCAATAACAAGAATGATTGATTATATATATAATATTTTATGCCACAATATATAAATAAGTATAATATTAGTTTTCGTATTTAAAATTATTTATAGGTTCAATTTCATACCAAAATTTGGTAGCGTGTGGTTATTTTTTTTAAATTTTATTATAATTAATTAAATAAATAAAATAAAATTTGTAGTGAGTGATTAGCTTTTAACTTTATATTATAATTAAATAAATAAAGTAAATTTACAGATCAATTTACAGTTTAAATGAGGCTTAAGGCTGTTTATAAAAAAAAAGTATAGATTTCCTTAATGACGATTGTTTTATTTAATAGTGACAATTAGTTAATTCGATTAATTTGAGGATCTTTTTCTGAGTTTTGTATTCTTTCTTTTGTCTTGGCCTTACATCATCATATCAATCAAATGGCCAAACTTCGAATCCACCAAAGCAGTGGCCGGCCGGCCGATATGGACTTTGAGTTTATCGTCGATTAAAAGGACGTTTTATTTTTCTCTTTTCCTTCCTCCCTAACCTTCTATTTTCTTCCACAATAATAGAGTGTAGTGTAGTAGTGTACTCTTCATTTAGCCATTATTGTACTTATTTACCTTCTATTTTCTCTTCATATTTTCACAATAATAGAGTACTCTTCATTTAGCCTTTAATGCACCCTTTTTCCTTTTTGATCTTAAGGCAGGCCATATTTCTTTTTTCTTTTTTTTTACCTTTTTCTCGAGAAAAAAAAAATAATAAATATCAAAAACTTGATTTTTATTACAGTACTTCGGTCAATTGGCGAGACACCTGACTCTAAGCAAGAGATATGTCCACTTGAATATCTTGAGATCGTTATCTTTGATGACTTATGATGGAACACATTCACAGTGAGGATTAGTTCCACTGAAAGTCGGGAGTCGTCTCATAATTGCCGATATGATTCAGATTTAATTCAAACTTAACTGAGTCGGAGTGTGAAGACTACTGTTTGAAAAAAAAAAAACCTATTGTTTTCCTACCCCACTTACAAGAGTATGTTTAACACTGTAAACAACGCTAATTTTTTGAGCTCAAGCTCGAGCTTTCTATTAAAAAATTAATAAAAATTATAAAAAAAAGGCTCGTGAGCTAACTCCTAAGCTTTCAAGCACTCATGAGTGAGCTCGACTCGAGCTCGAACTCGAGCCAACTCGACTAATCTTTCATTCCGTAAGTAGCTCGCGAGCTTTCAAGCACTCATGAGTGAGCTCGACTCGAGCCAACTCGACTAATCTTTCATCCCGTAAGTACGTTTATATCAAATCCCACTACCCACACAACCCATTGAAAACGGGTCAAAATAGTGGATCTTATCCGACCATTTCCATAAGATCCATACGGCCCAAGCCCATTCCAAGAATGTTAATTGTTTTGAGAATGGCCCATTAACTGATCCTAAGTCCGTATTTTTCCATGCCTTTTATATAGCCCACTAAACTCTCCCCCACTCTTTTCTCTCTCTCGTGGGAGCCAAGACTGATTTCCACATCAGATTCAGCTCAAGTTCAACACAGAGGCAATCATTGGCGATTGAGTCGGATTTCAGCTTAAACAACTATTCCATGGATCATCGTGAGGAGGAGCAGATGAACGACAGGGAAGATGAGTGCTCCGAAGAAGCCCTAGCCGGGAAGCAGCGGCTAAACGCCGAAGCTCCGGAATTCGTGCCACGTGGAAGGCCGAGGCCGCCTCCGCAAGTAGCGATGCCGATGCCCTTGCCAATGCCTATTCCGTTTCCGATAAGAGCCCCAGCGTACTATGCCTATTACCGCCAGCATCATGATGCTGGTAGTGGCTATGGTAATAATAGCGTCGCGTTTTATGATGCCTATGCTGGTGTGAGTAGTCCAGTTGGAGACTATTCAGTTGATAGTCGTAGTAATGGTGGGAGTAATAGTGGCAGCAGCAGTAAACAAGGATCGGCGTCTGATGCTAGTCAAAAGATTCTTAATCAGGTGGATTTTTATTTATTTTTATTTTTTATTTTTATCATCGTTGCTTTTTTTAGTATGCGTAAGTGAGTGTGTTCTTGTTTCCATGTGGTCAGACTTCAGCCTCCCCCTTTGATTTGATTAACTGTGTTTGATTTTTGCTGCTGATTGTGCAGATTAATCGTTTATTGTTGAGTTAGGCCAACGTTGATATGCGTGCTTCTTTCTCACTAAATATGAGAAAAAAAAATGTAATGTGTCGGCGTTAATGTAATATTGATCTTAGTACAATTAAGAAGTTGGGTGGTGGATCAGTGGCCCTTGCACCTTTTGTATTCTGATTGCCTCATTAGGCATTGTTTTGGGCATCCACATGATTCAGTAATTATATATTGTCATACGGGACGTCTTCTTTGAAGGCTGGTTAGTGCTGCATTAATGTGGTACCAAAACATGTTCTGTGAACAAATGTACAAAAATCCATTTCAATTTTAGGAAAACAGTTATGAGTGTTTTTTTTATAACAATGAGGATGATGCCAAGATATTGGGCAGTCTCTAAATAATTTGAACGTAAGCTATGACAACTTATTTGAAGGACTGATGGTTTCTGAAGGAATCTTCTTATATTCTTTTCTTTCAAAAGATCGTTTATGTAAATTATGTTCTTTGAGACATTAATTTGAGTTTATGGTCTGCAGGTGGAATTTTATTTCAGTGACATAAATTTGGCTACAACAGATCAGCTCTTCAAGCACATGAGCAAAGACCCGGAAGGATACGGTTAGAGTTTCCTTCTGTATTTTCTAGATAGTTATCATGGAATTGCTATCTTATATTCCATACTCAAGTTCAGGAAGTCTTATGTTAATTCTGACATACCAGTTCCTGGTTCAGAGTCTTTACAAGTGAGTAGTACGTCCAACAGTTGTGGACCTAACGAATATGAATGAGTGGCTATAAAATAATGTTTTTTTCCTTGGGTTTACATGTGTTGAACTCTAAATATTTCACGCAATAGTTTAACAGTGGTTGCCTTTTAAATTTATTTGCCATTTCACCGTATGTTCAACTTACCTATCATGCAGTGCCGCTCTCTGTTGTTGCGTCATTTAAGAAGATCAAAGCAGGCATTAACGACAGCATGGACCTTGCAAATATCCTTAGGAACTCAAAGAAACTAGTATGTTTCGGCAGTCTCTTGAATATGTCACACATTTTGACTCTGCTCTGTCCAGTCTGTGAAATATTTTGTTTCCAAGTCACTGTTACACCTTTCCATTTTGTGGCCTTTTTTTCTTTTAATTTTCTTTCTTGGCAATTCTATTCAGTTGGTTAGTGAAGACGGTAAAAAGGTTAAGCGCCAGGATCCACTGACAGAATCAGATATGGAAGAGTTGCAGGTACACCTACGTTGTTTAGTTTTAATTTCATAATTTCATCATTTACCTTTAACTTTGTTCTGACAACCCCCCTCCCCCCTTTTTGATTGAAAAATTCCTTTTGTAGTCACGCATTATTGTTGCTGAAAATTTACCTGACGATCATTCTCACCAGAACCTGATGAAAATCTTCTCATCCATGGGGAGGTGTGTTTTATTCATTTGTTGAATGGAATGATAGATCTAATTTGCTTAATAATTCATTCATGTCCTCACGCCCTTGTCGATTGATGCACAGTGTGAAGTCAATACGAACATGTCCGCCCCAGAATACCAGCAGTGGTGCATCCTCAACATCGAAAACTGGAAAAGGGGATGCTAATGCGATGCATTACGGTGGCAAGGTACGCCCTAAACAAGCCGGTTTTGCTGGCCTAGTTTGGCTACTTAGTGTTGGTAAATATGCTTCTCAACAAAATAATTTATTTTTTTCTTCTGGAGAATGGATGTCTGCAGAGTCTTTTTCTAATGTCCAGTCCAGCTAGTGAATGTTAAAGAAGGTGTTCTTGTGAGATTCGTTTTCTATGTTCATTTATGATTGTAGAGCAGATCCTTTCATGGAACCCTGCCACCTTATAACTTTCATGGCCGTGAAGGGGAAAATTATGCCCTAAACAGAATTACTATTTTGACCTGTGTATATATCTGTGATATGTGCTTTTCTGAAAAACGTTACCTATCTATAATGCAGATCAAAGGTTGTATATATCAGTATTCATTCATCCATAGATGACATATTTCTAACCATTACATTTGTCCCATGTAGTTTCATGCGTTTGTGGAATATGAATCTGCCGAACTTGCTGAAAAGGCGGTACGTGTCGTTTCAGTCATATTCCTTACAATGTCCACTCCATACTGCCCTCTCAAAAACTTATGGCATTTTATAAGCTTAATTAATGTATATGTCGCTCTGACTCCTCAGGCTGTTGAGCTAACAGATGAGGGAAACTGGAGAAATGGTCTAAAAGCTCGTTTGCTGCCCAAAAGTGTTGTAAGTGCTTCAAATTTATATTCATTTTGTTTATCCCAATTCTTCGCCGTCTAAGTTGGGGACAACGATTCAAACTATTATTAACAAAACATAATACACTTACTAAACGCAGGCAAAATATACTCACGGACGGATGAGAAATGTTGGCCATGAAGGTCATGCAACTGGTCGAAAAGACGAGACAGCAAGTGGAGAAATACATCAGCTCAAGGAGAATTCCTTGAAAGATTCATCAGCGGAACCATTTAACCAATTCCATGAGAATCAAGTAAGCATGCCAAGTTATCTTTGCTTTTACACTGACATGAATTCGTATTTTAAGCATGAAAAACGAAAGAAAACACAATTCTAGATGCTGTGAGTACTTCCACTTCTTATCACATTCGAGCATAAAGATTCTTACCATGAGCACATTGTCAAAACCTTAACTTTTCTGCTAAAGGCCCTCTTTTCCTTTATATGTACTCATCGATAAATTCTTGTCAAAGACACACTTTCTTGTAATCTTTCCTCAACTATTGAGAATTCCGTTATCTATGATCATCTTTGCTCGACAGATGGAGAATAGCTCGAGCAGTAACACAAAGGGCAAAGAGCGCAGGCATACTAGTGGCAACAACAACAACAACAACAAGGGCAAGGGCAGTAAGGGCAAGGGAAAGGGTCATGGACGTGTAAGAAGCAATCAATCTTCGGAAAGTAATAGCGTCTTAGGATCTTCACCATTCGAAGATTCCGAGAAAACAGCCCTAACCAAAGCACCTCAAGTTCCTCGTATGCCAGATGGCACTAAAGGATTCTCAATGGGTCGAGGTAAATCAGTATCTGTTAAAGCCACTTGAATTGACTATCTGCTGTGCTGAGATAGGAATTTCATTACACTTCTGAACTTTATATATGAAGTCTTTAGAGTCGACTCATGTTTAAAAAGCGTTTCCAATGTTATCGGCCGGTCGAAGATTGCTTTGGTAATTTCGATTTGAGTTACATGCATATATAATAAGGGACACTAAAACAATTAAAGATATTAAATGTGGTTCTTGTTATAAAAATATTAATTGTGATTAATATTATATCAAGATTATTTTATTATAATATACTTATATTAAGATTATAATGATAATATAGCTTATAATATAAAGAGAGAGAGATTAGAGAGAGATTAAATATTTCAATACTTAGTGTGTTTTACAATGAACTTTAATCACCTATTTATACTACTAATAATTCACTATTACAACTAATTACATTAATTACAATTATACACCTCACACTAAAATACAAACTCTTCAATTAAACACCTCATCTTATCATCTTATCATCTCATCAACATTTAATACAATACTTCCAAATCATCAATCATTTAACTAATATTATTATTTAAAACATCCACATTATTTAATTATTTCATAATACTCCCCCTTGGATGTTTTCAAAGAATATGCCTCGTTAAAACCTTATTAGGAAAAACCCAATGGGATAAAAACCTAATGAAGGAAAAAGAGTACATGATTCTTTTAGATACGCGTTCGATTGTTGCCTCATTAAAAACCTTACTAGGAAAACCACATGGAAAAACCTCAGTGAAGGAAAAAGAGTGCAACACGTATTTACTCCCCCTGATGATAACATCATTCCAAATCTCGAAGTCTTCGAACTCCAATTGAATATACCAATCTTTTGAAAATTATTGGGGGAAGTGCTTTCGTGAATAAATCTGCAAGATTTTCACTTGATCGCACTTGTTGTACATCAATATCACCATTTTTCTCTAAATCATGTGTAAAGAAAAATTTTGGTGAAATATGTTTTGTTCTATCTCCCTTAATATATCCTTCCTTTAATTGGGCAATGCATGCAGCATTATCTTCATATAAAATCGTTGGAAGTAACTTTTCCGATAATAACCCACAAGTTTGCTGTATATGCTCAATTATCGATCGCAACCAAACACATTCTCGACTAGCTTCATGAATAGCTAAAATTTTCACATGATTAGAAGAAGTAGCCGTTAAACTTTGTTTAACTGACCGCCATGAAATAGCAGTTCCGCCATGTGTAAATAAATAGCCCGTTTGCGATCGACCATTATGTGGGTCAGATAAAAAACCAGCATCTGCATACCCAATCAAATCTGTTTTTGATTCATTAGAATAGAACAATCCCATATCAGTTGTTCCTTGAAGGTATCGAAAAATCCGCTTAATTCCATTCCAATGTCTACGAGTCGGTGACGAACTATATCTCGCCAATAGATTCACATCGAACGCTATATCAGGTCGCGTATGACTCGTTAAATACATTAGGGCTCCAATAGCACTGAGATATGGTACTTCAGGACCAAGTAGTTCTTCATCGTTTTCGCAAGGTCTAAACGGATCTTTATTCACATTAAAGATCGAACAATCATTGGAGTATCCAATGGATGAGCTTTATCCATATAAAATCTTTTCAATACCTTTTTCGTATAAGTCTCTTGATGTACGAATATCCCATTCTTTAAATATTCAATTTGCAGTCCAAGACAAAATTTCGTTTTACCGAGATCTTTCATTTCAAACTCTTTTTTCAAACAATTAACGGCTTTTGATAACTCTTCAGGAGTTCCAATTATGTTAATATCATCAACATAAACTGAAATGATGACAAATTCATTTCCAGATCTTTTCATAAATATGCACGGGTAAGTTTGATTATTTTTATATCCCTCTTTCGATAAATATTCACTTAGGCGATTATACCACATACGCCCAGATTGCTTTAATCCATAAAGCGATTTATTTAGCTTGATTGAGTACTCATTTCGGGGCCCTGAATTTTCAGATAACTGAAATCCCTCGAGAAGTTTCATATATATATCACTATCAAGTGATCCATATAAATAAGCGGTGACAACATCCATTAGATGCATATCGAGTCCTTCACGTACTGCCAGACTAATTAAATAACGAAAAGTAGTTGCATCCACCACAGGAGAATACGTCTCCTCATAATCAATACCAGGTCGTTGTGAAAAGCCTTGTGCAACAAGCCGTGCTTTGTATCTCACAATTTCACCGTTTTCATTTCTCTTTCTAATGAAAACCCATTTATATCCAACCGGCTTTACATTTTCTGGTATGCGGACTACAGGTCCGAAAACTTTTCGTTTCTCAAGTGATTTTAATTCTGCCTCGATTGCATCTTTCCATTTTGGCCAATCATTTCTTTGTCTGCATTCTTTTACAGACCCTGGTTCATGATCCTCATTCTCATTTATCTCATTCATTTCATGTAGCGCTACGTTAAATGAGAATTTATTGTCAACGTTGACTTTTTCTCGGTTCCATCTAATTCCATTTTGGGCATAATTTATTGAGATCTCTTCATTATCATTATTCTCAAAAATATCAGGTACCTGATTTCCATTATCATAATCATTAATGCCATTGACTCTTCTAGAGTCGATAAATCCTCGACTGGACCATTCTTATTATTTGCTCCTTTTCTTTTTCGAGGATTTTTATCTTTGGAACCCGATGGCCTACCACGTTTTAGTTGTGGCTTAGGCTCGATCATTATATGTTCTCCAGGAACATTAACTTTTGCAGGAGCATTAACAGCTGGTATATGTGACTTAGTCACTCTTTTAAGGTCAGTAAAGCTATCTGACAGTTGATTAGCTAATCCTTGTAAATGAATTATCTTTTGAACTTCTAGTTCACATTCTTTCGTTCGAGGATCATAATGATTTAGCGATAATTCATTCCAACTAATACTCATTTCCAGCTGTTTCTTTTCTCCCCCTAATGTCGGAAAATTCGATTCATCGAAATGACAATCGGCAAATCTAGCCGTAAATAAATCTCCAGTTAGAAGTTCTAAATATTTTATTATCGATGGAGATTCAAATCCGACATATATTCCCAACCTCCTTTGAGGTCCCATCTTAATGCGTTGTGGTGGAGCAATTGGAACATATACCGCACATCCAAAAATTCTCAGATGGGAAATATTTGGTTCCTGACCATAAACCATTTGTATCGGGGAGATATCGTTATAACTTGTTGGCCTGATGCGGATTAGTGCCGCTGCATGTAATATAGCATGTCCCCAACAAGATGAATGAAGTTTCGACTTCATTAATAATGGTCTTGCAATTAATTGCAGCCTTTTAATCAACGATTCTGCAAGACCGTTTTGCGTATGTACATGTGGCACGGGGTGCTCAACATCAATTCCAATAGACATGCAATATTCATTAAATGCCTTGGAAGTAAATTCACCAGCATTATCAAGGCGTATTTTCTTTATTGGAAAGTCCGGAAAATGTACTCTTAATCGAATCAACTGAGCAAGCAATCTCGCAAAAGCTACATTCCGTGTTGATAACAAACACACATGAGACCATCTAGTTGATGCATCAATCAATACCATGAAATATCTAAATGGTCCACACGATGGATGTATCGGTCCACAAATATCACCTTGTATACGCTCCAAAAATCTTATGGATTCGTTCTTTATTTTTACTGGTGATGGACGAATAATCAACTTCCCTTTAGAGCAAGCAGCACATGATAATTCATTAGATTGAAGAATCTTCTGGTTCTTCATTAAATGTCCACGTGAATTTTGAATTATTCTCCGCATCATAATTGAACCGGGATGGCCCAACCGGTCATGCCAAACAACAAATGTATTATCATTAGTAAACTTCTGGTTTACGATAGCATGCGATTCAATTATTTTAACATACGTATAATACAATCCAGAGTCAAATGAATGTAATATTTCAACAACTCGTTTATCATTCGAAACCACTTTTGTAATGTGCAAATATTCAATATTTCTCTTTTCTGCAGTCTCAATGTGATATCCATTATGTCGAATAGCTTTAAAGCTCAATAAATTTCTTTGAGACTTAGGAGAATATAAGGCATTATCAATTATTAGCCTTGTCCCTCTGGGCAGTATAATATTGGCTCTTCCGGAGCCCTCAATTATATTTGTGCTACCCGATATAGTGATAACACTTGTTTCTTTCATTTCAAGATGGGAGAAATATTTCTTATTTCTTAGCATCGTATTAGTCGTTGCACAATCTGCAAGACATAACTCCTCATTGCACATGCTTGTATCCATTGAATTGATAAATATATAATAACTATAATTATTAAATAAATAACCGTCAAAATAAAATTATATATATAAAGATAAAATAATAAATAAATAATGTTTAAATAAAATTTATAACGACACTTCAGTTTTCTTTATTTTGATCTTTAACAAAAATATTCAAATGAGCATAGGATCTAGCACCAATTTTCTGAAATATCGTAATCTTGAGCAAAATTTAATTTCATCGACACTTCACTTTTAATTGCTCTTTATAAAGATCAACGGGATCTTTGGGTGCGAATAATAACCAACGATAATATATAATAATCTTTATATTGCTCAATACATCTTTCTCAATCATATACTAGTTGTCCACTTCGGGGGAAATATTAATAATAACCACGGTAAATATAATGTTCACGACCACTTTTATTGTTTGCGCATACATTCACTTCAGGGAATGCAACATAATCATTTAGTCGGACTTATGTTTTTCATTCATCCATCATAATATTTTCTGATCATTTTCTCACGATATTTATTCGTATTATATCCGATGGACTGAACGTGGTGAATGCTTTATAATATACCGAAGTAATTGCGTAAATCACTAGCAAGTATAAAATCGAAGTGATAAATCAAAGTTTGCCAAATTCAATATATTGATATCATAAAAATAAAATCATCATTAAAATATTAAAAGGAAAAATTATAATTAATCTTCTTTTATATCTTCTTTTGTAAAAGTTCTAATGAAAAACGATATCCACATCCAAATAACTGTCGCCGTAATAATAATCATAAGTAATAGATCAAACATCGGACAAAGCGTCATCCTTCAAAATAAAATATATTTCAGTAATTATAATATTAAAGAAAAATTATAATTAATAATTATATTTTAAAAACATTGGTAAAAACATTATCCACATAGCCGTAAGAATCACCGTAAATAAAATAAGCAACAGAAGATCCATCTTTGTATAAAACGACATGATTCTATAAGATGAATAAGAACATAATAATCAGATAACATATAAATCAATGATAAAATATATGTATAGTTTCATAAAATGCGTTCTTTATTATTTCATAATTATTATCCAAGCCCGGGTAAGATTGTGGTAATAAAATTTGTCCATTGTCCAAAATCTGTTCGATCCAATAATAACTTCAAAATTGCTCAATAAATAAATTAATAATATGCCGCTACAGAGGTGGGGATAACCACAAGACCTCGTGGGCTTTTAGTGTTGTGTACGTGAATATATAAAAATAAATAAATCGTAAATAAAAATTCCACACACCACCACGGGGTATGAAAATCTGGACCTCTCGTCACTTATAGTGAACGATATTCCGCGAAACCACTCGGGTATTGGCGTTTAGTTATAAAACTTTTAAAATATACTTTTATAATATATATTTTTAAATTAATCACAATTAATATATGATTAGTATAAATTAAATATTAAATTACCGTACCTCGACTAAACTCGTACGAGATCTTCGACGGAGGTTGATCTTGACGACGGAGAGCGTTCGTGCTGATAACGTGTTATAAAAATATTAATTGTGATTAATATTATATCAAGATTATTTTATTATAATATACTTATATTAAGATTATAATGATAATATAGCTTATAATATAAAGAGAGAGAGATTAGAGAGAGATTAAATATTTCAATACTTAGTGTGTTTTACAATGAACTTTAATCACCTATTTATACTACTAATAATTCACTATTACAACTAATTACATTAATTACAATTATACACCTCACACTAAAATACAAACTCTTCAATTAAACACCTCATCTTATCATCTCATCAACATTTAATACAATACTTCCAAATCATCAATCATTTAACTAATATTATTATTTAAAACATCCACATTATTTAATTATTTCATAATAGTTCTTTATATATACATATATATATATATATATATACATGCTTTACATGTATGTAGATTTAGTTGGGGAGTCATTTTCATCTTTGGGACTTTTGGTGCAGCTTTTAAATATAATACTTAGTAACTCTTAATTCTCTTATAGCCCAAAAGGGCACGCAACTTATTTTATTTTAGGAGGTGGTTGTTTGCGTCAAGCTAATCAAACAGAAGGTATACACATATATATAATCTTGATTTATAGTTTTGAAGATGGATTACGACGTAGTAGAAAAAAAATAATGGAGTGATTATTCTGGTTAGATGTCACATTAATTAATTTAATAAGTAAATGTTTTTTTTTTTTCAAACAATGGTTTCATTAATAAAAATAAATTTTCAATTGGCTTAATGAACTCAAGAAAAACAGACAAACCAAAAAAAAAAAACAAGATTCAAAGAATAAAAAGAATTAAAGATCCTACTACAAATCATCAATTCATCAAATTTATTAAGCTCATATTTACGGATGATCTTCATTTTTTTTTTCCATTCTCAACTTTTGTGTTAACAATTAAATGATTGGATTTTGTATAAAAAAAAGACAAATCGCTAATAAGTAAAAAATACTAAAAGAAGTGCTTGAAAATAGACACCATAAGACTTCACTTGTTTGGCATGGCATGGCAAGTGGCAAATGTGGTGTGGGGGAAAACGTGTGAGGCTTTTGACTGCATCATATCAATAAGATATTATTATTTTTTAATAAATAATTTTTGAACTTGATATCTACAAGCCCTACACTACATAATTAATTTGATAACTGATATAGTGTTACATATTCAAAACAAAATCTGTAAATTATTGCCAATATGGGACAAACAAAACAAAAATAACTAAAACCACTCTAGCTTAGCATTTCCTATATTCTTCTTTCACCAAGTCAAACGTAAGTAACGTGTTAGAAGAAGCTTCCCACTAAAACAAATCATGATAAGATTGAGATAAGTTATGTAGGTAAATTTCAACTCCCACCAAACCCATATATACCAAATCCATCAAAAAATTTAAAAAAAGCAGCTCATATCTTACAAAACAATACATTCAACAAAGAAAAAAATAAAATAAAATAAAAATAAAACCTTGAGAAAAATGGAAGGACTCATTCCGATGGTGTACAAATCCATCAAGAGGAGCAACACCCGCCGGAACTACGCCTCGCTCTCCTCCGGCGCGGCGCAGAATTACGTGATAGACGATTCCCACCTGCAGCGTTACGGCAACGTCGAGTATTTAGGAGGCAGGGGCAGCCTCACGCCGGAGCCTGATAAAGTTCCGAGCTTTGGCTCTGGCGGGGCCCACCACCGCCGGTACAATTCTGTGATCGTCGGCCGAGCTGGGAACTTCGATCTTGGAGTATACGGCGACAATGGTAGTAATGATAAGCAAGCTGGGAAGCTGAGACATCATAGGATGTTGTCATGCATCACTGGCGCCGTTTGATCTGGGAAAAAAGAATCTGTGGATGATGTGAGAAGTGTAGTTAGATATATAAGTCAACTATATACCAAATTTACATAATGTTTGTGTGTATATATATAAAGAATCGAGATAGAAATTTCTCATTTTTTGGTGCATTTTCTTGATGATTGTAAGATGTAAGGAAGAACACAATGTAATAACTCGCTGGGTTTTGTTGCTTTGATTTGTTGTTGTGTCGTTGTAAGTACATCGTAAGCTGTTTTCTGTTGTGCAATGAAAAGCTTAAGGCTGTTGTTTGATGGTTTTTGCTGAATGTTAACCTGACTATGAAGATGAACACTTTCAAAGTTCAGACAACTGAGAAACGGACGATAAAGAAGATGATATCTTGAGCGGGCAGGGAAAGGCGTCGGTTTTGGCCGCCGACGATGTAAGAATCTAGGAAAAAAAAAACGGCACTGTATTGATCCAAAGAAACGAAAACCTGGGATGGTCTTAAAAAACTGATGCAGCAAAGACAGAATCGGCCGATATGGATTTTTGTCGATCGGTCGTTTATCAAGGACTGACAAGAACGAGGGCCATCACCCTCGACGTCGCCGCCTATGACTGTTCGATTTCGTAAATTGCCCTTCAGACGGCGTAATCTACTAATATCGAAGTCGACAACAACGTCCTTACCAGCCATATCAACATTTTAATAATGGAGATCTTTGCCAATGAGAGACAACTTCACCGATCGAAATTTAGTTACTTTCAATGTCAGCAACAGAATAAACTCGCAGCCTTAGCTGTCATTACAACCAAAGACGAAGAGGATATCGATGGAACCGAGGAAAACACGAAAGATCGTATGTACGTATATTTATATATATTATATACACAAAACGAAAGCCAGGTAAGGAAAAAAACAACGAAATGGCCGAACGTTCTTACCTTGCTCTCAGTCTCATAACCTTGGTAATAATCTCCGCCGGGAGAGTCGAATCGAAGCTAAAGAGTGAACATCTATGTTCGCAGTGTTCGGCGTGCGAATCGGAGAAATGTCCTCCGAGTTTTGCGTATCCTCACATGACTGCCTACGACAACTCTCTCATCGCCGGCTCTATGCAGTCTGATTACGTCAGTTCTAAGGACAAAGGCGTTTACGCAGTGCCTAATATCGTAGGCGGCGAGTCTAAGACGCATAACTCATACTTCGGCTGGGAGTCTACCTCGGGCTCGGAATCTGGCCACCACAGGTAAGAAAAAGATCCATGTCATAAAATTTAAAAAAAAAAATAAAAAAAAAAAAACTAAAAACGTTGAGATTAACTTAGGCGATGATGTTTTGATCCCAGGTTTAGGAACTATATGGTAAAGTGTTCGGACGAGTCTTATCTCACTGTAGACAGGCACGGTAATGTCGCGCTGAGAGAGCTTAAATCGTTAGAAAGCTGGGGAGACGCAGATTGGAAGTCGATAAATCCCCCGACAAAGTATAACCACAGACAGTTCAGATTCTGGGTGAACCGTAGTACGGGGAAGTGCCTCACGGTTTTAAACGAGGGGAGCAAAGAGAAACGAAAACTTGGCGTCGAAGACTGCGCTTTCGATGGTTCCAAAACTTCCCAGCTTTTCGCCTTTCGATTCCATTACCATAAGGCCTTTTGCTGCTGCGGAAAGTACAACGAGTGATAATCAGTTTGTCTCTGATCATCGCGTCAAGAAAAAAATATTCGGACAATAAACGTTTGATTCTGATGTAATCCCAAGAGTTCATTTTCTGATGTTCTTGGACAGTATCAGAAGTTTAAATTCGTCGATCAATGCACCGATAGGATTATAGTCCCACGTGAAATATACGTTTATTGAATTGAATTAAGACAAGACATATCGATCGAAACTATTACACATTTTTGCTTCCAAATGGGATATATCGATCGTGCGATTTCACTTTGGCTCGATTTCTTCCATTTCGACTCGATCAGGAGAGTCCTGATCGTATACTTGGTTCGTCGGCGGCCCTGCGTTGTTTCTCAACCCTTTGTTCTTCTTCGCCTTTTGTGCCCAGTCCGCTAGTCCTTCTCTTACTCGTTCATCGAATATCGCCTTGTTGAAAGAACTTCCCATCTATTCATTCAGTATATACGTTATAACATCATCGTTTAGCTGTTCGAATTCTTGGAAGGAAAACCCTACATTGGGAGGTATTGCATGCATGTAATAGTCAATCAATCAATCACCTGGGCAACTATGGCGTACAGCGGTAAGGTGCTGTAACTGCACAATATCTGCACGAAAACCCTGCAATAATATTTATCAATGATCATATGTTAGCTGCTGTAACTCAACCGCTGCAATAAAACGATCGAATGTATCTACTTAACCCTATCGCAAGCCGAGGGACGATGAAACCGACTTGTCCCATGATGCAAGAGTTGAAGCCATACATTACCTGCCGTCTTTTTGTATTAGAATAGAATCTGAACAAACCTCGGCACGATCGACATATGATGTAATGAACGAATGCTTACCAACATCCAGAAGAAAATAGCAATCTCGAAGGAGTTTTGGAATAGAACCACGTGAATCAATAGAAGGACAAGGCGCGGTTTCTTCCACCAGAAATGATCATCTGATGGCTTGACGACTACATCGCCTGTGACGGCTATGTGTTTCTGTGCGACCTCTACCGCCAGTTGAGTTATTATATGCTCGAGCTTGGCGCCCACGGCAAGTAACATCTGCGTAACAATGAGGTTAAAGATAAGGACAACCTTGGATATATGTGTGCGTGCGTGTAATGGAAAATCTGTGGCGTCGAATGATTTTTATATTACAATGTTTACTTACGGCCAAGGGAACGAAAGAGATCCAAAAAAATGCATGCCAACCTGAATCAGAATGAAGAACAGTAAGTACCACAAGGTTAACTTATGTTTTACCATTTCAAGTTCGATGTCCGGGCGGCAGACATCAATGTCTGAAAAGAAAAAAAAGCACTTCAGTACTAATCTGCTCACCGTTAACGTTCAGCAACAAGAAAAGGACGACGACGATCCATAGATACCAGCTGCATATCGAACATCGATGATTATTACGAAATGTTTCCCTTTTTCTCAAGAAATGATACTGAAAAGAAAGGCGGCTTTTTGCTTTGTATATTGTGGTTTGTTTACCTTATCCCGACAACTTTCTTGAAGTCGTTCTCTAAAGCCCGAGTCATGTACTTGTAAAAGTTGAACTTCGGGTTTGACCTGCAGTGTTCCTGGTGCAACAACAACAAAGAGGATAGCGAAGAACGTTCGGCGATTAGCTTTCGAACACTTATGAGTATTCAGACCGACTCGTGGTGTTTATTACCATGATGAAACCAAACCGTAGTGTAGTATAATCTGATCTTTTCACTGGTCTGAAGAACTGCTTGAAGAATGATTTCTGTCGAAACAAGAAAGTGTAAGAGAAATTATTTAGTGACTATGCTGTTAATTCTTCCCAAAAGCCGAATTCTTGAATTCAGACATTCTCGACATACCAACCGACTGAAAAGGGCTATCCTGGCGATGCCCGAAAACCTCGACTTGACAAAAGCGTCGTCTTGAACATGCGTTATCTTGCTTCTTAAAGCTGCGCAAATCTCAATGGTAGATCAATAAAAATACAAAGGCAAATGAGGTCGATATACGTATAGAAGAGCTTCCACCTTCTTCGGGATCGTAGATCTCCTGCTGAATAGAGTCTTCCCAACGTTTCCACTGTCGTATCTGCGGTAATAAAATGGCTTAGTACGTATATCATGGCGTTGTATAAACAATGGCAAGAAGCACAATTCAAGAAATCAGTTACCCTTAACACGCCGAAGGCAATCGTTGCTGCGGAGAAAAGCACGTGCGTGACCGCTAGCACGAAGATGAAGATATGGAGATCATGCAACGCTTTTAGTGACAACAAAGGCGACTTGCCCTAAAACATCGACGGCGGCATAAGTTGAATAAAATAGGAACATAGTTTCACTTTTTAGAGCAGCTATGAAGAAAATGCATCACCTTGGCATCGCAGTAGCCTACAGCAGCAGACGACGATGCCGCCAATAGACGACGGTTTTGGGTGACGAAGAGAGTAAATGCTTCTCCTAAGTGAGAAGTAGTTTTTGCTGATTTATCGCCGGCGTCGTTATTACATGGAAGCCAGTGATGTGTCCAGTTCTTGGGGACACATATCTTAGTAATTCTGTCTTGGAACACCACGAGCATAACCGAAATAAATCCGAGCAGCATCAGCTCTACAGAATAAAAATTGTCAGAAATCATAACATACGAAGAATAATCGATAAAAATTGTCAAAGAACCTTCTTTGATCTTTTGTAAGGCTTGAAACAAAGGCCATTGGTTTTTCTTCAGCAGAAACTGTATGTAGTAAAGAAACCATATTGTCCTTAACATTATCAGTTGCCTATTGATTTCATATCGAAGTTAGTGTAATTACAATGAAAAAAAAGGCCTCACTTTTCCACAAAAATGAAGGGCTCTTTCGACTATTAGGGAGATGCAGACGATGATCGTGCAAACAACTGCGACGATCCAAGTCGGCGTGTACTCTAACGATGTTCCTTCTCCTCCTGATGCTGCCATTTCTCAACTTTTTTTTCTTCTTCCTTTTTTATGCTTCTCTTTTTCTTGCATGGCTTCCTTTATATAGATAGCATCATCGTTCAAGAAAAGACCAGCAAAACATTGTCTCAATATCACCTATGGTAGTAGGTAGATATGAAAGCTATGTGGAGTGGTTGAATGCTGACTTAGGATATATAATCCAACCAAGAGAGTGGGCCAAGTTTTTCCATATCTAATCCAAGAATTTTCAGACATGCATGCAATAAAACTATGATGTTCCTTTCATTTAGTGGCTCTAAAATATATGTGTAACTGCATTTGTTGGTGCGTAATTGACTTACTCAAAGTCAACTAATAGAAGAACAAATTATATATAACAATCCTGGAGAAAAGAAATCCATTAATCGAGCATTCATATGAGTGAAAAGATATTTAATTTTGAATGAAGTGTTAGATTGAATTGCTTTACTTCGTGTATTTTATCGTGTTCATATTTTGATACTGCGTCATGACTTTCAACTGCTTCTTGCAAGTTGAGATAGACTGTTCGAAAATATCACTGGCCATTGAAAGAAGTGTTTAACTGCTACAGTAAACCATGCATGGATGTTTTAGAAGAAGTCTATCGAGTTTCATGCAGGCAAAGGTACTAAGTTGAAAGAAACAGTTCAATCCCTCCTAATTTTTTTTTTTTGTAAAAAGGTTGATAAAATAGCATAAGAGTGACTTCGATAATTCGGCTTTTAGAAGCACTTGCGATGGACGATCGAAGGGCCTGTTTCGTCGTATTCACCCTTTGTCACATGCTGATTCTGGGGAAACACCACTTTGGCCAGTATAGCACCGCCTGTCCAGGCTGAGAATGCTCCCAAGTTGTCCGGCATATATTCCGGCGGCTGTAATGATGTGGAAAGATCAGATAAGAATTAGGTTCCATCTCAAGAAATTCGATCGATTACAAAAACAAATTAGATAACGATAGTTGTTATGATGAGGTAACATGCAAATAGCCTAGCCAGCAGAATTAACAAAGGCGATATATATCGAGATGGTTGTTATATTAAGGAAATACTCAAGTTGTTTTAACATATTACCTTCACCAGGCATGGGCGAATAGCTGAGGAGCACAGGCCGGCTTCTTTCTGAAACCTATCTTCGAAACCTGTAATAGAAAACCCAGCGATAGAAAGCTCTTAGAACGCTTTCAGACCCGGCCCAGTAATAGAAAACTCAGAACAAGCAAAATAACTGTCTCCCAATAGCAGAAGGATTTTTCCATGGCTAACTTCCTAAATCAACTGTGGAATGCTCTGCAAAGATTCTACTATTGATCACAGTACTAGAAATCAATCGAAACCTCACCGGCCATGGAAGCAGTTGCGCCACAGAGCACGGTGTTTTCTAGCAGCTGGCGCTGGTTCTCTGTAGACACGGTTGAAATACAGCGAACAAGCTGCTCAACCACACCGTGAGACTCCAGGCCTAAAATAGATGGTTGAAACAGAGCCTCTCCGACAGTATACCTTTCTCTTCCAATTTTGATTACCTGAAGGAAAACCAAATCAGGACGGTGGCAAATATCCGGCAAAAATGCAAGATATGCCCAGAAAATCCATGTCAACGTGGAAAAAGAAAAACGCTTATCTTTTAGCTGTGGAGCATATAAGAAAGTACACAGAAATTTGGATTCAACTGATGCCCCATAATTATGAATGTACCTGCCCATCAGGTAGAGTGTGCTTTTCCTCAGGGCATTCTAACATCAACTTTTCATATGCTGCTTCATCCTCAGCAGAAATTGCAAATCGCTCCTTCAGTTTCTCTACATCATCAATGTTAAAGCTCACGAGCGGATTGGATTTGCCAAGTTCTTTAGCAAACAAGTTTGTGAGGTCCAAACCCCCTATTTCGAATCTTCTTGAGGATATATGCTGAACAGCACCTTCAATGACCGACGCAATATCTGAAACATGAAAAATAATCAATCCGACAGGAAACTGGTGCTGAAGCTGTATTAGAGCCGCCAACTGAGCACTTTGAGCCACCAATGAAGTCAGAAGATGAAAATAAAATTTGGGTATAGGTATACAACATATACATGCTGAATAAAAGTATCATTAACTGAGGGAATTATTGGATTTCAAGGAAGTCAATACTGTAGTTGATAAACTAAGGTTGCTCAGGTTAAAGCAAAGCAATAGCACTTTCAAGCAGAGACAAAATGCAACCACAAAATTCCAATTCAAAACATATGCCAAAGAGACGATAATTGAATTAACACGTACCCATCTTGCCATGACCGATGTCAACGCAGCAGCCTGAAATGCGCCCTACAGCATATAGCGACACAACTGCCTGCTCAATAGCGAAAAACCCAGAGACGTTGAATTTTTCAAACATCAGCTGCACCAATTTCTCTCTTACAGCCTGTTCAGCAATTATAAAAATTAATGAACTGTTGCTTATTGAACTTGCAAATACATTTGGTCACAGTGATACTTATACGAGTTTACTTGGTATGTTTCATCGTCACATATGCCTAACTGCAGTCAGATTATCAAGCATTTGGGAAGATCTAAAACAAAAGCTGCAAGTGTTTTCATAACTACATGTTTCCACATTCCAGACGACCAGCACTTAGCAGAACATAAAAATATAATGAAGAGTAAAAAGATAAAAGTGATGAAAGTTTTTAAAATAAGATATAAACACTTCACCGAACCTTGGGTGTTGCCAGTGGATCAGTAAACAAAATTTGGCCTTCATTTCCAATCTCCCAACCCAGGCCAGTGTATAATACAAAGCTCAAAAGATCTTCCACGGCATCCCAGTCACTGATAAAGCCTCGGACAACCGGATCAACAAATGCATTCTGATGCAATGATGCATCAGCCAACTGCTCATCTTCAGGTACCATTTTCATTCGCGTTGGAATTATCTAAAAAGCACAGAGAATGTAAACTACACAGTAAAAAATATCAAAGTACGCCTATAGCAAAAAACAAATATAACATCCTAAATACCATTAACATAAGTGTAAGTTTTTACAATCCTGTTTATGGAATTATAAATAACTGATAAAAAAAATATTTCCTAAAACAGTTCCTAATACAAACAGAGAAGATGAGCACCAAGCCAATGAAACAAAGAGAACGGCAGAAACTCATAACAATGGAAGGATTTAATTAATCATCAGTTAATTTAAGGAAGATGAGAATCGTGCACCACTGCTACCAATAAATTTCGGCGAACATAAGTTCCTAGTGTATTCTTTAAATGTTTTGTACTCGGGGGGAGTGAAACTTCTGTAAGGCATTCTTCAATTTCTTTAGTTAATCAACAAATCATTGCCATCCAGACTAAGATATTCAAATTTCGGAAACAGTAAAGCATCAATTTTACGATTTAAGGAAAAAAAAACCCTACTCCAGTCCAGAGATCAGTTAAAAATACGACCTTGATCCAAGCATCAATGGGGTTAGAAAATGAATGAAGAGCCCTTGATCCAAGCATCAACGGGCTTGAAAATCATCAATTTTCTGTCCTCCGTAGACAACATAAAAGTTACCTGAGGACTATCTTCAGGTATGGCATGACTGAATTTGATAAATCGAGAACCCACATCGACAACAACAGGCTCCAACTCCATCAATCACGATTGTGAATGAGGCAAGTCTTACAGCTAGGCAATAGAGGCAGCTAAAGGGATGATAGAAAAAGGAGAAATGCAGGGTATGAGGGAGTATTATATACGAAGGGCTTGGGGCTAAAACGGAGAAAACTTTCATTTAGAGGTGGTAATTTTGGAAATTTACACCTGTGCTTAAGAGTAATTTTACTTGCACAGATACAAGATAAGCGCAATCGGTGTCATAATACGACGATAATCACATTCCTTTTCGGAACTAGTGACTTAGATTTGGTAAGCTAAGTACAACAAAGAATTTCGGCATTGGTGGCTTGTCATCATGAAAATTGTTGCTAACTTAAGTGACTATATGACTCCCTCGTTCTATAAATGTACTATTGGCCTATTGTCTTGGCTGACAATTTCGAGAAAACACGGAAAATTTTACATAGAACTACTCAGAATAACTTTGATTCGGTTCAAGCTACTAGCATTGATGATCATTTAAGCTTAACGGTTCAATCAAACACCCCAATTTGCCAACTAGACAACACATACTCTTCATTCAGACCAATAACAACAAAACTGTTAGCAACCACTTGGTGACAGATTCTCCAGAGATAATAAACTCTTCCCAAACACGACATAACCCTTCGACAACGTAGAATTGCATGGTGTGAGGATTGACTTGACGCAGGCTCCATACCGGAAACTAGCCTTAATCTCCAAACAGGTCGGCTCGACGAATGAGATCCATTACATTCACAACGACAACAATCAAATTCTTTATCATATTAAGTGACCAATTAGAAGAAAAGGCCTTCAACAGTGAACTCTCAATAATGCAAGAGAAACATAAGAACTACTTGAAATTATTTCCCCATATAATCCTAATGTAAGAAAGAACATTCCACAGATTCATGGTTGTCCTCTGCGTTAAGATTATAGGAAAATATCAAAAAAACAAGAGATCACTTCTATCCAGCAAAGTTCCAACTTCTAAGGAAAACAAATACGTGGGTGAATTCAGCAGTAAAACAACAGTTTCTTCCAATACAAGCTCGGATTAAAGAAGAAAAAAACAAATCTTTCAGTTTTTCATTTACATACCATACGCATTCTGATCAAGAAAATAAAACATATTCAATCATCGTCCTCAAATAACAGTCCTAAGCGGCACAACAACAAAACAAAACAAAACAAAACAAAACAAAAACAAACAAAGAAACAGCAATTGAAATTCATACCATGGAAGGAGGCTGGTCAGGAACAGCAAAACCAGCTTTGAACAACTTCGAACCCGCGTCGACTACCACAGCCTCCATGTTCTCAGCGCAGACAAAACCCTAAAAATGATAACTTTTTTTTTTTTGTTGCAAATTTCAGACCGCCCGCACTGATAGGGACAAAAAAAAAGAATGGCGTTGTTGTTTTATTTTGTTTTGGCCATTCCAATAAGGAAGGTGATGACGTCACTTGTACACTCTTCACCAGCGCTGTGTTCAAACAAAACCCTCTTCGGTGCTTCTCCTCCTTCAAGAAAATAAATATTAAAATGTTTTTTCTTCGGTGCCTTTTTATCTATTTTTTTAACAATTAAATGATCGTATTTTCATCTCATGGATTTTGTAATATTTTTCAATTATGGCATTCAATAGTTCTATCAAAATAAATTAGTTGCAACACCTAAGAGGAAATTATTCATTTTTTTCTTTTAAAAATAATACTGTAAATTGTATTATTCAATCATTCCATTTACTAAATAAATAAATGTAAATTACATTGCTAATGATAGTAAACATGGTTAATAAAGATTTTATTTATTTATATATATATACAATGTATTGGAAAGTATTGATATAAAAGCCCTCTCTCCGAGTTTCTGCCGCCAGTCGAAGATTTGCCGATCGACGCAGTTTTTGTTCTCTGTACTTCGCCGAGCGGACAAGCAATCGAAAACTTTTTCAGGTTTGGTATTTCGAAAGAGCTGTTGAATCCATTTGAACTATGAGCTTATTAGGATTGTTAGGATTTATTTTTAGGTATGAATATATTGTTTTTGTGATATGCGTGGAGTGTTTATTTAGCTGTGGTGGTCAGTTTCAAATGGATAATTCGAAGGAAGAGAAGTCTGATGGAGGATCGGCTGATGTCGGACAAGAGATTGAGGATAAGTTCGAAGATGGCCTCACTTTGGATGAAACGAGCACTGCCGCTGGTAATGATGGTATATTTTCTAGCTTTTCGTAGGAAATATTGTTGATTTAATGCTGATGTGTCTTTTTGTCAGTACGTTGTGTGCTCAACTATTGTCTAATCTGTTCAAAAATTCTTGCTTGTATGGTTTCTTATGTGCGCGTTGTCTTATCTAACTTGTGAATTGGATGTTTTTGAGCATTGTAGAAACTTCAAAGAAGAAGAAGAAGAAAAGTAAAAGCAAGTATGGCAAGTTTAATTATATACTGATACTATTCAGTGTTTGGCATTTTACTCTCTAGAATTCAGTTTTACCTGCCCTTGGTATCTTGTCGAATTTACAGGAAGAAGAAAGAACTGCCCCAGCAAACTGATCCTCCCTCTATTCCAGTGGTTGAACTTTTCCCATCTGGCGAGTTTCCTGAGGGTGAAATTCAACAGTATAAGGATGAGTATGTTTTATGTATAAATATTGTTTTCGTTATTGTTATCTGTATATTCACTACCAGTAGATGCCTAGTGTGTTACTTGGAGGACAATGAAATCTTTGGGTTAGGTTTGACCCTTTTCAAAGTGGCTTCTGCCAATTTTGTTTGAGATGTAGCTGTAGAGTTTATAGTATGGCGGAGAGAACAGAGGTGGCTTTGTGCCGAAAGAGATTTCATTTCCCATATGCCCCTTTGTCACTTGGTATTGTGTGATATCTAATGTATATGTGATTAATAACTAATATTTTTTTTTTTATTATTTAGTAACTTGTGGAGATCAACATCTGAGGAAAAGAGAGAACTAGAACGTCTGGAAAAACCGGATTATAATTCAGTTCGCCAGGCTGCCGAAGTACATCATCAGGTAGATTTGAACTTTTTGCCAGCAGTTTCATTACCTAATAAGATTAAGTTCTTGACGAGTAATTTCTTTTTTTTTTTAATTACATAAAACTTGACAGGTTAGGAAATATATGAGGCAAATCATCAAGCCTGGAATGTTGATGACTGACCTGTGTGAAACCCTGGAGAACACTGTCCGTAAATTGATTTCAGAAAATGGTTTACAAGCTGGCATTGCATTTCCTACCGGGTGCTCATTGAATTGGTAAGGTTTCCTTGAAAACTTTATGCCCTTTTTTTTCCGTTAGAAGACACATGCACACTCGTACATACATTTCCTTTCGTAGCCACTTTGCTTATGTTGTAGGGTTGCTGCCCATTGGACACCAAATACCGGAGATAAAACAGTCCTCCAGTACGATGATGTGATGAAGCTGGACTTTGGAACTCATATTGATGGTAAGCAAATTCACACGGTTTGCGTTTTTTGCATTCATTTCTGGTTTATGTCTTCTGGAGCTATGATAGGCTCGTCCCCTTTTCAACTTCTATTTTATGAGTCATTTTGTGGTTTAATCCCAGGGCGTATTGTGGATTGTGCATTTACTGTGGCGTTCAACCCCATGTTCAATCCACTACTCGAGGCATCTCGCGAAGCTACAAATACTGGTATCAAGGTGGGTCCATGATGATATAATGCTAGGCATGGTTTCCTTTTTTTTTTTTGGGTACAAAAGCTCACTATGAGTGACGGAAATACTTCAGAAAACTAGTAAGCCTTTGCTTGTGTTTTTCTTCGTAAAATAGGAAGCTGGAATTGATGTACGCCTATGTGATGTCGGTGCTGCTATTCAGGAAGTCATGGAGTCGTACGAGGTTGAAATTAATGGAAAGGTGTACCCAGGTAAAGTTCCAGGCGATGAACTATTGATCATTTTGGAACTCTCGAACAAACTCATTTTGATACAAGAAGTTACATCGAATGTCCTCTTTAAGTAAAAATCTTTCAAATATATCATCTTGTTGTTCCAACAGTTAAGAGTATCAGAAATTTGAACGGACACAGTATCGGGAAGTATCAGATACATGCTGGAAAATCTGTCCCTATAGTGAAAGGTGGAGAGCAAACAAAAATGGAAGAGGGAGAATACTACGCAATCGAGACTTTCGGATCCACAGGTACATCTTCTGCGACCAATGTCATCCGATCTATTGCATTAGAAGCTGCAAGGACAAAGAAACAACGTTAGTTTATGGTATGCAGGGAAGGGATATGTAAGAGAAGACCTCGAATGCAGCCATTACATGAAGAATTTCGACGTGGGCCATATCCCTCTTAGGTTGCCCAGAGCAAAACAGCTCTTGGCAACTATCAATAAGAACTTCTCTACATTAGCTTTCTGCAGGCGTTACCTTGATCGTCTCGGTGAAACTAAGTATTTGATGGCACTGAAAAATCTATGCGATGCTGGGATCGTTCAGGTGCGTGGATTCTTTCGACTTTGTTTAAGAATTTTAATCTTGTTTCCAATCGTCTCCCCCTTCTTTTTTCTGAGTTGGTACGAACGAACTGAGAAATGTGAATGTATTAAATTTGCAGCCGTGTCCTCCTCTTTGCGACGTTAAGGGAAGCTATGTGTCTCAGTTTGAGCATACTATTCTACTTCGTCCAACTTGCAAAGAAGTAGTATCAAGGGGTGATGACTTCTGATCAAGAATACTGAGAGTGTAATATTACTACTGAATCATAATATGACGACGCCGTTTGATTCGAAGATCTTTTCTCTTACCTTCATCCTCTTCAGTGTACTCTTTTTGCTTTCTTTCCGACTTCATCGTAGCGTCGAAGAATATTTACCATATTAAGAAGGGTTTCAGAAGGTAATGACTATGGTTTGTGTTACCTATATTTAAAAATGAAACTAAAACAAAGGCCCAATATTCGTCGTCTTCAAGCTCAGTCCCGAGTGCCAGGCCGGTCTGTTAACAAAGATTCACAATGGAATGTCTCGAAACCTCTTGGTTTCTTGAAATATTTTCTGGCGGAATAACTGTGCGCCGCGCTAATGTAATAAAATATTTTCGGTTTTGTGCACATAAGAATGCGCTAAATCCTGAAAATTGTCGCCTTCGATATATCTTGTCGAAATAAAGCACGCGGGCTTACCTCATAACACCAACACCGTGCGACGTTACGTAGTGAATATCCGCCTCCCCCTAGCAACAGCATTGCCCTGTCGGTGGCGTAGAACGCTTCCTCGACGCCATCCCCGTGGTGAACGTCTATTTCAACATAAAGAACGTGCTAAATATAAAATAAATCAAACGAAGAGAAAAACTAACGAATATATTTAGCGCAAAAAGAAGGATATCGATGTTGACAGGGAAATGAAATGGGATGAAAATGGAAGGCAGCGCTATACCTCTCGTGCGCTTTTAAAAGCTCCAAAGATCGCCAGCGCTATGCGTTCATGTAGTAAAAACCCGACGCTTCGCAGTTCTTGGCATGGTGATGACCGCCCCACCAATTTATCGCAATGTCGGCATGCCCGTGGTTCAGCTTCACCACCTCTCCCCACCGATGGAACGTACCACCAACCAGCATACGATGCGACTGACAAAAGGGATTTAGACCTTCAAATGCGGGGCAGTCGTCTCCAATAACATTGAGATTCTGGCGCGACTCTTCTCAAGAATGCTACGTAATCATCGCTGTGGTCTTTCTTCGGGCCTGAAAACATTCATTTGCTGCAGCAGTCCATAATGCGCAACAAGCGTGTGCGCCATACGAACCCTATTGAGCCTTCATTGGATGTTTGCGCCCATAATAGTAATTTCCAATATGAGGATCGAAGAAATAACTAACTTTTCGCTTTCCGTCGGGCCCAGACGGCAAATAATTCCCGCCGGTTTTTTCTCCATTTTCGAGAAATTGCTTTTTTTACTGAGACCGAAAAGGAACGAATGATCAAAGCAACCAACGATCATAAAACCGTGGACAAGTAGTCAAGGTAAACGAATAACAAAGTTCTAGAAAACATTTTATTTGATTCGAAATGATTTTTTTATTTTTTTTATCATATATTATTTTGAATTAATTTTTAATTTCTGAAATTTTCACTATCAATTAATACTATATTTTTCGCACACTCCATGCGCTTAATATATAAAAATATAATTTTTCTTTATATTTTATTTGTAATTATATTATTTTAATAGATGAAATACTATTTTAATATATATTTACAAAAATAACTTGTAAGGATATAATTATAATAACAATAAGTTTAGGATTAAAATGGTAATTACTCAATTAAAATAAATTATAAATATAAGGGTAAAATTGCAAATAAGGTTATATACTAAAATTGACAGTTTTTATCTCTCTCTCCCTCTTAATAAATAGTATAGATATTAAACAAACCAATATTCATTGAAATACATAATATGAAGGCTTAACTCACACTAGATTTATCTGAATATTTAAGTATTATTTCACAGAAATAAATGAGTAAGGGTAAATTATGTTATACCCCACGTGTATATACTGAAATGCGCATTACTACCCTATACTTTTTTTATTGCGTGAAACTCCCCTGTGGTGTCTGAAACTTAGCACCATACCCCCCATAGTGTCTAAAACACAGCATTGTACCCCCAATTAGAGGGTAAAAATGAGAAAGAGCGCATGATTAAATAAACCACGAGGGTATTTTACGCTATTTACAAACCATAGGAGTTTTGGTGTTTATTTTTTAAACCACGGGTGGGTTATATGCAATTTAGCCGAAGGAGTAAATAAAATAACCTTCGCACGTGCGCGCGCAATGTGTGAAAAAAAATTTAATGATGGAACTCGCGCACACGTGTGGGGTTTTCAACTCCAATCCATCCTTAGGATAAACTTAGCATGCATTACATCAAAGTTGACAGAAGGCAAACATACAGACAAGTATCTGAAGACGACACCATAAGCAGCAATAAACAGAAAAGACTGTAATAAGTTCAATTCAAGCACAGAAGAAGAAGAAAGCAAAGACGGAAAAACATGGCAGAAACAAGTTTCTCATTCTTCTGCAGCGCTCGCCGCGCTCAAGTCCACGTTGAGATCGAGCTCCTGAAAATGGCCAGAACAAAGGATTAGAATCCATCGATCGTTCAGGCGCAGTTACTGAGGCGAGACGGTTGAATAATCTATTAAGGTTTAGTGGTGGCTTTTTTTTTTTAAGTAAATGAGTAGCGATAAGCCGATGATAAATCCAGTAAATGTTGTGTTCTTCCCAGAGAAATAAGCCAATTTATGATATTATGAGATCCTCAATATCCATGTATTGTTTAAGATTCTCACCTTTCCAGTAATCAGGGTATACATGTTGAGAACGTCGACGACAGTGGACTCAAAGTGAGTTGTTGCATCGTAACTCTGCAGAATAGAGTCAAATATCCGTCAATCGAAGAAATGGGAAAGCTTTTGAAGTTTTCCTTTTCCTCTAATAAGAGTTCAATGTACATTCTGAAGGAACTCATTAGAATGAAACTCTTGAAATGAACTTACTGTTGATATAAAGCAATTGTCCAGAGAAGGCTCGTTGACTGGTTCATACTGATCATATGTCTCATAGAAAATCTCATCGACGGGTCCGAGCAGGTCAATGCCTGGCTTCAGTTCGGACTCAGGGTTATCGGTTTCAGCTTCAGTTGAGACGAAGGCAATGAACTTTCCTTTAGGAGCAACGTTGTGAGAGTAAGAGCAGCAAAACAAATACCTGCAGGAAAAACGGAGATGCTTTAGGTTGTGAATATATATGTGAAACTTTACTACTCAGGTATAACGAATGATGCTGCCAACTTTCAAGGCTATATGATCCTAATCAACAATTGCAATAACATTTTCTGATCTATTAATTAATAAAACCATATAAAAACGGTCTCAATGGGAAAGGTCGTCGAAGTTACTCACATGTCTGATTTGCGACCCAACTGCTTCTGAGGTAAAATAACTTGCACTGAAGGAGAATCATTAGTGTTGGGAATTGGATGGCTCATGATAGCTATGGCTCGAGCAACTTTGCCAACCTTTCTAACCTGTAACATGCCTATTGTTACTTCACCGCGATTAACGTTTTTTAACGGAATGCAAAGCAAAGAGTTAAACTGAATGTGAAGCAAAGAGCTTGACTTCAGAAAACCAACAATATATCCAAGGAAAAGGATGAAGTAGAGTAACAAGGGAATAAAGTCAAACTTCAAGATCAGGAAGAGATTACCTTGCTGGGAAGATATGAAGGATCACAAACGACTTTCTTACATTTGGCAGTTTCCCCTTCAGAAGTTACACCACAAACTTTGCCGTCATCATTAAATTCTACCTGAAATTCCATTATTTTAGCTAACGACCAACAGAAAAAAACATTACAAAATCAGAATCATGGAAAAGAAGAGGACGTCCGTCCACAAGCATGAATTATATGAATTTAATGATCTCGTTTTCTTGCAATTATTAGGCAACAAAATCAGCAGAAATGGCGAAACCGAAAAAGTTCAGATGAAACTTAACAGTGCTTCAAAAATCAAAATTCAAAGGCAATATCAACTAAAAGATAATACATGAAAAAAAGCGATAGTATCTCTGATTATTTACTTATCCTTCCCCAACAACGGTTAACTGCTACATCATTCAATATTCCCATTTTTATACAATCTTGTTCAACCAAAGACAGTGTCTACATATGATTTGTTGAGAAAGCACGACATTTAGACTTCTCACGAGACGGTAGAGCAGAAGAAAGTGTCTTCCCGTGACAATATCATAAGGAAAACTGTTTTTGGCGAAATAATATAACACAAGAATGCAAAAGAGTTACCCAAAAGAGAAATAAAACATAGTAAGATTAAATATAGATAACCTTGTGTTTTTCTACAACCGAAGAAACATTTGTTTGCTTACAATGGAAATGCAAAAACTTGATATATGCAGTACCTTGCATTCAGGCTTATTCAACATGTAGGTCCCACCATACACAGCACTAAGACGAGCAAATGCCTTGCAAAATAGTAGTACAAGTTTCAGTAAGCATGGAGTACAAAAAATTTGATTGATGAAGAAATACCATTAGATTCGGTAAAAAAGAGGAAGCTGAAGAAAAACAAATTAATAGCAACTCCATAAGCAAGAAATTCGAATGCAGGTTGCATCAATAAGAGTGATGAAAACCTGGGGAAGCTCTCCAAGTCCATACAAAGGATAGATATATGGTGATCCACCACCAAAACGTGCTAAAGACTCTGCGTAAAGCTGCAATCCCAAAGCAGATATATAGAAACACAGATGTAGCATGTTGTTTTCTATTATTGCTCCAAAGATCCAAGAAGGTAACATAAGAAAATCACATATTTCTCAGGGATGAGTGGATAATGGGTATTACCTTAATTCTTTTCACAGTATCCAAGGCTGGTTCATTTAAGTAACGGTCATCGCTGTGGAGAGCCAATGAATGACCAATGAAGTCTATAGTGTTGTCATCAAGGCCATACTTTCTGTACGAAGGTGACTATTGAATTAGAGCTCATCTGGATGGTAGCATGTGAAACCAGATACATCAAGTGCAACTAAAGGAACATATGAATAATCATTTCATTTTTCATTAAAGCATAACCGATTCAGCTCATTAAACTCTAAGTTTGTCACTCTAAAAATTTGAATGTCAATAGTGGCTCTATGAGGTGTTAAGCTATGCGGGACACTTAAGTTCACAAAGGACTACAGAATTTCTAATTAAAACAGCCTTCCTATATCAAACTTGGGAAAACTAAAACAGATGAAATTGCTACTGAAAAATCACTAAGAATGGTTTTTCATCATAAGTTCTCCTAGATGAACAAAACTATCGGGAAGCATATCTTACAAATTTCTAAGCTCTCATGACCAAGTAATAATAATATTCTCAAGTTTTTCAAACCAAAAAGATGTACAGATGTATCAAAAGGAGGAACACAGACATAGTCAGGGCAGTGGTAAAACAAAAATTAATAGAGACGAGCACATACGAGATGAGCTCTCTAGTCGTAATTCTGGTTAAATCCATTCCTTCATGTGTTTTAGGATCACTTTCATTGTAATCTTGAACATATATGAAGAATTTCCTAGCACGACGCTTTTCAAAGATTCCCATCAGAGGAGATTTCAGGGCCTCCATGTCAGTTGCAGGCACCTTGTGTACCTGATGAATTATTTAACGACCCATTCAGACTGCTTATAAAATACACTTGAAACTAAAAAATCAACATAAAGAGGAAAAAATGGAAAGAAAAATTACAAAGAGAAACAGCAAACGGAAAGAAAAGAAAAAAAGAAAACAAGAAATAAATTTAGGCAAAATACCTTTCCTTTGTTGTACACAAAGCTGCCATCAACAGCTTTGAAATACAGGTATTTGGTGACGTCAGTATGAATGAGGACCCGGACAAGAGCACCATTAGCCATAATAAACTGAGAAAAATTGAACAGAGTATTATCAAACACAACTGCACAACCAAAATTTTCAAGTGGATGTCAGTCAACAAGGTATAAACAATACGAACCTTAGGGACCATGTCGACATTATAATCTCGACTAGAACCCAAGTGAGCTGGAGGCTGGTCACTTCCTCTAAACCTCTTCCACAACTGCAACGAAAAAAATCGGACGTCCATCAAAGCATAAGCTATCACAAGTCAGCATATATAAGCGACCTTTAACACGTGCGATACATGGAATTCATCAGCAATATACATCCTTCCAAAAAAGAAATTAATTACCTGTATCAGATTGAGTGAAGTGGATTCTCCACCGTAATAATCATTTCGATCCATGTGAAGAACCTATTCACAAATAGAACAATTAGGTCAAAAAGCCGACCACGGACCAATAAAATCTTTCAAAAATATTTAGACTACGTCACACATTATCCCAAATATTCGGCCTTCGAATCTGTAAACAACCGTTTTTCATCAAAATATTCTCAGAAGACGACAAGTAGTCCGTTAACCTCGATGAGCAACGGAAAGCACGCCAACCAAACAATTTACTATCGAAGAAGACACATAACATCAGATCAATGCCGATGACGCCAAATTTACCATTTAACAGACTGCGGATTCGTAGGCAGCTGAGCCTATAGGAGCATGCCACACACACAGTTTACAAACATTATGCCTCATAGATATACAATTTCAACCGAAAAGAGAGGACAAGCACATAAAATCAGCTAAAAAACAACAGATCCTTTCCAAAATCATTCTGATTTACACAATCTTTACATAACAGAGGATGGTAGAACCAAACAGCACATAGGATCATCAAATCCAGCTCTACAATAAAGCAATCAAACGATTGGTTCCAGTCGATATCATCTCAACATTCAAACAGAAAAAAACAAAATCGAACAATCAATAAGAACCTTAAGACCATCGACAGAGAGAAGACCGCTGAGGATGCATTCCTTTAGGCCGGTCCCAAGCACAATCACATCATACTCTTCATCCATTTTTATCTTGAGTTTTCCTAGCGACTTCTCTTAATCTTCAGCTATACTGAGACAGATCAACGACCAGATTGATGATATGAGGGGAGGGTAAAGCTTCCTTAGGGTAACGCAAGAAATATAAATGTAATTTTTTATTTTTTTTCGCGGATTAATTATTACGTCACCGCCGAATTAAATATTAATTTTATATATATGTCACATTTTACTGCCCAACCTTCAATTTTGTCGATAAGCTCGTTTTAGCATAAAATAATGGGAAGTTACACTTTTGCCCCTCTCTCTCTATTAACTTCGTTTTCATCTCCACTCGGTTAGTAGCTTCTTCTCTGCATTACTCTGGTAGGTGTGGTGACTGTGAGTGAGGTTCTGCTTCTCTTCTTCCTCCGATCACGTAAGTGGAAATGCTTCTGCGTTTGTGTTGATTCGGCGCCGCCGCTGAGCACTTACGCTTTTCCGTCGACTGTGTTTATTCGGTGATCCCGATGTTTTCGATGGTGGCGGTGCTGAATTTTCGAGTTTATTTGTGTTTCATGCTAACGGTGTTGGTCGATTACTTTCGTTTTTGCAGGGAATTGTCGGTGGGCGGAGTGATTCTCTGCTGAGCTTTTCGGAGGTGATACGTGGATTTCTTTCCTTTCGGTGTCTTTCGCATTTTCGTAACGTGTCTATCGTCGGGCGACGATGAAAACTCCGGCGTCGGCTCCTTTTGGTATCAGCGAAGGTTCTAGCTCAGGCGCCTGCAGCGCAGATGGTGATGCTGAATCGGGAAAAGGTGGGAGAAGACTCACTGAAGAAGAATTAACCGAGCTGGAAAGGTTGTTTCGGGGAGCCGTGGCTTCTCACGATTGGGAGCTAGCCAAGAGCCTCATCGCTTTGGATGACCCTAAGGATTTGGACGGTGCGATCAGCATTGCTTTAGACCCCATATGGTTCTTGACCACACGAAAAGAAGTGCATGGGGTTACTGGCTTGATCAAGAAGATCATTGACAATGGAGCATGTGATATCGCACAATCTGCAGTTAGGGGTTCGTTTCTTGCTTCATGTGTTTTTGCTTGTCAGAGTCGAGCAACGAGCTTTGCTGACACCATTTCTGCTGTGGGACAGAGGTATTATATCTCATTCATTCTTCCCTGCATCTCCCTTGCAATAACTGTGTGTTTCTTTTCCAAATAAAACAAGTTTTCACCATTATATAGCAGTGTTGCCCTACTGTACAAGAAAGTGGAGCCTTTGATAGACTACTGTTTGATGTGTCTAAAACTGCTTTGCAGTATTATAGTTAATGCTTCTCTGACTCTCCGATCCTTCTCACAGGTTACGAGGAAGGCTTCGAGAGTTGAGTGAGGATGAGGTTTTGAAGTCAGACTTTGAGGACAACGTTCAGGACTTTATTCAGTGGGCTCTTAAACATGTAAATTTCCATCCTCGTTGCAGGAGTAATAAAGACAGATTGGTTCGTAGTTCTCCGGCCCAGATGAAACTGCAATTATCTGCTTTCAATGCCTTCCTAGATTATGCTGGAGATAGTCTTACTGGAAAGGATTTTAGCGATGCATTCAGTTCTGCTTGCCTTCCTCTCATGCTTTTCTCTAATTCGTCTGACCCTGGTTGGGCATCAGGCATAGCTGCTACTGCCAGTGAAGGATTGTTGGACATCCTCGTAGAGAGGGGAGCAGACAATGTTAGCCAGATGCTTCTGGAGACATCGCGTTCTGGGAACACAGAACTTGTTCGCATATTCTTGCGGGTAATCTTTTTATGATTTTTAGCAAGTGATGCTTTACTTCTCTGTTTTGAGCTCTCTTGTTTGCAAATGTTGATAGTTTCTGTCTTGATCTTTTCTGCCTTGAAATTATGTTTGGTTTCTTAATCAAGCATGTTGCTGCTATGAGACATCGATGGAAACAATTGAGTTACGTTTTTTTTCTTTTGTTTCTCCGTCTTTACATCTGTGGATATTGGTAGTCTCATCTGCATTATCTTACTGTCATGGTCTCTTGCAATAACTACTCTCAGCATGCTCCACATTTTCTTAGTACCTTTTACCACTTCTGTGACAGATTGCTCAGAGGAATAACTTGAATTTGGAGATAGATCTGGCTTTGACGGTCGCTGCACAGTACTGCAAAATCGAAGCAATCAAGTGCCTTGTAATTGAGGGCGATAACAACGTGGATTTCTTGCCCGCACTGATGTTAGCCACCAAGAGAGGATTCATGCCCGTGGTCCAATGGTTTGTCCAAAGAGGTTGTGGAGACATGCAACTCTGTCTGATCCTTATATATGCAATAGCCTGCAATCAACGGGAGGTTGTGTCGTATCTCTTGACTGAAATCCCCCAAGACTTCATCACATCCTTTGGCGCCGGAATCCTCAAAGCCTCGGCTGAAAGATGCCCTGATGGATCTCTTGGCTGCATACCATTTCTCCTCCACTCCAACTTCCTGGGAGATCCAAACGCTACATACTCAGTTGCTGAAAGCACTGCAAAGTCCGAGGACGAATCAGTTCTCCCCATGCTGAAGTCTTTCCTTCAAGAACATTGGTCCCAAGAGGCTTATCTGGACGGACGAAGGCAAGGCGAGGTGCAATTTTCTAACATGGTGAGAGTCACGAAGTTGGGCGAATCCCCCATCCGTCTGACGGATTTGCCTCCACCTCTGAGGGTCGCCATCGGTTACCTGCCTCTGTATAGAGAGTGCGTTAGCGCGGGTGGTTCTCTGCTGTCCCAAAGGCAGAGAGGTCTGCTCGTGGAAGCTGCTTTGAGGCTTGGAGGCGTCTTGCTCGATGCCCCGGGAGATAGGAGTGAGCTGCTCGCTGTTTTGGAGAATCGTCTTCCTCAATTCTTCCTTTGATGGCTGCTGCCGCCTGAGGAAGAAATGTGTATCTAAAGATTTTCGAACATCCTAAACTATGTGGGATAATGTTATGTGTGTTTTTGCTTTGTCAACCTTGCAGATGAATAATGGTTGCTTTCTCATCCCTTGTTTATAGGCTCTGACCACCTTCTGTGTAAGAGGAACTATGTAATAAAGGGCACAAACCTTACCTTAAATCCTTTTAAGTTAAACAACCACATGTGGATGATCATTACTGCATAAGAAAAGCACCATCGCCGGACTATAGCATGGTTCTTGTCAAGACCATCGTAGGCGTAAACATACATAAGATGGCTACGCCGCATTCCTCCGAAAGGCTCGCAGTGTACAATGACTGAGCTTTTTTGCCTTAATCTTGATAACTTTGTGAGAATTACGTAGCTTTGATAATCATTTATATGTTCTTCCTTAGATTACGGTGATATTTACGTTTCTTGAATGGATATTAGCAGTAGTGATGAGAACGTGTCGGAGATCGACAAGTTCTACTGTCCGATACGCCGACTGCAGCGAGCTACTGCTCAGCAGCTGTAAGAACAAGAAGGATAAGAACGTAGCTGAGACTCGAGCAAATAATTGGGATCGATCTGCCGACGATCGATCGATCACTCTATCGTTGTTTCCTTCCGTGGGAGTTATAATACGATGGCCGTGGATTATACAGAAACCTTCAAAACAGTAGCTAAAATGTATTACTTAGTTACACGAAGACAACATAAACACATGCAAGAGTTTCCACTTCAACTATGATATTATTACCATCCTTCCCATAAAACTTAAAACAAAGATAAATCTGCAGCTCACTCACTCCTGCAAAAAGAAAAAGATAAGATATACTACGCAGGGGGGGGGGGGTTATATTTCCGCATTACGTACGAATCATCAACATACCTCATCGTCGTCGCCGCCATCTTCTTTCTTCTTCTTGAGGCTCGTCGTCCCGCCCTCCTTCTCGATAGGCAGCTTCATGGCTCCAAAAGGCGTATCCACATTGATATTCCCCTTCATGGTATACCCCGTCCCCCTACCTCTTATCATGTCCCAAAGCGCCTCGCCGCAGTCCTTCGGCCTGAAAGTGATCGGCACGTCAATGTAGCTTACCCCATTCTTCTCAATCTTAGCAGACTTCTCAAGCTCCGCCCCGCCAATGCTGACGTCCCCCAGCCAAACCTCATAGTCGAGATCATTAAGCCCGAGGTCGAAGCTGTTCTTATTCTCCAGCTTCAAGTGGAGGGTCGCCACGGTTTCTTCGAACGAAAACTTCTCGAAGTTGATCTTCTCTAGGTCGACGTCGGGCTTGGAAGGTATGGGAATCTCGCCGGTCTTCTCTAAGGGCAGCGTAAGCCGGCCGAAAACGGGCACGTCGACTATGAGGTCCACCTTGATTTTATAAGGGATGACGCTGCCCGGCTCGATGTCGTTGTAGGTGCTCTTGATGTCGTCGTAGACCAAGCAGACGGGGATCTTCACGGTCTCCGAGCCGTGGGCGTGGATGGTCCCGGCGTCGGGGATCAGCCCCGAGACTAACTTCCTTCCGTCGCTTTCGATCGAGTAGTTGACGTCGACGAGCGGGATGGGGACGGGGTTAGGGTTCTTGATGAGGACGTCGACGACTATGTCAGCCCTGTCGAGGTCGATGTGGGGGAGATGGACGCCGGTGACGTCGGCGGTGGGCTTACCGAATCCTATGGTCTCGTCGATCTTCTCGCCGATGTCCTGAATGAAACCCTTAACCTTGTCCAAGAATCCGCCGCCGCCGCCCTTTTCTTCTTCTTTCTCGCATTCTTTGTCGTCTCTGTCCTTAGCTTCGCTGGACGCCATGAAAGTGCTACACATACAGAATCAGAATTTAGACAGATCTGAGCTATAAACACAGAGATTTACACAGATCCATAATCAGCCTCCATGGAATATGAGAGATGGGATCTGTAAGAGAAAAAGTTTTTCATTTACCTGCGAATGTGTGTTGTTGAGACCAAATGCAGAAGCTGACTGAGTTTGCAATATCGATCAAGCGAGGTAATCTCTTACTTATGGTTTCAGTTGCATTACATATGCTTATCCACGTTTGCATCTTCACGTCGCAATTGAATACTAATTTATTTTAAATTAATTATTTTGGTAATCTTTTTTTTTTTTTGTTGTAGCCATAAATTATTACATAAATATCTTCATTAAATCATGCTGCCGACAACACGATGAGTTGTCCTTATTGCATTAGTCATCGGGAATCTACACTTAAATAGTTGCAATTTGTTAGAAAAAAAATTATATTTAAATATCCAATTGGTTGTGTGTATCATTTTACCATCATTGACGTACATTTTTATATGTATATTACGTACCACATCACGCATTTATGTGGTACCTATATATGTTTTTTATGTTACCTAAATTTATCATGTGATGTACATTTTCTTACGGTATTATGTACCACAATATGTTTCTATATCATACCTAAATATACTTATATGATGTACATGCGGCGCAAGTGGGTACTTATGTATAAAAACTTTATTCTACTAGCTACCTACATGTAATAAAATTCTGACAAGGGACTGAATTAACAAGTTTTATACAAAGAGGTATTTAAATGTAAGTTTCCCTATTTCATTATGTTTTTAAAGTAATTGTTGCTATTTATTTTACGGGCTGAAAACCCCATTAACAATACATTAGCCCATCTAAAAAGCCCATTCATATTACGTCAGCTGAACTAAAAATGATGATAATAGCATATTGAATAAGAATATACCTATACTTTGAAAAAAAAGAAGAAGAAGAAGAATGTACTTATAAGTGCAGATCAATCATCACGTTATTAGCCATGTGCATAAATGCTAGAGCATATGTTTATTTAGTTTGTCAGAAATATTGTAAGATAATAACACTTTTTATGTGAATATTGGCGGCGTGAACAGAGGCGAAATCCAAGCCATGTTCTTATTAATTTTATTTTTTTTCCTTTCTAGCTTTTAAATTGAATAATAATTGAGAAACAACTTCTACTTCATATGTCACATTTTAATTACTGATCTTGATATTCGATCGATTGGCACATTTTAATAACTTCACATATGTTTTGGATTTTATAACTATAAAATTGTATACTAAAAAACAATCACAAAATATATCACATAACACTATTCCTTTGCCGGGCTTTGGTTCATATTCAAATCAAGAAACCAAGTCCGCCACAGACACTTATACATTGCCTTAGCTTCGTATACATACATACATATATATATATATATATATATTATATTATCCATGCACGTTTCTATCACAACCTAAATATACTACTATGTAACAACAAAAGTCCTTCACTTTTGTAATAATTCTTGCCATATAATATTTAGCTAGCCTTATATTTTATATGCAACTTGCTGGCTTTGCTCCACCAACGTTATCACAAGAAGCAGTCGCAGGCTGATCTCCATAGGTAAGATCGATTTGATCCAACGTAATCCCACTGCAAGGATTGTTCTTACTGCAATCCAAATCCACGGCGAGCTTCGTGGCCGACGTCCCGTGTATATCTTCGTAAGCCACGTCGCTTATTTTGACGCCCGACGCCTAATTTTCAAATGCAAAAAAGCCCGTTAAAATATTCGTCCGTTCGATCGATTCACATCAAGTTGTGAGGTTGTCGACGAGTTCAGCTTTTACCTGCGTGGGACAGTTCTTGCCGTCGGGACAATAGTTTTGGTCGATGATGATTGGGTTTTGGACATTAACCATGACGATGTGCTGGAAAAGAACACTTCTTACATAGCCGTTGCTCGGCCTTGCCCATGTCTTCACCCTCACGCCGTTCTGAGTCCCCGTCATTGTAGCAGATTTAACCGTCACGTTTTGTACGCCGGCTTCGTTCAAATCCCACCCTAGGCTTCCAATGCTGCGTCGAAACGTTCATATATCATTGAAAGATCCTTAAAAAAATTAGGGTTTTCTTGCAACCAAGAAAATATAATATATATTTATATATACCTTATTCCATGGCCGGGCCCACAAGATAAGTTTTCGATCCATAAGTTGGAAGATCCCGGGCCTATGGAGATGCAGTCGTCGCCCGTCCCTATGCGAGAGCTCATAATAGTAATGCCCGAAGATTGCTCGATGTGAATGCCATCTGTGTTAGGGCTATTCCCGGGAGATGTAATGATCGTATTGACGAGGCGGACGTTTTGACACCCATAAATGAGAACGTGGAACATCTTGCTGTTCATCGATGATAGCCCGTTGACGATTATATTCTTCGAGTTATAAAACGACAGTGACTGCAAATTTCAAGCAATGCATAAGGATATTACATAGGAAAACATATACATATATATGTATACAGCAATACATAAACTATATTCAACCTAATAACCTACCGTAGCTCCTTGAGGACAGTTCTTGCCACTATTTCTACAAGCCCAGAAGCTCTTGCCTTGACCATCGAGGGTCCCGCCATAGATCGAAAGTCCGTCGACTTGTTCGAAGCTAATCCAAATTCCATTATTACCGAGGTAGTTGTAGTTAGACGGAGCCACCAAGGTACCGTCGACACGGAAAGTCACCGCGCTGTTCTTGCACGACTGCCCGAGAAATCGGACGCTGCTCTTCAACATGTACCGTCCCTTCGGAATGTAGATAGTCGTGGGCCAGGCGTTCGCACAAGCCGAGGCCCACGTGGAGAGAAAGGCCTTCGTGCAATCTGATTTGCCGTCGTTTTTGGCTCCAAATGACTGCACATTGTAAGTGGGAGACGAAGCTGATGATGGTGAAGATAAGTTGTAGAAGAAGAAGATGATGACTATTAGTGTGAGAATGACTTGAGACATTATATTTTTTTTAAGGAGAATGTTTAAGTGTTTATCTTATTGTAATTGTTTGAGTTTGATATAATGTATGCGTTTGATGGTATTTATATAGGGTTTTATTGGGGGCCAATTATCATTTTGCATGTGAATCTATGTTATGGTATCAGAAAAAAGTGGCTGGCGGCCTAATTGATTGATTTGTAATAATTATTAAATTTTATTTGGTCAATGGTTAACGGTAAGAAGCATTGCTTTTTAACTAACAAAAACTGTTTGTTGGTGTGATAAAACATTACTGAAGTCTAAACCTAATTATTTACTATTTTTACTATGCCTATTTATCTAATCTTTTATTGATTTATTAACAATTTATTATGCCTATTAAAGTCACAATACATGTAATTGGCATCTTTTCTAGATAGTAATGTAAATTACATGTAAAAGAAAAAGATAGTTAAAAAGAATGTCAAATCTTCAAAACCACATGCATATTCACCTCACATGATATGGAGACTTATATAAATGCAAGAATCTTATTCAACTTTAGGATTAATAAAAAAAAGAAGACAAATTATGTACGTATTGTACATACAATGTCCTCTACGTTGATGATTATTGATCATATGATTGTTCTATAAAATAAAAATTAATATATCATACCACCAGCATATTTAAATAGCAAATAGTATATGTTTTGATCGTCAAGGAAAAAAGTCCATCATATAGCTTATCATAGCCATGTTTTAGGGTTTTATCAATTATATACGCTATGTTTTATATGAAAGGTCAAATGGATCTCACATGCTAAAAAGGAATTACTGCCCACAAACAAGGAAGCCATGAAACATGGTAACATGCATTCGGACATATATTGGATTATATTATAAAAAAAAAAAAAAGAAATACACACACATATACTACAACACACTTAAAATCAATATAATTTGGGAGTAGATACATTAATCCTTTCTTATTGAGTAGAATGATCACTGTTGAACTTCTAAACACCTTTTTGACTTGGGTTAAGATCCATTTAACCATGACGATATGTAATATATATTGTAATAATAAATATTGTTTCGATTTTCGAAGATATAATTACGTTTACGCTATCGTTTTTACTTTCCATTAAAGACGGCTCAATAAAGGGGTAATCTGCTAATCTTCCGATAAGCCAATGCTTCTTTTGTCCATTTTGATAAGACAAAGGCAGCAGTCAAAATTTATCCTTTTTTTCTTTATTGAAGAAATTAGGTACATCATTCTATTAGATTTATTATTTAATTACGTATAGAGTTAAAAATACAAATTTAATACGGTGCCACCCAACATATTGCGTTTATATAAAATTATGTTAAATTTCCAATATTAGTTGCGAAAAATAGTGATTGGTATGGTAAGATAAATACGTAGTTAATTAATCCACGTTTATTATAGATATATATATATATATATATATATATATATATATATATAGCTATCTATCTATCTATCTATTCCAAAGCTTTAACGTAATTGGCTCCTCGTAATGAGAGGAGTTAAGGTTCACTCTTGGTATTAATGATTATTTTGTATGAATTATAAGAGAATAATAATATTGGGTTCCGAACTATATTGCCTAATTGGTCAAATTAGGATATTAATCTCACATGCATGATTTTACTGTTCGCAGGTCGACAAGATTGTACCTCTCATTTATTAAATTCTGAAATATTGTATAGAATTGATAAATATATATTAGAAATTGTTGTTGATTAACGGCCACATGCAAGTTGACATCTCCATGCCAATGATAGATGCATACATATAAATGCAAATAATACACAATTAATTAGATCAAATTGAGCATAGATTCACATGACATTCATACATAATAACCAAGCAAAAACTACATTAACAAAAACAACGATTCCATCATCTTCCATCTTAATATTAATTCTTACATCAATCATTAACCCTTTTATCCAAAATTGGTATAATATAATATAATATAATAGACATCTATACTATTTATTAAGTGAGAGATGGGGATAAAAACGGCCAATTTTTATATGTAAACTTATTTGCAATTTTATCATTTCATTTATAACTTATTTTAATTGAGTAATTATCATTTTAATCCTAGATATTTTTTTTATTACAATTATATCCTCACAAATTATTTTTGAGATATATATATATATATATGTGAAAAATAATATTTCATTTATTAAACAATATAAATTACAAATAAAATATAAATTAAAATTATATATTTATATATTAAGCACACACATTGAGTGTGCAAAAAATACTATATCCATTAAAAAACAAGAACAAACATTCATCAAGCGCGAAAATGGCAATGGGCCGGGCCGGGCCGCCACAAATTCTTCATTACTTGGGCGTATTTTCTTATTACAATCAAGACAGAGGATGGTCGGGTAGTTGCAGTCCATAGCTATAAGCCTCATATTTGCAACACTGTGTACTTCGCACTTGTCATAAAAATTGACTCGAAATGATTCTTTCAGATGTATAATGAGAGGCCAATTGTTTTTAGGTGATTACCAAAAATGGAAACTTGGTATATATTTAGGACCATAATAATGTTTTCATATCTCTCTTTGACTTGTACTTAAACTTGCATGATAATATCATATCATATACATATTCTGTAAGAGAAACTATTTTACTTTTAAGCTTCTTAGAGCTCTTCGTCCATTTTCACGATAAGCTCATGATCTCCCACCTGTGGCGCCAAGCGAACGCCTTTGCGCTGAGGAAGTTTGCTTATCTTCTCCAAATCATCTTCACTCAAGCTCCATCCATCGAAGATCTGCAGATTTTCAGACATCCTCGCCTTGTTGAAGCTCTTGGCTATGATGCTCACCCCTTGCTGGTAAGCCCACCTCAACGCCACCTGGGCGGTGGTTTTGTTCTTGGCCTCGGCGATGGCCCTTAAGACATCGTTGTCCACAACTCTGTTGTCTCCCCACTTAGTGTTGTTTGCGCCGAGCGGAGAGTAACCGCTCACGTGAACGCCCTTTTCGTTGCAGAACTCGATCAAACGCTTTTGCTGCCACATTGGGTTCACCTCCACCTTTTCGCAGCATCGAAAGAATTAGGTCATACATATATATGTATGTATGTATATATATAGAGATGTGTGTGTGTGTGTGTGGGGCTCACTTGATTGACAGATGGCGGAATCTTGGCAGTCGAGAGAACTTCTTCGACGAGCCTGCAAGGGAAATTGCTAACGCCAATGCCCTTAGTGAGCCCCAAGTTCTTACATTCCTCCATGGCCTTCCACACGCCTTGTACGTCCAAGGGCTTCACAATCTCCGCCGGGGCTGGCGGCAGCCATATCATCTCGGTGAACCTCAGCGGCCAATGTATCAGATACATGTCGACGTAATCCAGCTGAAGATTCCTGAACAATTAATGATCATCAGATACATAAATCTAAATATTTTTTGAACTTCGAAAACCCTAAAAAAATAAAAATCGAATCTTTAACTTACTTGAGGCTCATCTTACAAGCAGAGACAACCTGGGACGGCTCAGCGAAGCTGCACCACAGCTTGGTGGTGATGAAGAGCTCGTCCCTCGAGCCAACCAGCCCGAGCTTTATAGCTTCGGCTATGGCCTCCCCTAATGGCTTCTCAGAACCGTAGGCAAACGCCGTGTCAAAGTGTCGATAGCCCGTCTTGATGGCTTCGATCACTGCGTCTTTGATGGCTTGGGGATCGCCGAACGGAGGGTAAGGGCACGTTCCCATGCCTATTACGGGCATCGGCTTCTCGCAGCCTCGTAGGGTTATCGATGGGATCGAAGGCATCGCCATGTTTGATCTAACAATAGGCTTTGATTGTTGTATATGAGTGCTTTGTGTTAGATGAGAATATGGTGAAGGCGATTATGTTGTGTCCTTATATAATGGGAAATGTGACGTGAATGAAATTTATTAAGCGGCAACTAATAACTATATGGTTAATAAATAGGAGTAGTTGAAGTCTAAATTTAGTGAAAGAACAAAGATATACATATACAAAGTACAAAAAATACAAATTGAAGTCTAGAAAATAGTAAATTTCATTCATTGCCGAACTGTTTGATACTATGATTCCAAGTTCTTACAAAAATCTTATATGTTAATGTCCAAAGCTATCTTTGTGTTTGTGGCATGTTGAATTTGTATAACTTAATAATGATTTATTTATATTTAATTCGGATTGTCGTCAATAGTACAAGATGCCTGTCAAAAAAATAAAGAAACTAGAGTGAATATATATTGGGGTCCGTCCTAAAGTATATTATATAAGCTTGTAGCACTGCTTAATTCATCAAAGTATTGATAGGTAACGGAAAAAAAAAAGTGGAAGTTTAATGATGTAGTAACTAACATCTAAGTGGAAGAGCTTAGACTATTTGAAAGAATATTAAGTGCTCGAACTACCTATGTCATATTTCGTTAATTGTGTGCTTGTGTGTCTATGGCGACTAAAGAGGTTTATTAATATATTATTTTTATTAATTTGTACTTTAATAGTCTAACTTATCAATTCAAACTATTTAGATTTCAACAAAATAATCATGAATGAAATGATTTGGACAACTAAAATTTACATATTAAATAGAAAGTAAATTCGAAAAGAAAAAGGTTTCCAAACTCATGAAGTCATGTACATACGTACGATGTGTCTATTCAAAATAATGTAGCATTAACAACGAATTCATTCTTCAAATAAGGGTCAAACAAAATTAAGACAAAAGCTATATAATATTAAATGTATGCAATATTATTGTTAAGGGGATGTCCGACCATAGGGAGGGGTCATTAACTCCTTTACCAAACCTGCCTCTCCTATAGTTTACTTTAGGATCTATTATTACACAAACACGTTTATATTATAAACAAATACGAAATAAATAAATAATTAAACGAAGATCTTCACGAGCAAAATACTAGTAGTAATAGTTGGAATCTATCAAGATTTGGTAGATATGAATAGTGATATAAATCAGTGATAAAACATTATATTCCTCATAAAATTTGCCATTATTATAACATATGCTCACTTGGATCAAATAATTTGTCGGGTCTGGGTCGAGACAGTGGGTCATGGGTCATGCAAATGAGAGGGTGGAGTCGAATTAATGAATTAACCCGCCATTCATTGATAGAATAAATTTCAGACATTTACCTAGTAGAAAACAGTTGTAAACATACCGATATGGTTGTGACTTTTGAGTTATGTATTAGAAAGGTGATATTTTATTAAGAAACTTTTTCGCCCAAGAGATTATCGACTAGCAGTACTAAAGCATAAAAATGCCATCTTTATTCTCCGAAAAGAGATTATCTTGGTGATGATTGAGGTGGGCGAAACGACGTCGTCGTTTGGGACAGTGGGACATGGGAGAATATGCTTCTTCTACGAGAGAGAGAGAGAGAGAGAGTTATCACTGTTTAAAGGTTAAATTTTTATTCACGTCTGTGTCTTAGTTCAATGAATGATTTGGACCATAATCATACAGCAACGCCGTCCAAGGTGATTAGAATTATGACCCATGACGGCGGGCCAAGCGCCGGAGGTAATAAGTCCATTGTGGGGTGGGGACCTCTCCAAGATAACAACGCCCGGCCACTATATCGATATTAACGACGACGGCGACGATTCATGGATATAGAGATAGATAGATAGCCAGAGACAGTGTGCTTGACTAAGACTGATCGATGATTGAAGTTCAAAAATTTCCATTTCAAATCCCACGTTGCAATATTGCACAAACGTGACTAATACGATGTAATTCCTAAGGTCGATATTCTACTTCTCAATTCTCCACGTAAATGCCAGAAAGGATAGATAGATAGATAGATATCGTAGTAGTAAATTCTATATAACATATATATGCACGCACTCTATATATATATGAAGACAATTTAGCATGTTTTAATCTCCAACTTTATTCCTTCACGTCTCTCCTTCTCCTCTCCAGGCAGACATCAATGGCTTCTGCGATGCTGACTATGGCCACTTCTCTATGTTCTAAAGATAAGCCCGAGTCGTACTTGTCGGGATCGTATAGAAGGAGAAAACCCCAGAAATACGCCGTCGGAGTTTGGAGCAGTAGTAGCTGTCGGATAACGTGCAAGAAAAAGGATGGGATTGTGCGTAGAACTGCGGTCGCTCTCGAGCCTGAAACTGAGATCGAAAGCCTCGACATAGCTAGAGATGTCACTCAGGTTGGTCGTCATTGTAAGAAATTATTTTCTTTCCCTTGTTCGAAAACCTCATCTCCATTCGCCGTGTCTCCCCGATAGTGCAGCTTATCGGTAGGACTCCGATGGTTTACTTAAATCGAATCGCAAAAGGTTGCCTTGCTAGAATCGCGGCGAAGCTCGAGGGCATGGAGCCATGTTGCAGCGTCAAGGATAGGTCTTTCTCTTTTTCTTCGTCTTTTTCGTTATTTTTCTTCTATTCTTTGAAGCTCATGACTATCTATCTATCTATTTGGTGGCTTCTGAGCTTTAGGACAGGATATAATATGATTGCCGATGCGGAGAAGAGGGGCCTTATAACGCCGGGGAAGGTAAGAAAAGAACAAAGTTTCGATTCTTCGCAATTTAATAAAATATATCGGTAAACTATATATGCAATGCTCGGCCAGACGATATTGGTCGAATCTACGAGCGGGAACACGGGCATAGGCCTTGCTTTCATAGCAGCTTCAAAGGGCTACAGGCTCGTCATAACGATGCCCGAATCCGTGAGCCTCGAGAGGCAATATCTCCTGAGAGCGTTTGGGGCCGAGCTTGTCTTGACCGAGGCAGAAAAGGACGTTCGAGGAGCTATTCAGAAAGCCGAAGAGATACACAGAAGCACCCCAAACAGCTATATTTTCCATCAAGCTAGCAATCCAGCCAATCCCGAGGTTGTTTTATATCATTACATGATCCTTTTGTCTTGAAGATGGCTAAGGCTAAATCTTTATATACTTGTAGATTCATTACAAAACTACTGGGCCAGAGATTTGGGAGGATAAGAACGGTAAGGTCGACATACTTGTTGCTGCGGTTGGAACTGGCGGGACCATTTCGGGGGCGGGTCGCTATCTTAAACGAAAGAATCCTAACATCAAGGTAAGGTTCAGACGGATATGATATCAACATTTTAGATGATGAGTTCTTTACTTTTTCTATCACTTGCTCACTGTTAGGTTATTGGCGTGGAGCCTTCTGAAAGCAATGTAATATCGGGCGGAAACCCTGGTAAGATCGATCGATCGACGAAACGAAGTTGAACCCTTTCTTTCGAATGATAATTCATCTTCTGAAAAGTGCAGGCCCTCACAAAATTCAAGGGATCGGTCCAGGTTTTGTCCCGAATAACTTAGATCGAGACGTCGTCGATGAAGTCATTGAGGTCTTGTCGACCAAAATGCCGATATGTTTTCGCCCCGTACTTGATTTCTCGGTAATAATTGATCAATGTAATCAGCTTTCCCTTCCATGTTTGTTTTCAGATTTCAAGCGATGAAGCTGTGGAAATGGCGAAGCAATTACCTCTTCAAGAGGGCCTCTTGGTCCGTACATCTCTCTCTCTCTCTCTCTCTCTCTCAGGAACTATGTTGTCAATTGACCGACAGGTCGGGATATCATCGGGAGCGGCTGCAGGGGCAGCTATTAAGGTTGCAAAGAGGCCGGAAAACGCTGGAAAGCTCATCACGGTAGGCGCCATGCATGCATGCATATATACATGTTCTTGTCGAAATCATCGACGATTCTCACCAAGAGTGAAAAAAAACATGTTTTAGGTAATCTTCCCCAGCTTCGGCGAGAGATACTTGTCCACGGTCCTCTTCGACTCGATACGCAAAGAATGCGAAAAGATGAAACCTCAACCATAGATCATCATCTTCATCGACGTTAGGTGAAGATCTCAATCATATGATGAGATATAAAAACGAAATAAATTAGTCATGATTTTCGATTGATTTAAGATAATACTGTAATAATTCCAAGAACAAAATAACATGTAATGATTTGTCCGACCAAGACAATAAACTCTTAAAGCCTCGTTCATTATTGCCACGCATCACCAAGTCTCAAGTAAATACATATCATGCATACAAAATAAATCATTTTAATAATAAAACTGTTAGGACCGATATTTGTGTTTAGAGGGGGTGAATAAACACTTGACAATTTCTCGCTTACTGAACCTTCACTGACCGGTTGACGCGGAATTCAAACCGGTTCGAGTGGTGAACTGGTGTCGTGTGTGTATTTCGGTTTGAGTAGAGAGAACTTGTTTATGGAAGTTCGGAGTTAAAATCTCCCACGTCTCCCCTTCTTCCCAGCAGGAAGGTAACACTAGAAGACTCGGTTTATACACACCGGTATACAACCTTCCTTAGCTAGACTTACACAGCTATAACTCGCTAGTTATACGCTAGTTATACTCAGCTAACTAAACTCCTAGCAAAACAAACTTAGGCAGCTTTTTACAGTCCACATAACTATACCAGCTTATTACAGTCCGGTATTGTGAAGAACTATCACAGCAATACAAAGCTAACTCAGCTCGACTTTACTTGATCTTTGATTTGAATGCTTGTAAATTTGAATTGTCGTTGTGTTCTTTACACCCATCACGAATGTTGAGAGGCTCGTATTTATACTCGTCTCTTGAACTTGTGACCGTTGTATGGGTGTGGGCCATCTTCATTAAATGGCTGCGCAAACCGCATTGATGATCTTTCCTCTTTAGGCAAAGTTGCAGTCTAGCGCCAAGTATCAGCAGTATTGTCTTCATCTCTTCTTTCGTGCAAGTCTTGACCTTGCTTTGATCTTTTACTGATGTACTGAAGATCTCTTGTACCTTCTTGATATTTGAATCTTCAACGGTACTCTTAGATTGGTGATCGTCGCATTGAGATTGGTCTGATCTTCATGCTTCATCGTGACCGGTATCTGATGGTCGCCGTATTGGAACCGGTCTGAACTTCTTGCTTCAATGTGACCGGTATCTGATCTTGTTCTTAAGATCGATATGGGAATGAGACGTGACTGGTTTCATAGACCGATTTCCTTTAGAATGTTTTGTTAACCGCCAAAACCTTTAACTGGTTTGTTTACCGGTTTGATCTATCAAAAACATCACACAAATCTGTTGAAGGGTTTCCTCCCGACGATAGCGGGCATAGAGGCCGTCGAATCGATGCTCAAATCTCCTATCGAACGACAAGAATCGCATTTCTCCAATGCCCTTCGGTTAGAACCGCTGATAGACCCTCTACTGCTATTATAATTCCATCCATGTGTACTTCCCGTAAAGCTCTCTTTCGGGCCACTATTCAGCCGCATCTTAGATTTAGAAGAAGAAGTAGGCATCATGTAGCTTGGACCAGAAAACGCCGGACAGCTCACGAGGCTATCATCGTCTCTCAAAGGAGCATCGTTGTAAGAGGAATTGATCACTTCACTAACTCTCGTGGAGAATTTATAGGGTTTTCGTGGAGGAGTTCTACTATTGGTATGGATCTGTTTACGTCTGAGAGAGGTTGCTTGTGACCTTGAGGATCTCGGGGTGACAGATTCTTGATTTTTGGGGGCGGGAAAGTTGATCGCCTTATTGCTGTAATGATTGTTCGAATGGGCTACCCTTGAGAAAGCTGCAGAAGAAGCTGAAGCAGTTCTTAGTGCAGAAGATTCGGCTTTTGCTGAAGAAGCGATATTAACTCCCGAAGAAGAAGAAGAAGGAGCAGTGTTTACGGGCAAATGGATTCTAGGTGAGGCGGGATTTTCGATAGACGCTGCTCGGTTGTTTGAATAGGGTATGGACGATCGGTTTTCGCCTTGTCCTAATATTCGTTTGCCTTTCTTCTCCCCTCTGCTGCTTCTCTCATCTAATGATCCCTGGGAGAAACAGCAATAAGATCGACGAGTTATTGCAGAGAAACCTGATAACGGTTCGTCCGTAAGAATCACTTACATTGTCGTCCTTCGAGTTGTGCGTAAAAACCTTCTTAAAAAAATCGTCGAAAGCCACCGTCCCGTCTTCCCCATGTCCTGAGCATACTACGGATCAGTTTTTAGCTGTTACAAATGCATAAAAGATCGATCGATTACACTCGCCATGTACAACGAATGAATCACGAACATATATACACTATTTAGCATGAAGATCATCACAAACCAATGTTGAAATTGCATGAAGTAACAGAATCTGCTCATTTGAAGATCATGAAACCCTGCCTGGGAAAAGCTTGATGCTTGAACCTAGTCTTGCAATAAAATTACAAAATCAGCTTTGAGCTTCGAGTTTCAGACAAACACACAGTTTCTTGAAATACAAAGAATAATAATACATGGAAATAAACAACAACAGTTGGATACGTCCGAAAGTTTCTCACCCACCAACCCAAAAGGATTAAAAAAAAAAAAGGAAAAAGAAAAAAAAAGCCCAGATGAAGAAAAGGATCAAAACAACTCACTGATTCTTGAAAAATTGTAAGAAATTAAGGATACAAATTCGTCAGAGCCCAGTGTTCGAAATGCACTAACAACAAAAAAATAAAATCTTTTCTCGGCCAGAAGTGAGCTAATCCCAACCCAAGAGATCACAAACATAGTTTAACGATGCACATGTTTATAAGAGAAAAAAGAGAAGGAAAAATACCCACAGAAGTATATTATGTTTAGACCAGCCTAGCCTACCTATATATCAACAAATGCATACATAACCAGGCATGTGTCTCATATATAATTAACGTAAGTACATGTAATAACTTGGTCTAGTTTATCTGCCCTCTTCCTAAAGTGTGCCACGACATGGTTGTTGACTTCATACTCTTACCTTTTTCTCTACGACTCCCTAATTCTTATTCTATATATATATATATATATATATATATATATATATATATCGCTCTCCATGTGTGTGTGAGTGTGAACGTCTTTGGATTGGGTCTTGCTTGTAAGAGCTTTCGATCACTTCATTATTATTATTATTATTATTATTGTTTTCCTTGTAATATATTATTTTTCTTCCATTGCGTACTTTTTAGATGTTTCTTTCTTGTCATCGTCATCATGAGTTGGGATGATCGTGGTCTGATCAAAGACGATAGTCCCACCTTGCTTCTAAAGCATTCTATGCAGTATGTTGCTCTTCTTTTTTTTTTTTTTTTTTTTTCTAAATAATAAACAAAAAAAAAATGAAATTTATGTGAAAGCATTCTGCCTCGTGGTTGCTAGAATGTAATTCTAAATATTTTACAATAAGTGGATTCTTTTTTTTAAAAAAAAAAATTACTTGATGATATTGCGTTTGTAAGTTAGTTTTCTTGGTTTAGCAAATTTCCCAATATATGTTTAACTTGAATCTTTAAATTGTAAGCCAAGAAACACTAACATAGCATGGCTTAATTGGAGTTTATCTAATAATGTTTTTACAAAAATAAGGAGATATAATACTCAGCACTTACCATATTTGAAATATTTTAAAAATCATGCAATTTTTCGATGAGAAATTTGCTACTTTTGTGCTAAAGTAGGCAGGTAATGGGTCACCTTATAACTCAACAAACTTAGCTATTGCTTCGATGAGAAAGATCAACAATGGTCACATTCTTATTATTTATTTATTTTTACTATATCTATAAATTTATATAACCTTTTCCATTACAAAGTCCAATGTCTCAAAGTGCTTCAAAATATTCTATCGTACGATCGAAGGCTAACTACCACAACCGACACCATTCAAAGCATTTCTATATATTTAACGAATTCGGAGTGGCGTCTAAGCAAAAAACGAGGACATACAAAGTACAATATGCTTATAGGATTATACATATATATACATATTTATATAATTATGGGTGTGTGTATATGTGTGTGTCGATGAAGTTGACAAACCTTAACTAAAGAAAGGACCTTTCTAACAAGTTACCAAGCTGATGAGCCTAAATGTGAAACATCAAGCGCCGAAAGGATTTAGTTTCAGACAGGCCCGTTAGGGCCAGAGAGTCGATGTTCGAAAAAGCCCGAGAACTTATACAAGACATGCATATCATTGTGGAGGAATTCATCAAACCCGACCCTATGATCGAAGATCACATTATCGAATCATTCAAAGGAATGCGCATTCACGAGGCTAATAAGCTTCGTCCGAAACCGATCTCTTGGAACCTTTTGGACTCATTTTCATCGGCCCCCAAATATCTGCTCCGTTTGCTACTCACAACCCCTTCGGTGAATGAGATCGGCACGAGGCACAAGCCTTTGGCTTCGAGGCTACATGGCCCGTCATCCTTAATATTAACGAATGAAAAAAAAAATAAAAACCCCGAAAAAAAAAATGAGTCTATTATGTATGAACAAGGGCAGAGTTATTACATCTCTTCTGAATTGATATAGGACATATACCTTTGGTTGTATGGATGTTGTACTGTGGAGGTAAGGTGCACTCAGAACCTGAAAAAGGGCGGGCGAAAACTAAGTTAACGTTGAATCGCCAGCACTGTAAGAGCGATTGATCAACTATGGATGAAGCTTAAGACGTAGTTGGAATACCTTAACCTTGTCATGAAGGAAGCTTATGTATTCAATTGCTCCCAAAAGGACAGAAGATGCATCTGTCAGTAATAGCCCGGCGCCCCTGTCCGAGCTGTGCCATAGTGCGCCATGGCCTCCTAATCCCCATGATACGTATGTAATTTTCAAATCCACGCAAACTACATACTATACCAAGTGGGATCGAAGCATTGACATTCATCGTCCTATTTGAAAGAAAGTTTTTGGATATAACATCACTTCAATGTCTTTATTATTTCATTTACATAATTATGGAAATCCAGGCGGCGGCGATACGATTACATACTTTCTTACACAGCGTTGTCGTTAATCTCCTCCTCCTCCTCCTCCTCCCTGCCCGATAGCTTCCTTAGCTTATCAACTATAAAGTACTGCAACTTAAGAACCTTATCAAAGTCAAGCTCATCGAGGCTGATCTTACCTTGCATCACATCGACTAAGCGAAGGCTCGCCTCCTTCGCTGGAGCCGAGCCTCTTCTTCAAGAAATCCTGGTGAGTGACCACTTTCTCCACCTTGTCCGAAATAGGAATTTCGGCGAACTTCTTCATTAGTTCATTGCATTTTTCCGCCGACGGCCACATCAGAGAGGGGCGGAGCTGTCGTCGTTCTTGTTCAGATCTCGGCCGTGGATGATTATGGCTGTTTCGAGTCCGTAACGAGCGTTGAAGTCGCTCGCTTCCTTGACGAGGCCCTCGAGTTTGTCGCTAAAGGTGGCATCTTTTTCTTCGTCGTCTATCATTAGGGTTTTCTCGGGGTTTCTGACATACTCCTTGGACATCTGAAATCATATATAATGCTGTAATGACTTCTCTTTGTCTTGGATTTATAGGAAAGGTGACTCAAACTTTTTAGTAGGAAGGTTATATGGTCAATCAAGATATTTCCTAGACGAAGTTATGGTCAAGTCAAAGGGTATTTGGAATAGGTATGTAATAAGCGTATTTTCTCGATTGAGATCCTCTATTCCATTTTATATTCCACCAGGTAATCCACATATTAAAAAAATGTTTGATATGATAGAAAAAAAAAAGTGTTACGTATGAATTGGATGTAACAATATTTTTTGGTGTTTTAACATGGGATGTGTAAGGTGAAAAGAGAAAAAATCTGATGAATAAGATAGAGAAAAATAAATAAACATTGATTTTATTATATGTGCAATACCTGGTAGAATACAAAATGGAATAGAGGATCACATGCGGTATTTCATTTAGTTTCGTAGTGAATGAAAGATATTGTAATCTCTCCTTTACATCAATTACTTTTAAGCTTGTCATTCATTGATATTTCTTAGTTTTACTTGTTCCCACATGTCAGATTCATTGCCTTGCTAGAACTGTAAACTAAGGCTCATTTTTTAGGCTCGAGCTCGTTGAACTTTTCAGTTCCTAACTCGAGCTTGAGCTCAATTAAGGCTAATGGAATTCGTGAAGCTTGTCGAGCTCGAGCTTTCTATAAAAAATTAAACAATTTTAAAAAAAGTAATTATAATAATAAAAAAATAAGCTTGCGAGCTGGCTCGGAATTTGGAAGCACTCATGGCCCATGGGTGAGCTCGAGCCGTGAGCTAGCTCAACTCATCTTTTGCTCCATAAATTAGCGTAATTGAATATATATGGCCCATTGATTGTGGCCCAATATCATTAAATGGGCTTCGGCCTAATTTTAGAAAAGGCACTTCGGCCCACAATAACTCAACCTCGTCATCTTCAGTCGTCCTTGCATTGCAATAACATGAATGTAGTAGACAACTATGGTTTGATTTTGATATATAATTGGAAATGAACTATGAAGTGATCCATATGGAATACCAATGCGTCACTCACATCCTTTGTATTTGTCTCAAAAATGGAATATAGATATGATTCCATTCTCATTTAAATTGAAGCTAATGAACTAAAAAAAGCATGCAAAGAACATAAAGACTTTCACCATTAGTGTCACTTTTCTTATCTACAAACGAGCATTCTCTCTCTTCTTTCTAAGATATTTTTCATTTCCCTTTTTCTTTTCTTCTTTCCTTTGAAAATAGGATAAGTGTAAGAGATTTTTTCAACTCTTGATGTATTATTGTATGGAAATGGATGGATAAAGTGGTATATCCCTAAATTTATTATGAGGCTCAAGATTTTTTTCATCAGTCGCCAAGAAAGAGAGGATAACAAGTAGCCTAGCTAGCCCATTAATTATCCTTTTTTCGTTTTTCTTTTTTTGGGTAATACCCAAAGGAATCCCTAAGTATTAGATTCATTGTCAATATCACCACTATTCTTTGAATTTTATCAAATTAGTCCCTCGATTCAATTTTTTGTCATATGTTGTTGTTGTTTATTGTCTATTTTAGTCAACAATTCCTTATACTCTATTGTAAATGCCAACCTTGCAATAAACTATTGAGGGGTGAAATCGACAGTAAATCCAAACTATGGGGACTAGTTTGAGTTTAAGGCCTTTATTTGGGGGGAGGAAACAATAATTTTTGGAGGTGGGATATCTCATTCATTACATAGAGACAAACAAAGAGACGTCACAGAGAGTTTGCTGAGGGGAAGATGGCGGATATTACTAGAGCACAAACTTTAACCACAACCAAACAAAGAATCACAATGCTTTTCTCCAACCCATCCAGCTTTATATTATCTTCTTCACCTTCCGTCTATGTATCTTTTCTATTCAGCTCATTTCTCTAGTATTTGCTTCAATCCGAAAACCCTTTGTGCTTTGGCTGGAATTGTTTGCGAGCTTCTTTACTTTTTTTTGCATTTTTAACAGCAAATTTCGAGTTGATAGCAAATAGACGTAGAAAATGGCTGTAGCTATGGCTTCTAGTGTTGTTAATTTTGTGCTCTATGGCAACTTGAAATCGGCCGAGAAGCAGCAGGCCTTGAAAGTGGCGCCTTCGAAGTTTTCCTTCGGCGTGGAGAGTACTCACCTGCCATGCATTGCTCCGAGGAGGAGGTAAAGTTGGCTTCTTTTTCTTGTTGATGAAAATGGCTGTTTTCAGTTTGGGTGTAGTATTCATTATTTCTTGTCTTAGTCATTCGTTTTATTGTGTCTGAATCCTCCTATATGCTTGTGGGATTGCTCACTGTTGAATTTTTTGAAGAAGATGTTTGTATATCTTGAATTTAGCGCTTGGGACATATCCCTTAAGTGTTAATGACATTTACTTTCTTTCTTGGATCAACCTCAATCTTCAACATTAACATTCCTCTGTTTGATTGCATATCAATAGGTTTTTTAGATTGGTTTCAGATGTTGGCTTTTACTTAATTGCTGAAATTACTTTAGATCTGTACATATAGTGATGAAACAGTGATCATTTTATAGTGATAACTCATATCTGTAAGTATTTCCCGTAATCTTGGAATGGTGCGAATCTCTTATCCGAATGACGATAGCTCATGGATTTTATACGTCCAACCAACTTATTTGTCGGTATTGGTTAATGAAGTCAATTATTTCTGACCTTTTGTGCCAGCTTACTATCGGGAAGCAATTTTCTCGCCAAAGCGGCTACAACAATTGAGGTATTCATTGTCGGGAAGAATCTTTTTTTTTTCTTTCTGTCTTTTATCAGACGATCTTGTTAATCCTATGTTTATTACATCATTTCGCATTAGGATGGCAGCCCTCAAGAAACTGATGTGATCCCGACGCCCGTGGTTATCATAGATCAAGACTCAGATCCCGATGCTACCATCGTTGAGGTTACCTTCGGCGATCGCTTAGGAGCTCTTCTTGATACTGTAAGAACATGCTTAGTCCTAAAACCTATCTGTCGTATAAGAAGTAGCCTCATTTGTCCATATATGTTATGTCCTGAGATCGGATTACAATATCAGCAGGAGGAGCATATATAGTTTCACAAGGTTGAATGATTTGGCATATTGTTTAAATCACATTATTACCTATTTACCTTTTACGATCGATTTTGCAGATGAAGGCTCTGAAGAATCTTGGACTGAACGTTGTCAAAGCAAATGTATATCTCGATTCTTCTGGCAAGCACAACAAGTTTGCCATTACTAAAGCGTAAGCCCTTCTTCATGTCGATTCACACACATTAAAATGTCAAGATCTTTTTTTTTTTTTTTCATATTGATGGCATTTCATTGAAATTCTGATTTGTCAGCTCAACGGGCAGAAAGGTCGACGAACCAGAATTGCTCGAGGCGATTCGTTTGACAATAATCGACAATATGCTTCAGTACCACCCTGTATAGTACCGCCCTTTATAACTTCTTGTATTTTTCTTTTTAAATTCTAATATATATATATATATATATTTCGAAGTTCTATAATATGTATTACTGAAACATTACGAGTTAATCCAGGAATCAAGTGCCCAGCTGGCCATGGGAGCTGCATTTGGGGCGGTGCAGCCAACTGAGACGGTAATTAACTAATGAGCTTGATCTTCAACTTTAGTTAAATACCATTTTAACCTATTTATCGAACTACTATTCAATTTTACCGTATTGATTGGCCTGATTCAGATCGATGTGGACATAGCAACTCACGTCCACGTCTACGACGATGGTCCTGAACAAAGGTAAATGAAGTAACATTCCTGAATTCAAACCGAAGTGAACCATTCTTGCAAGTTATCATATAATGTTAGAAAAGGACATCAAAACATGCTTTTTTACATTCTTATCTTTATTTTTTACTAGTTTGCTGGTAATTGAGACGGCTGATCGGCCGGGATTATTGGTGGATCTAGTGAAGACTATAACCGACATAAACGTGGATGTTAAGTCGGGGGAATTCGACACCGAGGTATTGATTTAAACATCGATTTCTTACAAAAGATCGAACCATAAATTTGTGTCTTTGCTTTGCCAGGGACTATTGGCTAAGGCGAAATTTCATGTGAGCTACAAGGGCAAACCCATCATCAAGCCTCTTCAACAGGTCAAACTACATAAACCCAAGTCGAAAACTTTTAGCAATTTATATATATATTTCACCATTACTGCGTTCTTCGACGAGCTTCGATTTTTTTGAGAATTTTCGATAATGTGTCGTCGCAGGTCATTGAGAATAGCTTGAGATACTACCTGAGAAGGCCTTTCACAGAAGAAGCCAGCTTTTGATTCCTTTGTTAGAATCTTTTAAGTTAAACTGCAAAAACCTTATCCCCGCAAGAATGATGATATAAAGATTGTATTTTTATTACATAACATCCACATTTATCTCTGATAGCTGAAGCCCAACAAAAATAGACTAAGACCCAACAAGGAAAACATCGTAATTGTTCACCTAAAACGATAAATATCACTGAAAACAAAAGGGAAAATTTTGAAAGCTTATCACCGCTAGAAGTTGTAACGTGTAATAAAGGAGAGTCTTTTGGGTGTCTCCAAGTGTCCCTAACGGCTTAAAAACGCGACCTTTTTTCAAGCCTCAGACAGTACATTAATATAAGAGAACTAACTGCTTACGCACTTGGCTTCAAAAATAGAAAAAACACAGACACAGTTTTGATTATTATTATTACATAGACATTTACATTAAAGGGCTTCTTCTTCTTCTTCTTTTTTCCCTTACAACTCTTGCTGGGTTCAGAGTACTAGTAATAAGCAAGAAGAAGTGAAGATACACAGAGATATATAGTCATGGAGTTATGGCGGAAAATGGTCTTGCCTCTCAAGAGAGCTTGGATTGGTGTTTCTGCACGTGTTAAAGCTCGAAAGAACGGTTTGTATATATATATTATATATAATATAATTTTGTGTGTTTTTGAGCTTCTGATCTTAATATGATCATTCTTTTTTCTTACAATGAGATGTTGTAAAAAGATCCATCAGTTCAATATTTTGAGCTCTTTTATTTTCTTTTCGTTTCCTTTTCAGTTCCAAGAATGGGATTCAACTCTTTTTCTGTTTTCAACATCTTATTACTTGCCCTTGCCTTATGGTCCACTATATATAAGTTCCAATTAAGATATATCTTAGTACGATATTAAGACAACTTAACCATATATATGACTGTTAATTACATGACTGTTTATTCGGTTTAATTCCTACAGCCGCCGGCCTTTTGAAGCTCCACGACGACATAGAAACCTGCGAGTACGAGGATGTCCAAGTCATGTGGGAAATGCTGCAAAGAACCGCCGAGTCCCACCAGGCCAAGCCCAAGCTGAGATGGTTCTAGAGGAACGTCCCATCGCCCGAGCCATGCATGGATCGCCGGTTCGATCCTTCGCCACAAATCGAACTCAGTTTAGGAAATGAATAAAAGGAGGATGATCAGAAAGTAATGTATGTTCTTTGTAAGTATTGTATGTATAACGTATCCAAGGTTTTGGATCATGGACAGTGTAGAAGAATATTAGGAGAGATTAGTGGAAGAAACGTTCATGAACTAATTCCTATTTACCAAAATAGAATATATATACACACACATACATACATACATACATATACATATATATATATATATATTTGTAAAATGGGAAGAGAGACCTAAAATAGGCTACGAATGCAAAAAGGGATCAACTTCCATTACAGTACCTTAGATCTTGAAAGAAGAAGACAAGAATGGACAGTTTTGAAGAAGATGAAGCCAGCCAAAAGTCCGAGAATCCAAAGGCCATCCAAAGAAAAGAAATGGCGTTGTCATGCATGCTAAACACGGAAGTAGGCGCCGTCCTCGCCGTCCTCAGGCAAGCCCCCGACGCAAACCAAGGCTATTACCACCACCCCGACGAGTCGAGCGACGCCTCGGTGATACAGTCGCTGAGATCCCTGCGATCCCTCCTCTACAATCCCCAGCAAGAATGGCGTAAAATGGACCCGTTAGTCTACCTCTCCCCCTTCCTCGACGTCTTGCAGAGCGAGGACATCCCCGCCTCAGCCACGGGCGTGGCCCTCCACTCGATCCTCAAGATCCTAAGGCTCGGGATATTCGACCACAGAAATCCCGGCGCAAAGGAAGCGATAAACTCCGTCGTCCTGGCCGTGACGAGCTGCCGCCTGGAGAAGACGAGCCCTACGGCCGAGGAGGCCGTAATGATGAGGATATTGCAGGTCCTTACGGCCATCATGAGGCACGAGGCCTCCGTCTTGCTCACGGACCAATGCGCCTGCACCGTGGTCAACACTTGCTTCCAGGTGGTGCAGCAGTCGGCCAACCGCGGCGATCTGCTGCAGAGGAGCGCTAGGTTCGCCATGCACGAGCTGGTACAGATCGTATACTCGAGGCTGCCCGAGATCGAGGTGAAGGAGTGGGAGAATTCCGAGTCTGATACGGAGGATAATAACTCGGACGCTTCTTACGGTGTTAGCTCCGTGGTCGACATCTTCCAGTTCTTGTGCTCTTTGCTCAACGTCGTCGACGTGATGGACGCCGACGGGCTGATGATGTACCAAGGGGCCGCCGACGAGAATATACAGCTATTCGCCTTGAATCTGATCAACTCGGCCGTCGAGCTCAGCGGGGAAAGCATCGGCAAGCATCCGAAGCTGCTGAGGATGATCCAAGACGATCTCTTCCATCATCTGATTCATTACGGCGCTTGCTCGAGCCCGCTCGTTCTGTCCATGATTTGCAGCATCGTCCTGAACGTATATTACTTCCTCTCGAGGTTCGTTCTTACAGAACGCTGTGTGAGATCTTTTTCTTCTAGAAGGAAGATGAATTCTTCCTATTTTTTCAGGTCCATTCGTCTTCAGCTAGAAGCGTTCTTCTCCTTCGTACTGTTCAGAGTTCCGAGCCCAGGCAACTCCCTTCAGCCCCAAGAAGTTGCGGTGGAAGCGATCACAAACTTCTGCAGACAGCCTAAGTTTATCATCGAAGCTTACGTCAACTATGACTGCGATCCTACTCTGAGGAACGTCTTCGAAGAAATGGGAAAACTTCTATGTAGGTATGCATTTCCGACCAACGGCGGCCTGACGACGAGCATCCACGTCCAGGCGTTCGAGGGCTTAGTCTCTATCTTCCACAATATCGCCGACAACATCGACAAAGAAGATGATTCGAGCCCGTCTGGGCCTTACCCAGTTGAGATTTCTGGGTATACGCCATTCTGGGAAGAAAAACCGAAGGAAGACGGCGACGGCGACAAAGATTCTTGGGTGGATTACGTCCGTGTCAGAAAAGTTCAGAAGAGGAAGATACTGATCGCCGGCAATCACTTCAACCGAGACGACAAGAAGGGCCTGGAGTATCTGAAGATCTCCCGGCTAATCTCTGACCCGCCCGACCCAAAGGCCTACGCTGTGTTCTTACGCTATACGCCGAAGCTGGACAAGACGACGATCGGGGATTACTTGGGTGACTCAGACGAATTCCACATTAGGGTTCTTAAGGAGTTCACCGAGACGTTCGACTTCACTGGGATGGTCCTCGACACGGCGCTTCGAACCTACCTCGAGACGTTCAGATTGCCCGGCGAGTCGCAGAAGATACAGAGGATCCTCGAGGCCTTCTCCGAGAGGTTCTACGACCAGCAGTCCTCGGAGATCTTTGTGAGCAAAGACTCGGTCATGATACTCTGCTACTCGCTCATCATGCTCAACACGGACCAGCACAATCCCCAGGTGAAGAAGAAGATGACCGAGGAGGAATTCATCAGAAACAACCGAGCCATCAACGGGGGGAACGACCTGCCTCGGGAGTACTTGTCCGAGCTCTTCCACTCCATCGCCTCGTCCGCGATCAAGCTCGAGAGTCAGTCGGTGGCTCCGGCGGATATGAACCCTAACCGATGGGTCCAGCTGATCAACCGGGCCAAGACGATCAGCCCGTTTATCTCGTGCGACTACGACCGCAGGCTGGGCAGGGATATGTTCGCAGCGATCGCCGGCCCGTCGGTCGCTACGCTGGCGGCGGTCTTCGAACACTCCGACGACGAAGAGGTGCTGCACGAGTCGGTCGAGGCGCTGTTCTCCATCGCTAGGATCACTCAGTATGGGCTCGAAGACACCTTGGACGAGCTACTCTGCTCTTTCTGCAAGTTCACGACGCTGCTCAACCCTTACGCCTCGCCGGAAGAAACTCTGTACGGTTTCAGCCACGACATGAAGCCCAAGATGGCTTTAATGGCTGTCTTCACCGTGGCCAACACCTTCAAAGATTCGATCCGTGGAGGCTGGAGGACCATCATCGACTGCTTGTTGAAGCTCAAGAGGCTGAAACTGATTCCTCATTCCATTCTTGAAGCAGAAAACGCCCCGCAGGAGAAGTTAGAGTCGAACGTAATGTTCCCAGGCCAAGACCTCAAGCTAGGGAAGAGGGGCCACGGTTCGAGCATCATGGGACGTTTCCTAAACTTCATGTCCATGGAGAGCGCCGAGGAAGCACTAACCCTCGGGTTCAGCGAATTCGAACAGAACATGAAGATCATACAGCAGTGCCGTATAGGGAGCATCTTCAGCACGAGCTCGAACCTGCCTGTCGACTCTCTGCTCAACCTCGGGCGGTGCATCCTCTTTGCAGCGGCTGGAAAGGGCCAGAAATTCAGCACGCCCGTCGAAGAAGAAGAGGCCGTCGCATTCTGCTGGGAACTGATAAGCTCTTTAGCAGTTGCAAACGCTCACAGGCTCCCTACGTTTTGGCCTTATTACCACGAATGTCTCCTCGAAGTCGCACAGTTCCCTCTCTTCTCTCCCATCCCTTTCGCCGAGAAAGCCATAGCGTCTCTGACGAAAACCCTGCTCAAGATCCTGGCTTCGAACCAAATCGAGCCCTTCGAAGAGCTCATCTTCAAGTCCATAAACCTCATGTGGAGGATGGAAAAGGAGATCCTCGACACTTGCTGCGAGTTTCTAGTACAGGCCATGAGCAGAATCCTTACAGAGTATCCCGACAGGTTAAGGACGAACCTAGGATGGATGTCAGTCTTGCATCTGCTGTCAGTTACGGGCCGCCATCAAGAAACCTATGATCAAGGAGTCAACAGCTTGATCAAGCTCATGTCTGAAGCATCGACCCACGTGACAAGAACGAACTATACCTACTGCGTGGACTGTGCATTTGCCTTCGTAGCGCTGAGAAACAGCCGCGTGGAGAAGAACATTAAAGTCATGGATCTTCTGGCCGACACGGCGAGCTTGCTAGTCGAATGGTACCGCTCGGGGTACTCAGATCCCGGGAGCTCCACGAGCATCGCCAGCAACGCAAGCAACTCGTCGGCAGAAGAGAGCGGAAGAAGCTGCAACCCTTTGAACTTCCTGCTGAAGCTCGGAGAAGCGTTGAAGAAAACCAGCCTGGCCCGCAGGGAAGAGGTGAGGAACCACGCGGTGGTCTCTGTGAGGAGGAGCTTCTTGCTGGCCGAAGAGATACTGTTCACCCCTTCGAACTGCATCAACTCTTTCTACAGCGTGATCTTCGCCATGGTGGACGACCTGCATGAGAAGATGATTCAGTACTCGAGGAGAGAGAACGCCGAGAGAGAAACCAGGAGCATGGAGGGCACGGTGAAGCTGTCCATGGAGGTGCTGACCGACGTGTACTTGCATTTCTTGAAGCCTATCTCGGAGAGTCCAAATTTTAGGACATTCTGGCTGGGGATACTGAGGCGAATGGACACTTGTATGAAGGCGGACTTGGGAGAGTACGGCGATTCGAGGATGCCCGATGTTGTGCCAGAGCTGCTGAGGAGTATTGTGAAGAGTATGAAGGAGAAGCATATACTGACGCTGAGCGGTCAAGATGATCTGTGGGATACTACGCATTATCAGATACAGTGGATTGCTCCTATGCTCACCGATGAGTTGTTCCCTGAAGGACTGAAGAACAAGGAGTAGCGTAGTCTATCTCTGTTAGTCGCCGATGATTCGAATAAGCCTACTTCGGAAAAATTATGAGCAGTAGATCAATGGATAAGGTTGTAATCATCAGTAAAAGACTCACTCCATCAATATAGTAGTAAGATAAGCTATTGTGTTCATTGAGACATCATCAGTTTTAGCAGCTGAATCTTCAAGGTATTTTGCACATGCAAAGCAGTGATAAACAGAAGTGGAAAGAAGCAAAGAAACAAGAAATCATGCAATAGGACTAAAAATTGTGATTGTTACATTAAGTTGAACCTATATTTTCTGCTAGCATGCTGAACTACATGAATTATTCCTGGAAAACTGTGCTAGAGTTTTCCCTCTGACTGTAAATCACAAGAAAAGAAAAAAGAATATAAAGAGAAAATTGATCATACAACAGCTCCGTCGCATTAGGGCATCTTCTCGTTCAAATGTGCTTTATGACAGACGGGTTCTTCCAAGTAGAAGCACCAATGTTTTATGCTGAGATTCTGCCTCTTAAGAGCAGTGAACTTGCTCCAAAGACAGCCCGGATATATCCACCGATCAAAGAGGAGAAAATACGCACTTTCTCCGAGTCATTCCTCAAGGGTGTGTGTACTTATCTTCTCTAGCGACAATGGCCAGTCTTCTCCAAGTTGCCTGGGATTCAGTTCCATGGCAACTCTAAAGTCTTGCAAAGATATTGGAACTGAATGATTGGTACTACTATTTTGCATCTGTGGTGGATATTCAGGCCTGAGGCCATTGAGTAGCTTCTTCGTATGAGGTTGATTCTTGTAAGAATCGTTCTTTGTCCCCGACCTTTCTCCTACAAGTTCGATGCAGGACCTGATTAACCCCTTCAGGTAAGAATCTAAACCACGGTTAAGTATTTCTGCACAATCCACCGACACCCCTTTAAGGCCCTGAAATACTGCAATGTTCTCCATTTGTTCCCTTAACGTAACATTGTCTAACAAAGCACCACGACAAAACATGTCTGCACATCGATTGCTACTTCCTTGGGGCAAAGCTTTCTGAGACGCACCAATACTAATAGGAGGCGATAAAACTCCCGGCAGAGCTTGGAGAGGACTCTTTGCAGAATCATGTATTACATCGCTTCTAACTGATAAACCTGTCTGGTCCTTTCTCATCGCAAGGGATGAACTATCTTGCGATGCTAAAATCTCATTTTTATTCTCAGATGTACGAGCGATTTCTTGATGATTCTGGGCCAACCTCTCGATATTAGGAGGATTCAGACCCTTCTCCACTACAACATTAGAGTTGCCTGATTTATCAGCACTAACCCGAGGAGTAAAATGAGTCTTTTCGCGGGCGCTGCAATGTCTTGAAACACCAGATCTTGGCTTTCGGGGCGAGATAGGTAAAATACCGTGGGACACATTAGTCTGAGTCATGCCAACATGGGACCCATTTGGCTGGTAGCCATCACCTACAATCTCCTTACAACCAGCTTGTAGGCTATGTTTCGAGACATCGTCCTTGTAAACAGCTGGTGGAGGAGCTTTTGCAGTACATGCGTTTTTAAGTATTGAAGAGATGAACTGATTGTGAAGAGGGATATTTTCCCGACCGAGAGTTCTGAGACAAAGCTTATTGAACTCAAACCTCGTCATTTTCGAACTCAAGAACCGCTGCAAGAAACTAAAGTACTGCTTGGATCCCTCGGACCCTAGTTTCTTCACGAATTGAGCTTTCAACTCAACAAGATTAATTCGCGAATGCTTCTCGGGAGGTTTCATGCCGCAGATCTTCAAACAATAGAGATAACTATAGCAGCAACAATCAGACAGATTTTCCAAACCAAACCATTATCGTTTTGCTCTATCTCAAACAACCCAATGTCGATATTGGTACTTCACCCCTCGAACGACAATGACCAGGCAAACCCTATCTCGAAAACTCAATTTTAATGCACAACAGCAATGGAAGCTCTGTCTTCAGACAAAGAGACCTCAAAATTCCAATGATGCGAAATCTAATCCAAACAGAAGATTTTCAAATCCATCAAGTTCAAGAGAAACACTTCATAGTTTGTGCAGCCAAATAAAAGAAATCAAACACAGATACCTCCCTGAAACTCCAAGCAAATCACCACAATTATTCTGTACCCAAGAAATGTAAAACAAACTCAAATGCCTCACCTTCAGCTGAAGATTTCAAGCTTGATTTTCCGACTTCAGTTCATACATCAAAAACTCAAACTTGAAGCATAATGCATCAGAAGTGCATAAAGATCGGAACTTTGCCGGGCGTATCAACTCACACAACCAAGAGAATTAATGGGTTGGTCGAACCTCAGAATTCAGATTCAGTGTAAAAACAAACAACACAAACAAACACTCTTCAGCTTCGAATTTCCATTCTTGTCTTTGTCTTCTCTTCTTTGCAGACTACGAAGCTTCTTCATGCAATTGCTGTTCATCCCTTCACAAACTTTTGCTTCGCATTCTCTGTTTCAGCCTTTCCACTTTCATTTTAGCTTTTCAAGCTTACTATCTGATTCAATGAAATCTAAGAACCCTTTTATCGTTGGTTTTTTTTTTCCCTTCGCTACGCCTCGCCGTTCTTCCTTTCTCCCATTCTTTGCAGCAGATTAGAAGGTAAACGCTCGCTAATATTGAACGTTAGGCTCGAATCATTGTACTTTGGTCTGTTAGGAGCAAAAAACGTTCTGGCGTTATCAATTTTCTTATCAACGGATGTTTCTTCTTTCTACAAGTAGAGTCACTAGTCACGATTCTGTTGGCTGTTGAGAAGCCAAGCTGTATACATATGACAAATTTGTATTATAAAGGTTTCACTTTTATTAGAAATATCCAAATATATGATTCTTGAATTAGACTTATTGCACTATGATGTAGTTAGACTTTGCAATAGCCAAATCAATTCCCTATATTCGTGTTTATTTAATGAGTAGCCATCTCAATTCTCAACTCCCTAAATTAGAGTCATTACTAATTAGCTAAATCAATCACTTCGATTAATGGAAATGCATGCCATTCATTATATGTAATTTCTCAATTCTAACATCTTCCAAAAGTGTCCTTTTTCATTTACTTGATTTTTGCGACAACTATGTACCTTATTGCAAGGACAATGGCGTTACATAAATGTGTAAGAAAGAAACAAAACATTCCACATTGTAATGAATTCCAAGGTTGATTTCTTGATTGTTCTTACCCTTTTTGCTGTTGCTAGTTTTTACCCCTTTTTGATGTTGATGATTTGGATGGACTTTCAGTGATTTGATCTTATGTTTTTAATTGTTACATCACATGCAGCATCTAACACTACAATTCCAAGAATCATGGTAATAAGAACCCTATATATGAATTATGATGTAAACTTACTGAGAAAACCCTAACACACTAGCTAGGCCGGCTTGAGGCCATGCCTCAGCGCAGCTCTCCACACGGCGTCGATCTTCTCCACGTCGAGCGCCCCGACTTCGTGATGTTTCCAGCCTTCTAGAAAATGAACTACGCCCCCCGCGTGACAAGCATGCACCAGTCCTCTTCCCAGCGTATACTGATCGAATAAATAGATAAAAACGGCTAATTCGAAAAAAGGCCATGTAATAATGTTTCTTGGTGCAATAGCTGAGTATGAAGAGAAAGTGTAGTAAACAGACCTCGCATGTTCCAAGCCCCTCGACATCGTCGGGCAGTCTCATAGCTGCTAGTTTCCCGTACGTGCAGTCTCTTCGAAACGGTATTATCGGTGGAACGACGAATTGGTGAAAATGTGTGCCCGATGGAGCGTAGTACTGCTCCCTCGGGGTGGCCCACTTGCCGATAATCCACGTCTGAAGATTCAAATTCGTGTTAACGTGTATTATACACGAGCGAGCGTTGCTTTTTATTACCATTTAGTTGAAAAGATTCGCTTACCTTGCAGTGCCTCGCTGCTTGATATTTCGTAACTTGGACTAAATACTTCTGGTACTCCGAAGGAGCTTCTTTCTGTATACGGCTGAATCGTTCCGTCGATAGCGTGAGCATCTGCGTTTGGTACACATTATTCAAAACTCAGCTTCTTTCAGAGCTCTATACTCAGGTTTTTCTCGATTCATTTCTTACCAAAACCTTAACTTCACGTTGGGCAAGGTAGAGGGCGATGGCCCTCCCGAGCTTAGACGTAGCCCCCGTCAAGAAAACCTCGTCGACGTCTCGAGGAATCTCGTTTAAGATCACCGCAGCCGTTAGTGTGTTTCCATGGACGACTTTCACCCGAAGATTTGGATAAGCGTTCGTGAACAGCGTTCCACCTCCGTTTAAAGATTCGTTCTGTACGTAAAATCATTTTCTCTTACATGATTTCGTTCTTGATCCATGGCATTGAGGGCTGATGTTGTCCTAAGGCAAAACCGACGAGATAAGAAGCTAACCTTATTTAGTGCAGCCAGGCTAATGACCTTAACCCCGAGCTTATCAGCTCTGAGTATTGCGTTTTCGATTTGCTTGTTTATGCCTTCCGCAGCAAACGGCAAGAAATACTGCATATTCGTAGCATCGAAGGACGAATTAGAAACGATTCGAAATCCCGACTGAAGCTGAATATATTCTGCAATAATTTCAAAACCTGAAATCCAAATCTTGGAACAATCCATGTCTGATGCAGCTTTCCTCTGAGGAAGTAGAAAGTGACCAAGAAAACCTTGGATTTAGCCCACATGAAGAGCATGACGACGAATGTGTAAGGCCACATGGCGAACAAGAACGGCTTCGTACTAAAAGGTATCGACCCGAAAGATCGAAACACAAACGGCGCGTGCATTCCCGACATTATATCGACCCCATGTGCGAGGAACACAAAATCGGGCACTCTGCTCTCTGCACATTGAGACATAATAAGTAGAGTTTCAACTGAAGCAAAGTGATGGTAAGAATTAAAAATCGATCGAAACTCACTTGTACTCGAGCTTGTCTGCCTGTGCAGATCCCACGAGTCGACGTTGACCGTGCTCCATAGCTCGTCGAACAAAGGCATGAATAGGCAAAAGTTCGACCTTAAGTCCTTGTGGTGAAGACTGTGATATCTGCATTGTCATAAACAGACAAACAAACATGTGTGAATTGGGATTAATAAGCTTTCGCCTGTAAGAATCTGCGGACAACTTACGTCGGTGTGTAGATGAGGTATCTTAGAAGAGGAGCAGCTTCCAGGAGATGGCTGGGAATGACTTCGACGTTGCTGTGCCCCATACACCGAAGGAAATCGAACATTAAGAAATAAATGTACAATGTTGCTATGGCTCCATAGCCCATTAGAACAGTTCCTAAAGTTGGAATTCCTACAACTAAACATAGTAGCAGGTGTTCCAAGAACGTTCCTTGCCCAACTGTTATAAGGATAAAGGGAGTTCATATCAGCCAAGTTAGCCGCCATTTTTGTATGAATTTCTTCTAACTTTCTGTTGCACTGTCTCATCTCATACCTGACAAAGGATTTAGAACCTTAGAGCTGTGATGCAGCCAGTGGTAGTTCTGAAATACAGTTGGAAAATGTAATAATCTGTGCATCCAATAGAACAATGGCTCTGAGATTCCAACGTGGAGTATAATGCAGCAGAGAATGCCCTTTGAGTCCCATATGGCAAGATTTTCGAACAACCTTGGAAAGCTAAAATATGACAGAGAAGCCAAGATAGCTTGAAGTATCAGGAAATTATCCCTAATTCAGAAAAAAACATACAGCAGATTATTAAGAGAAAACCCTCAAAGATTTCTGCTTAAAAAAGGAAATATATATATGATATACCAGTGCCATTCTGCGTCGATCTGATCGTATTCGTAGCCCCGTTGATCGATCCTTCGAGCCCGATTAAGGTAAAGAAGATTACTATAAGTCGACCATAGCTGATGAACAAAAGCTCTCAAGCCAAATAAGACGAGAATATGCAAGCACCACCATGCATCATGATTCTTGATATCTTTGCTGTAGATGGCATATAGGACCTTTGCAACTAAAGGTCCATACAGCAAATACTGTCGAGGGTTTAAGAGAATTGAACTCAGATATACTGCAAACATCATGAAGATTTAGAAAATTAAAAATAAAACAAAAATAAAATATACACATGCCTTGAAGTTATCCAGGTTTTCCCATGGCCAAGAAAAAAGAGGAGCTTCCTTTTTGTATGGACTACTAACAACCACGCAGTTGTTGCCTTCCACATGTTTCATATCCTTCTTCACCATAATATATATTCTTAGAGTAACATTAGAAGAAAAAATATGATCCCAGGAAAGTACTCGATTATGAGGCAAAGCCCTTCAGATTTATAGGCTTTATCTTTTCTATTTTTAAGGCACGCATCTCAACCCTGGCATGGCCTTACTTGTGTACTATGTAGTAGCAACAAAACCTACCTCTTGGTAGGATTCTAGAAAGGGTCTCTCTCTATCTATGACTTCACCTTATTTAATTTGATGTTATCAGTTCTCCTTTGTTGCCTTAATCATCTGCTAAACAATCACAGTCACCGAAAAGCTACGTACCATATAATAACTTTCACTACATATGCTGTATTGCATCTGTAGCTGACAGCTGTGGTGCCACTACGTAAACATACGCATTTAATGCGAGCATGACATAGGAGTTCAAGTTCAAGATGATGACTAGTTTGCCTGTGCCTCTTTATGCAATAAAAGATGCATATCACAATCTTACAAAGTTAAGGCATATCCTCCTTAAATTATGTTCCAATCATGGTGATTAGGTGTAGTTGGCTTGCTGCTAACAGTTGGACTTGCCTTTCAAAGCATAATCAGGCATCGTCGTCGCAATGAATGTATCATATCATATTCATACTATCGTACGAATGCACTTGACCGCCAAGACTTTTGGGCTTCGAGCATGTTAATATTGAAGGACACCTGTGTCAAAATGTTGATTGACACATGAGTTAACATTAACTCAGACGTGGGACATATTTGATTTTGTCTTTCATATCCAAAAATCGTTTGTTCTATTATTGTGGCTTTATTTTAGTATGTACGAGAAGTTATTTTCGAACTGGAATGATTCAAAGAAAGTGGATTGCATTTACTAAAAATAGAAGATATGAAGATCATGAGAGAATGAGTCAAACATTTACTAAAAATAGAAGATATGAAGATCATGGGAGATTGAGTCAAGCAGTTGCTAAAAATAGAAGATATGGAGATCAGCAGAGAAGATATGAAGATAATGGGAGATTGAGTCAAGCCGTTGCTAAAAATAGGATGTGCATTTACTAAAAATAGAGAATGAGTATAAGGTGGAACAAACCAAATTGGACCTGTAAAATAGGGGGAGTCACGTCTATATATACAGAAGACTCCATTCAAGCTTTAGCATCGAGACATATGAAAGAAAGATAGATAGACAGACACGCGCGTGCAAGGAGCAAAAAGAAAGGGAAGCTTTCCATCATCTATCTGTTTCGATCTCTTTGTGCCTAGTTTTTATCTTTACACTTTTGTATAGGACTTAGGATCTATACGTGAGTTTTTGTGTGAAGATTGATAGAGTAGTTTTACTCTTTTCTAGGCTGTTTTTAACTATCTTTGATAGTTGTTTTTTTGTAATCCATTCTCGTAGTGGAATTTTGCTCTGAAGGCTCGCAACAAGTTTTATAACTTGCTGCATATTTTGAAACCCTGTGTCCAAGGTGTGCTTGCATCTCTTTATAACTAAGTTTATTTTTCCGCAGTGCAAAAACGTTCCGATCCCGAATGTTCTCTCAACATTAGGGTCAACATTTTAGTTTTTCTGATAACTTAGTTTTTGCATCCGTATCCGGGACCACTTCAATGTGGTATCAGAGCCTCCGCTTGATACAGTAAGCGTTTCAATCCTTTTGATATGGATGCTTTAAGCTTAAATTATTTTGGTAGAGGTGAAGCCGATAGAACTATGTTTGTGAAAAGAGTTGGTAATGATATCTTGATTTCTCAGATTTATGTTGATGACATAGTGTTTGGTTCTTCTTCTGAATCTATGACAAATGAGTTTGTTCATGCTATGAATTCAACGTTTGAGATGAGTATGATCGGCAAACTAACATATTTCCTAGGTCTGCAGGTGAAGCAAAGTAAAGATGGTATTTTTATGTCCCAGAAAAAATATGCGAAAAATATTATTCAAAAATTTGGGTTAGAAAATGCCAAGGTAATGAAAACTCCTATGAGATCATCTCAGAAGGTAAGTAAAGATAATGTTGGCGAAAATGTTGATCCAACATTGTATCGTTCCATGAATGGTAGTTTATTATATCTTTCTGATAGTAGACCAGACATTATGTATAGTGTTTGTGTTTATGCGAGATATCAGACTGAGCCAAAGGTTTCACATTTAAATGCTGTCAAAAGAATTTTGAAGTATATTAGTGGTTCATGTAGTCTCAGATTATGGTTTTTAAAGGATACTAACACTAATCTAGTTGGGTTCAGTTATGCTGATTGGGCAGGTGACGAAGATGATCGCAAGAGCACAAGTGGCGGTTGTTTCTTCTTAGGTAACAATCTAGTGTCTAGTGATTATGGCTTAGAGAGTGAGTCTGTTCTGATGTACTGTGACAACTTGAGTGCTATAAATATATCGAAAAATCCTATTCAGCATTCTAGAACTAAGCATATAGATATTAGACATTATTTCTTGAGAGATACGGTCGAAAAAGAGTTAGTGAGGATTGGGCATATAGATACTAAGAGTCAGTTAGCTGATATTTTCACTAAAGCCTTAGACTTTGAAAGGTTCTCGAGCCTTAAGAAGTCTATAGGTCTGTGTCAGTGTCAGTAAATGTTGGTCCAGTATCTGGATCAACATTCGCATACGTCAAATATGGTTGTTACTCGTTTGATATTTGCTTCGACATGTTCTATGATGATTTCCTGAAATGAATTGACTCACCTGGACCATTTTCTGAAATGACTATATTCTTTAGCACACGATTGCTCATGACCTTTTTCAAGATACAGGTTCAAGAAAAGCTGAAAAACTTTCAAAGGTACACGGCATTCGCGGTGACGATGTATTCTCTAAAAAAAAAACAAAACAAAAAACAAAAAAAAAACAAAAAAAAAATCTTGGACCTTGATGAAAAAGCAATCAAGAAAGAGCAGTGCACCTTAAATAAAGGTGAGAAAGAGCAGAAAATGAAAGAAAAATGAGTTCTAGGGTGTTCGAACAGAAAATGAAGGAAAAAGTCTTTGAGGATGTTGGGTCAAATATTGGGCAACATTTGTGATTAACCTGTTTGATCATGCTATATTTTATGTTTATGTCCGTGTCTGTTAGAGTTTATATATATATATATATATATATATATATGTAGTCAGTCGTGTCTAGTTAGCATATCTCTCATTTAGAGTTAACAGAAGAACAGTTATCTCCACTTGGTTCGTGCGTTCATCAAAGTGCCTAAACGGTTGGTATCATTTGTTCTCGACCTGATTTATATTATCTCCTTATGTGCACGATTTTTTTAACTCCAATATTGCATGATTTTTTGACCGTTATTACATACCTATTACTGCGCTTTTTACCGTTAAAATCACGATTTTATAGGTATTTGAAAAGGAAATCTTTTGATCGTTACACTGCAAGATCATTTTTTTTACCGTTGGAAAGTTTCTTTTTCTGTTTTGGTTTACTTATTGACTCAGTTTTGGCCAGATATCTCTCCATTGCACAAATCTATCCTATTATATCTGCGTTTATCTCTGCAAATCTTCAAAGCTTTCTTTGTTTTTTCTCTTTCAATTTAATCTAACTTTTATCAGTTCTCTTAATTTTTATGGCGCACTCACCCAATTATGAGTCGCAGAATGTTTGTTCCTCATCTGCCTCAATATCGAACCTGGAGAAAGCAATTAAGTGTCTGGACGACACCATAGCCTTTCTGATTTCTCAGAGGGAGGTTCTTCGGGGTTTACTTTCTTCCCAAAAAGGGGGAGATAGTGGTGCAGATCAGGGATTTGTTGAGGAGGGAACTTCTGCATGGGGAGCTGAACAACAACAAGAAATAGAAGAGGAAGCTTCAGGCGACTCGCTTGAGAGTCTAACTTTTTAGATTCTCTGGTTTTTATTGCGTGCCTGACTTTTGTGTTTGCTTGCAGATGCTTGCAGATTTAATCTTCTGTTTTTGCTTGCAGATGTGCTTGAGACTTCGAAGTGGTTATGTACTAACATCTTTATGATAACCATTTTTTTTGTTCTGACTATCTTGATGCTTTCAAGGGGAGTTTTTGGATTTATCTCTGCACGAGTTTTGGGAAGAAAGACAAAACGGGGGAGATTATTAATGTTGAATGACACCTGTGTCAAAATGTTGATTGACACCTGAGTCAACATTGACTCAGACGTGGGACATATTTGATTTTGTCTTTCATACCCAAAAACCGTTTATCCTATTATTGTGGCTTTATTTTAGTATGTGCAAGAAGTTATTTTCGAGCTGGAATGGTTCAAAGAAAGTGGATTGCATTTACTAAAAATAGAAGATATGAAGATCATGGGAGAATGAGTCAAACATTTACTAAAAATAGAAGATATGAAGATCATGGGAGTTGCTAAAAATAGAAGATTGGAGATCAGCAGAGAAGATATGAAGATCATGAGAGATTGAGTCAAGCAGTTGCTAAAAATAGAAGGTGCATTTACTAAAAATAGAGAAGGAGTATAAGGTGGAACAAACCAAATTGGACATGTAAAATAGGGGGAGTCGCGTTTATATATACAGAAGACTCCATTCAAGCTTTAGCATCGAGACATATGAAAGAAAGATAGATAGACAGACACGCGCGTGCAAGGATCAAGAAGAAAGGGAAGCTTTCCATCATCTATCTGTTTCGATCTCTTTGTGCCTAGTTTTTATCTTTACACTTTTGTATAGGACTTAGGATCTATACGTGAGTTTTTGTGTGAAGATTGGTAGAGTAGTTTTACTCTTTTCTAGGCTGTTTTTTAACTATCTTTGATAGTTGCTTTTTTGTAATTCATTCTCGTAGTGAAATTTTGCTCTGAAAGGCTCGCAGCAAGTTTTATAATTTACTGCATATTTTGAAACCCTGTGTCCAACGTGTACTTGCATCTCTTTATAACTAAGTTTATTTTTCCGCTGTACATAAACGTTCTGATCTCAATTGTTCTCTCAACATTAGGGTCAACATTTTAGTTTTTCTGATAACTTAGTTTTTGCATCCGTATCCGGATCACTTCAGAGCATATAAGGCTCGTACACAGTTTCAAGTCCCAAGCGATAAGTCTCATCAATTGTGACTGATGCCCAACACAGTAGTGTGTAATTGTTATACTGATGTACTCTTCCATAAATTTAGGACATTTTCTTTGAAATGTTGCATCACGTACTATGGTGTTGTACCTTTACATGCATCGAATGTAGCAGATTGTTGAGTATGTTTACAGTCATTTTTCTTCTGTCTTTTTGCACTTCAATAAGACAAAAAAAAAAAACTGATACAGAAAAGATATAGTAGATGGGCTTGACGTTGGTGCATTACGGACCCATTTCGTACATCACTCATTATCTTATTAAGCTAAACCCCTTAACTGACAAATCAAATGATTCACTTTCAATTTTTTGGTAATTAATCCAAGAAAAAGACAGTAACTTTACCAACCAAACGATTCAAATTCTTGAACCCGTAAGTTGATCCGACTAAACATTCGGGCATTTTCTTTATTGTTGCCCACTGTTAAAAAAAGTTCATTTTTTTTCTGGGAAGTTTCTTGCAGAAAATGTTAGAATTTGTGTTTTGTCAAAAAAAAAAAAAACAAAGGTTAATATTCTCGAACTTTATACTCCTCATCTTAAGGCAAAGATCAGCCGTGGACGGAATCTGGTGGGCCCGCCTCCCCGGCCGAGGCTCCGATCGATTGTGTTCAACATGGCGCCACCGTAGATACCAAGGCCTTCGAAAGGGCAGGTTTTGGAAATCTGCAAGCGCGGCGGTGGCCAGCTTAATGTGAAGCCGGCTATCGTTAATTAGTGAAAATAGTTTTAAATATTTTAAATACTTGCAGTTGTGTTTATAGTAGCAGTTAAGAAACTTCTAAGTCATGCTTATCTGTACGTAAGTTTTATATAGCATCTTATGTAAAAACTATCACACACAAGATATATGATCAGTTTTTCTCTTTGCTTTCTGCTTTGGTTTTGATTATTGATCTTCTTCAATTACTGCTCTATATTATTACATGGTATCAGAGCCTCGTCGACTACAAGGTGTTTGATATTATTACTGTGTGAAGATGAACAGTGGTAGTAGCAGTATTTCTGTGGAAAAGCTTGTCGGTGACAATTATAGTTACTGGCGCTTATGCATGGAGGCTTATCTACAGGGTCAGGATTTGTGGGATCTTATTTCTGGTGAAGACGTTGAATTTTCAGAGGATACGCCGTAAAATTCTGAGGCACGAAGGAAGTGGAAGATCAAGTGTGGCAAGGCCTTATTTGCTTTGCGAACGTCGATCAGCAAAGAGTATATTGAGCATGTTCGTGAGGTAAATTCACCGAAGGAATTGTGGCAAGTACTTGACTGGTTGTTCACTCAAAAGAACACCATGAGGCTGCAATTTCTAGAGAACGAACTTGCTGGAATGGTTCAAGGTAATCTTTCGATTCCGGAGTATTTTCTGAAAGTTAAAGCCTTGTGCGCTGAAATTTCAGAATTGGACGTGGAGGATGCTGTGAGTGATGCTCGTCTACGTCGATATCTCATTCGCGGACTTCGGAAGGAATTTATGCCGTTCATTTCTTCCATACAAGGGTGGGCTTCACAACCTTTAATCATTGACATGGAGAATTTGCTTTCAAATCAGGAAGCGCTAGTGAAGCAAATGACGGGAGGTAATAAGCAGCCCGCTTCTCAAATGGAAGACGCTCTTTACGTAAAGGATAAAGGAAAGGGTAAATTTATCTCGAAGGGTGGTTCTAATGGCATCAAACAATTCAAATATGATGGGCAATCTCCATCTCGAGATTTTTCTAAGAATTGCTATAGATGCGGAAAGCCGGGACATATTAAGCGCAATTGCACGGTGAAAATCAAGTGTGAAAGGTGCGGAAAACCAGGCCATATTCAACGGAACTGTCGTGTAAAACTCACAAGCGAAAGAGCAAATGTTGCACACGAAGCTAATGAAATCGAGCAAGTCGAATGGGATCAATGTTTTTTTATTGAAGACATTGAGCAGCCTAGCATTGTGAATGCCATTACACAGCATGAACAATCACATGCTAATGCTTCGATAGACTATAGCAAGGATTGGATTTTTGATTCTGGTTGTTCTCATCATGCAACCGGAAATGATTATTTATTGTCGGATATTCGTCCACATAAAGGAAAAAGAGTTAATTGTGACGGCTGATAACTCTTTGCATCCGGTTGTTAAAGAAGGGCATTTCGGTATTGAGAAAAATGTTTCCCTTGATGACGTTTATCATGTTCCGGGGTTGAAGAAAAATCTTGCTTCGGTTTCTCAGATTGCGGACGCTGGGAGGTACGTTCTTTTTGGTCCTGCTGATGTGAAAATAATATCTAATATAAAACATTTTGATGGTGATGTTTTATTTACGGGAAAGCGAAAAGATTCGTTATATGTGTTGTCGGCTAATGACGCATATATTGAGAAGACAAGTCAAAATACTAGTGCGACTCTTTGGCATGCTCGCTTGGGGCACGTTGGCTATCAGTTGTTGCATAAAATTTCGACGAAGAAACTTCTCAATGGTATTCCACTCTTTGGTAAAGTTCATGACGACGTGGTTTGCGCTGGTTGTCAATTTGGAAAATCTCATCGTCTTCCTTTTCCAAGTTCGACGAATAAATCTTCGGTCGTATTAGAGTTGATACATGCTGATTTAATGGGGTCGACTCGGACGCCCAACTATTCTGGTTTTCGTTACGCCATGGTTTTCGTCGACGATTTTTCTCAATTTGCTTGGGCGTTCTTCTTGGAAAATAAATATGAGGTTTTCTCTAAATTCTGTGAATTCAAGGAGCAAGTGGAGAAAGAATTTCAGCTGCAAATACGTTGCTTGCGCACTGATAACGGGGGAGAATTTACCTCGAATCAGTTTACAAATTATTGCAAGGCACACGGTATTCGACGTCAAATGACATGTCCGGACACTCCGCAACAAAACGGAGTTGTTGAACGTAAGCTGGCGCATCTTACTTCCGTATGTTTATCGTGGTTACATGCGAAAAAGCTTCCAAGAGAATTATGGGCAGCGGCTTTCTTATCGGCGTGTCATGTCATTAATCGCCTTCCGCCATGGCCGGGGACAGAATTCTCGCCTTTTGAAGCAGTGTATCTTCGTAAACCCAATGTGAGTTATTTTCGAGTTTTTGGCTCGGTGTGCTATGTTCACATTCCTAAAGCTAATCGGACCAAACTTGATCCGAAGGCTAGGCGTTGTATTTTTGTTGGTTATGATACTCACAGAAAAGGGTGGAGATGCATGGACTTGGAATCGAGAAAAGTTATAGTTTCTCATGACGTTGTCTTCGACGAAATTTCTGCTGTTGATATAGTTGATGATAATCGCAGCCTTCAACCATTCATAGGCGAAAATACTTCGGATGAAAAGGAAAGTGATGATACTTTTGTTGAAGATAATTTTCAGCAAAATGATGTTATTGAAGCAGCGTCTAGGAGGTCTTCTAGACAAAGAAAGCAACCCGATTATTTGAACGACTATGAAGTGCAGCTGAATCATTTCTCTTCTTTGTCTTGCTTTACCGTGGGAGATATATATGCAAACGAGCCGAAGTCTTATGATGAAGCTAAAGGCATTACGGAATGGGAAGAAGCAATGAACGAAGAAATATTGGCGTTAAATAAAAATTGCACGTGGGAGCTCATTCCAAAGCCAAAGAATGTTGAATCAATCACTTGTAAATGGGTTTACAAGTTAAAGAAGAAGATCGATAGAACTATCGATAGATATAAGGCTCGTCTGGTTGCTCGCGGATTTTCTCAATGATATGGTGAAGATTACGACGAGACTTTCAGCCCGGTAGTGAAGATGACAACGGTTCGGATGATCATTTCATTGGCTTCTCATAAAAGTTGGGTATTATGGCAGCTTGACGTAAAGAATGCTTTTCTTTATGGAGAATTAGATCGAGATGTATTTATGGAGCAGCCCCAGGGATTTGTTTCAAAGGAGTTTTCCGACTATGTTTGTCGTCTTAAGAAGGCTTTGTATGGTCTAAAACAAGCTTCAAGAGCTTGGTTCGGCAAGATTGCTCAATATCTTGAATTTTGTGGTTTGAAATCTTCAAGTGCAGATTCAAGTTTATTTATCAAGAAAAAATCAGCGAAGTGCACCATTCTCCTTCTCTATGTCGACGATATGATCATTACCGGCGACGACGATGATGAGATAAGATGTCTTCGTGATGCTTTATCTATTCGCTTCGAGATGAAGAATCTTGGAGAAGCTAGCTGTTTTCTCGGTCTTGAAGTTCGAAGATCAGATGGATATTTCATTTCTCAAAGCACATACGCTGAAAGTTTACTTGCTCGTTTTAATATGACAGCGTCGAAGCCAATGACTACTCCCATGGAGATAAATATGAAGTTAGCTAAAGATGGAGGAAAATTATTGGAGGATGCTACACCGTTTAGGCAACTTGTTGGAAGCTTACTTTATTTATCTATTACGCGACCGGATATTTCTTACTCTGTTGGAGTTATTTCTCAATTTATGGAGAAACCATGTACGAATCATCTCATCGCATCAAAGAGGATCCTTCGATACATAAAAGGCACTTTGAATTTTGGGCTATGGTATAAGCGTCACACCTCATTCTTGTTGGCTGGTTATGTGGATGCGGATTGGGCCGGTGATGTCAATGATCGGCGCTCCACAACAGGTTATTGTTTCAATGCAGGTTCAGCAACAATCTCGTGGCGTAGTAAGAAACAACACACCGTTGCTCTTTCTAGTTGTGAAGCGGAGTATGTAGCGGCCACTTTAGCTACTAAGGAATGTATATGGCTTAAGAAGCTTATGGAGGAAATTTTCTTTGCTTTGGATTATCCCATCTTGATTTATTGTGACAACGAAAGTGCGATCAAGCTTGCTGGGAATCCCGTGTTTCATGCTCGGATGAAGCACATCGAAACACATTATCACTTTGTTCGTGAGACGCAAGAAATTCAGTTGTTGAAGGTTCAAAGCGAAGCTCAAGTTGCCGACATCTTTAACAAGGCTCTTGGTAGCACAAAGTTCGAACTATTTCGCAAGGCCCTTGGTGTTGTTGATGGAAGATTTTCACTAAGGGGGAGTATCGTTAATTAGTGAAAATAGTTTTAAATATTTTAAATACTTGCAGTTATGTTTATAGTAGCAGTTAAGAAACTTCTAAGTCATGCTTATCTGTACGTAAGTTTTATATAGCATCTTATGTAAAAACTATCACACACAAGATATATGATCAATTTTTCTCTTTGCTTTCTGCTTTGGTTTTGATTATTGATCTTCTTCAATTACTGCTCTATATTATTACACCGGCGAGGTGGTTTACGGCGCCGTTTAACCTCTCACCACCTTGGAGGCAAACGCCGTAGTAGTTGAGAGCTTATTCATTGAAGGTTCGAGAAATACGAGGAGTGGAATTGTTATATCCGAAGGTGCCTTAACAAACTTTATTGTAAATTTAGTTTCCTTAAGATCAAATTGTCCAAAGTATAGTAACTCTTGGATTTTGACGAAATCATTCTTAAGATACAACAATTTTTTATTTTGTTACCGTAACACAACGAAACAAAATCGTAGCAAATTACTCAATATTCGAGCATTTCTTGTTCACCTTGCGAGAATGGAATCTATTCTGAAGTTTAATTCTGTTAGGGGACTTATTTATATGATTTGAAAAGTTGTAGGAGTCAATTTGGGAAAGTTCAATTTTTCATTATTTTGACCAATTGATTTTTTTTTTTTCGGTCAGGTAGATATCCCCACAACGACATTGTAGTCTCCCACTCCGATTAGGTTCAGTCTGAATCGGATTCGAACACCATCATCGCCTATGAAACGACCACGGCTTTCAATGAGACTAATCCTTCTTGGTCTATAGGATCGATTCCAATATCTCACAAACTACGGCAGTAAAGGTCCCTGACAGGAATCGAACCCCTGACCTCGTGCTTGAAAGTCAGAGTTCGACCCATTGATCGATTTGACTTGCTTTGATCGGACTAATATGCAAACATACATTACTTTTGGCGAGGGATTAATATGCAATTAATCACAACTTTTGAACTGTTTCGTCAATACCCTTTCAGACAAGCACATCAGTGTGTTCAGTCATCGCCATGTCATTGCCACATCATCATCATCACTCGTGTATCACTGACAAGTCATCAACCATGCCACGTGTATTTTGATTCTTTAATCATTTTTTAGTTTTGCTCAACCAAAACTTTTCGATTTCTACGAAATCAATTAAATGGATATTTAATTGGAAACCCAAATGATCCAAAGTCCATTCTAAAATAAAATTTTCCAACATGAATGACTTCAGCTTTGTACTTATATTTTGAAAGTGCTTAATACCCAAAGATCATAGGCAAAGTGGATAGATAGACAGATACATGAAGGAAAGGGTATATTATAATCATTACATAAATTTAAATTGTAGAAGCATCTCACAATCTTTTATTTCAAGAAATAGTTCCAAGTATGAATCGAGTTGTTGGCAAAGGAATTGCATTTTTGCCGATAAACTTGACTTAGGTTACTATCATTATGACAGAAGTCGGCGCCGAAGCCATCATTTCATTCATTAGCAATCAATACAATACGATGAACTCAACCATAATCAAGACGAAGAAAAAAAAATACAAATATTTGTAATAAAGCTCACAAGTGTAATGCTATATGAGTATTGCGATTATTCATTATGTAAAGAAAAAGACGAAAAATAAAATAAAAGAAAGAACAAAGTCGTCGAGCATGATAGTTTTACCAAGTCAAGTCGAACTAACATACAAATGGCAAAAGTATCGAACGACGTGATGCATAAATATTATTTAACTTTTCGCCTGCAAAATATGGATTTTTGTGCACTACAATGGCCGAAATTGAGGACCAAGAAAATCTTCGCATTTTCACATTATATGGAACCAATTTATAAATGGTATCGTAATATCGAAGCCATAGATAGAAATAAGGAGAACGATCATTCTACTACTTCTAGCACTTATCAGATATTATTATTTATATATTATGATTTAATACGCAATACCCTAATAAAAGATGGAGACATCTTTTGGACTTTCGGATTTTAGATTTTTCTTTTCAAACTTTGGAACTTCAAGAGAGGAGTTTGGCTTCTCAGACAAGTATTTCTCAGACAAGTATGTGTTTCTCCGATCTCTTTGTCTTTCATTTATATCTTTGATATTTGATCTTTTTAAGTTTCCTTCTATATATATATATATTATATTTGATGTTCGATCTTTACTATGTTCTTTAATCTAGTATTTACATGAGATGTTATTTCCAAGGTTTTCCAGAATATAACATTGCAAACCATAGAAAACCGATAGGGAACCAAAGACAAACACATATATATTTAAGATATAATTAATACTTAACATTAATCAATATTTCACTTATTATTCTTGATGACTAGCTAGTTTAATCGACTCATTAAGAGGAGGCAGTTAGTGCTTAATATCAATTCATGAAAACTCATTAACTTCTTGCGGTTAACTGTTTTAGTTGATATCAAAGCTTCAATAGTTGTGTAGCTATTAACTTCCATTCCATGCATTGATAAGAACCGTATGATCTAATATATGTAGAGGGGAAAATACTTACGTATATTGACATATGGCTATGGATGTAGGCTTAATTAGCAGCTCATTGAAGTTAATTAAATGATGATTATTAATTAGATAGTAAACATAAAGTGGTACTTGCTAAATACTATCCCATAAAAATATGTGAGATATTTGATAATTATATTGATTTATTACCACATTAATTTAATGAAACGACTCGAAGATTAGAGCATCAAATGCTTAGGAATACATTCACACACAGACACACAAAACAACACATTAAACATCAAAAACCTCAAATCTGAATGCATAATACAATACTATTCTCCATATTCATCAATCTTAAAAAAACCCTCAAACATTACATTAATTATTCCTCGTACTACCATCAAATTCTCCCCAACGATCAGCAGAACTAGAAGATGTGCCAGAACCCTTCTGATAGCTCATAAAATCATACTCTTGCCGTTGTTCATTAGAAGCCATCGCCGAGGATGTAGAAGAAAGCCTCGGCATAGTCCCTCCGCCATGAAATCCATAGTTTCCACCTTGCTCCATAAACTGTGCATAGTGATTCACATTCGGATAACTGCTACCTTCTTGATTGATCTGATATATTTGAGTCGATGCTGATGCTCTAGCATTGTCATCATTCACAGACCTGCGGCTGTAAGAATAATACGAGGGCGGGTGGTCTTGTCTCGACGACGACGATGCCGCTGGTGGAGCAGATGTTGTTAGGTAACCAAGCTCGGACCTTCCTTGAACCCTTTCAGGGAAATTGAGCTTAGCCTTATTTCCTTTGAATTTGAGGGCTGCTTCATCATATGCTAGGGCAGCTGCTTCGGCCGAATCAAACGTTCCCAGCCACACACGGGCTGCTTTCTTCGGATCCCTTATCTCTGCTGCCCATTTACCCCATGGCCGTTGCCTCACACCTCTGTAGTGTCTCCTCCTCACATTCGCCGTTCCTAAATAAATTCAGACAAGCCGAGGTAAATGAATAAATTAGTTGTCGACGATATCAACTGCATCAATCTCACCGCCGGAAGTTATTAAGAGGGTTAGGTTTTTCTTGCTGAATAAAACATATTCCACAAAAGAATTACCCTCCATTTAATCTAACATATATTGCATATCTCCATCTATGACTATACCTTGTTCTTGATTTTGTTGCTGGGGTGGTTGAGAATAGCTGCTCGGCATGTTCTGATAGTGATTTTGTTGAGTTAAAAGTGGATTTCCTTGAGGATGAATGGACTCCGAAGGGTGGTTCAGATCGTTGCTGCCGAGAACTTGGGAGAGAACTGAGACCATCTCGGCCATGTCGTGCTGAGATCTAGGCGTGTAAAAAGGGTATATTAGTGATAGATCATCATCCATGGGAGCATAATCAGTAATTGTGCCCTCTTCATCTTCTTCTTCTTCTTCTTCTTTCTTTGTTTCATCCGACGAAAAGGCCGGCCTCTTACCACAGTGTCTTGAGTTATCCACTTTGTTGTCTCTGTTGTTTATGAACTAGCTAGGGTTAGATCTTCAAGTTCGTTGATACTCAAGTGATGACATAGCTTGTGATAAGAGATTATGTTTGTGTGTTAAGCGTGTGTAGGAAGGGTTTTAATAATAAAGAGAAAAGAATAGAGATGTACATTTATTTGAGGTCTAGACATTTCATCATTACTTGGAAGAAAAGACAACGTCGTTTTGTCTTAGGGTTTACTTGCTACCATGTATGGAGCGTATCAAGGAGACTTTGAATGGGTTTTGTTATTTGACTTTTGTGTACTTCTCCATAGTAACTAAATTTTTTTTTTCTTTGTAGTCCCCGTACTTCAATTCAATAGCTTCTAAATCTATCCGAACCTCATTATCATCCGTGGAACAACCACAAATCGAACAACTACAAATCGATAAGGAAACTAAGTGGAATCAAATTCGTTACTATTATGAAATAATTAATAATGTGGATGTTTTAAATAATAATATTAGTTAAATAATTGATAATTTGGAAGTATTGTATTAAATATTGATGAGATGATAAGATGATAAGATGATGTGTTTAATTGAAGAGTTTGTATTTTAGTGTGAGGTGTATAATTGTAATTAATGTGATTAGTTGTAATAGTGAATTATTAGTAATATAAATAGGTGATTAGAGTTCATTGTAAATCACACCAAGTATTGAAATACTTAATCTCTCTCTAATATATCTCTCTCTTTATTATTATAAGCTATATTATCATTATAATCTTAATAAAAGTATAATTATAAGAAAATAATCTTAATATAATATTAATCACAATTAATATTTTTATAACACGTTATCAGCACGACCGCTCTATGTCGTCAAGATCAACCTCCATCGAAGATCTCGTACGAGTTTAGTCGAGGTACGGTAATTTAATTTTTAATTTATACTAATCATATATTTATTGTGATTAATTTAAAAATATATATTATAAAAGTATATTTTAAAAGTTTTATAACTAAACGCCAATACCCGAGTGGTTTCGCGGAATATCGTTCACTACAAGTGACGAGAGGTCCAGATTTCGATACCCCATGGTGGTGTGTGAAATTTTTATTTACGATTTTTTTATTTATACACGTACACAACACCAAAAGCCCACGAGGTCTTGCGGTTATTCCCACCTCAGTAGCGGCATATTATTGAGTTTTTTGATTGAACAATCTTGAAGTAATTATTGGACTAAATAGTTTTGGACAATGGACAAATTTTATTACCGCAACCTTATCGGAGCTTGGACAATAATTATGAAATAATAAAGAACGAGTTTTATGAAACAATTCATATATTATATCATTGATTTATATGTTATCTGATTATTATGTTCTTTTTCATGTTATAGAATCATGTCGTTTTATACAAAGATGGATCTTCTGTTGCTTACTTTATTTACGGTGATCCTTACGGCTATGTGGATAATGTTTTTACCAATGTTTTTAAAATATAACTATTAATTATAATTTTTCTTTAATATTATAATTACTGAAATATATTTTATTTTGAAGGATGACGCTTTGTCCGATGTTTGATCTATTACTTATGATTATTATTACGGCGACAATTATTTGGATGTGGATATCTTTTTCATTAGAACTTTTACAAAAGAAGATATAAAAGAAGATTAATTATAATTTTTCCTTTTAATATTTTAATGATGATTTTATTTTCATGATATCAATAAATTGAATCTTGCAAAACTTTGATTTATCAATCTCGATTTTATACTTGCTACTGATTTACACAGTTACTTCGGTGTATTATAAAGCATTCACCACGTTCAGTCCATCGGATATAATACGAATAAATATCGTGAGAAAATGATCAGAAAATACTATGATGGATGAATGAAAAGCATAAGTCCGACTAAATGATTATGTTGCATTCCCCGAAGTGAATGTATGCGCGCAAACAATAAAAGTGGTCGTGAACATTATATTTACCGTGGTTATTATTAATATTTCCCCCGAAGTGGACAACTAGTATATGATTGAGAAAGATTATTATATATTATAGTTGGTTATTATTCGTACCCAAAGATCCCGTTGATCTTTATAAAGAGCAATTAAAAGTGAAGTGTCGATGAAATTAAATTTTTCTCAAGATTACGATATTTCAGAAAATTGGTGCTAGATCCTATGCTCATTTGAATATTTTGGTTTTTGTTAAAGATCCAAATAAATAAAACTGATACATCGTTATAAATTTTGTTTAAGCATCATTTATTTATTATTTTATCTTTATATATATAATTTTATTTTGACGCTTATTTATTTAATAATTCTAGTTATTATATATTTATCAATACAATGGATACAAACATGTGCAATGGGGAGTTATGTCTTGCAGATTGTGCAACGACTAATACGATTCTAAGAAATAAGAAATATTTCTCCCATCTTGAAATGAAAGAAACAAGTGTTATCACTATATCGGGTATCACAAATATAATTGAGGGCTCCGGAAGAGCTAATGTTATACTGCCGAGAGGGACAAGGCTGATAATTGAAAATGCCTTATATTCTCCTAAGTCTCAAAGAAATTTATTGAGCTTTAAAGATATTCGACATAATGGATATCACATTGAGACTGCAGAAATGAAAAATATTGAATATTTGCACATTACAAAAGTGGTTTCGAATGATAAAAGAGTTGTTGAAATATTACATTCGTTTGACTCTGGATTGTATTACACGTATGTTAAAACAATTGAATCACATGCTATCGTAAACCAGAAGTTTACTGATGATAATGCATTTGTTGTTTGGCATGACCGGTTGGGCCATCCCGGTTCAATTATGATGCGGAGAATAATTCAAAATTCACGTGGATATTTAATGAAGAACCAGAAGATTCTTCAATCTAATGAATTATCATGTGCTGCTTGCTCTAAAGGGAAGTTGATTATTCGTCCATCACCAGTAAAAATAAAGAATGAATCCATAAGGTTTTTGGAGCGTATACAAGGTGATATTTGTGGACCGATACATCCATCGTGTGGACCATTTAGATATTTCATGGTATTGATTGATGCATCAACTAGATGGTCTCATGTGTGTTTGTTATCAACACGGAATATAGCTTTTGCGAGATTGCTTGCTCAGTTGATTCGATTAAGAGCACATTTTCCGGATTATCCAATAAAGAAAATACGCCTTGATAATGCTGGTGAATTTACTTCCAAGGCATTTAATGAATATTGCATATCTATTGGAATTGATGTTGAGCACCCCGTGCCACATGTTCATACGCAAAACGGTCTTGCAGAATCGTTGATTAAAATGTTGCAATTAATTGCAAGACCATTATTAGTGAAGTCGAAACTTCATTCATCTTGTTGGGGACATGTTATATTACATGCAGCGGCACTAATCCGCATCAGGCCAACAAGTTATAACGATATCTCCCCGATACAAATGGTTTATGGTCATGAACCAAATATTTCCCATCTGAGAATTTTTGGATGTGCGGTATATGTTCCAATTGCTCCACCACAACGCACTAAGATGGGACCTCAAAGGAGGTTGGGAATATATGTCGGATTTGAATCTTCATCGATAATAAAATATTTAGAACCTCTAACTGGAGATTTATTTACGGCTAGATTTGCCGATTGTCATTTCGATGAATCGAATTTTCCGACAGTAGGGGGAGAAAAGAAACAGCTGGAAATGAGTATTATTTGGAATGAATTGTCGCTAAATAATTATGATCCTCGAACGAAAGAATGTGAACTAGAAGTTCAAAAGATAATTCATTTACAAGGATTTGCTAATCAACTGCCAGATAGTTTTACTGACCTTAACAGAGTGACTAAGTCACATATACCAGCTGTTAATGCTCCTGCAAAAGTTGATATTCCTGGAGAACATATAATGATCGAGCCTAAGCCACAACTAAAACGTGGTAGGCCCTCGGATTCCAAAGATAAAAATCCTCGAAAAAGAAAAGGAGCAAATAATAAGAATGGTCCAGTCGAGGATTTATCGACTCTAGAAGAGTCAATGGGCATTAATGATTATGATAATGAAAATCAGGTACCTGAAATTTCTGAGAATAATGATAATGAAGAGATCTCGATAAATTATGCCCAAAATGGAATTAGATGGAACCGAGAAAAAGTCAACGTTGACGATAAATTTTCATTTAACGTAGCGCTACATGAAATGAATGAGATGAATGAGAATGAGGATCATGAACCAATGTCTGTTAAAGAATGCAGACAAAGAAATGATTGGCCAAAATGGAAAATATGCAATCGAGGCAGAATTAAAATCACTTGAAAAACGAAAAGTTTTCGGACCTGTAGTCCGCATACCAGAAAATATAAAGCCGGTTGGATATAAATGGGTTTTCATCAGAAAGAGAAATGAAAACGGTGAAATTGTGAGATACAAAGCACGGCTTGTTGCACAAGGCTTTTCACAACGACCTGGTATTGATTATGAGGAGACGTATTCTCCTGTGGTGGATGCAACTACTTTTCGTTATTTAATTAGTCTGGCAGTACGTGAAGGACTCGATATGCGTCTAATGGATGTTGTCACCGCTTATTTATATGGATCACTTGATAGTGATATATATATAAAACTTCCCGAGGGATTTCAGTTGCCTGAAAATTCAGGGCCCTGAAATGAGTACTCATTCAAGCTAAATAAATCGCTTTATGGATTACAACAATCTGGGCGTATGTGGTATAATCGCCTAAGTGAATATTTATCGAAAGATGGTTATAAAAATGATCAAACTTGCCCGTGCATATTTATAAAAAGATCTGGAAATGAATTTGTCATCATTTCAGTTTATATTGATGATATTAACATAATTGGAATTCCTGAAGAGTTATCAAAAGCTGTTAATTGTTTGAAAAAGGAGTTTGAAATGAAAGATCTCGGTAAAACGAAATTTGGTCTTGGACTGCAAATTGAATATTTAAAGAATGGAATATTCGTACATCAAGAGACTTATACGAAAAAGGTATTGAAAAGATTTTATATGGATAAAGCTCATCCATTGGATACTCCAATGATTGTTCGATCTTTAGATGTGAATAAAGATCCGTTTAGACCTTGCGATAATAATGAAGAACTACTTGGTCCTGAAGTACCATATCTCAGTGTTATTGGAGCCCTAATGTATTTAACGAGTCATACGCGACCTGATATAGCATTCGCTGTGAATCTATTGGCAAGATATTGTTCATCACCGACTCGTAGACATTGGAATGGAGTTAAACGGATATTTCGATACCTTCAAGGAACAACTGATATGGGATTGTTCTATCCAAATGAATCAAGAGCAGATTTGATTGGGTATGCAGATGCTGGTTTTCTATCTGACCCACATAATGCTCGATCGCAAACGGGCTATTTATTTATGCATGGCGGTCAGTTAAACAAAGTTTAATGGCTACTTCATCTAATCATGCCGAAATTCTAGCTATTCATGAAGCTAGCCGGGAATGTGTTTGGTTGCGATCGATAATTGAGCATATACAACAAACTAGTGGGTTATTATCGAAAAAGTTACTTCCTACGATTTTATATGAAGATAATGCTGCATGTATTGCCCAATTAAAGGAAGGATATATTAAAGGAGATAGAACAAAGCATATTTCACCAAAATTTTTCTTTACACATGATTTAGAGAAAAATGGTGATATTGATGTGCAACAAGTGCGATCAAGTGAAAATCTTGCAGATTTATTCACGAAAGCACTTCCTCCAATAATTTTCAAAAGATTGGTATATTCAATTGGAGTTCGAAGACTTCGAGATTTGGAATGATGTTATTATCAGGGGGAGTAAATACGCGTTGCACTCTTTTTCCCTTCACTGAGGTTTTTCCCATGTGGTTTTTCCAGTAAGGTTTTTAATGAGGCAACAATCGAAAGCGTATATAAAAGAATCATGTACTCTTTTTCCTTCATTAGGTTTTTATTCCATTGGGGTTTTCCTAATAAGGTTTTAACGAGACATATTCTTTGAAAACATCCAAGGGAGAGTATTATGAAATAATTAATAATGTGGATGTTTTAAATAATAATATTAGTTAAATGATTGATGATTTGGAAGTATTGTATTAAATGTTGATGAGATGATAAGATGATAAGATGAGGTGTTTAATTGAAGAGTTTGTATTTTAGTGTGAGGTGTAATTGTAATTAATGTGATTAGTTGTAATAGTGAATTATTAGTAGTATAAATAGGTGATTAGAGTTCATTGTAAATCACACCAAGTATTGAAATACTTAATCTCTCTCTAATCTCTCTCTCTTTATTATTATAAGCTATATTATCATTATAATCTTAATATAAGTATAATTATAATAAAATAATCTTAATATAATATTAATCACAATTAATATTTTTATAACAGTTACCTCCCTTTTATAATTATCACGTCTCAACCACTTCGACGTCGACGAATAAAATAATCTTGAAACAACTAAATTGTTAATTATTTTTTAAAACATACTAATTTCGTGTACAATATAATAATAACATTATTAAAAAAAAGAAAACAGTTACTGATTATTACTCATTTGTCTATGTTCCTTTATTTCTCTAAGCTTATTTTCCATTGACATGTACTTTGTCAAATCAATAATACATAATAGATATAACTACAACCTTTCCTTAAAAAGAACATATGGGCTATTACTACATTGAAGTTGTTTGTATCTTCTTCTGCCCTCTCACTTAACTCCATAGATTCGAGCTTGAAGCCTAATGTATAAGGCACATGTAGTAGTTCTTACATGGAGTTCTTACAATCGGTCGATGCCTCCCCGTATTTTCGTCATACCCGCAAATTCGAACTCCTCGCTCCAAAGCCATCGATGTATTCGAACGTCCGACAGGTTCTTGATGATATATGCCGAAAAGATGTAATCTTTTTATTTGTGATTAAAAATCAGTGTGTTTTAGTTTGGTTTTAATGATATAGAGTGATGACTTGCTACCCAGATTATGAATGGGGACAATCAACAATCAAGAACAACGTTATAGCAGACCAAACTTCTGAGTGATCTGTCTATGGAGTTTGATAAAAACAAGAAAAAAAAAAAAACAACTGATAAACATAAAACTGAAAGAAAGATTCTGAAACCATCTGATCTCTAGACTTGCCAATGCCTAATCTTGCATATGATTCGCCATAAGTTCGAAGCTGTAAGAGATCTCCCAAGTCTTAAGTTGAAGCTCACACCATCCCATGGAAGCCAGCCGATTCGAGCAGCACTGCCTTGATTTGATCTGGGTCGAGTTCTTGCCCTTCGCTGAATTGCTGAGAAAACCGAAAAACGTAATAAAATACAATCAGTTAACAATCGAAACTATGTAATCGAACCATCTTAGGTAAGTTGAAGAATGCAAAGAAAAAAAGTTACCTCAGCACGAAAAACATCCAATGCGAAACCATTGAAGCAGCTAATAACCGCCTGCTGCACATCGAGCCCGAGGTTATCCATAGCCCGAAGAGTCGACAGTAGAATCCCCGGCCTACGACCGCAGAACATGTGTATGTTAACGGCTCGCCCCTCTCTCAGCTTAACCTCGACCTGTTTGTAATGGCAATGAATTAGTTACATTCCTCTTACATCCAAGAAAAGTATCGAAAATATGTGGGCGTGTAATATACTTTTGCGGGCTGTGCCGCAGTTGGGCTTGAGAGTGGACTAGCGAAAGCACTCGGGCAGAGCTCCTCTTTGATCCGGGCGGTCGTAGGAGTCAGCGGGTAGAAGTTGTTATTAGCGGTCGGAGTCAGCGAAGAGCTGCCCGGGCTCGACTCGAGCTCGTTGTGCAGATCATTGATCTTCTGCAGAAGCTCCTTTAAGTAATCAATGGCGTCTCCTAGTATTGAAGCCCTGTCCATCTTCCAACATGTATATAGTTCAATTACATGAAAAACAAAAGATTAAGTTAGTTCATGATTTAGGTCTTATAATTGCATGGTAATAACATTTATCATTTGTCATTAAAGAACTATGTGACTTTTCAAACTTAGACAAAAACCCATCTTTCCTCTTCATCTGTGTGGTCCAAATAGAGAGACGCATCTCAGATCATATATCATAGATTCCATGTGAGTGAAATAAATGCTATCAACACACAACTTTATTACATAGCATCCCTCTAAATCTAAGACATGCCACTCAAAAACTATTTGCTATACAGTCATTAATGATCAGACGCCCACAATCAAGAAAGATGATTAATCAAGCAAGAAACACAAAGCAACAACAAAGAACAAAGAAAAAAGGAACCTTGCAGAACGTGAGAATCTGCTAAAGAACTGAACTAGAAAAGAGATAAAACACTGTTTCCATATAAGCTATAAAACATGTCTTTTAATTCACGAGAAATAACAAGTGAAGAATTTAGCAGTTTTTAAGTACCTTGCTGATCTTTGGCACGACCGACCTCAGCATGTAAAGCCTGTCATTAAGCTTCTTTCTCCTCCTCCTTTCCGCCATCAGATTCTTTGCAGGCAAACCCTTTTTCTTACCCTTTTGGTCGGCAGCAGTGACTGTGCTGTTAGTGTTCGAACCATTCTTCGCACCCTCTTCCACTTTGCTGTTAGCATTATTCTCTAGAAACAAATCATCAGAATCATAGTTCAGAGTAGAGCCGTCGATGCTTATGTCATCCAGATCATCAATACTGCTACTAGCTTTCCTCTTCCTATCGTTCTCATCAGTACTAAGAACATCTTGATATTTCTTGCCATAAGTTGGAGACTTAAGGCTCATGGTCTGATTCACAGTCCCATGGCTGCCAATGTTCAAAGATCCCAAATTTCCACCACTTGGCCCCCCAAGATTCTTTCTTAGGGCAGCCCTCTTTTGGAAGAGCGTAGGCTGTGACCCCACGGCAGCGAAGCTATTGTCGAGCGGCTTAAGAATCTTTGACCTGCTGAAGAACAGTGAGTTATCAACTGAACCCGCCCCGAAATTGAAAGAACCGCCCGACCCACCATTTCCATGAGGCAGCTGAAGCAGATTATCAGCTCCACCAAAGTGAGTATTGTTTGCGCTCAGATTCAATAGAGAATGAGCCCCCAAATCACCGAAGCCATTATTCAAAATCCCAGACGACGACGTATTACTGTTTCTGTTCAGAGCGCTCTCGAGATAACCGCCGGTCAGATCAAAGCTCCCCTGCAGATGACTGTGGTGGTTGTTGCTGCTATTGGGAACATCGCCGCCGCCTATCAGAGACTTGTAGTAGTTCATCTGCGGCGATGGATCGAGGCTGGCGCTGTTGAACACGGAGGCGGAGGTTGGCGAGCACGAAGCAGATGAATCGATTTGATTCAGCATAATAAGCTGCTGCTGGTGATGGTCGGCGGCGGCTGCTTCGGTGAAGCTCGGTGAGAATGGGAGGTTGTTTTCACCGCCGTGCATGGCGGAGGCTTTGCCGCTGTTAAGGACGTACCACATCTCACCTTCGGCTTCGAGCATGGATTTGAACGTTGAAATCCCAGAAATCTCCATGCCTTCTTTGCCTTGCGACGCTTCGACGTCGTTTTGAGCCCATGAAGTGTTTTGCTCGCTTGGATCTTTGCCACCGTCCATCCAAATCATGCCATTATTAACTGATCTTGACATCTTCTCAACCAAGTTTTCTACAGACCTTTAGAACTCGGAGAGAGAGAGAGAGAGAGAGAGAGAGACGTTATATGTTCTCTCAGAACTGTTGCTATCTAATGAGCTTATGTCATGATAAATATATAGGGATTAATGAGGAGGAATATGTAATTTCTGAAAATTAAATATGTTACTTTTAAGTATATAGATATGTATTTATGTATATAATGGTAATGATTACAATTGGAGGTTATTGGGGCTTTTTCATGAGATGTCTTCACGTAGTTTGTTGGGGGTGGGGGGGGGCAAATAAGAAAAGTAAGCCTTATTTAGTTTGTTTGTATCTAAATTTAGGATGTAAGATAATGATGATCTTGGAGTAATGCCATGATGGAGGTTGCATCACTTTTTAAGTTATTAATAATTTCTTATTCTATGCCATAATTTAAATAATAAAATAAAGTTTTTTTTTGGCTTTAATTTAGCTTTCTAGTAGTGTAAATTATTAACTAGGAGAATTTGATATTTAATACAATTTTTTAATTTTTTTTAAATATATTTTAATGGAAAATTGTGATAGTATTCACACTCACTGTCCACACGGAAATTAGTATAACCTTTTCTTATTTAATTTCAAATTATGGAAAAGCATAATAAAGATGTATATAATTACACTTTTTCATGGTTAGCGTGGTTTGCAGTTTAGCACGTTAGTCCTCGTGATTTACTTAGTCTCACTGGCAAGGTTTTAAGGGGAAAAAAAAAACTTGCACATGATTTCACAGTCCACACGAAATTAGTATAACATCTCTTATTCAATTTCAAATTATGAAAAAACATGAAAAAGATGAATAAAATTACTCTTTTTCCATGGTTAGCGTGGTTTGCAGGATAGCACGTTAGTCCCACATGATTTATTTGGTCCCACATGCAAGGTTTCACGGAAAAAAAAACTTGCAGATAATTTCACAGTCCACACGAAATAAGTATAACCTCTCTTATTCAATTTCAAATTATGAAAAAACATGAAAAAGATGAATAAAATTACTCTTTTTCCGTGGTTGGCGTGGTTGGCGGGATAGCACGTTAGTCCTCGTGATTTACTTGGTCCCACAGATAAGGTTTTACGGGGAAAAAGACTTGCAGATGATTTCATATAAATGTCGTGTTGAAGGGTGTGGAGGGTGCATGCTGCTTGTTATTTGTTAATTTCGTGAAATATAGAATATATATTATATAATTAGATAATAGATACAACGCATTCATATCTGATTTATGTCCGAAAAAGTAATTAAATATGACTGTGAAAGATATCTCTATTCCACCTACTCCTTGATTTTCAGTTGTTTAGAATTCCACAACGTCAGCATAATTTCATACTCCGACTAAGTTCAGTTTAAAACAAATTACAAATTTAGATCTGACAATACATATTAGCAATTGTTTTAAAACTATAGGTGTTTGGTATTTATGGTGCAAATTATTAGTGATCCACTTGACCCACAAATCTAGAAAAAAGAAATGATATTTAAGCTTACAACAAATATGCTCCTTGAATGAAGCTTTGGATGATGCTTTATTACAATCCTTTGCTTCCTCGTGAAATATTAAATGTTCTTTTTGGACCACCTATTTAATATTTATGTCGACAGTATATTTATCTCATCTCGACCATATAGTATAACGACCTATATTACTCGATGCTCATTTACTATTATCAATCGTCCTAACTTCAACAAAAAAATAATAAAAATAAAAAAATATATATTCTAGTAATGCCAATGACCTTAATAAGGGCCTTATTTCTCTAACGAAATTTGTTCAAGAGCCCAATCACGACCCGGGCCCACACAATCTTAGGCTTTTAAGTTTCACTTTCTTTGGTAGGCAGATCTTATGTAAGATAAGTTCGATGGTTTCCTTACCGTATATTAATCTTCTTCTGCGAGCCTGCTGCATTGTTACATTGCTACAACAAGAAAAAATATATATTCTTCGACACTTTCGAGAGATCAATGACTCAGCATAACTCATATTGAACTGTCACAGTATCTATAAAATGGTTTCTTTCAATCCTACTTTCCCCACTGCAAAGACGACATTATCATCAAACCTTCGATCGATCATTAGTGTCTGAAAATGGCCGGCCGAGGCGTGTTAACAAGCATCCTTCTTCTGAGGGTTTTCACTCTCTTAGTTCTTGCTGCTTCTGTTCTTGTCATGGGCTTCAACAACCTTACCGACTTCGACGGGACCAAAATTCACTTCACTGATCTCATAGCTTATAGGTGAACTAGACTTTCACTGCGTCCATGGATACGTATATATGAATGTGTGTCTCTTATTATTACATCATGGTACGTATATAGGTACGTATTCGCAAGCGGGGCTATAGGGTTTATATACACGATGATTCAAATCCCATTCGCCATATACGAGGTAGCCAAAGGGAAGAGGTTCATGCGCAATGGCTTCTTGGCGGAGTTCGACTTCTATGGAGATAAGGTCCTTTTATATATATATATATATATATATATATATATATATATATATCATATGATCGATCAATTAATTCAAGTAGAACACTGATGAATTATTGTCAATGGCAGGTGATTGCCTTCTTATTAGCGAGTGGAGTTGGGGTTGGTTATGGAGTGACGTGTGAGTTTAAGAGGTCGTTTGGTCAGGCGATGACCGCCGACGCAAATAAGTTTCTCAACATCGGAGGATATGCTTCGACGTCTCTTCTCCTAGCGGGATTCGTCTCCATGGCGCTGCTCTCCGTAGCTTCGTCGACTCGTCGTTCTTCTTCTTCTTCTTCCTCGGGATTCTTCAAGTGATTAGCTGACCTTATTGCTATCCCATGTCTTGTTGCAATGTTTTTTTTTTTTTTTTTTTATTCACTTTTAAATGATAATTTAATAATAATTAAGGTGGCATTGCACCTTGGATTCTTCATGTAACGGTCTTCACAATGTACTTTGGCATAATGCCCATATTTGAGTGCTGCTTGCATATGTATTAACGAACAATATTGATCCTTCCTATGTAGTATTGACTCCACAATATTTTTGTAAGAATAATGACAATATATTTAAAGAAATTAAAATTTTAAAGTGGTAACATACCGATCTTAATTATTTCCCGTATGTTTAAGGTTCGTTCGAAGATTTCAAATTTTATTCACATGGACTTTTAAACTATCTTTTCCCCCGCAAGTGATTCCTAAGTTTGCCTAAAGATACATTTAAATTATGATCGATATATCAAACTTATATATTTGTCAAGAACTAAGCTTTTAATTTCCATACTCGCTACGTTGAATTATATTATTTTTACACATGTATAGAATACTTATGGCCATGGAATGTTTGAGAAAAACAAATAATAAAGAATGACGTGTGGTAGGCTAAGAAGGATATAAGGAGATAATGTAGGCCCTATTTTCAAGAAAATAAATCTTATAAAGATCTAATAATCATGCATATATACCCAGCAAACCCTAATCATCATATAATGGCTGAGGGTCCAACAATTTTGGAATCTATCTCCCATTTTTGTGTTCCTATTTCATTTAATTTCTGCTCAGTCCCAAACCTAAAGTAACTCTCTAATTAAAAAATCTAATAATGATAGACCCGCCATCCTTATTACATGGGGATGGAGATTAATCTAATAAATGAGTAGAATTGATAGTTAAGACGAGGGAGTTAGTTGTCTTGTCCTTAAAATGATAATATGAGATAGGAAACAAAGCATGGGGGGGGGGGGGGGGGGGGGGGATCGGTCCGGATAGGATACGGATGCACAAACTAAGTTAACAGTAAACTAAGATGTTGATCCTAATGTTGAGATAATATTCGGGATCAGAACGTTTTTGCACAGCGGAAAAATTAACTTAGTTGTAAAAGATTTAAGCACACGATGGACACATGGTTTCAAAATATGCAGCAAGTTATAAAAACTTGATGCGTGCCTTCAGGGCAAAATTCCACTACGAGAATGGATTACGAAAAAAAACAACTATCAAAAGATAGTACAAATCAGCCTAGACTTCACACAAAGCTCACGTATAGATCCTAGTCCTATACACAAGTGTAAAGAAAACGCGCTAGGCACAAAAGTAATCAAAACAGATAGATGATGATTGAAAGCTTCCCTTTCTTCAGCTCGTTGCACGCGCGCGCCTTTCTATCTTGATGTTTCGATGCTCAAGCTCGAATGGAGTCTTCTGTTTATATAGACGTGACTCCCCCCATTTTACAGGTTCAGTTGGGTTTGTTCCACCTTATACTCCTTCTCTATTTTTAGTAAATGCACCTTCTATTTTTAGCTCCACTCAACTTCCATATCTTTACTCAGTCCAAGTCGTGAATATCTCCTGCACACATTGAATGGAAATCTATTCAAACCCCTAAGGTGTACAAGCCGTCTCATTTCATTTTGATACTAGCTTTCTGGCTCTACCACTGCCTTAGGACAGTTCTACCACGGGCGAATTCCGACCCTTACTGTACCCCCACACATCTGGTTACATGCTCATGGGATTGCTTTCAATAAAGAGTCTTACTCATCTAGTTTTCCCTGCGAAGTACTGATGTGAATGACTTTTCGCAGGGAAAACCCTTTGTTTTGGTTTTTGGATGCTCTCAACCTGAATTTCTCAGCGCGCTCCTTCTATAGGTTCCCCGTCTCACCTGTGGATGCGTGCTTTGCCTGCTCTGTGGTCTCTTGCTATCGATTCCAATGGCCTCTTCTTTCTTTATTAGGGCACTCATGAAGCATCCCATAATTATATATTCTAATAAGTTGAATGCGCCTACAACACTTGGGCTGTAAGCTAGCAAAGGGTACCAAGCAAGGTGCGTAGCGCTCTCTCTTTTTCATAGTCATGTGCCCGTGGGAGGAGACTTCTTCTGAGATGGGGGGCTCTCTTAAAGTTCATGCTTACTCCTCAGAGGAGGTTTATTTTTCATCAAAATCGGATTCGGCTTGCCGGCATGGAACTAGTGATTCCCTTGCGATCTTGTCTTCAAACTATAGAAGGATCAGCGCACAGATCAGGGTTTCTGACTCGCGGCACACTTACTATATGATCGATGTTGTAAATTTTCGATTTCTTGCTCTCCTCCGAACTTGACTACTTCCATGGATTACCGACTCCTCTGCTTCGGTAAGTAACACAATGCTATATCCTAAAAAACCATCTGAATAGTAAGTCGTCAGCATCTCGTACGTAGGTGAAGCGAATTAGGGCATCAATCCCGTCTTCCCGCACGCAATCGCCATCGAACCAAGCGCGGAAGAAAGAGTCTACTCAATTAGTGAATTTTCCTGCTCCGTAAGAGGTAGTAGAAAGCAAGAGTAAGGAACCGGGCTTTCTTGTAATAGGCTCAGAAAGAGTAGTAGATCGTCCAATGACTACTGCTACCTTCCCTGAAAGGATAGTGATGAGAGACCCTGCCTAAAGAGATGCGAATGCGGAATCAAAGGGTGTGGTTCCAAAGCATAGCTGACAGATGGGCAGTCAACCATATGATAGGGAGGGGGGACCTAGGGCCGAAAGAGATAGCCATAACTAAAGTAGCAGAGTTCCTCAAAGTCTAAGAGCTAGAAGACGGGTTACAGCGCTTACTTCCTGTAATCTTCCAATAGTCATTGCCTCATGGTCAAGCCAGAAAGGAAAGCACAAAACAAATAAAGCCCGCAAGCAAGAAGAGTAAGAGGCATACTATTAAGTAAGGTAATTTCTTTTTATAAATAAGGAAGACGCACACAAAGAATTTGAATAATATGTTGAATCAGGACAGGCAACCATCATATTAGCCAGCCAGCTAGAATAGGAAGAAGGAAGCAAACAAAGGACCAAAACTAACGAGTGAAAGACTTTCCACCGAGAAGGCGACCACAGGGAGATCGACTGTTAAGGTTTACGAAGATAGCCTCAACAGCAGAGGATGTAGTGATTCTGATTAACCTTCCCGATTGTTGGGACAAAGTCTATCATCTGGAGAAGGCTTTTCCTATCGTCTTTTCCAAACTCCCTTACTCAACTAAGTACTCCGAAGCGATTGAAGTTCCTGATGCTTTCTTGGTCTATAAGGTTCAGTCCTAAATCCATATCTAGAGGGCAACGATAGGGCCAGGGAACTCTACCATTTCTATTAAAAAAAACTCTACCAATCACTAAACTAAACAAAGTCGCTTTAAGAATAAGAGATAGCTTTCAACCTATGGGAATAAGAGGTCATTCAAGGAATGCCTGAACTTCTTTCAATCTTTCCATCAAGAATAGTGCGCTTCTTATCTATTGGAGGTAAGAAAAAGAGGGCTGGTCTGAAGGCAGAAGCTTTAAGAGATAGGGTCGGAGTCTCAACTACCACAGAACTACTATACCACTAGCACTCCACGAGTGGATTAGTTAAGTGACTGGGGCGGACTTCTTTTCTATACGATAGCACCTGTCCCCTTCTTATACTATTAGATAACCGGAAGGAAGGGCATGAATTAGAATAGGCTCAGGAACTAAGATGGCAATGTTCAAATAAGAGTGTGCCTAGCGTCTTTCGCTCTCTGTTATTAGAAGAAGGTAGGGATAGGTAAAGAGCTCCGTCTACTAGGGCAGCAGGATAAAGATAAAGCTTTGTATAGCTAGTTCGTTTTTAAGCCTTTACAGCTCTTGCAAGCTAGGAAGTCAAATAGGCAAAGAGTGAGTTTCACCCCTTTCGATTGAGGGGTAATTGACCTTGTATAAATATAATGTAAGCCAACCCTAATGGGTTGAGCCACTTATTTACAACGGAAAGGTCAGTCCGTTAGGCACAACTGCAAATGGAGTTTCTTACCTTAGCATTCCGGGATTACCTTAGGACAACTGGAAATGGGACGGGAGAGGCTTTAGCAACTAATCTCTCAGCTGAAATAGCAGCCTCCACTTCCCTCTTTGAAAGAGCCTACTAAAGAGTCAAATCGTTTCTTAAAAGAAAAACCGGGTTGATCGATCGGTTAAGAAATTATATTACCGGACGGGGAAAGCGGTGTTTGGATTAGAAAGGATGTCGCAAGATCAATTGTTTTTTCCTGCTCTCCTAAACAGTCGGAAGATCGGTTGTTGAGGCAATTCTGACTTGTTCATCGGCAACTAATCTAGCTCCGGACCTTCAGCTTTCATCTTTTCGATTGGAGTAGTCCTGATCTCTACTTCAAACAATTCATAATCAACTATACAAATACAAAGTCCCTTGAAATTGCTTCCTCCCCTGCTGCTATGAGTTCTCCTTCCGACTGGTTGACATTGACAGCTGAACTACCACCTAGCGCTATCTATAATGAGTCCCTGCATTCCCTATCCTTAATAGCCCAAAACTAGAGAATTCCTTTCTATCCTACCTTCGTTAAGCTTCACTGCCTATTCCCATTCCTCAAGCAAGTCAAAGTCGGTTCCCTTTCATTGAGAATCTGGGATTGCTCTATCGAATGAGGATCAACAATCTATCTCAAACTTGGGAGGTAAGCCTCTCCTACTTTCTTTTACTACCTCTCTCGCTATCTCTTCTTGGGTCAGGACTATCTTATCGTGGACTCGCTCTCTCCGCTCTATCCAAGAGACTCTTTGCTAAAGCTCAAAGGCCGTTCCAAAGCCTTATAAAGGTGCCTATAAGGAAGTGGAAATAAATGGCCGAATTCCAGCTGTAGTTTATTGGCCGTTAGGTCGGTGAAACTGTCTATGTAGCTAAAGTCAAGCCAATTGTTCGAGTTCGCGTTCTAGTTCAGGACTGGATGGGACCCCCTTTCTTATCTTATTAGGATAAAGCGAGAGCTTAAGGGATGAAATGGCTCGAGCTAAAAGCGAGAGGGTGTGGACGAGACAAGGCGGATTCCCGGTATTGGTAGAAGGCATCGCTCAATAGCTTCCCTTTCTGGTGGGATCGTAGCTCTTTTCACGACTCCTATCCTATTTCATTCCATAGGAAGAACTGCTGTTGGATGATCGATTCCTGTAGATCTTGAGTCCATCGTAGATTGTTCTTTTCTACGGTTGGTTCCTTGATCACTGTACGACTTTCTTTATGGAAGAGAAGAGTAAGCCAAGGGAAGGGAAGTGGCATAGATTGAGGAGTCTTTAGACTTGGATCAAGAAGACAGGGGATGTCCATTCCACCATTCAATCAGTAAATTACTTCCTTTTCTCATCTTTCTTGCTTGTTGGTTGAAGAAAGCTTGCCCCGCTCTAGCTACCTACAGAGTTCTAACTGCAAAGCTTACTGGTTTTCTTTTTCAATAGGGATCGGGAATGCCAATTGAAAATAGTCTATCCCAAAACCAACACTAGAGGATAGGGGGTCAGACAACGATAAGAATCTTTCTTTCTTCAATGAAGGCTTTCCCTTTTCTTTCTATTACCTTCCTTACTCATTAGTTTATGGATTAGAGGGATTAGCTGGCTAGTTGCTTATTCGTAAGAAGGGTTTAGAGGGTTTTCACTTTCTTACGGATGCGGGGCTAAATGGTTTGAGAATCATTTCAGTCCCACGGGAGAGAGCGAGAAAGGAAGTTGAATTTAGAGAGTTCCGATGCCAAACCGGAGGCTAAATAAGTTAAAAGGAAGGATGAGAAGCCAGAAGTTAAAAGATGTTCAGTCCCTTTTGCCCTACCTTGTATGAGCTTTCCCTGGTGCTAGCAAGTAATCCCAAGCAACTAGCCCTGCCTCGAGCCTACCCTGTAAGCAAGAAAGCTTACTCAGGTGTTTAAGTCAGGGGATATTTCGTAAGTAAGGGGATTGTAACTAGCGCTGTATGAATAAGTAAGCGTGCAAGGTTCTATTTCTAGAGGAAGGTGCCAGCCTTTTTTTTATCCCAGGTGCGAGTAAGTAATGGACTGGGGGCTTGAGAGCGATGTAAATGAGTGATTTCGTACATTACATTAAAATACGGAAATTCAAGATCGAAATAGCGAGAAGGTCAATTTACAGCTTACAGCTGACCTATGAGAAAGCTCTGAAAGCGAACAGCCTTTAGGAATTCCCTATTTCTACTGAAAAGCTAGACTGCGTGCGCTCCTGCTTTAAGAAAAACAGCCATTGAGAAAGAATAGCCAGTGGTAGTACAGATGCCGAAGACAGCCAATAGAAGGAAGAATGGTAGCTACTCTTGCTTCTCGTCCGAACAAAGGGATGAGGAGGCTCAACCGTGGGCTTAATTCAATCTACAATATGTTGCTTTCCTATCTAGCCATGAGGATGGGATTAGACCTTATGTGAAGGCACAGATCCCTCTTGGTCATAGCTAACCTACTTGGTAAATAGCGAATAGTGGTTCGATCGCAGATGTGCTAGAATCCCTACATAGAGCTCTTGTGCTCCACTAAACTAAGAAAAATAGGATGAAAAAGAAAGAAGCAACCCAGCGAGTTTACATTCTCTACTAGCTAGAGCGCCAATCCCCTTCCTGCTAGCCCATAATAGAGTCTGATAGCTACTCTTCCTACCGAAAAAAAAGAACTTGCTTACTATGTGATGAGTGCATTGCTTTCAGGAGATGGAAACACTTCTATAGAAAATCAATTGGAAATTCACTCATCTTTTGCATTCATCTCCCCTTCTTAAGAAGTTGCCAAAAAGAGTCCTTCCTCTGGTCCATATACAACTCGAATTATTAGTGCGTCTGGCTCTAGCTAAGCTATTCATTTCGATTGGATTATTATTAATAGACGAGCTAGACCAGGCATACACTCAGTGGAACCCGAGCGTAGGAAGTGGGTCTTCCATACCACCAGCTCCTGGGCCTGGGCCTGGTCCGTCTGACCATAGTGTGCTAATTGCAGGTCTGCAGCCAGATCCTAATCCAGCGGCGGCAATGACGAAGCCTGTCTATTAGCGAATCAGAGGAGCTTTGTGACAGTAGCCCAAGGGAAGAATCCGGTTGCAATGTCGGGTGTATTCTATGTTTTCTATTTAATAGCGAATTATTCTGTCGGGTGTCCTTGACAGGAAAGGAAAATTTCTATGAACAAAAGGGCCTTGAGACCTTGACCTTTGACGACGAATGGTACTCTTTTATCTTTTTTTTATGAGATATCTTTTCTAAGGAGGTTTTACTAACACATGAGTGCTAAGATCTAATGGACGGTAAAAGTACAAGGAGGTTTTACTAACACATGAAATTCGTACTTTCCTTTCTCAAGTAAGCTATTTATAAAGCTTGGCACTTCGCTCTTCGTGCAGGGGGAAGGCGGGGGGGAAACGCCAGTATCGTGGTATCGAAAGCAGCCTAACCTCCTTGTTCTGTTCTAACCGCTAACGCCAACACCGGAAAAGCAGTTGTCCTCAAAGCGCTAACCGAAAAGCAACCTTTTCGGAAGTGTCCGCTTTCTGCTCCGAAGGAGTGAAGAGCAAACTTGAAAGCAAAGTTTGCGATTGGGGGGCGAGGCTTTGGGATTAAACCAATATCTTTCTATTGGAAGCAGTGTGCGGCCTCTTTGAAGAAGGCTAATGTGCTGGTGATAAGGTGAAACCCGAATTGCTACCAGTGCCAGTGTCTCTCACTAGGAGCGGTTACCCTCGTATCATCCCATCTTTCCCATAGAAGATTGATATTACGGAAGGATGACAGAGCTGATATTTTAGTGCAATTGTATTTTTCGTTCTTCTCCTTGTCTAAGATTATTGTCTTAGCCAATCTCATGGAGGAAGCAAGTCAATCCCAGAACTTTCCTATCTCCAGGGGAAAGAAGGGGAAGCTAAGCAAGCAAGTAAACTACTTTCCATTTTGTAAACATCCAGTTGTAATAGCTTCTATATCGTTGGGTTATATACGATACCACCAGACGCACCTTGGTACTTCCATCGGCCAATCCAGGCTAGTGGAGCGAAGAGAGCCAAGTGAGCGCCCCCACGCGAGCCTTATTGAATAGAAGGAAGTGGGAGAGGCAGGATTCGAACCTACGTAGAAAAACTTCAACAGATTTACAGTCTGTCGCTTTTGCCCGCTCTCCCACTAGCTTGTGTTCTAGCAACGAATGCTTATACAGGGCAACTATAGGGAAACTAGAGAATGAGAGGGGCTCACTTGACCAGAGTGCCGAGCATTGTTCGTCGTGCTAGTTCCACTACTCCTGTGGTAAAGGAAACCTTCTTCCTCTTGCTTTCGGGCTTACTAAACGACCGGATAATCAGCGTCATCGATTCCAAACATGTGATTAGTAGATGATTCAGTAAAAAGAAGAACTTATTCCCACTTGCTCGGTCTCCCTTGCACTAAGCTCTTCAGCAAGTCTTCCAGTAAACCGACGACTGGAGTCTGGCCGTCCAGAGTGATAAGCACTACTAAACCTCTGTTCAGTGCCTAATTTCATCCATAGCACCCTCTATTAGAGGGCAGACAGCTGTCTTGATCGGGCATAATGCTCCCCTTTCGTCATAAGGCGTGGTTTCTCACCACCTAATGATGATCAAATCACGATCATGGGTAGCCCGGTTCTAATTCCATATGCAGATTCGAATGGAAATCAAGACCCCGAAGCATTGAAAAAGATAAGGGGGAACTTCTCTAGTGAGAAGTCTTACTCTGGGAGTTTATACCTCTATTGGCAATCCCTCTTAAGCAGCGGTGTCCGGTCACCAATAAATTCTATTGATTCCGTTCAGCGAAAGGGAAGTTGTCCTTCTATCACGAGTTTTATACCCCCCGGGATCATCCAGCTCAATCTGCATGAGTTTTCCTGTTCATACATGAGCCATAGAAGCAAGCTGACTAAATAAGGCTTTGTGAATAAGCAGTTCCAGTTCCATAAGCTCCAGTTACAATTCGCTGACCGAGCTGCTACAACTTCAAGAGGGGAATCCGCTCCAAAGTGGACTTTTGTGTTCGAACCTCGAATCCGGACCTCTTCGACAAGACCTGATCCATCAACAAACCTAGGTCCAATATTTGCTTGTACGAGCTAGCCATCAACAGACATCCTTTTACCGCTGTCTTCCCCCTAGACGGGGAGGAACCATTCCTGTAAGCTCTCTCTACCAGTTCTTTCATAAAAGGACCCTTCCTTCAACGGAATACACAGAAGTCGACCGATAGTTATCTCAGATTGGACTTCCCAATAAGTTCCAGAGGTCATACTGATCAATCGGTTAGTTCAAGGCTTCGCTCCTCGTTCTCATGAAGCTACTCGACAGCTTTTCGTATTGAACTGCAACAGAGTTCGTTAAAAGGACAATCGCTCTTAGCCTACCTCTCTAGATAGAGCAAACTCGGCAAATTACTTTAGAGTATCTACACTGATAGAAACTCACTTCTTCCTTACTAGACCGTTAGCTATTCATTCATGAACTGGCTTGACTTTAGCTACAGGGACAGTTTCCCCGACCTAAGAACCATTTCCTTTAGCAGCAGCGGAGGATCTATCCTGAGAAGCAAAGAACTTGAATAGATCAGTCCAAAAGTAACCGGTGGTGAATGGGCAATCCCGATCACTCACTATGTCTTGCGGCATCCCGCTGTACTTCACCACATGTTTAAAGAATAGTTGCGCTCTTTCTTCTGCAGATACATACTTTTAGACATTTTCACCGGCCTGGTTCGAGACTCTCTTCCCTTTCCTTTATAACTATATAGACTAAAGTCAAGATACTTGTTGAGTTGAGGAAGCATCTGATTTCTAACTACGAGTCCCTTTTTCTGAACGATAAGACGAAAAGATGATAAGGCACAGATTGACTTGTGAAACTCTATCTTTCTTTCTCACCGGAACGGAGGGATATCGTGGTGGCTAGCTTTCCTCCCCTATTTATTGGGCATAGCGTTAGGCTCCAGTAAGAGCGGATATGAGAAGGGACCCCCCCTTGTCAAAGTTTAGTTATCCGTGAATGAGAACTCGTTTTGCTTGTTGGCAGGTAGCTCCATGGTTGGTTAGCCCGAAAGCAAGTTGAGACTCTTTGTACGTCGAGAAAGAAAGGTGTGATTACCTGAGGCAAGGTTTACCTTCTTAGCCGTGTCGTGAAAGTCCATTGCTCAAGCCAAAAGGGCTCAAGGAAGTACGAGCTAGTAAGATGGTTAGACCCTCGAGGTAGGACGTATAGCCAAATGGAACTCATTCGTTGCAACTAACTGAAGAACGTTTAAAAGCGCATGCCATTGCCATCAAGAGAGACCTAAGGTCAATTAGCAACTGTAGTACTCGGTCTCTTAAACGTTCGTGCTTGCCGGCATCGCCTAACTGGTCAGTTATCCTCGTTTCAATAATGGATTTTTTTCCTTCTCTTGAGGAAAAGTACCCCTGTGGACTAAGTCCCTCCCTAATTCGATTATCCTTCGACGTTTGAGACTAACCTTCGGTTTGAGTGAGACCGGATAGGCCATTTCAAATGAAAGTTCTAATTCCAGCGTATGATAGTGCCTGGCCCTAACGGCTACAAGAAGAACTACAGTCAGAGCCAAACCCATCCTAGAAACGAAATTAGCAAGCACATAATGAGTATTCTATTTCCGTTTTCTTAAAGACCAACTCGTATCCCGAAGATAGAAGCGCCCGGTCCTCTTCTCTTGTGTCGAAGTGTAGTGTGGTGAGGCCTCACAGAAGGAGTGGGAAATTGGGGAAAAAGCCGAAACGGAACTAACGGAGATTGAGGTAGACTCTGTGCTGCGAAACGGATTCGGCTAGTAAACACTTATTATTGAGGCCATGAAGACGGACAGCGCTTTTAGCCTGCCTATAGGGTTCTTTTCGATCTTGTACTCTACCAATTGATAGGTTGTAACAACATTTGGAAAAAGTTTGGAAAGAAAAGTAAACGGAACGACACCTGTGAACTCGGATAGCATTGTGGCATACCTTTTCATCTGAACTAGGCTACTTTCTTTCTTCTCTTATGAAATTTGGAGTTTCAGATCATTCAACAAAGAAGCTCTCTCTTATATACGATACCACCAGATGTGCCCCCTCCACCCTCGTCCAATCTTCCTAAGTGCCAGCCTAGCTTCATAGGAAGCTGAACAATACGTCCAGTTCCTTAAGGAATGAATACTTGGGCTTGGCCTGGAGTTAGGCTGAGATGCCTGGGCTAGACCCTGAAATCGCCGTCCACAGGCTTAATATCAAACCAGATGCTAAGCCCATCAAGCAAGTACAACGACGCTTTCATCCACTCCTCATGAAGAAGATTGAGAAAAAAGTCAATAAATTCAAAGATGTGGGTGAGGAATGCCTTGTTAATCTGTGAGCGCGGATGAGACATATGGCGCAAAGCCCTCTAGCATTTCTATCGGATAGCTATCTCTGTCCCATTCCCGCTCCTTCTTTACTACGTGATCCTGATTTTACCAGTGGTTGCTAGTGGTCGTCCCTGTCTCTTTAAAAAGGTTGAAATAGGATAGATAGAAAGCTGAAAGCTCTTATGTAAGGAATATGATTGGATTGATTCCACGAGATAATATGCTTGCTTACCCTTTTATTCCCTTATAGCAAAATGAGAATCTAGATTGGAAGCTTAGGAGGTTCCAGGTATAGGAGAGCAAAGATCAAAAAGAACATACTATACTACTACTAATTAGTTTAGAGTAAAACCTATATTCATGTATCCGCTTCAGATAGAATCAAAGATTTATCTATTTATATAGAATAGATTCATTCCGGGTGCCCAAATTCAAAAGTGGTCCCCCTTCCCGCGTATGCGCCTTTATTTTCTTTATTTGGAATTTCCAATAGAGAATCTTTCTAACTTAAAAAATCTCTCTGGCAAAATGCAATTTGTCGAGTTCAATCCAAGGTGCACCTTGCCTTTTTTCAGGTAGCTTTCTTACGCCTATTCAGGGGCATTGGTCATAGCAGAAATTCGTCGAAGAAGAGAAAGAAAGGGAAGTTTTTTCTTTCTTTAATTCAATCCACATAAATAAGAGAACAAAGAAACCACTAAAAAAGGAAAGTTAGATAAAGAAGTGTCAGTAAGAACTAGCACTAGACTTCTTCCCCCTTTCGACTTTTCCTATCTCCTTTTGTGCTTTAAATATCACTTTTCAGAGACCCGAGGATCAAATTAGGATTGGTTGTAGTGCGGATTAAGGAGCAGCTCCTCCATACTGTGGCTGTGGAGGTGGGTTCTTTCGCCGCCTGATAGAGGCAGGGGCCACCAGAGCTATCTGCATCGAGTCTTTCGATTGAAAGAGGAAGGGAGATAATTCAAATGCCAGCACCGAAATAGAACTTGAAAGTGGAATTCTTCTAAGATCTATGGCTCTATTTTGCTGCATGCTCTGCTCCCAAAATGCAGAGAAGACTTGCGAGGGCAGATCCGGGTTGGTCCGGAAAGTCATGGGAGAGGCGGGCTACGTGAAATAATATACTATAGAATCTTATGAATCACGCACGGCACACTTTCTATATCTTCTACGTCTACAAGGTGAACAGGTTAGCTTACAGCACAGCGTGTTCGCCACCACACTGGCTGGTGCATTGGCCTTACTGTAATAAGTCCGAGAGGTATGACTCTTCGATTAGAACGCTTTATATCTCGTGACACGCGAGAGCGTAGCATTTTTTTAGAAAGTCCGTATAACTTCCAAAGATTCTCTTTATGAATCAAGTACCATTCAATCAAACAAAGGGCGCATTCACTCTTTGTTTGATTGAAGAAGAGAAGGGCTTTGTATAGACACTCTTGAGCCATGTTCATAGCCCTATACCATTATTTCATTTCATTGTATTGATTGGTTCTAGCTCCAAAGAACATATACATGGAGCTATGTCGACTTATGTACGTCTCGTTGACTAAACGATCAGGTATACCACGCCACGTATCATCCCCTCTTTCCATAGAGGCAAGATAAAAAAAAAGAAAAGAGATAGTGATCGTGCCGTAAGACCTTGTTCCTTTCTACTTGACTAAGTAGTATTCCACTCGTGCAGTGGGTGTATGGGCAATCCCCCCCCCTGAAGCAATGGTGTGGGGCTAGATAGGCTGTTGCTCCGTGGCCAACTCGAAGGGGCTGAAGTTCGACGCAGAGCTTTTTGGCTGTTAAGTTATAGCAGCACTGAGCAACATCCAACAGCTCCAGTCCTTCTGGTTTGCACTAAAGTGGCTTTAGTAGCCCTCGAGGAGTCCGTTTATTCTCTCCGTTTGAGCTTTCAAAGATATACCGACCGTAGGTATCTGACCATCAGATACCGACAGTTCTCTTCTAAGATTACCGACATTTCGGGTTTTCATAAATTTCACATAAGATAAAAGCTCTTTTCATCATCAGAAACAACTTTATTTCCGACCTCTTGCATTGCATTACCATAACGAAAACGAAAAAAAAAATCTTTCAAAAAAGAGATTGCTCTTGTGATTCGGAATGAAGCTTTATCGGTCGAGGAAAGGAATGGCGATAGATTTCTATAGAGCATCCAGGAACAAGCAGATGAAATCGGACGACGAATTCTTGCGTGGTCCAAGGAAATCAAAGGTCCGCTTCCACGATTTCATCTATATGGAATCTCTTAATATCAGAATAGCTTATATAGTCATGATTCAATTCATGAATTAGCCCACTATGAGTTTACTGCAATATATATATATATAGAATATTGTATATAATTCGTGTCTCTGTTACAATACGGTGAAACTAAATGGTTCGAATGAAGAGAAAAAAAGCAGCATTTTTAGGCTGTACACCTTCTTTTCCTGGGATTGTAGTTCAATTGGTCAGAGCACCGCCCTGTCAAGGCGGAAGCTGCGGGTTCGAGCCCCGTCAGTCCCGACGGACTCCATAAATACATCAATTCATCTCTCCATTTTCTGTGAAAAGGGGGACAGGGAGCAAAATTGCATTCCCAACGGGGATCCTATTTTTTTCGTTTCTTCTCATCAAAGAAATAGGGGATAATTTCCATTACTTCAACTAGTACCCATTTATGGGAGAGAGACATATGTGGATTAGTACAATTATAGATTCAGGATTACAAGAGAGACTGGGTTTGGGTTTCGATCCATGTAATCGAATAGAGTACCATATCTTTCTCGGGAGCACATACACAAATGGAATTCATTTCTCGTACGATACAAAATGAATTTAACAAAAAAAATTACCCTGAGTAGAAAACTTTTACAGATTAAACGATTTCCTTTTCTTGCTCCTCAATTACAAATGAAAAAAAAAAGATATCTCATTCAAATTTCTTGTTTCTAAAGTAAAGTATCAGTGCCAGTTGACTGCCCATCTGTCAGTTTCTAAAGTAAAGTATCAGTGCCAGTTGGATTCGCTCCCGTTTCTAAAGTAAAGTATCAGTGCCAGTTGTAAGAATCGATCGACTGCTCTCTTTGCGACCGGGCCGGTTCCAGCAATAGAGGGATCACGAGTAATGTTGCCTCTAACTCGATTGAATCGTAACAACACTTGAACAGATTGGCGTGGCGTGTTACCTACCAAAGAAAGAAGTTGAAACAACGCTCATAGTTCAGGTTTTGGCCAGGAGCCGAATCAAAGCATCGAGAATGAATAACATAATAGAGCACCAAGGTAAAAAACGGGAGAGTTGGTAAAGCCTATAGCCACTACACTAATGGCATAAGTTCATAATCAGAAAGGGAGGGCAAGGGTTCTCTCCCAACTGCTTCTGCGGGATGACTTTCACCATCTCCACCCAAAGAGGGATAAGCAGACGCCGGATTATCCGCTTTCACCGTATTCTCTTCCGAAAGACCGTATTCTATTCTTTGCATGTGAGATGAGAAGGATAGAAAGATGAAAGGCCCTAGAGGAGCGTTGGCATTACTTCGAAGAAGTAGTGCTTTCTTCTATTGTCTCATCAGGGGTTCCATCCGAACTAGGAGAATCAGGACAAGCAATACAGGCGGGAAAAATAGACCCTTTCTATTTGTAGGAGCGAATTCAGATAAGCAATACTTTACTTTAGACTCGATCATCAAGGTTTTTTTCAGGAAACGGGGGGGGGGGGATCGGTCCGGATAGGATACGGATGCACAAACTAAGTTAACAGTAAACTAAGATGTTGATCCTAATGTTGAGATAATATTCGGGATCAGAACGTTTTTGCACAGCGGAAAAATTAACTTAGTTGTAAAAGATTTAAGCACACGATGGACACATGGTTTCAAAATATGCAGCAAGTTATAAAAACTTGATGCGTGCCTTCAGGGCAAAATTCCACTACGAGAATGGATTACGAAAAAAAACAACTATCAAAAGATAGTACAAATCAGCCTAGACTTCACACAAAGCTCACGTATAGATCCTAGTCCTATACACAAGTGTAAAGAAAACGCGCTAGGCACAAAAGTAATCAAAACAGATAGATGATGATTGAAAGCTTCCCTTTCTTCAGCTCGTTGCACGCGCGCGCCTTTCTATCTTGATGTTTCGATGCTCAAGCTCGAATGGAGTCTTCTGTTTATATAGACGTGACTCCCCCCATTTTACAGGTTCAGTTGGGTTTGTTCCACCTTATACTCCTTCTCTATTTTTAGTAAATGCACCTTCTATTTTTAGCTCCACTCAACTTCCATATCTTTACTCAGTCCAAGTCGTGAATATCTCCTGCACACATTTAAACAAAGCCAAAAAATAGGATAAACGGTTATTTGGGCATGAAAGACAAAACATCGGTTGGACCAGGTCTGAGTCAACGATGTTGACTCAAGCATTGGCTCAATATTGACTCCAACATTAACAACCTCCCCCTTTTTGTCTTTCTTCCCAAAACCCGTGCAAAGATAAATCCAAAGGCTCCCCCTGAAATCATCAAGACACTCAGAACAAAAAGTAGTCATCATAAGATATCAAATATAAGTTATTAGTACAGAACTACTTGGACTAGTCTGAAGTAGCCTCAAATACATCTGCAAAAAAGAAACAAAATAAGAGAATCTAAAAGTTAAGAGATTCAATCGATTCAGAAGATTCTCTTTCAGCAGCAGCTTCCTCTTCAGCTTCTCCATTTCCAACAGCAACAACAGTCGTCCCGGCATCTTCTTCAGCACCATCATCTCCCCCTTTTTGGGAAGAAAGGTTTCCTCGTAGTATCTCCCTTTGGGCAACCAATGAAGCAATAGTATCATCCAGATACTCAATGTGACGCTCCAGGACAGATGTTGTATCAGATGTTGAACAACATTCTGTAACTCAGAACTTTGTGAGTTTGCCATGAAAATTAAGAGAACTGGTAAAAACTGGATTAAGATCGAAAGAGAAAAACAAGAAAGCTGGATTTGCAAATATAAACGCAGATATTATAGGAAAGATTTGTGCAATGGAGAGATATCTGGCCAAGACTGAGTCAATAAATAGACCAAAACAGAAAAAGAAATTTTTCAACGGTAAAAATTTATGATCGTGCAGCAATGGTCAAAAACTTTCTTTTTCAAATACCTATAGACTAGTGATTTTATCGATAAAAAGCGCAGTAATAGGTATGCAAAAATGGTCAAAAAATCATGCAATAGTGGAGTTAAAAATTGTGCACATAAGGAGATAACATAAATCAGGTCAAGAACAAATGATACTAACCGTTTAGGCACTTCGATGAACGCACGAACCAAGTGGAGATAACCGTTCTTCCCATGAATTTTAAATGAGAGATATGTAACCTAGACACGACTGACTATATATATAGATAAGAACTAAGACACATACGCAAAAACATAGACTATAGCATCATCAAACAGGTTAGTCACAAATGTTGCCCAACATTTGACCCAACATATTCAAAAACTTTTTCCTTCATTTTCTGTTCGAACACCCTATACTCATTTTTCTTTCATTTTCTGCTCTACCTTACCTTTTATTTCTGGTGCACTGCTCTTTCTTGATTGCTTTTCCATCAAGGCTCAATTTTTTTTTTCATATAGATTTTTTCTTTTTTTATCATAGAATACATCGTCACCGCGAATGCCGTGTACCTTTGATTTTTTTTTATTTTTTATTTTCAGAGAATACATCGTCACCGCGAATGCCGTGTACCATTGAAAGTTTTTCAGCTTTTCTTGAACCTGTATCTTGAAAAAGGTCATGAGCAATCGTGTGCAAAAGAATAGAGTCATTTCAGAAAATGGTCCAGGTGAGTCAAATCATTTTAGGAAATCATCACAGAGCATGTCGAAGCAAATATCAAACGATTAACAACCATATTTGACATATGCTAATGTTGATCCAGATACTGGACCAACATTTACTGACACTGACACAGACCTATCGACTTCTTCAGGCTCGGGAACCTTTCAAAGTCTAAGGCTTTAGTGAAAATATCAGCTAACTGACTCTTAGTATCTATATGCTCTATCTTAACAAACTCTTTTTCGACCATATTTCTCAAGAAATGATGCATAATATCTATATGCTTGGTCCTAGAATGCTGAATAGAATTTTTCGATATATTTATAGCACTCAAGTTATCACAGAACATAAGAACAGACTGACTCTCTACGTCATAATCACATAACATACTTTTCAACCAAATGAGTTGTGTACTGCAGCTGCCCGCCGCCACATACTCAGACTCAGCCGTAGAAAGAGACACGCAATTCTGTTTTTTACTATACCAAGACACTAGATTGTTACCTAGGAAGAAACAGCCACCACTCGTGCTCTTGCGATCATCTTCGTCACCTGCCCAGTCAGCATCACTGAAACCAACTAAATTATTGTTAGTATCCTTAGAAAACCATAACCCGAGATTGTACGAACCACTAACATACTTCAAAATCCTTTTAACTGCATTTAAATGAGAAACTTTTGGCTCGGCCTGATATCTCGCACATACACAACCACTCGCATAAAGATATAATAAGCTACCAATCATAGAACGATACAATGTTGGATCAACATTTACCCCATCATTGTCTTTACTTACCTTTTGCGTAGATCCCATGAGTTTTCATTACCTTTGCAGTATTAGCCTTCTCCTCGATCAGACATTGTATGGTTTCCTTCAACTTTTTATTCTCCTCGTCAAGCTTTTCAAATTTCTTTCCTGTATCATCAAAACTCAAAGACCCATCGAAACAATTCGAATCATCATAATCAAAATAGATATGTTGTTCAGATGTTGAATCCAATGTTGAATCAACATCTGGTACCGCAGTAAATCCGATATGATGTCGTTCTTCTTCGAACTCAGAAAAGAGTGGATTCAGTACATTCGTCCATTGTGTGACCTGATTTGTATCCTGTTCTGGCACATCATCAGAAAGACTTACCCAATATTCTTTTCCATACCTAGGAAGAGTATTGGCACATTCGTTTGTATAATGTCCCCAGCCTTTGCACGCATGACACTGAACAGATTCCAAATCACGCTTCCTCTTCTCATAGGCATAGTTAGATCTGTCTAATACAGGAAATTTACCAAATTAATTTGAGCTTAAAGCATCCATATAAAAAAGATCAGAACGCTTAGTGTATCAAGCGGAGGCTCTGATACCACTTGTAAGGGGGGGAATCGGCCCGGATAGGATACGGATGCACAAACTAAGTTAACAGTAAACTAAGATGTTGACCCTAATGTTGAGATAACATCCGGGATCAGAACGTTTTTGCACAGCGGAAAAATAAACTTAGTTGTAAAAGATTTAAGCACACGATGGACACATGGTTTCAAAATATGCAGCAAGTTATAAAAAAATTGCTGCGTGCCTTCAGGGCAAAATTCCACTACGAGAATGGATTACGAAAAAAAAAACAACTATCAAAAGATAGTACAAATCAGCCTAGACTTCACACAAAGCTCACGTATAGATCCTAGTCCTATACACAAGTGTAAAGAAAACACGCTAGGTACAAAAGTGATCAAAACAGATAGATGATGATTGAAAGCTTCCCTTTCTTCAGCTCGTTGCACGCGCGCGCCTTTCTATCTTGATGTTTCAATGCCCAAGCTTGAATGGAGTCTTCTGTTTATATAGACGTGACTCCCCCTATTTTACAGGTTCAGTTGAGTTTGTTCCACCTTATACTCCTTCTTCTCTATTTTTAGTAAATGCACCTTCTATTTTTAGCTCCACTCAACTTCCATATCTTTACTCAGTCCAAGTCGTGAATATCTCCTGCACACATTTAAACAAAGCCAAAAAATAGGATAAACGGTTATTTGGGCATGAAAGACAAAACATCGGTTGGACCAGGTCTGAGTCAACGATGTTGACTCAAGCATTGGCTCCACATTGACTCCAACATTAACAACATCAAATTCAAAAAGATGAAAAAATCGTATTTCCTAAAAGAGCCCAAATTGTGCAATTATACGGTTTTGAAGGCTTCATTTCACCTAAAGCAATATACTATACGTACAATTTTATTTCGTCAAGCTTCAATTACTAGGATGTATACATCTATTTATTTCAAGGCGTTATATATATATATATATAGTACGTATTAATGATTAGCTTTTATCTCCCAAAGATATACAGATTTGAACAATCCACGTTTTCCTCAAACAACCCAAAAAATAAATAATAAATAAATATGATTTATTTACCTTTTCAGTAAATTCATTAAAATTTTCCATCCAACCATAGTTGGGACCTATATGTTTTCATAAATATATGCGCCAAAATTAAATTTAATAAAACAAATATTGTCAGTTCTTAAATGGTGGTCATAACTCAATGTTTGTTTTTTTATTTGTCAGCTTTATTTTAATTGTAAAATTTAAATATCGTAAATGCTTTGGGTAATTCCATAAAACCAAAGGATAAAAAAATCATAAATAAATAAAGTAATTGTTTGACTTCAATATCGTTAATGCTTTATTATAACTTATATTTTATACATTGAAAATATATTTTAAAGGATTTTAAAAATAAATAAGTAACTGGGAAACTCAAACTGACATATTAATAAAAATAAATATATAGGAAAAAGTGAGTGGTCCAAAAAGTCAATATTTGAAAACAAGGAGAGTAAAGTGGAAATCTTGAAGTTCACTTTCAAGCTAATTTTTTTCCCTCCAAGTCCGTAACATATCATACATGTATGCAAGAATGTAATTTTTTTGGTTGGAAGATGGCATCTGCATAAAAGGAAAGGAATGCCTCTCTGCACAAACGTCCTTTGCCCTCTCCACTGATTCTTATGCATGGGATGGTGAGTGATCTAATTACATAAAACAAAAAATAAAATATTACAAAAGACTATTTGTTTGTGAGTGAGAGTTGAGTGTGACTTGTCTAGCATCAACCATTAATTACGACCATGGCACTGAAAAACATGCAAAGGTGCTCACTTTTTATTGACATTTATGTGTGTGCAGAGGGCTGCAGCAGAAAAAAAAAAAAAAAGAAGACCCCATTTTCTTCTGACCCATCGAACGTTTATGCATTGGTTGGTCCATGCACACAGTGCAGTGTGTGTATGTGTGTGTTCTACTGATAAGTGAAACCCTGACTTTGATATGTGTATGTATCGCCTTGCAATAATTATTCTGTTGCAGAGTTCTTTAAGTTCATGCAATGTATCGATTAATGGTCTTTCTTTCTTGCAATTTTATTTTCTGGATATTTGTAGAATAGTCATGTAATAATCCTCTCTCTCTCTCTCTCTCTCTCGCCGTTATTGTCCCTGAAAAAGATTACTGAACTAAAAGCTACTGCGGTAATAAAATGATCCAATCTAATTCATCAAGCACCATTATTAGTTAATTCCAACGGTTGAAGATCGCAAACAATGGAGAGTTGAGAGAGATCTTCAGACAAATCACCTTTATGCAGATAACTATACAGTACAAGCTTGATCATTACTACTTTGCTACGATTGATCAATTTTTCCTTGCTTCCCATTCTTTAAGCGCTTCAGATATAAAGCTCAGTCCCAAGCGAAGGAGAAGAACAACCAACCTTATCCACATTGACGTTTTGATGAAACTTCTGCTTACAAGAATGGCAAGTAATCTCCAAGATGGTAAAATTCAGCTGTTTAGTAGCATGATCTTTCAACGTTCGAGCCTTCTCAAGCTCGGCTTGTGCTTGCTGCCTTAACCTTTTTGCGTTCGAAAACTCTTGCTCGGCCAATTCCATCTGTCTCTTTGCTTGTTGCCTCGCTTCTTCGGCGTAAGCTTTCTCAGCCATAGCCACTTTGATGTCCTCTTCTAGCTGTGCCTTGCTGCTACCACTGCTGCCTCGCGATGAATAATAATATATAGTTGAGTTGTTGGAGTTATGATCGACGTATGTGGCCCGGCCATTTTTGTCTCCTCCTCCAACCTCTGATGAGCCAATAGAGAGCTGCAACTGAGTGGAATGATCCATGCTGATATCGTTATTACATAAGTTTACACTCACGGCCTTCGTGAGGAGTTGGAGTTCGAGATTGGGACGAGTGAGAGCAGCAGCATCACCATAGTTCTTTCTTATGGTCTTTGGTATGGTCAAGGTGGTGCTGTAATTTGTGGGCAACCCGAGGGGACTATCTGACCACGGTGTGACGCTGAGGTTCGTGTCGCTCGATGGGCTTGTGCTCGAGGTTGTCCGGGAGAGGCAAGACTGTGGCGGCAGCAGCGCCGGCGCCGGCGGCGGCTGGATAGGGTTAGGTTCAATTCCAAGGCGGCGGCGGCCCTGCATGGTGCAAACATCCTGGTGTTCTATGAAGCTCTCCACCCTAAATTTACATCAAATGTTGAAGAAAGGCCCCATTATTACACACAGAGGTATGAACCTAGGAAATGATCGATCATACGATGATCAATAGTAATTATAACAAAAAAAAAAGAGGGTTTTATTACAAACCTAGAGAAGACGCGGCCACAATCACAAGAATGCCCTCGAGTCCCACAAGTCTTGAGGTGTGCCTTATAATCCGACTGAACGGCGTAGCCTTTCGAGCACTTCCCACAAACCCACTGCTTGTGGCTACTGTGCTTCCGCCTGAAGTGTTTCTTGATTCCGACGAGGTCGCCGAGGGCATGGCGAGGGTCGTGGTGGAGACAAGTCGGCTCTGGGCAGACGAAAACACGCTTTCTAGCTATAGGGTTATTGTCGCGCTTTAGCAGCTTCCATGGCACCTTGTGCCTTCTTCTATGCATCTGAAGGTTTTGATCTCTTTGAAACCCTTGGCTGCAGATATCGCAGACGTATCTGTCTGATTCCAAAAGTGTCTTTGGAGATAAAGAAACCACCTCAGCTTCAGGATCTGCAGATTATTGATCGAGATGATAATATACTGTCAAGAAATCTTTTTTTTTCCCCCTTTTTTTCTGGGAAGATGTCATGTAATAGAACCATAATTGAAGTACTATGATTCATTCACCTGGAGTACCAGCTGGTCGTCTCTTTCGTTTGCTCGTGACTCCATTAGCAGAAGGAAATAAGGGCTCGGAAGAGGAAGAGAGGTCTATGTTCTTTAATGGGTTCAACATGGAAGGTACAGTACGATAATCACAAACCTTAATTATTGCATATCCGAAGGTTGTAAGGCGAGCTTTAGAACAACCTATATATCTAGAGAAGTATAAATGGTTTCCAAGATATGATTATTAAGGTTTGTGGGCTGTGCGTTAGAATAGACAGCTTTCTCACGTATGTGGAAGAACACATGAAGAAAAAAGACTCTTTCTTTCTTTCTTTAGGTAGATGATCAGCTTTTCGAAAGCAAGCTTTCTCTGCTACGCCTTTATTATACTTGATAGTATAATTATCTCAGTCCTTTTCTCTCATAGCTCTTACCTTCTGATCCACTAAGAGAGAAAGAGAAAGAGATGGGTATGGGATAGTGGGTTGGGTCGTGGGCGGGTGGGTCATGACCCGGTGGAAAATATATTATTGTTTTGTTCCCTAAGTTGATTTGAAGCAGCAACTATTATCAATTGATGAGTATCTATCTATTATATCGCATGAGATCCATTATTTCATTTTGTATTCCACCAGGTATTCCACATATAATAAAATTAATATTATTTATTTTTTTCTATCACATTTTCTCTATTTTCACCTTGCCCATCCCATGTTAAAACACCCAAAAACATTGTTACATTCAATTCCCACATAACATTTTTTTTTTTCTCTTTCTCATATCAACCATTTTTTTAATAGGTAGAATACCTAGTGGAATATAAAATGGAATAGAGGATCGAAACCGCTAGTATATAATAGAGACAAGAGAAATCAACAGGCTAGTATATTAATTATTTATTTTTATATTTTAATTATATTGCGATACATTAATTGATCAAAATAATCGATTGAAGAGGGTAATCAAAAGAATCCATCCACGGGCAATGATATATGAATGAATTAAAATAGGACATTTATATTTTTCCAAAAAAGAATGAAAAAAGATTAAGACACATCCACCAAACACTTTGCGACAGTTTTTTTTTTTTATTATTATTGAAGCAAAATATAGGGATGGGCTTAATTAGCACATTTTTATTTTATTTTATTGATAAAGATGCAATAAAAAAAAATATGTGTTCGTTATCAACGACTAGGAGAGGGTTATGTCCAAAGATTTGAGACATATTTGTATTATATGTATATATAATTTAATTTTTGTTGATATGGTTTAGTTTATCGAACTGTAATTATATTTCATGAGGTACTTACTAGTCTTCAAGTTCAAGGAAGATATAATGCAACAATTATGTCATTATCGTTATAATTTATTTGTACTCTTTTACAATCTTAAGACAATATACATAGGACATGACGATTTGTCCTGAAGTCGTCTCATAGCCGACGATAAAATTGTGAATTTACTTCACATTAAACTTAATTTGAGTATGAAGAATATAGTAACTATGTGTGGAATATCTCATCATAAGAGGAAAAGGAAAAAAAAAAAAGAAAGATAGCTTTTTTGAAAAGAGAAAGTTGTAATAAATTATCATTGCCCATGATTTTATTTTACAGCCCGAATGAAAAATGATTGCCCAATCGATAATTTCGCAAAACTGCACTCATTATTCTTTAATTCATTTGATAATATCAACACATTTAATTTTGTTAATTTATATTAAAAGAATTAAGACTTTCTCAATATCTAGTAAAAAACACGTGTAAATTCGCATGTCATTTGAGTTCAATTTCCTATACAATATTTAAATAAATATTTATACAATAGTCATGATATACATCCATAACTATATTTAGTATTAAAATAGAATGTGCCAGTAATAAATTATATAAGAAACAAACAAAATTGGACACTGATTTTTGGTAGCATGCAAATTATAAGTTTATGAATTAAAGAAGAATCTCTTACCATCTTCGTTTGGTGGCTGTCGGTCGGTACTATAATATAAATAAAATTAATTAATGGGGCCCATCTTCAAGACAATGATTACCTCAATTTTCTCAAATTAGATTCCATCCATTAATTATTATTAATGACGAGGAAATCGAGTAATTATTATATTAATACTTTTGAGTATTAATGTCAAACATTATGTCAAACATATTCAACTTACCAGAATTTAATAACAAAAGTATAATTATTTTTTTACTGATTAAATTAAAGATAATGACGTAAGGAAGATTTAAGGAGAGGTTTCTAAGTACTTGGAGTTATTATAAGCGTAACTTTAAAAATAAATAAATAAATAAATAAATATAGAAGATACTGCATTTTTTTGAATGAAGAATTTAAATATGATAAATGCTAAAGAAAAAATGTGTCCAATTCCATCATGTCTCCCATAATTAGAACAAAATAAATTTATTATTTATTCGACAACTTTCATTATTATTTATTTATTTATATATATGTGTATTCAAATGGCCCATATGAATTGAATTATATCATAAGGTTTAGATTCGATTCAAATCAAGCTTAGTTGAAATGTGAATACTATATTGACGTTGTGTGAGATACCTTTTTGCCAAATATATTGAAATGTGAGGAATTTTATGGTGCTCACCTTACGTGAGCACCTTACGTGGGCACATGTTGATGTGACACTGATTCGTGTCATATCAACATGCCACGTCAACATCAGATGTGATATGGCATTAGTTGACACATTTTAGGTACCATTGATCAACATTTTCGATGCTGACGTGGCATGTTAACGTGGTATATATCAATGTCACATACCGGGTGCCACATAAGGCGTCAACGTGTCACATCACCATCGGAAATGTTGATCAATGGCACCTAAAATGTGTCAACTAATGCCACATCACATCTGATGTTGACGTGACATGTTGATATGGCACGAATCAGTGCCACATCAACAGATGCCCACGTAAGGTGAGCACCATAAAATTCCTATATATATATATATAGAGAGATTTGCTAAGTTAGAAAAATTAAATATGGCTTTCTAATGTCACTACCACATTATTGTAGTGAAAAATAAACCCATAGAGAAATCTTAAAAAGAGTGGGAATACATAATAATCAAACTATTCCCAATCAAAGCATCACCTTGATTAAGAGAGTTGGCTCACATGAAGTGTTTCAATGATGTTTTGTCTGTAATACAAATGTTCTTTAACTTCTTTTAGTAACATTAAATCAACAAAATGAAAATACATAAACACTAAATGAGACCCACAAAAAAAAAATTTAAAATCAAAGCAAGAAAAAGAAGATATCGTCGATCATGCCGACGATTTCACTCTCGCAAGATTAGAAGTGAAACATATATATCCACGACTTAGGACCACAGACATATGACTTATTACATGGTACAACGACTAAATCATCAGTTAGATAGATAGCCCAGCAGCTCAATTGTGTTTTGTATGGTCTCAAAACATGGGCTAGGCCAGGGGCATTTCAATACGATTATGTCATATGACAAAGTCCTCCTATAGTTCTTGCATATAATCAAATGCTATCTATAACTTGAAAGCTTCTTCGATGGCTAGGCTCTTTCTAGGAGTGGAAGATGAAGATGGGCTCATAACGTCAGGACGGACCGACGGAGGTGGTGAGAAAGATGGGTAGAAAGTGGAGGCCGAAGAGGTTGTGGACGGCCGGAATTGGGCTCCCTTTGGAAGCAAAGCCTTAGGCTTAGACAACCCTTGGAACAGTTGTTAGAGATGATAAATATGTAATGAAGTGGCCACTATATGTAGCCATAGAACAAACTGCTAATAAGCATATACTCCTCCAAGTTCTTCTGTGTATAAAGAAACAATATCCAAGTGTAAAGACTTGAGAGAAATGATAGCTAAATCTCAGAAAAAAACTAAACTTATGTTGTCATTTCTAGCCTAAGAGCTAGGGATGATATTACCAGAGAATATGCAGACATTTATGTACATGGAGTTATTGAGTGTTAAAACATCAAAGATCAGCCATAAGATTACCAACGCATAGAAGTTTCTTACATCTTTCGAAAATACAAGGTTTTTTAACACTGCGCTATAACTAACCGCAGAATGCGAATAATTTAAAAAGCTGTCCAATCCGGGGTGGCCATAAACCGTTAAGTTCGGTAAATAACCGATAAACTACCTGCCGTTCCTTACATACGAAAGCCAGCCGAAAATCCAAACATTTATAACAAACTATATACTAAATATACATAGGGCGGTGGAGCCGAAAAAGGTAGAATCTTGAATGCATCAAACCGACTCACCGCAGCCGCCATTGCCTATTCAACGAATAGTGACAAACTTGTTGGTTCCATGTTTGGCCCAGCAGTTAGTCAGGTCGATGGCGGCGGAGAAGTCATAATTTTCCGAAGCAAGCCTCTCCAAGACCTTCTTAAACCCTCCGAGGCTCATCTTCCTCCCTGCTATCCTCGTTCCACGTCTCTTCGTGCTGTAAGGAAGAGGGTACGAAGAGAAAGCGTTAGTACAGCAAGAAGACTGCCACCCACCTGAGCCCCATCGATAGCACTGTCTAGGAGTCCCCGTGCAAGTGCAGATAGGTATAGGCATCGCCGAGATGTCCATGGTGATTCCATTGATCAAAACTTCTGCACTTTTCTTCGGAGCCCTCGCGGTCTTCTCTCTCTCGATTCTTGGCTTCTTCTCTTTCGGTGGGAGTTCAGCTCCACCGCCTCTCTTATTCACAGGGCCATCACCGCCGCCTTCATTGATAACGAGACCTCTTTCCACCTCGGGCTCTAGCATTTGCCTGATTGCATGATCATTGCTCGGCGAGATAATAACTTGCTGAAGCATTTGTCTGAATGCATGATCATTAATAATCGGCGAGCTAACTTGCTGGAGCATTTGAACCGAATGATCAGACGAAGATGCTGGTGGAAACAAACCGTATTGCGGCTGATGAAAACAGTTATGCTGCTGCTGCTGCTGAAGATGATTCGTTAGGAAATGATCATTCGGAAACACCTCGTCGTCTTGAAGCATCCAATAGTTCAACTGATTATCAAGCCCTGCAGAAGTACCACCGCCGACATGGGGCTGGTGAAATGGCCCGCCATTATTAACATAGGGCATTGCTGCTGGCGGCAAAGGATTGTTGTTGCTGAAACCTCTATCAAGGCTGGGGTTTTGATCAACCATGGATTGCATTGCCGGAAGGCCAAAAGTATTATTACAGACATATTCAGATGGTTCATTAAACCAACCATTGAAGAAGCTCGAATTGCCCTTATTTGCATTATTCATCTTCTTCTTCTTCACTCTTTCTTCTCCCTACAAACAATCGAAGAACACACCGCTTAAAAGCACAGACAAGAATTTCAGTACGACAGCAATCTGAATCACTTGGGTTGCATCAAGATCGGTTTTTTACTATTCAAAACAGCAAAATTATTACACAAATCTGAAAAAAGACCATTCTTGAGCTCAATCAACGCAGAGAAATCAATCAGAAATAGCACCGAATAGCAAACAACCATACAAAATGCAGCATGGCGATCGATATAAACTACGTACAGAATCGAAGAATCAGCTGCAGCAAGCAAGATCAAAGAATCATAGAGATAGAGATGTGAGATGATTCAAGAAGGGAGCTCACCGAGTGAAGAAACAGCTCAGTCGGTCGGCAGCTTTAGGGCTTTTTTTTTCTTTTTTTTTTAATTTACTATTATTAGCAAAAGCAAGAAAACAAAAACTCTTTTAAACCCTCTACCAAAAAAAAAAAAGAACATATAAAAAGAAATAGAAAAATCAGATATAATTACAGATGGCATGCAAGAATAGACAGATGCCACTGCCATATGCCACCGTTTCATGCAAAATTGTGATTTTGGGTCTGAACTCTGAACTGCACAGACAGTTCAGAATCATCAAAGCTTACTTTGTTCAGATAAGACGGCCGTTTTTATTTCCTCTTAAGGCTTCTTTATTGGGCTTTCGCTTCGTTACATATTTGGGCCACAAAATGAGCCCAATTTAATCAGCCCAATTATGCTCCACTGTCTTCGTGAGTGTGTTCTATCTTCTTTCTCTCTCAAGTTTGAGTTCTTACAAAAATATTACAACTATGAAGTATTTTAGTAACTACTATCATATAAATATTAAGGGCATATTTGCTATCCAATATAAGATTAGATAACATAATTAATAAGGGCATATATTGTGTATAGTTTTTTTTTTCAAGTCCTTTATTAATAAAAAGCTCAGTAAAATATTGCAGGCATTATATAAATAAATTTCTTAAACTGGATAAGATAATTTATCTTGGGCTTTAATGATAAATTCTTTAATGACATTTATCTGTTGGCCTATAACCAAACAAAGCCTAAAGAGATAAACAACATTTATAAGCAAATCTATCAAATTACATTTACAAAATAAAATATTACAGATTCTTAATAATTCTAAATAATAAAATAATTTCATCTAACGTTCTCAAGCTATATTCTTAACTTGACTATCAATGTTTTATTTAACCACCACTCTATTAATTTTAATATTTCATAATAATTCCAATGATTTATATTGTAAAATATGCATGAAAACTATGTTTCATTGAAGGATAAAACCATCCCTGTCATATAACATCTGGTGATTTGCAAGTATTATTACACAGATAGCAAGCTCTCTAGCCTCCGACAGACGCCGTCGCCAACAACCTCAGATGGTATAAACCGTCCCGACTTGTAAAAGAGCAGCATTAGGTATGTTCAGCACGACGGTAGGCTCACGGCTGTTCCTATCGAGAAAGACGTAAACCATGATCAGCAGCCTCTTGAAGCAATTCGTGCCTTTCCTCGCCACGAGGTGAGACCGTCCCAAGAAATAAGCTATCCCGCTCTCTCTTGCATCGATGATTTCATGCAGCTCTTGTCTGACCGAAGTACTCATCTGCGGGCTCTTAGGAGGCAGCGTGAACCGAACCCTTTTCTTTCTGTTCGGATTGTTGCTGTTATTGCCGCCGCTCGATGATGGTATGTCCAAGAGGTTCCTGCGAGACTCGCCGCTCTCCTCAAACGCGGTTATCCCCGAGCTTGGTTCGAGCTCGATAGGGATTAGTGCGTCGTTCCCATCTTCGATTTGGCTGCCCAAGACCATCATCTTCCCTTCTGCCAAGTTCTGGGACTCCAAGTCGTGTTCTTCTTCCTTGGCTATGAATTCTCCGATGGTCTTAAAGATCTGATCCTCAAAGTCGTCCGTGTCTCTGACATCATCGTGATATCCATATCGAACGATGCAGCGGTAGATTCTGTACTCCCTCGGGCCCACACGACCGATGAGGTATCGTCTGTTTTCGGGTATGTAAGGAACTGGCAAGGACTTGAAAGATACAAAGATCAGCACTTGGTGAAATGCCGGCAGATTTGTGATGAAGTGAGAGAAAAAAGCTGGGATTCCCGACACTATATCTGAGTATATGAAGCCGATCCCGGGGACCCTTGAGACACCGAGGCCCGGGCTGTAATCTGTGAGCCATTCGACCGAGACCTTATTTTCGATGTCGAAGTGGAACTTCTTTACCGTCCCGTAATGCCACGAGCCCATGACTGTAATAAGGAACAAGAAGATGATGATCAAGCACCAAGCCCCTCTGAAAAGGTTCGTCAGGCTCGTGGAGAGGTATAAGGCCTCAATGGAGCCGAAGAATAGCAAGAAGCAAGCTGAGTAAAGCAGAGTCTTTTCCCAGTATAGTGCGATTATGAGCGACATCAGACAGGTCGTTACTAGCATCGAAGATATAATGGCCAAACCTGAAGATATATTTGCACTTTATTTTTTGTATGAATTGCCCATTTTCACAAGACGAAAACTATTCGGTTTAAGCAATGATATACCTGTGGCTTTTCCAAGCTGGGATACATTGTGAAAGCCTACGGTGACTGATAGGCTCAAAGCCATGAAAATCCAGTTCATGTCGGGAACATAGACTTGGCCGAGAATTTTCTCAGACGTATGCACGATTTTCACACGAGGGAAGCAGTCGAGTGCACGACATTGGTTTATGATGGAGAAACCGGCCGTGATTGTGGCTTGACTCCCTATGGCTGAAGCAAACAGTGATAGTACTGCAAAAGAGTGCTGAAGCTTGCCTAGAAACCAAATTAATGATGTTAGAACGTTTCTCTCTCAGGTTAAAAGGAACAGACGGAACTTGCAAGAGAGTGGCGAGGCTTACTATTGGGCACCGATTCACTGATATGCAAAGCATCTTTAACATTGAAGTGTTGGGTAATATACGCAGCTTGCCCAGCGTAAGTCAACAGAAGGACGGGATATACGAAGCAGACAAACGTAATCTGCCATGTCGGAATTCAGATTAGCTCTGAAATAAAGTACACTACTTTCTCATTTTCTCAGTAGGGACACTGTTACCTTTATAGATCTCCTGCTAAAATGTCCTAAATCTGCAAACATTGCCTCGGTCCCTGGTTAGAGACGAGCCACAAGATTTTAGTCGTTGAAGAGGAAATGACTACATTCTAATATTGAATGATCTAAAAGTATATACAATCTACGTATTTTCAGAATCATGAGTATATCACGTACCTGCGATGGATAAAATCATGCTGCTTAATAGTTTCCAATGTCTGAAGTTGCTTTTCTTGAGGAATCTGATCATGTATACAGGGGAGATAGCATGGAGAATTCGACTGTCGCAGTGAATAATGTTGTATATACCGAAGCCGCTCAAGAAGAAAAGCCACACTATGACGATCGGAGCAAATATGAATCCGATTCTGTTGCTCCCATAACGCTGCAGAGTGAAGAGGCAGACCAATATGGCGCAAGCAGCAGGCGTCGGGACATCTGGGAATGTATAGTATAACGAAGGTTGTAATAAAGAGGTTAAGTCTATCTTCGGGACTTCTATTTGAACACATATAGAAGAAAGACAGCCATTACAACTATTAGTGGCAAAAACTTTAGCTGCTGAAGAACTTACATGTCTTTATGATTTGTGTAATGTGATCTTTTGATTTATCTGAAGACGTATCTGCAGAATAGAACAGCCAAATCTACTTTTCACTTTTCAGTTTGAATTACTACTATTAAGTTGAATGTAATGAATTGGAGGAAGAAGCTCAGATTCTTACGGTTTCTTGTGATTTTTGCCAACTGTCGACCAAGGCCTGATGTCGCAGATAAAACTGAAGTAGATTAAAAAAAAAAGATCAGCTGACATGCTAAATCACATACGATGGTCTCATAGGATCAAAATATCTTGATATAATAGTTGCAAGAAACTTATAAGTGAAAAAGCAAAAGCATAAACGTATTCACAGACCCGAAATAGCCGGTGTGAGGATCGCATCACTTAATATCATGCAAGAGCCGATCAAAGCCAGCAACAATAGTATATACTGACTGCTTTTGTGTTTCTCTATAGCCTTTCTAGCTTTAGTTTCCGATGTGCCCTTACGAGGACTGTCTTCTTCATTATGTATAATCTCGCTAGAATTTCTGTCCATTGGAATAAGACCAACTCGGGCGTGTCTGCACAGCAACGAGTATAAAGAAAATGGCCCGCCTGCAAATAAACAATACAACTTCAGTTCCAAGAACTACCGTATTTTTTCACTCCTTAATCAACCCCAGATGGAAAAATTATTACCCTCTCCATCATCGTCAGCCCACAAGACTATAAAACAATACTTCAGCAAAGGGATGACTGTGATTGTCCAGAAAATGAATGAGAATAATTCACGAATGTCATCAGGCGATTTAACATCTCCATCTTCAATAGATCCGAATACATACAATGGAGCCGTGCTCAAGCGTCCATATACCACTCCGAGGCTTTGAAACGATAAGAGGAGCGTCTGTTTCCATGTCTCTTTCTGTAGACATATAGGAATCGAAAAGGATGGAGCATTGATAAATCGGTGAATTTCGAACATCGACATACCTTTCTTGATTTAGAGTGCATATACTGAGGCATAGAGAATCGATATTACACAACTCAAACAGCTATATAATGCACAACTAATCGACAAACTCTGGCTCTTTAAAATATAGTTGACATATATAAAAAACTAAACTAATGTAGGCAAAACACACAAATTCTCCTTTAGCTGCCACATTCTAAGGTCTGGCTTCATCTAGGTTGATTCAGGCAACTCAAAACCACATACTTCTATGCAATAATCAAGCAACGATGTTCTCAAATACTAGGTTTTAGCAGCTAGACTAGGTAGCAATAGGAAAAACTACAGAAAGTGAAAGTATTATCACACAGGCGTGCACAAACATGTGGAGTCAATCTATTTTATATCCATAGACTTGATAATAAATACCCCAACATCTACAGAAACGTGAAGAGCATAGAAATTAATGCACTTACATAAAGATAAGAATTCATCTTCCCCAAGAAATTACAAACGGTAGAAAAAGATTGGAAATAATAGCTCCACCAACTTGAATTTTTTTTTTCTTTTTAAATTCTGGGTTCATGTGTGAAATCATTACAGAACACCCAATGCAAGAAACTTGACAGGGAAGGGATTGATTCCTAAAATTAAATGAAAAAAAAAAGAGAGAAATTTTCAGCAAATTACTTACCTTGAAATCATAAGAAATGGGCGTCGAGCTGATTGAGAAAGCATCCATCGACTTCTACCAATCAACCACTGGAAATCTCAAAGTAACATGGAGAATTTGGTATAAGAATAAAACCCAACAGGAGCTAAAGATCCGCACAAGGAACAAAAAAGCCTTACACCAAGTCCAAGGTTACAGCCTAGGAATCTCCGAAGCACAAAAAGGACGGCTGCTAAAATCCTCAGCACATGAGGCTTTTCTTACAAGTGTTTGTTGCATCAATTTAAGGAGAGTTCATTCATGCATGATACTAAGGATTCTCAGTGTGGGTTGTCGCTGTATGGCCAAACTTTGGGTGAGAGATGTCGCAAGGCTATTGGAACTTAATTCTAGCAGATACCCTCCAAATATAATTAATTTACTTCTAATACCTCAATTTGATGCTTAATTAATCGCAAACAATCAACAGTTTCTTCCTGAGAATCCTAAATACACTGCAAAGCTTTCTTCTTTGTACCATTATTGTAATAATAATGAAAGATTAATAAATGAAAAGTTATCTGGCGACTTTAATGAAGAAAGAGGCACACTCGCACATGGCTTTTCCTTCACAATGGAAGGTTGCAATTAATTCGACTGAAAGAGAGAGAGAGAGGGGGGGAATGTGTATATCATGGCATATCTTCTTTACACCATATCCCATGTTTTTGAATAGTAAGAAAAGGGCCCATCTTTTGTTCGTCGCCTCATGAGATATCAGATAAAGGTATTGTCCAAATATAAAAGAAAAAAGAAAAAAAAAAAAAGGGTTCTTGCATGTAAACGTATACTTGCTTCAATCATAAGCCTTCTCCCAGTCATCGGCCACATCCCCTCCAGCCGTAGCACCTTCGTCCTCCGCCTTAGTACCATACGCTGAAGCAGCTATTTCCGACGGAGTATCTAATGGCTTAACGCTAGTTCCCCGTTCAAGAACGCTCCACCGATTCGAAGAACCCGAGATTGCGGGCGCTTCTTTTTTATTACGAGCAGATATCCTTTGATCGGTAGCATTATTACCAGCCCACGAGCCTTCGGTCCATGAATCAGATTCTTGTATTACAGCCTTCTTCCATGGATTTCCCGCCATTGTCGTTAGACTCCGTCCATTGTTGGGAGCTGCATTTGATCCCCATGCATTATTAGCATTCGAGCTAGGTGATGATGGGCCTGCAATGCCGCCACTTTGAGGCATTGCAATGGCACCATGGTACACAGAGCCCTGATCCAACCTCCTCATAGCAGCAGCTGCTCGAGGTGGGTCGCTGAAGACGGTCAGTGCGATTCTATCGTTCAGCCAGACGAGTTCACATTCGCCGCCAAACCTCAGGACCAGGGCGCTGATGTCGGCGTCTCTGGGTAGATCGAATAAGGCCACCACGAGCCTAAGGTCCATATCTCTGAGAGGGTCGAAGACCGGCGGCTGCAGCGTGTTGCTGGGGTTGCTGCTGCACCTGACGCCGAGGACGCGGGCCGGTGCTTTAGACTTGGGCGTCACGTGGACCATGACGAACCTCTTCGGCTCCCAACCAGCGGCGTTCACGGTGAGCTTCCATCGATCTGCTATGAGCCTCACTGCATCTCTCTTTTACTTTGTCATTATTGAAAATACGTGAACTTTAAGGCCAATGATCCCGCCTGTTCTTACCCTTCCGAGAACAAGATACTTACATCTCTCTTCTACGGACAAGACGAACTTAGGATCCCGTCTGAGAAGGTCGGAATGAACTTCGGACACGGATGGGTTCTCGCCAAAGTGAAGCACATCCAGGTTCCGCGTAGTGACGCCGAAAGCATCTGCGAGAACCTTTCTGCGCTCCGCCTTGGAACATTCGTCGTCGCACAAGAGTTTCCTCAGACCAAGTGGGATTCTCTGGCCATTTTCTTCGACGGGTTGCATAGGCGAAGGCAGCTTTTGGATCACGGAAGCTTCGAAAACAGTATCGTCGTTAGATCCACCACTGCTTCCCCCAGCATCGCAGGGAACTGCAGCATTGATCCGTCCGCAGGTGCATGTTATCGTGGCGGGGACTTCGCACCTAACATCAGGACATGGCGAAGAAGGATGGCAAAGGGCATTACAAGCGTGCCTGCCGTCCCTCCTAGAAGCACCACATGTCTGCCCACACGAGGACCTCAGGCCAGTACTCGATGCTGCCGCAGAAGATTCACAAGGGGCCACGTGGCAGATCCTAGAGCAAGCGTGCAAGCCACATTGCCTCGGCTTCCCACAGTATGTTACGAAGCTCCACATGGCCACCGACGCACTCCTTTGCAACTGGAAGAGAGCACGGAGGGCAGTCTCCAAAATGACAGCTGTGTGCGAAGATGGGTGGCCACACGGCTCGGGGACCGAGCAAGGGTGCTGACATGAAGGTAGAGGTGTGCCGCAGGGCAGAGGTGGAGGAATCGAAGTTTTACCGCAGGCACATCAGTTCAGCGAATATCGTCTCCAAGCAGGGCGGGCAATGACCACTGCGACACAGTGATGGGCAAGAATGCTGTCCCACACCTCAGCTTCTTCTCACATGGCATTGAGCAGGGATGTGGGTCCCAGTCCAAGGGAGGAGAATTGCTGGAGTTATACAAAGGACAGAATCGTTCGCCGCATTGGTGCCTTCCGCATGTTTTATTCTTGCCACAGTGTCTATCGCAGGTAAAGTTTGCAGCTTCGGAGGAGATCTTGAAGCATTCGACAGATCGAGAAGTTGAGCCACAGTGACATTTCTGAGTGACAAGCACTGGACAAGGAGGGCAAACCCCATGATGGCAAATCGCCCGGCAGCTATGGCCTATGCATCTTACAAGGGAGGAACTTTCCACAAACCTGGGAAAAACTCGGGACAGGGTCCAAACAGCTTTGTCTGTCCTCATTTAAGCTCGTCTTATCACAGCAGCATGTATGTCCTAACATTGCTCGGAAGCAGCCCGCATTCCCCGCAAGGCCCGGGATGGCAACGTTATTGACAGGCATGATTACCACAACCAAGCATCTTCTCGCAAGCTGTATTGCATGAGAACATGCCGTCTTCAGCCTTAAGATTTCCCTTCCCGACCATGTCACCGCAGAGAACAGCCTCGGTGGTTTTCTTGCAGAAACAAGAGGCAGTGACAAGAATCCGGCAAGGACCACACGGACCAACATGTCAGGCTCTTTTGCACTGATGCCGCCCGCAATCAAGCATCTTCTCGCATCTCTCACCACAAGTCAAGACAGAGGTCCTATCCGAGGAGCACCTTGTAGTAATCACTTTCTTCCCGCACGGACAGTTTCTTGGAGGAGCAAAGGCCGTAGATGGAGGACAGGGACCAGGGCAGCATTGTAAAGCACAGAGGTGAGGGCACATGTCCTCGTCTTTCAAGCCAATACCGGGCAATCCTCTCTCCAACCGCTTTCCACATGGCTCACCGCATGAATGTGGGGTCAAATACAAATCCGAAGGAGGGTCGAGCCTCTTCCCACAAAAGCAAGAATATCGAATCTCCTTAGACGGCGTAAGCTGCACCGATTGTCACCCAGGGCATCGCCAATTAAACCCTTGATTCTTCTCGGCCAACAAGTCGACAGAAATTGGAGCCCTTGCCCATTTCTTTAGGTGAAAAATCGAGTAACAGCTAGAGCACGACAAAATGGGTGAAGATCTCTTGACCATGTCATAGGCTCATAGCAAATCATACAATCAATCTGATAGAAGGTAATTAAGACGGGGGATATTGACAAGGCTGGTTCCTTATCAAGCATCGAACTTTCGTAATAACTCTGAGCCTTTATTTTCATTAAAATTGCATGCCTAATTACAAGAGCATACATGACTCAATATAAAAGAAAATCCCTAGAATATCTCCTAAGAAATAACTTTATTTAAATAACTTATTCTAGTACCTAAAATCTCTCTTCTTATTTATGGTAGATAATCTTCTAATATCTTATTCATATCTTCACCCCTTTTGTCCCTTTCGCTCGCCTTACGTAAACTCTAAATGGTTGGCGGTTTTCCTCGTCCAACTTCTCGACTTGTTCATCCTGCTTCATATCAACTCGTTCCCCCTTGAGACGAGCCTTGTCCCCAAGGCTGAAATTGGGAAATTGTTGTGACAGCTCCGCGATATCAACCCAAGTCGCTTCTTCTTTTGGCTTTCCTTTCCAAGTCACCAAGACTTCCTCGACTTCACCTGAGCCCACTTGTCGTGTGCGGGATTGTAGGATCTCCTCCGGCTCAAAAATACTATTTTCGGTAATCTCTAAGCTTGTCGGGAGTTCCGTCTCAACTGGATGATTTCCCATTACCTTCCTTAATTGTGAGACATGAAACACCGGGTGAATACGCGCCGTTGGGGGAAGATGCAATTCATACGCTGCCGCTCCAATTCGCTTTCGTATCTCAAATGGACCATAATACTTCGCTGCAATTTTGTTGTACGAGTTTGGAGCCATCGAAGTTTGCCTATGGGGCCGTACTTTGAGAAACACTTTATCACCCACGTTAAATTCCAGCTCACGGCGGTGTTTATTCGCATAGTAGCTCATGCGGTTCTGAGCTCTTTCCAAGTTCGACCTTAGCCGTTGAAGTACCTTGTCACGTTCCTCTAAAACTTCCGCAACTGCATCGATTTTGCACCTTTCCGGGATAAATCGTCGTAGAGTTGGTGGTTGCCGCCCGTAAACCACCTCGAAAGGAGTGAGTTTCGCCGCTGTTTGAAACGATGTGTTGTACCAGTATTCTGCCCACGCTAACCACCCTGCCCACTTTCTTGGCTGCTCCGACGAAAAACATCGCAAATAAGTCTCGAGTGTTCTATTAAGTACCTCGGTCTGGCCGTCCGACTGAGGGTGATAAGCATAACTAAATTTCAGCCCGGTTCCTTGTAGTTTAAACAATTCCCGCCAAAAGGCGCTCATGAATATCGGGTCCCGGTCGCTCACTATTGTTTGCGGAAGACCGTGTAGTCTCACAACTTCCTTGACGAACTTGTCTGCTAAATTCCTCGCTGTAACGGGCGTACTTAACGTCACAAAATGCCCATACTTTGATAACCTGTCTACGACAACCAAAATAGTAGTGTAGCCTTGTGATTTTGGCAAACCTGTAATAAAGTCCATCGAGATGTCTTCCCAGACCATTACTGGGATCGGAAGCGGTTGTAACAATCCAGCCGGATGTTGCGCTTCATACTTCGATTTCTGACAAACTAAGCGTATTCCTTGATGCAACGATACATTCCTCGCCAATAAATGTTCGAAGCGATTCGCCGATAAGTACGGAATACCCCTGCATGACCCCCAGTCGGTGTATCATGAAATTCGTACATCAGCTTTGGAATCCAAGCTGAGGAACTGCGTAAAACCAAGCGTCCTTTGTGAAAAAGCTTCTCTTCCACGACAACATAGCCTGGTCGACTATTGCAATCCCCTTGTAGCTCTGTCACAATTTCTTGCAGGTATGGATCCCGTTGTTTCTCTTCTAATACGTCTGTCATCGATGTCCATAGCGGCCCCGGAATGGCTGACAACTCGCCATTGCTTTCGGCTCGACGTGAGAGCGAATCCGCAGCCAAGTTTGTCCGTCCGGTCTTATACTCGATATCGAATGTATACCCCATTAACTTCGCTACCCATACTTGCTGAGATGGAGTCACAATCCTTTGATTTAACAAGTATTTGAGGCTATGGTGATCTGTTCGAACCTTAAAGTGTCGTCCAATCAAGTAGGCCCGCCAATGTTGTATTGCTAAGACTAGTCCCATCAATTCTCTCTCGTATGTTGACCTTGTGCATGTACCTTCCGCCAATGCCTTGCTAAAATAAGCGATGGGCCACCCTTCCTGCATTAGTACTGCACCAATCCCTACCCCCGATGCATCACATTCAATAACAAATTGCTTAGTAAAATCGGGCATATCTAAGACCGAGGCCGACGTTAAGGCTTCCTTCAAGGATCGAAAGGCGTGTTCCGCGGCGGTTGTCCACTCGAAAGATCCCACTAACTCCTTTTTTAATAGTTGGGTCAATGGTCGTGCGATCAACCCATAATTTCGTACGAAACGCCTATAGTACCCCGTTAATCCCAAAAATCCTCGTACCTCTTTCACGGACTTGGGTTGCGGCCAAGTGACCACTGCCTCGACTTTGGTTGGGTCCATCGCCACCCCTTGTTTGGATATAATATGACCCAAGTACTCCACTTGTTCACACGCAAACGCACACTTCTTGCGATTTGCCTTAAACTGATGATCCCGCAAAATCTCCAAAACATTTGCTAAGTGTCGCAAGTGGTCCGCCCATGATTTGCTATATATTAAAATATCGTCAAAGAATACTAGGACGTACTTGCGAAGCAAAGGTCGGAACAGATCGTTCATGGTTGACTGAAACGTGGCCGGGGCATTTGTCAATCCGAACGGCATTACCAAAAATTCATAATGACCATTATGGGTGCGAAAAGCTGTTTTGGGCACGTCGGACGGCGTGACTCGGATTTGATGATAGCCTGAACGTAAATCAATCTTTGAAAACACCTTCGACCCTTCGAGCTCATCAAGCATATCTTGTATGACGGGTATTGGATATTTGTCTGGAACCGTGACTTTGTTTAGTTCCCGATAATCTACACAAAACCGCCAGCTACCGTCCTTCTTCACCAATAACACCGGGCTGGAGAAAGGGCTAGAACTTGGTTGTATTATCCCAGCTAGTAGCATGTCTTGGACTAGCTTTTCAATTTCGTCTTTTTGGGTGTGACCATAGCGATAGGGTCGAACGGATACCGGTCCTGCCTCTTTTGTTAATTCAATTCGGTGATCATTTGGTCGGCTCGGTGGCAACCCCATCGGTTCTCCAAACACATTGGAATGGGACTCCAACACCTCTTCTAGCGGCTTCCTTTTTTCTTGATCGGTGGCGAACTGTCCCGTTGTTGATATGTACTCGTGTTCCTCTAATATGACAGCCCAGAACTCGGTTTCGTGTGAGCAAACAAGAGAGCGGATCCCCACTCTAGCGCGGCACAGCGAAGGATCGCCGAGTATTTGAATTGTTTTGCCAGCCCTCTCGAACAACATAGTCATTTTGCCCCAATTTACTCAAACATCTCCCAGTGATGCCAACCAAGCTATTCCGAGAATTACATCAACACTTCCCAGGGGAAAGACAAAAAAATCTGTTTTTACGTCGAACTTATTTAGCTGAATGATCAAGTTACTGCATGCTCCCAAAGATTCTGTTTTTCTTCCATCGCCTAGTTGGACTCCGAACCTTTTTGTACGGTCGATCAGTAAGTTTAGTTCAGCAACCATCTTTTCTGACACAAAATTATGACTCGCACCACTATCCACCAAGATTGTAACTTCTTTATGGCCGATCTTGCCTCGAAGTCGCATGGTGTGTGGTTCTGATATACCCGCCATTGAACACAGGGATAAGGCGCCACCCGTACCTGGTGAGTCTTCTTCGTGGGCCACCATTCCTTCATCGCCTATTGCCATCGAAATTTCGTCCAATTCAGCATCGAGTGCGTCTCCTTCCTCTACTAACATAACCCGTAGTTGTTTCATGGGGCAATCGTGCAGAGGGTGATAGGGTTGTCGACAACGAAAACACAATCCTCGTTGTCTCAGATCTTCATACTCTTTTTGCGGCAGTCGACGAAACGGGGTGCGGGCAGTGGACTGTCCAGACATAGATGGTTTTGGCGCTGGTATTCGTTGGGAGTGGGTCGGATTTGGAGCTGGTGGCGGACGAATCACCGTTGATGCACGAAAAGCGGATGATGAGCCGCGGCTGCCGGGAAAACTTGTTCGATTTTCCCATGTTCCTCCTCGATTCCGTTGATATTTTCTTTCGATATTTTGGGCCATTTGCATTGCCACCTCCAAGTTTTCGGGATTCAAGATTCGAAGGTCGCATCGAACATCTTCCTTCAACCCGTTCATGAAATATCCCATATAATGATCTTCGCTAAGATCGGGCACTTGATTGGATAATTGAATAAAGAGATCAATATAGTTGACGATGAAGCCTGTTTGCTTAATTGCCGCCAAGCGCTCGTATGGGTTTCCTTCATATCTTTCATCGAATCGAACCATCAGAGCGTTGATAAATTGTTTCCATGTGAATCCGGGTTTACGACGTTGAAGCCATCGAAACCAATTAAGAGCCAATCCCTCCATGGCTACAAGTACTAATGGGATTCGTTGATCTTCTGGAATAGCATGGATTTCGAACGATTGTTCCACTCGAGCAATCCACCCGTGGGGGTCACTTCCGTCGAACGTGGGAAGGGCTAGATTGGTTGTCGATCCTATACCACCGGTTAATGTTCCACCCTTAGCCTTTGATGTTGCGTCGGAGTTACTTGTCTCTCCAGCCATGGGTCCCGTTGAAATTCCTGCTAGAACCCGTAGTATTTCGGCCATCTGATCCTTGACAGCATCAATACCTGCCTTCATCTGAATCTGTTCTTCAGCCATAATACTAATATTCTCTTCGAGGGTTTGTAGTTTAGCGCTGGTTGAGGAATCCCGTGTTTCCACCATGATCGGATCCGGCAGGTCGGACCAAATTGATAGAAGGTAATTGAGACGGGGGATCTTGACAAGGCTGGTTCCTTATCAAGGATCGAACTTTCGTAATAACTCTAAACGAGCCTTTATTTTCATTAAAATTGCATGCCTAATTACAAGAGCATACATGCCCTTTTATAACCACTACGACTCAATATAAAAGGAAATCCCTAGAATATCTACTAGGAAATAACTTTATTTAAATAACTTATTCTAGTACCTAAAATCTCTCTTCTTATTTATGGTAGATAATCTTCTAATATCTTATTCATATATTCACCCCTTTTGTCCCTTTCGCTCGCCTTACGTAAACTCTAAATGGTTGGCGGTTTTCCTCGTCCAACTTCTCGACTTGCTCATCCTGCTTCATATCACAATCGTACCCTTCGAAAGCTTCTCCTGAATCTCCTGCACAAGCTGTCGCAAATTCCCATCTTTTTCCAGCTTAGCACTTTGTTTGCGACCGTTCTTGCGCCTATCTATTTCCTTTTCTCTCTGCTTATTAAAGTATCTACCTGGATTTCCTCTGGATCCAAAATGGATCTTGCTACGGTTTTGAGCGGGTCGGGCCGAAACGTTAGGAGGAACCACGCCAGTCTCATTATTGCTCTGGCTCAAACGATCGATATTTGGGGTCGGATTAGACAGTTGGGTAGCAGGCAAACCACCACGTGGGACCCACCGACGCTGGCTGTTTACAGTCGGTTTTGGTTTCTAGTACGATGATTGGCATTTCCCCGATAGTTGTTCTGATCAGAAGAGCTCAAATCGAAGAACTGCAAGAACAGCGTTGAGTCTATCAAAGACAACCTCGAATGAAACCCTTTCTCCAACCTCTAAATACCAAAAAGGAGGAAAAAAATGTCAGAAAATCTGAAGGCAGGCTCATTGACCAACTAACCAGAATCACACTTAAATCAGTAACTATCGAATCAATAAACAATCCCTAATACCGCCGATTATTGAACGAAACCTTCACCATCAACAATCAGAAGCTCGCTTCGTGGATTCAGATCAGAAGGAAAAAAACAACATAAAACTTGAAGCAGATCGATACAAAAAGAAACAAAAACAAATCGAATACCTTGAGATACAAAAACTGAAAGCTAGAAACTCCAATCCCCTCTACAACAGCTGACCCTCTTCCCTGGATAAACTGTACACTACAAAAGAATAAAAAAAAAAAAAAAAAAAAAAGACGCTGCCTTTTTGTGCCAACTCGACTTATGTTAGTGACGATCCTAGTACTTTGTCAAGTATTTATACTGCGATGGATGCGTGGTGCCCAAACCGCCAAGTGCTGATTTTTTTTTTCTCTTTTTTCTTTTATTTATTTTATATTCATTACAATATAAAGAACCGTGGCCTTCCCTGCTATCGTAATGGTCGCTACACAAGCAGCATTCAAAGTCTTCTTAAACATGCGACTGCTTTAAATTTGTTTTGTTCGAAAGTCTCATATTAGTAGCACATATAGTTCAGAAAAACCATATGAATAAGGTTTCAAACAATACAATGCAAAGGTTCTACAAAATCATAAAAAACAAAAAAAGAGAGAGGACTTAGAAGAGTTCCTATCATCACCATTCTGCTTCATGGTTGTCTTTCAAGCGAGATAAAACCTGAGATTTCAGACATATGGTTTGTAGTTTATCAGAAAACATTTATAATCATCTGATGCTTTGAGCATTTATACAATCAGACAGTAACCGTCAAAATACTGCCAAATCTTGAGAACATAGTCTTTCTTACACAATTCTTGCACAGAAATCTTGAGAACGAATACCCAACAGCCAAACAACTCGAACCATACAAAGACATATTGAGGAGAAAAGAGGAAAAAATGATTTTTTTTTTCCACCCAAGAATCAAGACAAGAATATAATTCAAATCTGAAGGCAAAAGGTGAAACCTTTACAACAAACTAGAACAGAAGCAACCAATCAGCATCAAACCCAGAAAAAAAAAGGACTTTACCAGCGAAAGAGGTTAAGTAGCGCCAACAATTATGTTGTTGATAGGGATGAAGATCAGCTTAACGAAAAACCCAACGAAGCCCATAACCACAAAGCCTATAGCTGTTCGTGTAGCCACCTTGGTGAATTCTGCAATGGACATAAACAGAAACTATCCTAAGCTTCATTCCAAAAAATTCGAAAAAGAAAAATAGAAATCAATCAATCCTACCTTTGCGATCGGGCTTGTGACAACGCTTGACGAGGCGAACGCTGTCCTTCGCGAAGTCCCTCAACGGATCGAAAACCGAATCTAAAGCGTCCATCGTGTCAGCTACCTCTCTGATTGATCGTCAGATCTACTCAAATTGGGGAAATTAGGGCGAAACTATTCGGGATTGTGTGTATATACAGAGGAAAAAAATAAAGATCTTCAGTCACACCGTGTTGGGTTTGTTGGCCAGGTCAACTATCGATGACGCCTTATGAAATACCCAAAATAGCCCTCAAAGTGTAATTTCCCATTTATTGGGGACCCATTTTGTAATTATCCTCGAATTCTATTACACAAAGTCTAGAAAACGTGACAGAGTCACACGTGTCATGTTCTTTCCATGCAAGAGTGCCACCAACATAATGCATATCTATCCATCTCTACATTATATATATATATATATTATATATATATATAAAGCCCTCTCGCCCATCTTTCGATTGTTATCATCAAAAACTTCAATCCTCCAAGAAATTAAAAAAAAAAAATGGATTTGATTCATACTTTTCTCAACTGGACAGCTACTCCTTTCACCTTCTTCACGCTCATGCTTTTCCTGCCACCTTTCCAGCTCTTCAAGTTCTTCCTCTCCGTCTTGGGAACCCTCTTCAGCGAAGATATCGCCGGAAAAGTCGTCGTCATCACCGGCGCTTCCTCCGGAATCGGCGAGGTAAGCACCGTTAGTTAGTCGACTTTTTATATTATATGTCTGGTAATAAAGTCTCTTTCTCTTCTATATGTAATGGTTTTGTTGCAGAGCCTTGCGTATGAGTATGCAAAGAGAGGTGCGTGCTTAGTTCTTGCAGCTCGGAGGGAGCAAAGTCTCCGGGAAGTTGCCGACAGGGCACTTGACCTCGGAGCTCCCGATGTTGTCGTCGTAAGCGCCGACGTGTCGATGCCCGAGGATTGTCGGAGAATCGTTGATCATGCCATGAATCATTTCGGAAGATGTAAGAGAGTCGTCCTCCCTTAATTAGTCACTCAATATATGCTTATCTTAATAATCAATTGTTCATGCAATTACACGCAGTGGATCATCTGGTCAACAATGCTGGGCTAAACGCTGTATCAATGCTGGAAGACATAGATGAGATCACTGCTTTTAGAGCCGTTATGGTAACCTCTTTAAGACACGCCATGTTTTAATGTCTTTTTAGGCCGCCGGCGCCTCAGCCACCATTGAAATAATTACTTCTGCGGTCGTTATTTTTGTCAGGACACTAACTTCTGGGGGTACGTGTACATGACGCGCTTCGCACTTCCATACCTCAGAAACAGCCGAGGCCGAGTCGTAGTACTGTCTTCGTCCGCCACGTGGCTGCCCGCCCCAAGAATGAGTCTTTACAACGTATTATGCATTCTTCCTTAATAAGCAGATCCTTTCTTACCCTTATCAAAAAGGTTAAATTTTTCTCCACTGGACGAATGATCGATCAGGCAAGCAAAGCAGCCATAACGCAGTTCTTCGAAACCCTGAGAGTCGAATTCGGGCCCGACATAGGGATCACCCTCGTCACGCCGGGCTTCATCGAATCGGAGCTCACGCAGGGAAAGTTCTTGGGGAGTGGAGGCAAAGTCGAAGTACATCAAGACATGAGAGATGTAATAATTAAGGAATAATCGTGACCATTTATTATCCACCATCTCCCTCCACAATCTGTGTGAGAGAGGACTAATATATAGCTCTGAATCATTATTACGCAGGTGCAGGTGAGCTTGATCCCCATCCAGAGGACGGAGAGCTGCGCCAAGGCGATCGTTCGAAGGGCCTTGCGAGGGGAGAGATACGTGACTGAGCCAGCATGGTTTAAGGTTACTTACTTCTGGAAAATGTTCTGCCCTGAGGTTCTTGAATGGACTTATAGGATTCTTTACCTAACGAGCCCAGGGCAGGCGCCTGAAGAAGCACTTGGGAAGAAGATTCTTGACTACAGTGGGGTTAAGAGTGTGCTTTACCCAGAGTCAGTTCAACTGCCTGAGCCGAAGAGAGACTAGCGCCATGGCTATATGGCTAGTTTGTGAATGATTAAGGATGTTCGAAAAAGTCAAATAATTAGGGAATGTAATGTATGTGTTTGTTTGGTGTTTGTAATAAATGTTGGAAGTGTCACAATGTCATGCATATGTATGTGGGCTTTGGTTAGGAGATTTGCTCCATGTTTGTTTATGTGGATGATTGAACTTATGATAATACCATTTAGGGTTATGTTAGGACAAGTTTTCTTCATTTTTCAAAAACAAAATGTCAGCAATTTTGTTGTTTTTTTGGTATGAAGATTTGGGCGTGAAAAAAAAGAAGAAAAGAATCTATAATGAATGTATATGTATTGTAATTTCATATAAAGATTTCAGCGTGAAGGTAATGTATATGGATTGTACTAATTTTTCTTTTTTCTTTTATAGGCATTAATTTTGCAATCATTTTTGGTCTTTTTTTTTACGCATTAATTTGGCATACGAAAATGAGAGAGAATGATTTTCCCGTGGAAAGTCCCGTCCATCTATTAACTTATTTTTGTAGTGTTTTATATGTGGTTAAATATTTTACTTATAATGGTATTTTATTCATTTGTTGGAACTCGAATAATAATTTTTTATTTTTCATTTGTTTTTCCTAAGAAGGATGACAAGGTTGCAATAAATGCAATTGCATACCTAAAAACAATCATCAATACTTTATTACAAACCGAGTAATAAATAACAAGAAGACAAATATATATTCTATATATATATATATATATATCCTTACGTTTGCATTTGGGATCACATTACATGAGGTGAGTTGAAGTGCATCCACGTTAAAGGCACATACATACTACGTGTCCACTTTTCTCCATGCAAACTCATGCTTTTTCTCTCCTCTTTAAAACGCCATTTAAGTTCTAACCATTAAATTCATTAACTCATTCTTCATCTGTCTTCAATATCCTTGATCTTCACTTCTTCATTACAACATACCTTGAAATGGATTTGATAAATGGGTTCTTGAACATCTTCGCACCTCTATTAACTTTCAGCTCAATCTTCTGGTTCTTTCCTCTGTACCTACGCTTTGATTCTTTCCGACAGATATGGCGTTCTCTTTTCAGACAAGACGTCGCCGGAAAGGTCGTGGTGATCGCCGGAGCTTCATCTGGGATGGGAGAGGTGTGTAATAACAGTGATTGAAAATGGATTCTTTGAGTTAAATTGAACACTCTCACTGCAGATATTAATGTTTATAGTTCTTCTGTCATAACATTAATTTATTAGCATCTGGCGTATGAATATGGAAAGAGGGGCGCATATTTGGTCATCGGAGCAAGAAGAGAGCATGCCCTGAGAGAAGTTGCCGAGGTTGCCTACTCACTAGGCTCTCCTCTGGCAATCCCCATTCGGACAGATGTGTCCAAAGCCGAAGAATGCCGGCGATTGATTCAAGAGGCAATCAACAGATTTGGCGGACGTAAGTACTATATTATGATCTCATCATCAATGATTTACTTATATTCTCCAATGCAAGTGTTGATGATAAATGTCTGTCGGTGAATCAAGACAGTGGATTATCTAGTGCTGTGCGCCGGCGTGACGCCGGCGTGCTTGTTCGAAGATACTTACGATGTCACCAAACTCGCCCCAGCAATGGTAATAATAATCCTTCTCCATGCTATCGAATGTTAAATATCGAAAAAGTACATTAAAAACTGTGTTTATATAAATGCTGTCTGTAGGATATAAATTTCTGGGGCATGGTATATATGACTTACTTCGCCGCGCCGTACTTGAGGATGAGCCGAGGAAGGATCGTCGTAATAGCATCGTCGGCCAGCTGGTTGAACGTCCCGAGGCTAAGCTTCTACGCTGTAATGATATATTTATCGATCGATAGAGCAACGTTTTTTGCTTTAATGCTGATTAGGGTTTTGTTGTAAAATGACAGGCGAGCAAAGCTGCGGTGGTGAGCTTCTTCGAAACGATGAGGGTCGAGTTTGGGTCAGCCATAGGCATCACATTGGTCACGCCCGGGCTGTTCGAGTCCGAGATGACTAAGGGCAAACTCCTCGACAGCCACGCCCGTTTAGTCGTGGACCAACAAATGCGCGATGTAATGATAAAAATCATATCATTAAATCCATCGTATAGTACATTGTCATAACATAATCGCCGTGGTAATAAGGCAGGTTGTGATGAGTGCAACCCCGATAGAGAGGGTCGAGCGGCTGGCGAGGGCGGTGGTGGACGGGGCTTGCCTGGGAGATAAGTACGTGACGGTGCCTTCGTGGTTCAAGGCGACCTTCTACCTGAAGATGCTCTGCCGGGAAGGAGTCGACTGGCTCAACCGCTGGCTCTTCATCACCGAGCCGGGGGTTCCGGCGACCGAAGCTATCAGCAAGAAGATCGTCGACGTTCCTTTCCTCAAGGACGTCTTATGGCCCGACTCGGTCAGATCGCCCAAGGTTAAAAGAGGCTGATTTTTGGGCATGTAATATCCTCGTAGCCCTAATAAGAAGCATCGAAGTTTATTATATTAAACCAAGACCTTTTATAAAAAATAAGAGAAACTATGGGGTTTGTGTTAATAATCTCTTTTCATATATATAAATAAATATAATGATACAATATTATTTCCCAAATTAATTAGATAATATAATAATTTTTAGTGAATGTAATAATCTATTTATATTTATAAATATAATATTTTTATAATTCAAAAAATATTTAATTTAACAATTTAGATAATATGACCCATGCTTGCGACCGACGGATTTCCTGTTGGAAATTTTCGATGGGTTTTCGATCGATTCAGCCAGTGATTTCGAGCTCGACGAGTTCAATTTCGACTGTTCGTCCCATCGAAAAATTCGTCGAGAAAAAAATCATTTTTTGACGGATTCTCGATGGTATTGACTGTCGGAAATATTTTAAATTTTTATAGAGTAATAACTTTGTTGATAGTGATGCATGCACAAACGTCATACATACATGCACGCATGGGATATAAGTGGATAAACAAACCTTAGGATATAATCTCATCTGATGAGATTAAAAAAGATAGACGTTGGGAGATCCAAGTATATTTCAACTGAGGCAATAAATGAACAAGGGAGGCAACACTCTATTCTGAGGCCATCGAATCTAACTTGGACAAGCTATATATTTTATTACAAGTGCACGGTAAAAGACAAAGTAACCAAGAAGGTTTCAACTAGTGGCGACTCGAAGTGTTTTCAAATAGAGACAGCTAGGCTAGCTAGCTATAGGTGTAGATTAGATAAGATTATTGCTTGTAATAAAATGAAAGTCAATGTATGGCGTCTGTAGTTGGCCATCAAGTAGCATGTCATTCGTGCGCTGACTTACCTGAAAGAGCAAAAAAAAAAATATATTAAAAACATTATAATATTTGGGTGGGTACATTGAAAATTAGGTAGTTTAGTTATGGCTAATCTTTGTCAACTGGGCCAAGCTGAGAACTAATATTGAGCATTAGTCGGCATTGGCAAGTTGGTATATATAAATTTATTACCATAGGGAAGGGTCATATTTGAATATGTGCATATGGCCACGATGGTCATTAACATGCACTTTTCTTCTTTTCTTTATTCTGTGTTTTACTTCTTCCATGAATATGACCAATCTTATAACTTTTCAAGGCGATGGGCGTAGTGCTTTGATCTTCCTAAATACTAATTATATTACAAGTTAAACGTTGTTTTTTTCGATACATTAGAAATAATTTCGAATTAAAGCACTGATCACATCAGCGTTCTTGAACATAATTGAAGCATACTATAGGGAAAATTACAGCCCTATGATATTCTTAAACATACGTTTAAAACTGGCGCATCTCGGACAACCTCGGAGGAGTCAAAAGCCCATACGAGCCGCACCCTTTAGCCATCGTCGCACTCTTACTCAAACGCCTAGCGGGATTAAACGGACTGCACGAGCCATACCCAAAGGACTTGCCTCGATACAAACAATCATAGTCCTCATGATCGTCGAAGCCCCTATTGTTGTTGTTATTACAAGCGTCGGCGATCTGAGCCAAGACTTGATAGAAAAGTTCTGCATCACATGGTAGCCACAGAGGCCCTTCGTTTTGAAACCCATATTCATTCTCGGCGTCTTCGAGAAGCATCTTGAAGAGCGGATGATTTGCAAACTCGGTCTTCATTACAAACCTTTGCTTGTCTGGCCCGACGTACACCGAGAAACAGCCCGTCGGAGTGACTTGCCGACGCAGCTTCTTGCGGTTATTCTCCGTGTTTCTTCCCTTGAATGATAGATAGCTTTCGAGCTTCTTCATTATGGTACTCTTCTTCTCGCACCTATGCTTGGTTTCCATTTATATGAAGATATATGATATGCAAGAAAAGCTTCTTTTTTGTTTTAAGATATACGGACCAAACCCTTGTTCGATTATTACAGTGGAAAGTAGGAGAAAACCCTAGAAATGGATTAGATCAACCTCTATCGTAGGCCAGATCGAACATGGACATCGTTCTTGGCTTTATACTGTTCATCAACACAAGCATATATCCGACGAATCTTGATGTAATAGGAGGAGGGTTTTGTGAGTTAGAAAGATTGAAGCATAGTTGTATATATAGATGAAGCGATATGCATATATGAGTAAAGGCTAGAGAGGAGATAAGGTTTGATGAGAGCGTAGAGGTGTTATGCTAGAAGCTAGACAAAGGACCATATATATGTATGACTAAGGCAGGCGATCAACGACATTATATTACATACAATGAACTATAATATACAGTACATTGATTCTCTCAATAATTAGGTTTTTTTTTTTTTTTTTTTTTGTCAACGCAATTTTAACCTTAAAGACCAACCAATTGGATCTGCCCATCAATGATACATATTCAACGCCTTAAAACAAATGCAAGAAAATGGAGTTAGATTTTGAATTATATTAATTCACCCATAATTAATTACTTTTTTTTTTCTTGAGGATGGGAAATACAAAATAAAAGAATGATGGGTGTGAGATCAAAGTATATTTGATGAGGTTTTGATAACATCATGGACCACATTTGTTGATAATATCAAATCCCTTGTTTAAATATTGATTAAGAAAAGGTGAGCTGTCTGGTTATAAATGTATTGATAATTCAAGAAAAATTAATTAAAATACAAAAAAATATGACGCTTTCGATGTCTTAAAAATCAAATGACGGTCTCATTGATGTGCATTATATATATTACTTCAATAATTGACTTGATTTACCATATTATATATACTTACATAGATTGCATGTCATAATCAAAGTGGAAACATTGCTCGGTCTTCTATTTTATTTTATTATTCTATGAAATATTAGTCATAGTAAAACAATAATAGCCATCATACCTTCATTCAGATGTGAATATCACCATGGAAAGTGCCGCCGAAAGTAGTGAATAGTACATCGAAATCGTCACCCTTATTAAAAAGTCAAACTAAGATGCTTTAATGCATACATATGAAGCCTATTCAATTTTGTAATTTTATGTTCGTCCGTCCATTATATATACTACTATTTTTAAGTGTCCGTGTGCTTTAATATATTAATAGATATTATTTCATATTTAAGAGTTATTTTCAATTTAAGACTTTAAACTAATGAAAATTTAATTTCAAATATTTATTATTTATAAAATAAAATATAAAGCATATAGAAGATATAAGCCCATTAAGACACATATCGGCCCATTATTTCAAACGAAGGCCGCTTAATGGGCCATTTGAATCGACAGTAGGCCCAAATGATATTCCATTTAGCTGACTTTAATGACGTCATTTTGACAAAAGCGAGACCTTCTTGATGAAGGAAAGTACTTATACCACACCATTTGTATATGACTCAATCCTTTCTTCAACTCACCTTTTTCAAGAGATTTTATTTTTTATTTATTACTTTTAAACTAAGAAAAAAAAAAGGAGGTGGCTTTTTCTTCCTTTTTATTAGCTTTCAACCATAAATTTTCAAAAATTAAAAACATTATACTTTATATATTTCAATCTTTTTCGCCCAAGCGAAGAGGTGGAACATTAAACTTTCTATGTCAGAAATCCATATATTAAAAGCTAATTTAATGTATTAATTATTAAAAGAAAAAAAATGCTTTCTAGTGTGGCAAATAATTGAAGTCCGACAATCTGTGCAAGGAAATTATATAATCTTTAACATGTGTGTAATAAATAATATATTGAGTCGAATTTAATTACCGAAATCATTTTTCAATTTTAAATATAAACAAAAATATATATATCGAAAGAAAGAGAGAATCAACATTTTGCTAAAAGTGATAAATAGAAAAATTCGAATAAAAAAATAAATATTTTAAAATACCAAAATTCGAGGATCAGTATAAAGCTCCCCTCCCACGTTGGCTACCATGCAGAAGTCAACAGCTTCATTCTTAAGTTATGCATCTTCATATTCTTCCCCGTCGGTAAGTGTTCTTCTGCACATTCAATAGATCCTTAATCTGCACGGAGTGGGTGGATCGATAGATCTTACATAACTATAACTACATCGTACATTGATCAAGAAGAAGAAGCGAAGAAGAAGAAGACAATATGAACAAGTTGGTGAATTTTGTGAGAGATGGAGAGGGCAAGCAGCAACTGCCTCCAGGGTTTCGATTCCAGCCCACCGACGAAGAGATTGTGTTTCAGTACTTAGCCCGCAAGACGTTTTCTCATCCCTTGCCCGCTTCGATTATCCCCGAGATGGATGTTTTCAGCTACGTTCCATGGGAATTGCCAGGTTTTTGTTAGTTGTTTTGTCTTTTTCTGAAGATATGGTGTTCGTCGTAATGCTTACATGGGAAAGATTCTTGTTTTGAATGTGTGTTTATACCAGGTAATTTGGATCAGGACAGATACTTCTTTTGCATAGGAGAGAATAATAAGACGATGAACAATCATAGGAACAACCTTAACAGAAGTATTACTGCAAGAGAAGCTTGCGGCGGAGGGTACTGGAAGTCCACGGATTCATCGTACAAACGAATCGTTTCTTCGAGAAGGATCATACCGATCGTGGGGATCAAGAAGACGCTCGTTTTCTACGAGGGAAAGCATCATCGGGCATCGAAAACCGATTGGTTCGTGAATGTGTACTTCATTGCTCTTTCAACAGCAAGCAACCATCTGAAGCAGAAGAGAGACATAAACCATGGCCAGGTAGGTATTGCAAAAACCACTTCTCGTTATTTCATGACAAGGGCTTTGGCGTAATTTTAATTTCCCGAGAACTTCGATTTTCGCAGGGATCTTTGGTTCGAATAGGGAAATGGATGCTGTGCCGTGTGTTCTCGAAGAAGAATCATGGGGTTCGTGGCAGCGTTAGGGTTAGGAATTATGATCCAATGATTGTTGAATCAGACTTGAGTGGTGATGGTGATGATGCAGCATGTTCATCTTCTTCTGATTCACCGTCTTCTTGCTGTTCGAATTCTGACTTCAGCGATCTATCGGAGGTGTCTTCCGACAGTAGTTCTGGTAATAACGATGCCAGTTGAAGTAGTTTACTTTTTCGTAGTTATTTACTACATCTCCATCTTTAGTTATGAAAGCTCAATCTTTCTTTGCATGGATTAATTCTTGGTAGTGAAACTCTATGTCATGCAGAGGTTGTAATGGAAATGAATATGGCCTCTAAACAATACTGAAAAACACGCACCACACCTTCGTGTGTGTGCCACAAACATAGAGAGTTTATACAAATGCTATAATATACAGGAGGAGCCATCTTTCTTCTTCTAGATAGACAATGTACATTATCACAATGCTATATAACCCTTGATTTTCATCACATGATTTTTTTCTATGTATAATTCTTGATTGAGAGAGGAAGAAGAATAAGAAGGTGAAATCTCAAAGGATCTACGTTTATGGCCGGCAATGCTTGTTCGATTTTTCCCGAGACAAGACGAGCCTGGGCGCCTAGATATGGCATGTTGACGTGTGACTTGGAGTGTAGCACGGCGTCACATGACATAGGTTTTTCATTGCAGCTTGTCCGCCCTTTGGAAACACACCCTTGAAGCTTCTCCTCTTTCTTCCTCTCTTCACTTTCTTACCTTCCACCAAATCCAACTCCTTCACCAAAAATTAATAACAATTAACAGTTTTTTTTAGACTCGATATGTGCGTTTTCGTCCTTGCATAAAAAGATTACCTTTGACAATGGCGAGCCGCCGCTCGAAACCTTATTGCCAAATGTTCTATTATTACCTGCATTTTCAATCGTTAGCTTCGAAATTTATAGTCACCAAGCAACTGTCACCATTACCATTAGGGTTTTGTTCTTTTTCATCGCCATCGAAGTACACGCGAAAGCTGGGAGAGCCTGGGAAAGCATCGTCGCTGTCATGGCGATCATCCTCTCATCAATCGTATTCATCATCGGTTAAATCCTCCGTTCGCTGTCAAAATGATCCATTTTATGATCTTTTTCTTCCCTAACGACGACGTCGCATTCCTTCTTCCCATCAACACCACTAGTGATTATGTTTTGGGCACTTTCTTCTTGTTGTTGCTTCGGCCTTATTACATGGTCTTTTTCCTTGGAGGGCTCCTCATTATAGATTGAATTGTGGTGGTAAGAATTATTACTAGCGTCGTCGTGATCATCGTCGTTGCCATGTAGGAGGAGCTCTTTCTTGGAAGGCGTGGGGGTGGCTGACGTGGCGCCGTGCCTTGAGCTCATCTAACCGTTGCAGAAAAAGTGGCCGGAGCTTAGCCGGCAAGGAGATGCCATTGCCCATTATTAATTAATATATACGAAATAAATGTTATTACAACGACAACTTTCGATTACTTCATTTCGCATGCGTTGATGAGAGCGCCTCAACAGTCCAAAGAATGAGTGGCCAAAGAAATCAAACCCATGGATGGTAATGGAGAAAAACATAAATATTATAGTTTGGTTTGGGATATTTTTCAAGGGTCCACAAATGATTTCTTCGAACGTATTTGTTGACCAAATGTTAATATCCTCTTCTATCAATATTCAATATATCAAAATCCCACTCGTTATTTAATATTCTTCCATTTTATATTTCTAACTATTAATATATTTAAATAAATAACACCATATAAGATATTAATATTGGAAAATGATTCATTAATCAAGTGAAAGGACGGGATTGTCAACCTTTCAAATCTTAAAGAGGCAAAAAACAAAGAGTGTTCTATCCCACAAAAATCAAATTATGACAATCGGCCCCACAAAGAAAAGGGCAAAAGAACAGTTACCTATTGTCCCATTTTTATTCTCTTTTTATCGAAAAATAACATTCATAATTTCAAGTTTGTGAATGGATGCACTTGGAATTAAAAATATGAATCGAAAAACATCATATTTGTTATTCCCACATTGACTTCATGGAAATTTCTCCACCAAAAAATAATTACCGATGATTCTAGGGATGTAATTGTAATTAACCAAAACATCAGGACATTAATTCCCACATTGACTCACTATCGGTTTTTGTAGTTATTACATCCCTATCCAAAAATAGATATTATATATATCTGTGTTTATGCTAAAATAAACGCAGGAAATATTGACTTTAATCTGCTCTGCCCTCATCGAACCGACCGAATCCACCAAACTGACTATTCAGGTTTACCTTTCGTTTTGCGTTTGTCGATTTTTCTTTCGTGTTTTGTGTATGCTGTGCTTGAAGTCCTATTGCGTAAGGTAGGCATTAAGCTGATCTTCGATGCGTTTTTTGTGACGTTGATCTGTGAAAATTGAGATTTCGATTCGCTTGTGCAGCTGAGGGATTGATGGGTTGAGATGGCTTGCGTTTATTTATGCTCCTTTTCCATGCGGCGTGGTTTTGTAGCTTGGTTTTAGATTTCTAATATGCGTTTGTCATATTTGTTTTTGTTTTTTGTTTTTTGTTTTTGGTAATTTCCAGGTGGTTATAGAAGAAGCAAGATATGTTTGGGGTTTTAAGACGAAGAGTTGTCAGCAAAGTCAGTCCTGCTTCGGTAAAAATTTCATCTTTGGACCTTTTTCTCGTTTTTATGAGTCTGATTGTTCAGTAGTTTTTTTTTTGCTGAATTTAACTGTATGATGTGTTTTTTCATTGGATAGCATTGGGAGCATGGAATTCGCGCGCTTGCATTGCGAGCGTTTTCTTCTTCAGCTAAGGAGGTAAATACCTTTCTCTGTAATTTTGTGATATACTGTCTTTGAAGATCGGGAAATTGTTAGCCATCTATCTATGTAAGGGGAATCTTCGAACCATTTATTAGGGTGACCTGGGACATTGTGTTGTGGAGGGTTTTTTTTTACTTCAGCATCGATCATAGGAATAACATTGATGTTGAATAAGTTGATTGCGGACATAAAATGGGGTAACAAACAAATCGAACAACATGCGATGCCGTGATTGTCTCATTCTTAGTTTCTTAAGTTAAGTACATGATATATTGAACTATTCGGACTGGGCACTACCTTCCTTGATGTTTTACCTACTTTTGCAGATGACGGTGCGTGATGCTTTAAACTCTGCCCTTGATGAAGAGATGGCAGCAGATCCAAAAGTCTTTTTAATGGGAGAAGAGGTGTGTAGTTTTAGTTGATTGAGTATGCATTATGAGAAGTGTTTCTTCATATTTTCACTTTCTTAACTGATTCATGGCCGTGTTGATGTTGTACTTCCATGCAGGTTGGTGAGTATCAGGGTGCGTATAAGGTGAGCTGTTGTTTGAATGTCACCTCAAAGCAGCAACTATCATTTTCTGTATTATCAATTATTTTATTTTATACCATGTCAGATCACGAAAGGGCTTCTAGAGAAATATGGTCCTGAGAGGGTGGTTGATACCCCGATTACTGAGGTACACTTTGTTCTATGGCCATTCAAATTCACGTTCGTAGTTTGAGTATATTGGATTAGATATTTACTCCGACCATATAACCTCCGTAGGCTGGATTTGCTGGAATTGGAGTTGGTGCAGCATATCATGGCCTGAGGCCCGTGATCGAGTTCATGACTTTCAACTTCTCAATGCAGGTTAGAACTCATACTTAACTTGGCTTTATGGAAACTATTGCCTCGGAAATTTCCGTTAAAATCTCTTCCAATTTTGTAATTTTCATTGTGAAAAGCAACCTAATGTCTCTGCCCAACTAATCTTGATTCCTGAATATCAATTTAATGAGATGACTGAGTTTATCAGAAGTGAAGCTAACTGACTATCGATGTTCAGGCAATAGATCACATCATCAATTCCGCGGCAAAGTCAAATTACATGTCTGCTGGTCAGATATCGGTGCCTATTGTATTTAGGGGCCCTAATGGTGCTGCTGCTGGCGTTGGCGCTCAGCATTCACAGGTATAGTTGTACAGCTAACTAAATGAAAACCGTAAGCACAATGAAATAGAGTAACCATCGACTTGTACTTTGCAGTGCTATGCAGCATGGTACGGTGCATGTCCCGGTTTAAAGGTGCTGGCTCCATACTCGGCTGAAGATGCACGTGGACTTCTCAAAGCTGCTATAAGGGATCCCGACCCTGTCGTCTTCCTTGAAAATGAATTGATGTCAGTAGCTTTATACATTCTCATGACATGGTCCTATTACAATGTTCGTATTTTATTTTGATGAGTGTTCGAATTGATTTTTGGTCCAGGTATGGTTTATCATTCCCTATGTCAGCTGAAGCTCTTGATTCAAGCTTCTGTCTTCCTATTGGGAAAGCTAAGGTATGAATATTTGAGTTTGTTAAACTCTTCTAGTTGCACCTAGACGACTACTGAGTACCTATTCTAATATGTCTTATGAAGATTGAACGTGAAGGAAGAGATGTAACCATAACTGCTTTTTCGAAGATGGTTGGCTATGCTCTGGAGGTACGCTTATTTCCGTCTTGCTAGTTGTTTTAGATTGACCATGGATTATTATTATTATGACATCTATGTACCCCGAGTGTTGCTGTACTGCTTCAGTTTGGCGTAAGCATTATAGTAGAAAGAATAAGATGTGGATTACATACCGACGAATACATCTACCAGGGATCGCTAGTTAATATTCTCTTATGATTTGTCTAAATTAGGCTGCTGACATTCTCGCGAAAGAGGGGATCGATGTCGAGGTAGCTCAATAAAATCCATTTATGCCTTCTTACACATGCATATGTAAAAGAATGTGCCTTTAAATTGGCTTCTTTTTTTTTTTTTTGCTTTTATACAGGTGATTAACCTTCGCTCCATTCGTCCCCTCGACCGATCCACAATAAACGCTTCTGTTAGGAAAACAAGTAGGCTCGTGACTGTCGAAGAAGGATTTCCTCAGCATGGCGTCGGTGCTGAGATCTGGTCATCTCTCTCTCTCTCTCTCCCTCCATTGATGCATCTTGCCTTACAATACTCTTTTCAACTTGCGCAGCGCATCAGTCGTTGAAGAAAGCTTTGAGTATCTCGACGCGCCCGTCGAGAGGATCTCTGGGGCCGATGTTCCCATGCCATATGCTGCAAATCTTGAGAGAATGGCCGTTCCGCAGGTTTGTTCCAACTATTTTTCCCCCCACATAAACAAATTCCTGAGTGTAAATTTGCATTCTTTTTTTTTTTTTTTTTGAATGAAAATCATAGTAAAATCGCTGAATATTTTATCAGGTCGAAGACATCGTTCGGGCAGCAAAGAGGGCCTGCTTCAGGTCGAGCTCCGCCGCTGCAACTAAGATCGCCGCAGCTGCTTAAGATGCTGCTACAAAGCAAGAAGCGAAGACGATTGCTTCTTCTACTTCTCCCTCATTTTTTTTTCGGGTTTTTACGTAGAACGAATGCTAAGCGGTTTCATCATCGACAAGTCTACACCGTGAACAAAAAAATAAGTTTTTTTGACAATACATTCATCGTCGCCACCATTTTGTGTGTGCTTATTGGCTTTGTAATGATTGAACATTACACTTCGATTTTAAGGTAATTGTCCAACTCTTCCCATATTATAATGCTAGGCCTGAAGCAGACCTATTTCTACTGTAAATCACATTTAATGAAGTGTATTAAAGACGAAAAACCTAACCTTTATCACTTAAATCGCTCCTACTATATCAAGACTACTTTTTTCCCCATAGCCCATCGAAAATTTGTTAATTTTATTTTTATTAATTAATTTATTTATCTACATGTGTCCGAACAAAGACTCTGCCAACCAACCTACTTGTCGCCATTAGCTTTAACTTTTTGTGCTGGCACAAATCTTCTTACACTGTAATAAAGTCTCATCAAGAAATTAGCTCTAAAACAGAGAGCCCATATGGCCATCACAGTCGTTGAGAAAAGCTCCCAACAAACATCTTCACCTCAGAACATTAATGCCCATAAAGGTTTCTTTATTGCGCAGATTTCTCTCAGAGTTTTAGCCATGGCTTCAACTCTTGCTGCTGCTTCTATTACCCTCACTAGCAAGGAAGTTACTTCTGTCTACGGCATTCAAGCCGAAGCCCATTACAGCTACATGCCTGCTTACAAGTAAGATTTGTCTGCCAAGTGTTGAATATGGTTGTAAATGTTGTTGTAAAGTTTTCATCTTTTTTTGTAATGATTTTGTTTTTGCAGGCTATTTGTGTATGTGAATCTCATTGCATGTGGATTCTCAGTTATGTCGCTGTTCTTCCTCGCTTTACTGCTTCGAAACAAGCCCTTGAATACGACACACTGCTTCTATGTCTTCCTCCATGATTTGGTCCATATATATACATACCAAGATCTTCAAAACAACAGAAATAACGATTCATGTCTTCTTTTTTAATATATATACTGTTTTTTTTTCCTTGAAATACTTTCGCAGTTTGTTTCGCTGTTGCTGATGGGTAGCTGCTCGGCCGCGACGGCGATAGGCTACGTCGGAAAGTACGGCAACGAACACGCCGGCTGGATGGATCTGTGCGGATACTTTACAAGCTTCTGCAATAAAATCATGGCGGCGACTTTGATCTCTTACATCGGCTTTGCTGTGTATCTCTTGCTCACTGTTATATCGGCTAACAAGTCTCGCATGATGATAGTACAGATTTGACGAGCAATTGGAAGAAGAAGAAGAAGACAAAGTGTTAACTGTGGCTGTCATTTTCTTACCTATACATACATATATATATATATACAGATAGAAGATGTCTTGTTAATGTAAACTAAACTAAGGTTAAAAGTGGTGTGCTGTCTATCCCTCTCTTCCAAGGGTACTTAGCTATGGGATATATAATGATCATGTTACAACCTATAGCTTACGAGTCGAGCTTAAAGCTTAAAATTTTAATTTTAAATTTAAAAAAAATAATAATAAAAGGCTCATAAACCGACTTTAAAGTTTTCTAACACTTACGACAAAGTTCAAATTCGAAGTGATGTATGGAAAAATTTGAGGTCATAAATCAGTTATTTCCATAATATGTTACACGCAAAGAATTCGACATGCATGGAAATTATCTATCCTCACATGTACTTATGTTACGTAACGTACATATAATATATACTAATATTTTTAAGCACATTCCATGCGTATGAATAAATATATAATTTTATTTTATATTTTAAGAGTTATTTTTAATTTAAAATATTTAATATATATAATATTATGATTCATTTTAATTATTGATTGTTTTAAAATATCTAAATTAAAAAAATAACTTGTAAGGATGTAATTAGTGTATATTAAAAACGAAATAATTAAATTATAATTATACATTATTAAATTGACATATGTGGACAGTTTCTATAATGCACTCACTAATAATATAACAGAAGATATATATATATATATATATTAGGCATTTAATCGCGAAAAAATATATCCACGGTCAATTTCCACTTATCATTTTCTGTCCATTGCCTTTTCGAAAATACGGCTCTAGACGCATACTTTTATCAACATCTCCTCGACGGCATACTTTTTTCCCAGGGGAAGCATGCATCTCGGTTTCGATAATTCGCCCGCCATTTTCGTCGGATATTTTATCGTGATAAAATCCAAAGGTAACAACAATTCATTATTGGTTCACTTCCTTGCCTCATAGGAAACATAGTTTCCTTTTAGATAATATAATGTTATCGTAAAAAACAAAGCATCTACCCATCCCAATTCCATTTTCGGACAAAGAAACTAAAATTAAAACATCTACCAAAGTTCACAGATGCAACGAATAAAACAAATACCTAAAAATCACATCTTCTTTCAAGATTATATAATATATAACACTCAATCATCTCATTCCATTTGTTTTTTAGAAACCTACACTTAAATATCTATTTGTATAAAAATTATCAATTCAGTCATTTGTCAGAATTTTTTTACATGTAGGTACCTAGTAAAATAAAATTTTTACACATAAGTACCCGTTTGCGCCGCATGTACATCATATAAGTATATTTAGGTACGATGTAGAAATGTATTGTGGTACATAATACCGTAAGAAAAGGTACATCACATAACAAATTTAGGTAACATAAAGAAACGTATATAGGTACCACGTAAACGCGTGATGTGGTATGTAATATACATATAAAAATGTACGTTAAGGATGGTAAAATGGTACACACAACCAGTTGGGTACTTAAATATAATTTTTTTCTAACATGGTACTGAATTGCAACTTTTTTATACAAATAAGTATTTAAGTGTAGATTTCCGTTTATTTTTTATTGTTTTTTGATAGAAACAATAATAATGATGATAATAATAAAAAACAATATTCACCAAACAAGTTAGGACACCAAACGAGAATATTTTTAAAAAAAAAATAAAATTAAAAACACAAAGATTTCAACGGCTATCAATAGCACTTACTATTTCCAACCATACATACACGATGTGAAAAACTAACACTGATATTGTACACATCAATGCCTTGCAAAGACTCCCCAAAGTTTGCCGCCATGGCCGATGCTATCGAGCAGCTTCTTAGCGCCATCGACGTTGGCCTCGACGAGCTTCGGCAGATAAACACAAGCCCCGCTATTCGCCATCTGCTTACGACACTTCTTGGAGTGTACGAGCGATCCTAAGACAGCCACGACGTATGTTTTGTCTGAAACCTTCACCAAGGGATCCAAGATTTGAACAACATAGACAATTCCCTTGTCTTCTTTCCTAAAAAGCCTTCTATTACCAGCGTATTCCATAAGCACGGACAAAGCTTTGACAGCCGCCTCCTTCTCCTCGATGGCCTTACCGTCCAACATTCTGACTAGAAGAGAAACACACCCCATTTCGCCTAATTCTTTCCTCACCTTATTACAGTATGCGAAATCGCAGAGCGAATGTGCAGCTTCGATCATCACGTTAGGTACGCTGCTGTTTAAAGCCCCGAATACTCTTGTGAGGAAACCGTTCTCCACAAGAAACTCAGCAATGTGTGGACATGTGGCCAAAGTTCTGACCATTCGGACAGCAACTTCGAGGCTTCTAACATCAGACGATGAATCCCATAAAGTCTTAACGCACTCAAGCCCGCCTTCGCGGGCAACAAGCAGCTTCAGATGATCGTCGTCGCAGACAAGATTACACAAGCAGCCGATCGAATTCTCTTGTGCCAAAGCAGTACCTAAGTCACAAAGCCCCAGCAGAGTCTGCACTGCATTTTCTTCGAGAAAACTTTCTCTAATCTCTTCGAAAAGGGCAAGGTTTCTCAAAACCCCGGCCGCCAATGCTTGCGAATTTGGCGTGCCCTCTTGACAGATATCCAACAAAGCTGCCACGCCGCCTCTCGAGGCTATTGCCCTTGCGTTCTCCTTCGAACTGCTCAGAACGGTAAGAACGATGCACGATTTTTCCTTTGCGAAAATGCTTCCCGATTCAAGAACACGTAGCATATTACTCAGCAACACTAAGCCTTCGGTTAATAAGACGTTCTTGCTCGAATGGGCGGTTGAGATTCTTGCAATAGCAGCGACTGTCTTCTCCTTAACCTCGGTTGAAGAGGTGGAGTCTAGTAGGCGCAGGAGCACGGGGATAATCCCCTGTGACACTGATATCATTACATTTCTGTCATCTTCTTGCAAAAGCCCCAATAACATTTCTAGGGTTGAGTTCTTCGACTCGTTTGAGCCGATTTGAAGCCGGGTTATCAAGTTCCTCGCCTCGGCCCTGACTGAAGAGATGAAGCATATATGAAAATGAAGGGAATCAGAAAAATCATTCCTTTTTCGAAGAAATCGTACATTCTAGCTTCAATTTGTAGCTGAAGCTTTTGATTTAGATAACCCAGAAAAAGAAATAGCATAAAAATCCCATTTTTACTGACCTGACTCTCTCCTACCCGGCAGCACGGTGGTCCCATTTTCATCGCCGGACCTTCGGATCACTTCGAGGTCGTGGATGCGTCCGTCGAGCGCAGCGTAGAGCGAGTGGACGTGGTTCTGGGTCATGAGCTTCCCGGACGGCGGAGCAGCGAGGCTGCAGTCCGCGGCGAGGGACTCCGCGGAGGACAGCGTGGATGAAATCGATCGGAGCACGTCGGCGGAGAGGGAGCTGCTTTTCTGAACTGGGATATCGAATACTTGAGAGAGGAGATTTTGGAGGGTGGTGAGCTTGGCGGCGATGAGCGACCACTTGGGTCTGAAAGCTTGGACTTTAGGTATCGACTCCGTGATTAGGAGGTCGAGTGAGTCGTGGATGCTCCTGAGGGTAAGCTCGTCTTTCTGTCCATGTCCATGTCCATGTCCATCTTCTTCTCCCGATGACTTCATGGCGGCGCGTTGACCTCACCCCTGGTTGATCTGTGTTTGTGCGCGTGAACTGAAAGTGCGTGTTTGTTTTTGGGTATCGCCGGGACAGCGTGGGATTACAAGGAAATCGAGGGAGTTGTTATTTGTAGAAACACGATCGGCCACGCGCGAAAGACAGCGCGTGGATTCATAGAAACTGTAAGCGACGCGCCGTGGAGCTGCGTAGGAACAACAATGTTTTTTTAAGGATGCAATATCCCCGCCGACTAAACGTCCACGTGGTGGTGTTAGTTCAGTTCAGTTCAGTTTCACCAGTTGTAGTCTAACTGGCGTTGAAAACAAACACGAGGAATCTCAAACCACAAGCCACGTAACGTCGTCGTTTTGAGCTTTGAAGAAGAAGTCACTTCTGAGTTCTAACTACTTAATATCATATATTATTACAACTTTCTTTCATGGCCGTCGCTGTAGTAGTTGTGTACCGTAGACGCTCATTTGCCAATTGTCAGTGAGTAGTAAAAAGGTGAAATGACACATTGGGAAAAGGCGACAAAGACCTGCCTCTTAATTCTTACAAGCATTTAAACCCCACCACGAATGAAAAGATCTATTAAAAAGATTTCAAGACTAAGAAAAGGGAAGTAACTTTTCATCAAGACCATCACAGAACCCTAATGTAATAATAACACTAGGAAGGAACCAAGTAAAACTCGAACAAGCATGGTAAACTGAGTCCATCATCCATGGAAGAAGATAAAATAGTATAGCAGATGTGTTTGATTCAAGAAAGAAAGAGACACGAAACATATCCCAGTTAAATTTACATTTTTCTTGTCTGAATGGTGTGGATATAGATATAGATAGATAGATAGATAGATTTCTCACAAATAAAGAACACATCACCATCAAAAGCATATAGCTCCATGTCTTCTATGTGCTTTTCCTTCTCAAACTGTGCACAATAAGGGGAGTGCCCTCGAACAGATTCAATAAATAATCCTCCAAGTCCTCGGGGGTATACTTTATGTATTTTCCGGCATGCCTGCCATTTTCGATCTGACTACCGAACCTTCCCAGGAAGGATCGGTAGGCGGGGATAACTTTCTCGGAGATTGATATTCTGAGCTCTTCGCGGAGTTGTGGGTCAGAGACCTTCCAGCCCGTTTGCACCCTGTAGATTTCCTCGAAGCAAGCGTTGAACTTCTTGAATCTTTCCTTCAAAGCCATCTTCGATGCGTTGCTTGAGCTACTACCCATTCCTTCGTCCTTCAGACAAGCTAGGACCTTTGTCCATGACGCTCGGAGGTAGTGAGTTGCATACTGTCGAACTAATCCCCGACGCTTCCTGACCCAGTTGTCGCCTAGAAGCTTACGTAGCTCCGAGTCCTTCACTTTGTTCACAACGTACAGTATATTATTCATCAGAAATATGTACTGCATAGCACTATCTTCATACACTTTTGACTTCTCCTCAAGATTCGATTCCAAGGAAGTTATCAGTGCCAGCAGGCGCCTAGCTATTAGAGACATGGAGTCAGCTTCTGATACATCCTTGGTTCCTGCTTCAACCTCGTCTGACCCAGTCTCTACATTCTCCAAGAGCGAATTGAGTGTATCGCTGTAATCAACGAGCAGCTTCACATAATTCATTACGTACCTAGTAAGTGGGTGTAGCTCGCCATTTTGCACTGGCTTCTTCGAAGATTCCCCTTTAACTGCATTCTCAAACTCTACAAATGTCCCAATAGCAGCCTCACCCAAGCCCTCCAACACTCCCTTAGCCTCGTTGCACACCATATCACCCGCATCTTCGTCCATGAACAAGTCCTGCAAATCTGGCAAAACCTGGGCCAACACATCATACATATCGAGTATCCTGAACAATTTCTCTGCAGACCTCCTACCAATAGCCACCGCCTCTCCGAAATTCAACAGCTGCATAACGCAACCCTTAGATGTCTCCAAAAAGCACACTTCTTTAATCAGTTCCGACTCTGTGAAAACCTGCTCGCACAAATGCTTCTCACTTGACAACAGCCCTCTAACCACGATCTTTACCGCATATACCCACTTCCTCATTTTATCATCCAATGACCTCCAATCAATCTTCTGAACATCCTCGATGCTCAGTTTCTCTACCCCGAGAATGGCCATACACTCATCAAGGACATCACGGCGCACGTTGCAATACACCTGGCAACACTCCTTCTCGTAGCCAGTCCTGATCATCCGATCCGCAATCCCTTTAAGCTCATCCACTGCCTCCGGATGAATCAACTCGATCGCCAGCTCATCACCACCAAAGCTCACACCTTTACTATGGCCATTGCCACCGTACCTCACACTACTCACCTCCTCGATACTCTCACTCCCTTCCTCATCGTTCAAAAACTCCGTTGCTGCAATCGCAATTGCAGCTGCAGAAGACGAAAGTGAAGATCGGTGAAGCCTGTCTTGATCAAGTGGGATCGTACTCCTAATCAAGATATGACGAAACTCTTCTTCAAAACGGGTCATTGCCAGCTGGACCGCACTGTCCACGCGCTCTGCTGCATCAGCAGGCAGCTCATTCAAGTCTAATTCATCCATCATATTTATGATGTCATCGACGGCAGCATAATACTCATCTGGCACAGACGACAGATCGGACTCGTTCAATATGATCTCTTCCGCGGCATCGAAAATCGGATCAAGAGGCGATGGGGTGGTTTCGGGCGGCGCAGAGAGCAAGGGAAGGCGCGGTGGGGACGCAGCCGGGGAAACGTTTTCATTCCCACTGCTCCGAACATTATAACTGTTTCTATCGCTGCTATGACTACTACTACTATTATTATTACCACGGTCAACGAAGGAAGAGAGACCCGAGAGACGATTATCGAAGGCCGAGAGGATCATGAACATGTCGTCGGCGTCGGAAGTGTTGGTCAGAGATTGCACGATTCGCTGCGCCGTCGCGAGCACCTTATCTTCGGCTTCAACCGTAGTCGCCATCTTCTTCTCTCCGAGCGAAAATCCACTCCCTTTGTCGACTGTCACAGAGAGGATCGATCGATGAAGCTTAGGGTTTTTGTTTCAAATTGGGGAGACGACAGAAGGTGAGAAAAATTTGGAATTGTGTATTAGTTATGAGAGTGAAGTTAGGCTGGTCTTCTTTCGAAGCAGCGTATTCGGTTCGGATAACGGGTATCGATTGGCCAAACGGGTCGGGTACGCCAGACAGGCAGCTGCCTGGCACATGCGCATAACCCACGAACTGACCTCGTTTGACCCATATCCGACCCATGAAGACGAATTCGGTGGGTCGTTAATCATTTTTACACACAAAAACAGTTCAAAGTACATATACATAGCATGTATGTTATAAAGAAAGCTACTACATCATATCGTAGCAACGGAAGATCATCACGGCGATAAGAGCGTTTTCCCGGTTCTGTGATCGCCGCAAGAATCGGCCTGAACTTGAGCGGCGTACTGCAAATTCCAGAGAATGTCTTCGAAGGACGGGCTAGCAGACGACTCGGGAGATATGCAGTTGATCGTCAAGGACACGACGATGGAGAGCGATTCTTGAGAGCTCGAAGAAAGAACTAACGGGTCGATGGCCCGCCTCTGCCCGTCTGGATTCGTCAAAGAAACCTGAGAATCGAGGAGAGAAGGAGACAGTTTATTTGAATATGATCTGCTAGAGAAAATTTGGAAAAGCAAAAAGCTGTCTTGAATCAACTGATAGTGATGGGGCTAAGTTTGTGACCATTTCGTTGAGTAAGAACGATTCCTTTCTCGCACGAACTGCTGGACCAATGAGGGACTCTAGCAGTATCAGCCCGAAGCTGTAAATGTCGTTGTCTGGTTTCTTTGCATCCCTGGAAATGAAAACGTGGGGATCTTCTTATCGTTTGAGATAGAAATTGTAGCTGCAATAATGGAGCTATATCTCAAAATGCTCATAAGTGAGTATTTTCTTACCATGATTTGAGGCCATCATCAGCCTGTAATAATCGGACAAACCAAGGCAGTAAGCGACGTTGATTATTTCGACATCACATAACTAGGTAAAGCATGTAAGAGAGTAAACAACATACACACCTTGTCCTTGTCCATCTCTTGAGCAACAACAGACAAACCATAATCGCTCAACTTTCCCATCCAATGTTCGGTTAATAAGATGTTGCTAGCTTTAAGATGGTTGCTGAAGAAACCAGGAATTACTCCAGTGTGAAGAAAATGGACGGCCTTGGCCACACCGATCAGAATAGCTAGTCTATCTGACCATTTAAGCACCTTGCCTGAACTTGTATCTACGAAGATTGACATCGAAAACCCAGTCATTACATACGAAAATATTAGCAGAGGCAATCAATTCTAAGTTTACTGTCAGTTTCTAAGGTTTGAAATGTGTCCTATGGAGCTAATGTACTAACCAGAGAGACGGGCTTGGTAGGTCCCGTTTGGTACGTATTCGTAGATAAGATACACCTTGTTAGCCCCAGATTCGTATTTCTCCTCACTCTCGATGCAATGGCCCAAGAGACAAACCAAATTAGTGTGCCGAAGCTTAGCCAGCAGATCGAGCCTGAGCTTGAGATTACGAATAGTGTATTTTCTTGACACTGTAAGGCATCGTATAGCTACCTGATCGCCATTTTCAAGTCTTCCTTTGTAAATCTGAGGGTAAACAAGTTAAGGTTCAAAACTTTATGACACGATGCTTACACATAGACAACATAGTACATATTACCTTCCCGTTTGAACCTTCACCAATCAAGGAGGACTTATCGAAGTTGTTGGTAGCTGCCTTTAGCTCGTCTAGCAAGAACGGGCGATGAGGTGGCATACCACTCGAGATCAACTTTGCTGTATCGGACATAATCCCTGAAGTGCGAAGAACGATAAAGATCAAATCTTGCAAAGTCCCTAAAAAGATTATTATATAGTAGTTGAAGGAATGAAATTTGTGAGCATTACTCATATCTGTTAGAATCTCTGAAGTGAACCCCGTGGCTGAATTTTCTTGCACTGACTTGTGCAATAAGTGCTGCTCCGACGTCCCTCGGGTACAATATCGTCGACACAATACCACGAATCCAAATGCCAGAATTCCCAACAATAGAGCAGTTCCAATAATAACACCGATTAATATTACCACTTTCTTCTTCGTCGCAGATTTCTTCTTTATTACCTCAGGCTCTTTCTCTGCGCAGTAAGCTTCCGAATGCTGATGTTCTTGATCGTTCAACAAGCAATTCCCTCCCAAGTTTACTGTCCTATTCTTTACATTAGTGCTCAAACAAGAAGGGATTAGACCTCTCAATCTATTGTTCGAGACATCGACCAACTCGAGCATCCCACTGCAAGTCGCATGCATAGGGAGTGATCCCACCAACATGTTTGAAGATAGGTTTAGTGAAACGATACTAGGTAAGGCAAAAAGCTTTTCTGGCAATGTCCCTTGAAGAGCATTATATGACAAGTCAAGCTGCTGAAGCTGATTCAGCTTCCCATATTGCTCAGGGATTTTCCCCGTGAAAGAATTGTTGCCTAGTAACACAACACTCACTTGTTTCGGCATACTTGGGAGCTCAGAATCTAACTTATTGTTGCTGAAATCAAGCCAATGCAACCTAGGCAACCTGCTAAGATCCAATACCTTGCCGGAAACTTCATTGTTCGATAAGTTAATATCGTTCAACGATGTAATACTTTGTACCGAGGAAGGGAATCGACCGCCAAACCTGTTATTCCTTAAACTCAAACTAGTAAGATTTGATAATGAATCAAACCAATCAGGCAAAGTACCATTCAAGACATTGCCATCCATCTTAAGTATGCTAAGTTTAACAAGCCTTGACATTGTCTGAGGAACATATCCATACAAGAAATTCCAACTCAAATCTAGGTACTCAAGAGATTGCAGCCTGTGAATCTTATCAGGGATGGGACCCCACATGCCTAATGATACAAGACTGAGAACTCTCAAGCTGTTAAGCCTAGTCAAGGTTGTAACAAGCGAGTCCATGGAGAAATTCTGAGACAGAGTTTGGGGAGGTATTGGATATCCATTGAAAGAATCACTTGGCCTCGACTGCTTATCACCATATATTCTGATCTCAGTGACAACATTATCTTGGCAGGTGGTGTTCACTTGTGGGGAAGATGAAGAACAAAGATCAATCCCAGGGGTGACCCAATTATCTAACTGACTTGGGTACTCCAAGTGTTTTCTTAGCTGCAGAAGCACTTGGGTTTGAGAGGATTGAAGCTGATGCGTACCACAGATCAAGAAGCTCCAAGACAAAATGAGACAGAGAAAGAACCTCGAACATCCCATAGTCTACACGCTTATTGTAAGAACTACTTGATGGATCACAGAAAAATAGAAATATTCAATGGAAATAACACCTTTTTTTCTCCAAACTCCAAAACCCGCAAAATATATTACACAGCCCAGCCTTCAGAGCATCAAAAGATACAAACTCATGCCAACATCATAGTCACATGCAGAGTGCAAATATTTCGAAACTACACATAGCGTAGAATGACTGCCCAGCAGAGTTTGAAATCGCAGTGAAAATCTAGAGGGACAGAACATAACTGAGAGAAAACACACAAAAGCAAGAAGGATAGAAAAAAGGACAAGTCTTTATTTTCTTGGAAATGGCGATCAGTGATAGTTATGGGGGTAGCATGTGGTGTTTTTTCTTGAAAGTTGAAAAGAAATGCTTTCTTTTCAGACAATAATGGAGTGAGATTCGTAGTCGTAGCTAGTTGGACTTGGAGGTTGGTATAATTTAATGCTGAGACCATGTTGCTGCTGTCTGCAAATGGTGTGAACAGTCAGTGGTATAGTGAGTTGGATGATGAGGGATAATGAAAGATTCAGTGAGTGACACATTATTTTGGATCTTAATGATTTGTATTATTTGTTTATTAATTACATGAAAAGGAGACCCTTTTGAACATTGGCCATGAGACAACGTCGGTGCAGACATATATGGGGTCCTAAAATTGATGATGGCCATAAATTTTCTAAATGTCCATCATATGACAATGATGGGTTTTAATGACTTAACACCCACCTGCTAAAAATGGATTACTGTTTGAATTATATTGCTAAAGCAATAAAGCTGCGATACTATACACCGACAAGTTAGATTATTTCTATCTATAACCAAAATGTAATAAAACTATGGCATACGCTCAACTCAAGGGTAGAAAACAGCGTTTGAAATGTTTTACATCTCTCGTGTAGAGATAGAACTGTTTTGGGCATAAAATGGTGGATTATGGAAGAAAGTGTCATAACAATGAATATTGTAGTACCTCATGCTTGTTAAAGAATCGTGATTCTGCCCTAAACCTTCACGAAGAATTCTCGAAAAAGCTTGATCAGCGTGATTATATAGAAGGCACGACGTAAAACTTTGTTTTGAAAGAAAACGACGAGAAAATGTGCTATCGTCTTCTTTGCTGAAGTCTCTTGACAGCCATGAAAGTTACAGCAGCTGATAGTGAGTACCTGGAAATAGAAGGCACAAAGATATTAACTTAACCGACATGGACGAATGATTTGGTAAGAAACTGAAAGGGTCGGGCTGAAATACGCAAAAAAAACGAAAGATTCCAAATCGAGTTCATCGAAAAAAAGAGGTAAAATAGGCAGCATGCTGCGGCATAGAGGGAAACTGAATATAATGAATAACAATGGCAAGATAAATACCAAGTTACGGTGTAGTTGAGATGGTCTTGCGGCATTACTGAACTGCGAATTAGTGTATTGGCATCTTTAGGTATAGGGTATGGGCTGCTAGGATTCACTTTGTCGTTTATATCTTCTATGTATAAAGTTTCCTCAGGTAGTCCACAAGCACGAGCAATTGCTGGAACATCAACATAAAACCATTGAGATGCCTTGGGATCATTGGCTGGAACAAATATACTGGGATTCTCGCTGTCTCGTATGACTCCACTGACCGTAATGGAGTTATCGACTGGAACATTATCCTGCAAGTTCTAAAAATGAGTAAATCCGCGTTCAAGTCATTGCATTGACGAAACTATTAACTGATGAAGTTTAGTTACGACCTCAGAAAACTCTGACTTGTTGGACCAAAAGTGCCACCAGGAAGCTTTTGTGCCCTTTTGAACGAAGGCAGGTGAATCTGATGGCTTCGTATTCTGTTGTAGGGCATTTGATTCGCGGTCTCTCCAGCTCCGTGGTACCCATCCTCTATTGACTAGAATAGGCGCGGGAATACTGTAAAGATCATGACAAAAAGTGATGCCTGCTAACATACTACTTACTATATACTGACCATGTTTTCTCAGATAATGAGATAACCAACTGAAGCTTCACTACTCATAACTATTTTCATATTCATTTATGACAGAAAGATGCATGAAAGTTTACCTTTCAGTATCCCCAGGGATAGGAACAAGGGGAGTTATGATGTAATAGCCATTTTCGGTAACCCCAGAGATACTCCTTGAACGTGGGCCTACATATACCGACTTTTGCTCATCAAAAACACCTTTGCACCTTACTCTTCTGAATTCAAGGGCATCTAAAGATCCTCTGGATTGCAAAAGTTCATTTCCAGTAAGTGGTTCCATTTCTAGCCTATTTTGCCGGTATTCAAGCATCTTAACCTGCATAAGGGGTAAAAAGAATGGTGTTGTGAAAAGATCAAATAAAGAATTGTCTTTCCAAACGCAAGCTAGTATTCCCTTAACTGGATCCAAGGGAATCTTATTTAACCGTGACTTAACACAACTAAACGACTTACTTGACAGAACATGCTACGAAAATGCAAAACAAAAAATAGCAGTACCAATCAACAGGGAAGGTCCGAAAAATTATGATTTATGAATAGTTAATTTGTAAGTTAAAATTCAATGCATTAATACTCATGATAATCATAGGAGCCACTGGCCAGTTTTACCTCTAGGACCCAAAACGAATATCATGTTTTTTTTTCCCCGAAACGATAGCTTAATATAATCAGCAAAAAAACGTACACGTGGCCATAGCCAAACTTCCCCTATGCAACTAAGCCAATACATAGCGGCCGGCTCAATGAGAGCACATCAGAGAAACAAAAGACAGCAAATTACATATCAAGAAGCAATCAAACTAAGTCCAATAATGAACTGTGATTTGGTGGACAAAAGGTCAGTGTAAGATCATTCCAGCAAAAGCAGCGTACAAATGAATACCCTACTCTTCACGTAACGAGACACGTTTCAGCTCACAACAACGAATACCATGTTCAATACATGGATTTTGATAGACGTTTCGCCGAGCAAAGTTGCAATCTTTTACCGTTTAATATATTTTTCCATACCAAAATCAACGCGTTAAACTGGAGCTAAACTATTTACCATAGCAACAAATGCAGAAGCACATAAATTTTGCAATGACGGGGAAAAGACAAATATAAGAATAAGTGGAGTTCCAAATTTAGAACAAAGCCAAGAGATGAACCTTGTCTTGTCTTCTGAATATCTGCCAAGTTCCAAGGCCGAAGGTAATAGCTCCAGGGACGAAGAGAAACAGATTTGACCATTTTGATCTGCCCTTCTCACCTGCATAAAAATTCAAAAGCAAAGAGAAATTAACAGAAAGAGTTGGAAAAGAAAAGGAAAAAAAAAAAGGAACTACAAAGATCAAAGACAGGCAGGAGCTCGACGGCAACCAAAGATCAAAAGCTAAACCTTGCTGCGACTGCGGCGGCACGCTCGTGGTCGTGGAGATGGCAGAGGCAGAAGTGGAAATACGCGACGACTGTGGTACACACCTGAGACGGCTGATCGCTAATTGCTGCCTGAATCTCCTACTCGCGGTGGAAACAGCTGCCGACATGTTTGAGACATCAAGAAATCAACCATAACCACCGTCGTATGTAAAGCCACTGCCGGGCAGCAGGGTTTAGACTCAAGACTGTTAACCGTCGGAAGCAGTAGCGTTTTCAAAAGAAATCGAAATGTTGGGCCCTAATGAGGCCCAAATATCGTGGCAGGCCATTTATCATACTGGCCCATTTTATAGCCCAATAATATTTGCTCGAGGACGTAACACTTATTTTTGCCCCAAGACGTAACCTGGTGTGTTTGGTTCATGGAAATTAGTAAGGAAAGGAAAATAAAATGGAAATAGAAAACTATTTTTTATATTTGGTTAATTGAAGAAATAGATATGGAAAAGAAAAGAAAGGAAAATCTAAGTTATGTTTATACTTAAAACTAAGGAAAACTAATTTCTTCACTAAGTGGTGATAAAAATGAAAGAAAATCTTATTAAAACCATTTTTCCTCTAATTTTATTTTTCACACCACTTTCTTCAAACCAAACACGAGTTTAGACGTTAACAATTATTTTTAGCCCAATAATTTTTGCCCCCATTTTATCAGAACTACTTATTTCTTAGAAGACGTAACACTTAGGGTCCGTTTGGTTGGAGGGATAGGTTTAGATGGTATTAGTTTTAGTCAGGTTTATATAATGGGGGTATGAGTTCTTTGGGGTGTTTGGTTGATGGGATTAAGTAATGATGTCTGGTATGTTTGGTAGATGGATTTAGATGGTATTAGGTTTAGTTAAACTCAATTACGATTTTACCCTTATTTTGAAAATAAAATTTTTATAAATCTTGGAAACTTCTAGGAGAAAGGAAACAAATATTTTTAGAAAAACATATATGCAAGAAAGAGAAAATTTAGTTACAGATAGAATCGTACTTTTCAAGCTTAATCACGGTTTACGTGTCGTGTTTGGAGGGTTTTTCTCGTCGCTGGTGGTCGAATGTTGTTGACGTTCACCTTTCGTGGGGTGTGTGTTATGTTCGTCCGAAGTAGTTCCGTGGTATAGATGGAGAAAACGCTAGAAGACGAAGTACATGAAATCAAGGGCAATATAGGAAATATATTTTATAATAAAGGGTAAAAAGGTCAAAATTGCATGGGATTAAATAAAGAGAAGGGTGGAGGCTCCTTTAGTTAATACCATATATGGGGTTTTAGGGGATATTAAATAAACCTCACATTTAAATAAACCCTCCAACCAAACACCACATTAATTAATCCTAACCCCTCTAATCCCCCCTAATACTCCCAACCAAACACACTCTTAGTCCTAAACGTCGTTTTATATATAGGAGTGTTTAAATAAATAAGGTTTATATAGAACTAATAATTGATATAAAATAAAATGTGTATTTGATTAATGAATTTATAAAAAACCTATCTGATGGGATGGGTTTAGAAACTAATATTTTATATAAATATTCGTACCACTTAAATTAACATTTAAAAATCTTAGAACCAAACAAGCCATTAAAATCATACTTTTATGTAATAGTATTGCCTGATATCACACAAGTTGTCTAAATGTTTACTACAAGAAAGAGTAATAGTACTCGGAAAAAAACTCTAATTTGGTCATCAAAAGTTACAATATTATCGAAACTAAAAAGACGAGGCTTCGACGTTAGCTTTGTTTCCAGCAAGGATAAGAGAGATCTCCAAACCGCGGCTGAAGGCTTGGTTAAACAGCAGGCGGGATTGGAACGTCGAGACAAATGGGAACCAAGACAACATTGCGATGGGAGCGAATATGATTATACCCATTCCAGCATCGTACATACGAGCAAACTCCTTCACTGACTCCCAAAGTCCTAAATACTTTACGATACTCTTCCACGTAATTGCCAGCTGCACGACGATTACCTCAAAGACTCAGAAAAAGGACATATAGTGAAAGACAGATTGTGGTGATGTGCTTAACTATTACCAAACTAGAATGCTTTTCATCATATGACTTACGGAGAGAATTAGCCACCCAGTAGGGATAAATGCGAGGATGCTGGCAAACAAGTCGGGGACAGATAGACCGGTAAAAGCCACGACCAGGCAAAGGGCTACTATCAGGCTAATGGCTGTAACTCCTTGCATGAATCGAAGCATCAGTTGGAAATTGGTGGTCTTTTTGGGCTTAAATGTGAAGACCTGAAATTCAAGACCAAATTATTACCGAACTACCATGATAAAAGCATCACGTCGAAAAAGGTCGTAGCGAAACGAAACAGATACCTTAAATATTATGCCTATTCCGACCAGCACAACCCAAGAGAAGCCATAAATCTGGAGGACGAGAATTGAAGCATATTTTAACAAAAGACATTGAGGGAAAAAAATAGAAATAGAACTACGACAATGCCATCGGGCTCATAGACGATAAAGTCGTTAATTGAGTCAGGGCATAAAAGGCCATTATTAGGTCCTATGCTAAGGTCTCATTACAGATGATTACTTTAAATTCAGCAAGTGTTTAGATTATAGAGAGTGACTATACCGCAATTGAGGTATTCTTCCCAGTCAGATGCAGTTTGTATACAATGCCATACTGAAACACTAGAAATCTCAAGCTTAAAATTGTTTCAAGTATCCGGCCTCTCAAAGTCTGGATATGCATCTGCACATACGAAATACAACTCGTAGTGAGCCCAGTTCTGAAAGAAACTGAAACAAAATTATACATTTAACAGAAAAAAACTTCCAGCAGAGAGCCATGTAATTTTCAAATATCATGAATAACTTCAAGGGTTAGGAATTTCAGTTGTGCTAATACTCATCAATGAATTGGGGGGGTGGGGTGGGGTGGGTTGAAAGTTCGACGGGGGAAATGGGTCATAATATATCACAAGCTCCAAATTCGCAGAATCCGACCGCCAAGACATAACAACTCAGCAGACATGTAGAAATATCAAAATAATTTTTTGCAACAGAATATATTCAGGATAGAAAACAGAGCATTATCATTATAATAAACTCCTTTTATATGTTTTAAGTGTGGTAGTGTAGAGTTCATGAAACAGACCTGTTCTTCATCCCACCATGACTCCCAGCTGTAATCCCCTTTGACACCAACCCCACCTTTGTACATAAGCCAACTGATCCAGTCGTCAAAATCCTCAACCGTTCTGCTCACATATTTTATATTCCATAAAAGAAAAAGATGATCACTTCATTGACAACATAGCTGGTGCAGATTCAATTAAAAGAAAGGAAAAATAAATATAGCAAAAAAATGAAATTATGCCTCTCGGACACAACACTCACTTTTGCCACTCAAACCCGGAGGGGTTGAAGATGTAAGGTGCAAAAAGCCAAGAAATGACTAGAAACCAGCTGCTTAAGGTCAAAAGAATAAAGGAAACAGAACCTCCTTGTGTGTAACCATATGCGATATAAACTATCAGAAGCAATGCTACTTCCATCCTGAAACAAATAATATTGATGGAGAACATCTCATGAACATCATAATTACACAGAATACACAGAAAAGCAAGAGTCATTGCTACTTACGCCTTAACAAAGTGACTTCTTGAGTACAGACGATAGTTTTCCGCAAACTTGATGTGACGAACAACAAAACCTCTCCCGGTTGCACGGTACTGAAAAGGCATATCAAACACTGGATCAAAGTGCTGTTCTAAATACATATTTACGCCAATCATTCGATAGCCAGACAATCAGATACCTTGGCACCTCCATGAAGAACAGTGCGACCAAAATAGTGAGTTTTCGTCCCCAGAGAAAATGTAAAGAATACTGAGCAAAGCTGAAGCTGCATAGTGATAAAGCTGAAAATGGCCTGCAAACAAAGGAAGTCCCAGAAGATGCAGTGACTCATAAGTGAAGTCATGTAAATTATGTCATACGTAGCGATCAAGCACCCAGGGTCAATACAGTGACCAATCTAAGGTCAGAAAATTAAAAATGCAGTGGAACACACAAAACCACGTAATATAGATGTCAGTGATAAACATTTATAACATTATCAACGAATTCGAAGAAGGCAAATACCTGCAGCAAACCCAGTTCAAGTATAAACCCCATGATCATGGGAACTGCAGTGAAAATACCAATTTGGACAAGGAACTGGGCATTTAAAACAGCATTTATTGCAGTATTTCCCAAAAACCTTGCTTGTCTTGAAATTCCTTCGTCAAGACCAGAAAATGCCTGAGTGATGAAAATTGCAGAAAATTTAGTCTAGTGATGGAAACAATTTCTTCAATTAGTAAGAGCAAGGACAAAACTGGAGACTATTTCGGCAACTCCACAACGCATGATACTGACAATAACTTACCAAATATACTCTTCCATATAGAAATACATACACCGTGAGAACAGTCATCTACAATGAAGGGAGAGATTAATTTATAAGATACATCTGAAGATATTTTGCGCCAAAAAATGAAGATTACGGGATAAATTAATCTAAAAAAGGACATCCACAATGAAGATTACGGGATAAATTAACTTATATACCATTGTGCAAATATAATAGCCAACAGTGGTAAAGAAAAAGGACATCATTCTGAAGAAATCAAAAAGCTGTCCAAGTCTGTATACATCCCTACTCAAAACTTGCTCCCCGTTACCACCAGAAACTTTGCCTTCAAACAAGGCAATCTGGTTCAATCCTACATCTCTCCCCTTTCCAACCTAATAAACAGAAAATCTATTAGCTAGGAAAAATTATCTTCCACATGATGAATTCACGTCAAGTCACTCAGACCTGAATATATTCATGGTGTGTTACATTCCCCTGCCGTAGAGTAGAATTGAACCCTGCAAATAGAAGAATGTGCAAAATATTTTATTTTCATAATTGCCCTAATTGGCGATGACATTCACGACAGAATAATGATATGTGGAGATTGTTCAGGACAATTCGGATTAAATGACTTCATAATCGGCATTTTAATTGACACAAGTTCATTGTTTAATATTAAACACATATATCAAATACAAATGTTTGCAAAGCATCTGATGAAACCAACAAATAAAGTTACTTGTGAGGTGTATAATATGCAAGGAACACAAAATGATTTCACATGTATCTGTGCAAACAAAGTGAAAGAGTTGTAGACTGATTAATTTAATGAAAACCTTGTAATTCTACTTTAGGCCCCAAAAGTTCAAGGGACTGTCCTCCATTTCATATGAGAAATTTTTTTTTCACGAATTTCTGCCCGTGCTCAGCGTCAAAAGAATAGAACAAGGCATCTTATTTAATAAATGGGAATAATTAGCTGAGATCAAGCAAATAAACTGCAACACTGTTGAAACCTACCTGCAAATATATCTTCACTAATGTTAATAACCCGCGATGCTTTGCTAATGCCACCTCGAGTAACATGAAAAATTCGGTCGAAAACATCTGGGTGCCCATAGTGCATCCGGACTCTGAGGAAATTTATATTGACATTTAAAGACAGCAGTCACAAGCAAGGTCAAGGAGCAAATACAAATTTCATATTGACATACTAGATACATCATCTTTGAATAAGGGTACATATAAACCCAACACTACAATGGAGACTTTGAGTACATGATAGGAAGGAAATATATGAACAGAACAAACCATAACCGAAGAAAAGCAGCTAACAAAGAAGATTCTGAAATAATTAAAATTATAACGACATCGACAAGAAAGGGTTGAAAAATTTTCTAAGAATATTGGAAATACATACTTGAGAGGTTTTGCCAGAACACGTTGAGCCAATGTCACAAAACTGGTCTCTTGGTTGGACATAAACCACGCTAACGATGACACACTGCATGGGTTGGATGTACAATCAACAGATAGAAAATAATACAGATTCCCCAGCGGAAGCAGTGGCCTGCAATTGGAGCATAAAAATTGGAAAAGAGAGAAAGCATGGGTAACCTTCCAGTGAACACATGTTCCCTCACACCAAGGATTGTGGGAGGCCGCAATCCGTGGTTTCTGTGAAATTCTTCAAGAAGATTTCTCATTTTCATCGCCTCCTCAAGGTAATTGTCCTTTATAACATATATAAAAACATGATTTCCGTAGGAGGTTGTAAAATGGTTTCTGTTAATCATTCTTTAAGAAGCAGAGTTTGACCTAATATCAATCACTGACAGATTACCTGATTCATGTCAATTGTTTGAACAGCTTCACCACGAGTAAAAACAATGGCATGGTTCTGATTTTCAGGTTTCCCTTCACCCAGCTTAGGATCTCCAGGAAGTTTAATGGAAAATATTTCCTACAAGGGCAAGAGCAAGAAGAAATACAACATTGCAGGTGCCAGAATATTTTAATGATATATGAGGAATAAGGGCTTGCCACAAGCTATATAGTTTGTAACAACATGAGACTTAAAACAATTTTCAGATTGAAAAGTAACAAAATGAAAACTTCGCTTCATAAAGGTGCAAATTCTTGAGAAAATAAGCAATGAAGGTAAGCCAGAGAAAAGAAACCCAGATCAGGTATGGCATATACATGGACTGACACTAGGACACTGAACATGAAACAAATATACAGAAGATTAAACACAGAAAAATAGGAAATCAGGAAACGAGCAATATCATTCGCACTATAGATGCATGCAGCAGTGAAGAGCTTACATAACAATGCCTGCCTGGGATGATTTGGAGGATAAATTAAAGTTCGAGTCGAGCTAACAAAAACTTTGACGCAAATTTATATAATCAATAGATCTGATGACGCTGTGGCCAATAAAAATCACATACCTTTTATACAATGAATAATCAAATAACATAATATAATGAATAATCACTTAACAAGCAGATTGATCATTGCAGTCAAGACATAATGTGTGACAGATAACACAATGAATCATTCGCTCACCGACAACAAAAGAGGTAAATGAAGAACACAAAATCAAGCAACACATCAAGAGGCTCCTAAAATTTTACCTGATCCTTCCCATGAGCATCAGCTTTGACAAGCTTTGAATAAAATTGCTTTGAAATATTCCCATCAGTTGTCCCGGCCTCTTCCACGTGTATGAAGGCGACACGAAGAGCCTCATTCCTATGTAAGAAAAAGAAAAGTCAACATAATGGGCGCTTGACTCAATTTGAGGAAGGAGTAGAACCGACTCAATTTGATGAAAGAGTAGAAGTCATCTAAATCTCAAGGCAGCTCCAAAATTGTCCGAAATAAGGAGGGAGGAATTTGAATCCCACCAAAAAATTTCCATCACACAACTAAAAAAAAATTGTTAATAAAAATCTACAATCCTCCACTCCAAATGCATCCTTACAATTCAAATGGATTAACCTATTAAAGAGACAAATGCAATGCCAAACTCAGTTGAATATCAATCACATCAATATGATTGCTGGAGCGTATGATTATAGGTTTAGGTATTTCTGATATCATAGCACACGAATATTTAGAATTCCGAACATAAATCTCATAATAAGTTCGGAAGCACGAAGCTCTAGTTTGAAATTTTCACAAAATCCTAGAACAATAATAAATGAAAACTAAGTAAAACTACAACATAAAATTAAATTAATATGATCCCACGGCCTGATATTCCCCGCACAAATCTGATCTGAAAGTATCTACAGCATGTTAAAACGAACTTTTCACCTACTGAAGATGCAAATGATATACAAAAAAATCAAACGTGACGAGCTACAATGTCTATACAACGAAGAGGCCTGTGCATGCAAACGATTCCGTAAAGTCAAATCAGACCCACACCTTTGTAGTAACAGAGCAATATCAGTGGCTTCAGGCGCCTTTCGCTGCTTTTGTTGCCCATAAATTTGACAGGAAACAACGTACGTGAATTTTAAATCAGCCTGAGCACGTGCTTCCCGAGACAACTCAAAACCTTGACTTGAAAGACTGGCCTGAGAAGTATCCTCTGCATAGCAAAGGTTACTTAACTGAGAGTTTTGTTATTTTTATAACCTAATAATGTTCTGGCTACAAACGAAAAGTAACCTCCTAGAGATCGCCTCTCTAAGTAACTCTGAAGCATCATCGCTCTTCTGTAGTACATCATACCACGGACTGCAAGAAAACCAATAGATTTTATGTTAAACAGTGACACACTTAAAGACTAGACATAGTCGTTGATCATTAACGTCGACAAGATGGATTTCATGTATTAAAGAAGACATTGGAATGGAAAATACATATTATAAGTCAAAGCATTTATAGATAAATGAATACCTGTCCTGGCTAATGTTTGTCCCCTGTAAGATGCCCAAAACCGCAGTTCTAAAGCACTAACAGAACTCTCTTGAAGCTCAGCATCACCACTATCAGCGCGGCCAATACGTTCCAAAAAATTCTCCCATTCATCTAGAGTGGATGATAATTACATGGTTTAAAATTAGAAACAACATGGATATAAGATGCCGGAAAGCTAAGAGGCAAACATTCAGAAATCATCACTAGGGAAAATAAAATATAAGTATTACCACAACCATTGAAAACTCAACAAGAATCTCAAAATGCATATAATGCCAATGGATAATTTAAGCGAAAGGAATCTGTAGTTTTAGCAGTGGTAGAATGAAAACAGCTTGAACTACCTAATGAATATATCTCAGGCAATAATCACATGGCACAACAAACGGTATATAATTCCAAAAGATTTATCATTAACCAACTTATCTAGGACCCCGGCTTATTAGCAATGAACCTGACAGCAAAACGACATTCAATAATCCAACATATGAGGCTTCTCTTGCTTAATAGAACCATGTAAAATGTTACCAGGAGGTTTTGCACAGAACTCATTGCAGCAACAAAAAAAAAATCAGTGCCAGTTTATCACAAACTATTTAATAATCTAGTTCTACTAAGCTTGACCTATGCAACCATTGGTAACCTTTAGATGCTGCTAATTGCCTTAATTATAAGGTTTATAATCATTAACTGACAATATTCTGCTTGGTCCAGCAATGTAAATGAAGTAAGGAGATAGTATGTAGATTCTTTTCTGAGTTTATGGGTCAGCCTAAGCAATTCCCTCGGGATGACTCTCAATATCAATGTTTCAACATAAACCTTCTGCAAGAAACCCGTGTAATGTGCCTAAACTGAGTAATTGCTAGAACAATCTTCAAATGATGAGTAGATATATCATTTACGCTGAGTAGGAAAACATGCATCATTTAAGCTGTCCTACAAACCAACACATGCAGTCTTAGTCCTAAATAAGAGGTTCAGCAACCAAATCCAAGTCTCTGTTACCTTATGTTGGTGACAAACACACAGCTTTCGTGAAATCTTTTCCCCAACATTTATTTATATTAGCATGGAAAAAATATGATAACCTGAATGAGGCGAGTAACAAACCAATCCTACTGGCTAGTGGCTACAAAAAAAAATAATAATAATAACAACAAACAAAAAAATTCCACTACATGCAGCAGAAGTATCAAAACAAAATTGACGCTACCTCGTATTCTAACATATTATGGTGAATATTGTCAGGTAGAAATTTGACAAAGATTTCACCGTTCACTCATATAAAGAAGAAAATAAAACAGAACATAATTTCAGAACAGCTATATCAAACAAATGGACACCTGGAAATATTTTCTGGAGATAAAAAAGTATTGAGATTCCATCTTCATTCTCAACCCGCAACTCCGAGTTGCTATAGAGCACAGTTTCACTATAGTATGGGGTGAAGACACTAAACCAAGCAGGAAAGTAAGTTAGAGAGACATCAATAGAAACACAAATTAACTAACTTCACGCAGTAAACTTAACCGTAAACTAATAAACAATAAGAAGAAACATACCAAAATGGCATCATTTCACAAATCGGTTTTGCAGGCGGCATGTCCATGAACAAAGAATTCGTAAAGAACTCCAATCTTCTTCTTGCTTCGAGATTCTTCGGTATGTTTGCAGCAGAATCTTTCACAGTAAGAAGCAGGTGCAGCCTTTTCACTTGCTCCTTCTGTTAAGTAGAATAACCATCAAAAGGTATCCAATTGTTTGAAAGGAATAAGTACGACGAGTAACTCCGGAAGTAAGCTCACAATATCAGGATCCTTTGGCCATTCTATCCTTGAAAAGAGGCGGCCCTCATTTCTGGCCCTCAACAATATGTTCCAAGTATCAAGTTGTTCCCTATAGGGGAAAGAAAAATTAGTAATGAAGTTTCGAAGCATGCAGATTTTCTAAGCTCCACAATTCTCGCGTTTACCTCAAATCATGAGAGAGTAACTCGTGAGTAACAACATCATAAAAATCAAGCAGTGCTTTTGCTGCTCCTTTTGCAAGTTCAGGAGTAGCATCACGAATCTGAAAAAAACAAAACAAAATATGGATCTGGTGTAGGAAATAAAAAAACAATATGAAACTGCACTAGGAAGAATTTTCCAATTGCTTAATCACTTCCGAAACTTATCACTTACGATGTGTATGAATTATATAAACTCATTTCTAGGCCCACTGACCTTATTCAAATTCTATCTCAAGGGCAAAACAAATAAAACTAAATTTTTGGAAACTTGAACTTCAATTTTCTCTTTCTTTAATAGTGACAACCCAGAGCAAATGGAAAGAGAAGTCACCAGTAGCCCAGTTAAAGCAGTGAATCTAGACTGAACCACCGAAAGCTTTTTAAGAGATAGAGTAATGACAAGTGACCCTTCTGATATACTGTTGTTGATCTCACGGAATATCCGTTCAACCCTGCACAAAATGAAACGAGCACAAAATATATGACCAATGAAATTAGTCATTATTTCCATAAATAGCTAGAGATCAGATAAATGAACCAAAATACTGTACATATGTGTATATATATATATGTATATAAACATAGGCAAGTAAACATTCTTAAAAGCCGCTCACCAAAGTCTTCCTTCCCCATCGACAAGGGAGTGCAAAATCTTTTCAATGCTAAAATAACACTCCTGCACTGCATATGCCATGTACTCATCCTTGCATATTCTACCCCAAAGGTCCGCCTGAGTGTCCTTACAGTCTGAAGCTAAATCCATGGCTAACAAGATCTACAGCCCAAAAAAGGTGTAAACAGATATTGAGAAATTCGCCAACCAGATGTCTATGGAATCATCTCGATTATGGAGTACAGAGCAAATTACTAAGTACCTTGCTGCTAAGAAGAAATAGAGGCCACTGAACTAACTTCAGACTTCCAGTGTTGCTCGGCATCGAAAGTAAATCCATCTCCCTGAAAGTGTATATAAGACAAGATCAGGAATTGGAAATTTATGTAGAATTGGCAGAAAAGATTAAAATGAAAGGGAACAGCAGAGATGGACACTTTGCACATGAATTCCCACCTGTTACCAATATAATCTTCTTCACGTAGGGCTTTAACGATCTCGTTCCAAAATGGGGAGAATATGGCTGCATAGGTCTTGTTATTATCTTGGGAAGACTGGAACCAATACAAAGCCAGAGAGTAATCAGCAGCACAGGACGAGGGATTATGCAAAAATGAAAGGATAAATCAAAATATATTCGTGCAGACAATTTTTTTAATCACAGAGACTTGTCAATGGAAGGACAAAACAATAATGTTTGCAGAAACAACTGACCTGTGATAATTGCCTGTCAAATGGTGTCCTACATAGCACGTTTTGTATTGATCAGAAAACAATATACAAAAACTCATATCGAAACACCGCTATAAAGAAATGATATGATTATTCAATTTACCTTTTAATCTGTGGTGACACGAGATTCTTCACAAATGCCTCTGGAAAACTCTCAAAACGCCTGTGCACCATATCAACTGAACGAATCTGCAAATGGAATTTAGAATTATATTGAACAAGAACAAAACAATAAACGCTAGCAAACTAGCACAATATTAACGCATTCATTAACACGGAAAAGCATGAAGTAAAATAATATTTCTACCTCGCCTAAGCGAGCCCTCGCTCCCATTACAGCACCATATATTGCAGACAACAGAGTATACCATATGTGAATATCCATGAGATAAATCTGCAAGTTAAAATGGTCAGTTAAAATGAGAGAATCAACTCTAAGCGATAGGAGACTGGACCAAAGTACATAAACACAAACATCACAGGTAAAGGCTATAAATAGAAACAAAAGGCATAAGCCGAACTGTGCTGGTGGCAAGAAATTGAGAAACAGAACTAATTCCACAACACGAAGTTATACAAATCCTTTACCAACTTGTGACAGAATGCATGTATAGCAAAACATCAGCGAGAAACTGGAAGGGTCTTGGCTTTGTAAAGTAATTTCACACTAAAAGAAAATAGCAGAAATTTTACGGGATGACAATGCCCAAAATTTTTTATTTAGATCAGATGCATGTCACACCCCAGAGCTCCCTCCATAAAGTATGTAAATTATTCATATGAAGATAACTGTTAAGAAATGGGTATACTCACAGCCACAACAGGTGCCCACAGACTAGCAATAGTCAATACATTATTGTTATCTGCAAGAAAGATCAAATAAAAAGGCATAAGACTGTGTTTCAAACTAGAAGGCCAATTACTCAAAAAACGTTAAAAAAAAGAAGATAAAATGTCGAAAGATAATCAATGGATTGAATCGGATGTTGATATGTGTAACCTGATGTGTATAACAAACATATGTCTAAGTATATAAAAGTCTTCTAGTACAAAATCCAATGACATATGTATAATAGGGCGATTCTAAATATAAAAAGAGCTAGCTTGTTACATTCCAAAGAAGATATTTGATCCTCAAATCTATCAATGATCAATCCTCCCTCCAGTAAGCAAACAGCACTCAGAAAATTAGCATTACCCATACGGATATAACTGACTGTCAATTGTCACTAGGCAAGTAGAACTAATTACAGAAGTAAAGTATTCAGAAAGATTCAACTTAATCGGGACAACGGTAGGTAACTGCAGAAAACACCCCACCCCCCAGCTTGATGATACACGATCATGCACAGCTACAAATTTACATCAACAAGAAGAGGCAGCAGCCTAAAATAACGGGAAGAATATAAAACGTACTCTTTGATATTAAATCATGCCATGAGTACGTAAGCCTTGGAAGATTTGTGATAATGTTGGTTGGCTCAACTAATGGCTTAATCTGCATGTACAAAGATTTTCAGAGAATTAAATTTAAATGACCAGGGAATAGTATTAGACAGCATAACAATAAGAAAATAAATAAAATACTTGCCTGAAGAAAGTAAGTAAAAGAAAATTTGCAAGCAAAGATCACGAGCCAGTAGAACACGTAGCTGCATATTCAAATTGATAATTTATAGAGCTGAGAACCCAGAAATAGAAAATATATAACTCAAATGACGACATTAGTACGTTGGCATGGTTTATGCATGCTTTCAGTCTTACTCTTATTTATCGTGAATTCTCGTGAATACAATGCTACAAAACCAAGATGCACATGTTTAGGATTGCTATTTCAATCATATAAGAAGCCCATGTTAATCAAGGTTGCGGTGAGTGTATTTTAGAATGATAATACTATGATAAAATGTGATTATGTCGTGGTACATAAGTGAACTAATAGTCTAATGCTATTTATCTGGAAGAACTTTTGCTAATAAAATTTTCTCAATCCAAACTATATTTCCGCTACGTCGATGTTCCAAACTCCAGATACCAAAGATAATAAACTGAAAAAGAACTTATGATGTTCTCAGTGGAGAATCCTTTGCCTAAATCAGCAAATCAACATGACTAGACCACACATTGCTTGGCTTAACTATAAATTAAATATCAGTCACTTCCACAACCTCGTATTCGGGTATTTAGGTGAAGGGACTATTGCATTCCGACTCAAACTATAACGCATATAAATTCGCACTTTCTCCAGCTCAGAAAATATAATTGGGTCTGTGGTGAAAGAGGTACTTCAAAAAGAAGTGCTGAAACAGGAAACATGTTCAGGACTTTCAATTGGCTGGGCACAAATTAAAATTCCAATTATTTTACATGTCCCACGTTGAGAGGCAATTACCTATGCACGTAAGTTACATAACTGCATTTCAAATAACATAATGCAGAATACGGCCTTGAAAAAACATAATATATCAATTATTAAATTACCCAAAGCGACAAGTTGGGACAAACAGTTGCAACAGAATGACAACTCCAATGTAACAATTGCAGCAATATTAGCAATGAATTCGCCAAGAAGAAGAATAAAGCAAAAAAGAAGGGCAAACCTCATGTAATCAGTTGTTTTCTCAACGAGTCCACTACCAACAAAATATCGTTCCTGAAAGTAAGACAAAGAGGCAGATCAGGGTATCCAATGCTATTGATAAGATGGGCACAACACAACCGAATAGGAATTAAAAGTACCTGATAAATCCACTTGAAAAATTGAAAGAAAGGATGGTTAGACATTTCAGAGAGCCTGTGACAAGCAGGGATCTTGAGAAGCAGCGCTAAAAGTAGCCTCACACCAGCATATACGCCTAATACAAGGACATAAAGCCGGAAATAGAACGAGTCTGAGATGCTCTTATGCCTTTCCTTCATAAGTTCACTGAAACCATTGTTATTACAAAATGAGTAACTTGGAAAAGGAAACATAAAATACTACAAGCATAAAAATTAAGAAATATACTCACATGTAGACATAGAGTACAAACACCGAACACAATCCGGACCAAAAGAACCTGATGACAAGTCTAGAAATAGCCATGCCTCTTGCTGTTGTATATGCTCCAAACATCAGGACAACATCCAGACAACCTTGATGACAAGCCAAAACAAACAACCCAATAAAAAGATAGACATAGTAGTCAAAAGAGAAACAAATTAACAACACCAAATGATACGTCAAAATGGTAGATGCTTACTCTCCAAGAAGTTCATGACAGCCACGGTTGGCCCAATGCTTAGCAGGCTTTTGAACGTACTCAGATTAAGTTTTCCATCATTAAAAGCAATTATAGCAAGACCCTATATATACAGGAGATGCAACATAAAAAAAGTTAATTGTGAAGTGATAATCAGCACAAATCATTTCACGAAATCATAACTTGAAAAGGATGGAACCTGAAACATTGCGATTAAGAAGATCCACATTCGATGGAAACTTCGATATACATGAAGAAATGTTCTATGCTCAACAAATGAACTTTTTCCAGTCTGCGATTTAACCAAAAAAAATCACACTTAAATAGCCCAGCGTCAATTGATTTATACAAGAAAAATAACATAAGACGAGGAAAGCAACATAAACCAACCCGTTTTCCTTTTCTTGGCTTGGTCAGAAATGGTGAATCTTTTTTCATTGGCCAGCTCAACTCGGAAAAACAAGCAGGCGACCTACATGTGTACCAAGAATAAATACAAGAGGACAGGGAGTAAAAGAAAAACAATACAGTTATAACTCGATATGCAAAGATATGAACCAGAAATATTCATTGAAGTCGTCGTAGTTTCTCCATTCCGAGTGTGCAGCTTTTCCATTATTATTACGACTTGCTTCCTGCAGAAAAAGTGAAAATATAGAAACATTCAACAAGGGCAAAAGATGGAATAAGGACTATATGTATCACATGAATTTTATGAGGTAATGTTTGCAATGAATTTATGCTATAGTATAAAATATATCTAAAACAATGATAAATACAAAATTCTCTACACTTTCAACAAGAATTACATAATCAAGGAATAATATGAAGGAAGAAATATATAATCAGGAATTGAATTAAAAAAAACTAGCGTTTTAGGATCTTGAACTCAAAATCAAATGCAAAACAAACATAAAAACCATATGCACTCACTGCGGCCATCGTTTCATATATGGGGCAAATGATTTGCTCAAGAAAAGACACAGAGCCATTTTCATTTGTACAACTATCAGAATGAGTAGCCACACCGTGATCCAAGACCGTATCTAATTCCCTTGCCATCTGAAAAAGCCATAGGAACACAGTATAGATATAAGCGGAAAAAAAAAATAGTTGACAATAATTTTCCAGCAGGTCGTTATGGTAATTGCCAGGATAAAGTCAACCACGTATATAATGTCAACTTTGTTATTAAACACTCACAACCCACAGCTAAGTGTATTACAAAGAAGGCAGGAAATTTTTTAATCAGCTCAGGAAAATAAAAAATGAAAACTGCAACATTCTTAACAGATGCAGATTGGGTGAACTCCATGCAAACGATTCACAGTTATAACCAGGAAAATACAGAAATACAACAAAGACCCAAAAAAAAATATGGCTTTCCTAACCCATAATTAAAGATGCCAGATAGGTCTGCTAACTAACAGAAAAACATAAAGAATCATAAAGTATTGTGAACTGTCTTCCATCAACAATTTAACTTCGAATTATGCCACATAATTCGCCGTTATAACCAGGAAAATACGGATATACAGCAAGACCCCCAAAAACAAACAGAAAACAAGTCTTTCCTGACACGTAACTAAAGATGCCAGATGGGTTACTTCGAATTATATAAAAAAAATGTTCTTTGCAAAAATGACAGTATTACAGGGCATTTGTCTAAGCACTACCAATGAACACTTTTCAACCGGAAACACACCCTTCAAGAATGAAATACGTTATGATTCTGTATTTCCTGAAATTACAGAGAAATGCTAAAGAAACATTTCAAAAATGGTGACCCTAGTTCTCGAGAAAATAAATAAGAATCACAATCACTAGCATAAAATACATACATGATGAAATATATAGCAGATGCATTCCGGAAGAAATCGGACATTCGAAGCTTCACCCCAGATGCAGAAATACAGTGAAATCAGGAATAGCTTCCTGTCCCTGTTAATGGCTTCCAAACTATATGGAACATATTGAAAAAGAAGTCAGTAATTATTGTCAATTTAAATCAACCAAGAACTTGGCGGTTTATCACAGCAACAACCTATTCCATACAAGGCGCTTGCGAAGAAATTTACACCATTTGATATAATTATCAAAAACTTTCAAGAAGACCTCTCTAACAGCAACTTCATCTAGTTTCTGCCAAAGAAGCATGGAAAACAGATCAGTCACGTAAATCATTACACTTATACTATACAGCTTTTTATCAAGTGATCATCATATAGACTAGTAACAAGAAACACGATTCACTCACTGGATTGGCATCAACAGGGACACCAAGACGTGACTGTGCATTGGCTAAAGCAAGAATAGTATGCTCACGCTGGTTCCTTATATTGTCTTTCTGTGATATAAAGTTCGAAAGGTCAAGAAGGATAAACTTCGCATCAACTGCATCATATTTGCAGTATAAATGTCTTAAATCACTCTTCCATATAATTGTCATTGTAGTTTCAGACGTCGGATCAATTTAAGTTCCCAACAATTTTACTAATGCCAAAACTCTCAAGAAACTTCAGCAAAAGGCAAAACTAAGTAATCTTGCCACAACCTACTCTATGTGAACTCAGATGATTCCAAGGCAACATAATCCACATAAATGCAGGGGATAGTACTAATGAATGCAACGAAACCTGAAAACCAAATATGTATTCCAGAAGGTCAAACATATCCGTATCCCGCTCTCCAGAAATTTCAAAATCAGAAGGAAGACGAGGAAATTGCTCAGTGTATCTTATTGCGGATACTGCAGCCCTAACCTGCAGAAACAGTAGGGATAATTAGTGGAATGAGATGTCCAATTTTTTATATTGAAAAGATGCCTCCACACCAGATAAGTAGGTATACCAGGAAATTTCGACACAGAAAATAGAAAATCTACATTCCACATTGTCGAACAGAACATTTCAATCATAACGTGAAAAATCCAGCTATGAATGATAAAATCTCAAAATGTAGATCTTGTCTACTACTATGAATGCCGACAACACAACGGACTGTAAAGAGACTTCAATCAGAAAATATGCATGTAAACTTACTTCGGGGAAAAACCCAATAACGTTGGTCAATGATGGTGCTTCCAGAGGAACTATATTGTAAGGTACAAGTTCCCCAGAAATAGCAGCATCTGATGTCTTAATCCTCCTTAACTGGAAAACAAAGGACAGAAATCAAAGTCAATAAAACAGATTTCTGCTCCACTAATAAGAATTCATCGCCTGAAAAATATCTAATCTTCACCAGAACCACTATTCAGCATTAATATATAATCTAAGAAGTAAGAACACAAAGTATATACGGTGTGCACCTCTTCAGCAATAAGCCTACCCACTCCATCCGAAGAAGCGTCTTTGCTTAAGACTTCCATCACCTCAACCAAGGCTCTCAGTGTAGCAAATACCCTCCTCATTTCAGAGAACTTAAGTTCCAAGCTGGAAAATAACAAGGCCCAAATGATTCATAAAGGTATAATAAACCCATAAGAGAAGAATCACGATGGGATCAATGACGTAACAGGTATACTTATCATAGGGTACTTCATCTCATCCTATAACAATGGTTCCTATCAGTTAGATCTAATAAAGGGAAAAATAGCGTTTATTACAGTGTGCGTCGATACTGCAACAGCTAACAAGCAGACATTCTGTTAGAAGACACAATCAAGACATTCAAACACAATCAAGGGAAGAACCAGATAAAGACCAATTCAAATTCAAATTTTGTAGTAATTAGAATGTTTTCAATGTATTTTAATATTTTGATTTCAGTTACAGAATATTTTGTATAAATATGTAAGACCTTGAGTCATATGAATATAATACAAATTCTCTCCATATTTTTACATGGTATCAGAGTCTTGAATGGAGTAGTCCAATACAGCTTCTTAAATTTTTTTTTCCTGATTTTAATACATCTAGTGGTCTCATTCCTAGAGTCTTTGGGTGTGTTGCATTTGTCCATATCCATAAGGATCAGCGAAGTAAGCTTGATCCTCGTGCTTTAAAGTGTGTCTTTATTGGATACTCCTCTACACAGAAAGGTTATAAGTGTTATCATCCATATACTAGAAAAATTTTCATCTCAGCTGATGTCACATTTGTGGAAAATCAATCTTATTTTCATTAAGTATCCTCTCAATCTGTAACCAATGAAAAAGATTGGTTTCTCATTGATCTTCCTAAATCCCCTATGTCTAAGGTTCAGCCTATACTTGAGAACTCTCAATCAACGGAAGTGTTGGAGGAAGGTCGATCAAAGTTTGCTAAACCATTACAGGTATACTCAAGGAGGAAAAGGACAAATCTGCCTGAAGAAGTACCAACGTTGACATCAGGTCCTGAACTTGAAACAAATGCCTCAGCACCTGAACCAACTGCAGAGCTTCATAACCTTGACCTTCCTGAACCAACCATCACAGAACCAACACAAGAACCATCAAACCAAGACCTACTAGAACCATCAAACCAAGACCTCCCTATTGCTCTTAGGAAAGGGAAAAGAGCATGTACCAATCATCCACTACATCCATTTCTCAGCTATAAAAACCTATCCACCAAATACAGAGCCTTCCTTTCAAACTTAGACACTATTCCTATACCAAAGGAGTTGTCTGAAGCAATGAGTAATAAAAATTGGAGGGCTGCTATGGATGTTGAAATGCAAGCTCTTGAACATAATAATACATGGGAGGTGACAAGACTTCCAAAGGGTAAGAAAACTCTCGGTTGTAGGTGGATATTCACTGTCAAGTATAACTCAAATGGATCCCTGGAGAGGTACAAAGCAAGGTTGGTGGCCAAAGGATACACTCAAGAATATGGTGTAGACTATATGGAGACTTTTGCCCCGGTTGCCAAGATGAATTCAGTGAGGATTCTACTATCTCTGGCAGCTAATCTTGATTGGAAACTACTTCAGTTTGATGTCAAGAATGCTTTCTTGCATGGAGACCTAGAGGAAGAGATATACATGGATGCACCACCCAGATTCCAGCACAAGATAGGCGTGGACAGTGTGTAGATTGAAAAAGTCCCTATATGGCTTAAAACAATCTCCAAGAGCATGGTTTGGCAGATTCACAAAGTTCATGCTGGGAATGGATTACAAGCAAAGTCAGGGGGATCAAACCTTGTTTATACATCATTCTGATCAACATAAGACCACAGCTCTACTGGTTTATGTTGATGATATAATCATAACCGGGGATGATGGTGATGAAATTGATAGATTGAAGAAGTGTTTGGCAAATGAGTTCGAGATTAAAGAGTTAGGAAGACTCAAATACTTTCTGGGAATTGAAGTGGCACATTCCAAAGTTGGAATCTTCATTTCTCAGCAAAAATATATCTTAGACTTGTTGAAAGAAACAGGGAAGTTGGGAAGCAGACCTGTTGATACTCCAATTGAATTTAACCATCGGCTAAGTGAGGCAGCAGATGATGAGCTAGTTGATAAAAGTGCTTATCAAAGGTTAGTTGGTAAGCTGATTTATCTATATCATACAAGGCCAGATATAGCCTATGCCGTTAGTGTGGTAAGTCAATTCATGCATAACCCAAAGAGGGTTCATCTAAATGCAGTATATCGAATATTACAATATCTGAAAGGTACTCCAGGGAAGGGCATCTTATACAAGAAAGGAAGCTCAGTGATGACTCTTGAAGCATTCACTGATGCTAATTATGCGGGTGATATCAATGATAGAAGGTCAACATCTGGATATTGCACATTCTTGGGTGGTAACCTTGTAACATGGAGAAGTAAGAACCAGAATGTAGTAGCTCGGTCTAGTGCTGAAGCAGAATTCAGGTCTATGGCACTAGGGATATGTGAATTATTGTGGCTTAACAGATCATTCTTGATGATTTAAGGGTCGAGTGGAGGTGTCCTATGAGGTTATACTGTGATAATAAATCTGCCATTAGCATTGCTCATAATCCAGTTCATCATGATCGGACCAAACATGTGGAAGTTGATAGACACTTCATTAAAGAAAAGATTGATGCTGGTCTTATTTGCACACCCTTTGTTCCCACAGTAAATCAACTAGCTGATTTGTTGACAAAGGGTCTTCCAAGTAAGGTTCATCATCGATTGAGTTGCAAGCTAGGAATGGAAGACATCCACTCACCAGCTTGAGGGGGACTGTTAGAAGACACAATCAAGACATTCAAGACACAATCAAGGGAAGAACCAGATAAAGACCAATTCAAATTCAAATTTTGTAGTAATTAGAATGTTTTCAATGTACTTTAATATTTTGATTTCAGTTACAGAATATTTTGTATAAATATGTAAGACCTGGAGTCATATGAATATAATACAAATTCTCTCCATATTTTTACACATTCAAATAGCGGGTGCTATATCTACCTCTAAAAGAAAGAAATGGAAAAAATTAATTAACTAAAATAACAATGTTGGAGTTAAAAGGACATACACTCACAAAAGCACACATAAAAACACACAGACCAGCATGCAGCATAATTTATTGCTGCATATATATTCTTTCCTTTTTAAGCGCAAATGATCAACAATTTAACAGGCATCATCTACACTAATCAATTATAGCTTATACACGTCTATCCAAGCATGATATCTAATAGCTAACAATATACATTTAGTGATAGTCATTTTGGCCAGAACCATAAGAAAGCCTTACAGTATTATTTCCGCTTTCAAGGCATCATAAAGGCCACAAGACAAAAAAGGAGATGAAAATTATTAAATCACATGGATAGAGTATTTTGGAGAACTCCAACATCCAGTTTTGTTTATCTATATTATATCACATAAGTGTATCAAAAGTAAATTAAACTAGCACAAGTAAACGGCAACCGATGGCGTAAATAGAGCAAAAAAAGGGTCAATAATGCGTACTCTCCGATATTAGAACTGAATGCGCCGGATTCACGCCATTTTTGTTCCTCTCTCTGGATGTCATCTACTCTGTGCCGTCTCTTATAGAAATTATAAAATTCCCATAACCTTTCAATATCGCGATTACGATCTATTCGGCCTCCATCCTTTTTGGCAAGTTTTTGCTGCAACCACGAAAATATCCAAGATCGACGAGTCAGGTGCTTATTCATGCAAAAGCTAGAGAGTAGCACTACCCATTAATTGAGTTTATCGGATTAAACAAGATCGAGTGCAGGCAGTAAAACTTATCCCAGAAATTACATATCAGTTTACTTTATGGTGTACGAGATTTTACGAATATTGTTTCATCTATCAGATAAGATGAACCACATAATGAAACTGAAACATGCCAAAAATACCTTGATTACGGACATAAGTCCAGTTTTGAACTGAAGAACTCCCCTTCCCTGGCTGTTAGGGTCCAGGTCATGAGCCATACTGTATGCTTGCTCACACACTTACAAAAACAAACAATACACCATAATGTGTTATATTAATTTTATAAAACCTTTATGTGGTTTATAAGGTAATATGCAGATTCGAACATGTACAATTTACAAATTGTCCGCTCACCATGTATCAAAGAGATCAAATTAGATTAGAGCTGCCTCTTACATACAAATTAACAGTAAAGCATTATATCACACAGAAACTAGACAACCACCACTCAACCTCTCTACCACAACCAATAAACTGACTCATCCCGCCCTTGCATACATACTGCAACACCTCTAACTGTTATCCCCCCATTAAGATGTTTGCTTTCGACAGTAAAAAAAATGTAAACTGAGGAAGAGAAAGATATAAACAAAACATAACGTCTACTTTTCAGTCACTAAAAAACGAAACTTATATGATAATATTCCCCAGCAGCAAAAATGGAGTACAATGTTTAAATTTTACAAGCTATACTTACGTATCCTTGCAACATTTGGGTCTTCAGACTGAATCTCGTCGGCCGCCTGCAGAATGGCATTAATGTTGGTAGTCCGCTGAAGCGAATCGGGCACAGAGCCGGCGATTCCGCTAGACGTCCTCTCATGGCCAGGTGGATGGGACTCGGTCCGAAGCGCCGCGCGCACGAGCCTCTCCCAATTGTCGTAAACCCTAGCCATAGTTTTGAAGGTAAATTAAGCAAGAAAACGGATTGACGATAGATCTAGCAGCTGAAATGGAAGGAATGCGGTGGGTCTTGATGATTTCTCATGGATGAATGGATTCGATCAACGCGTTGAGGAAATTTCTTTCGGAGGTGATGTGAGTCGACGCGCTGCTGTGGTGGTGGAATCGCAGAGCTTTTGAATATTTGCTTGGGTTTTGATTTTAAATTACTTAGTCCCATCGATTTCTGACGTCAGCTTGACTTTTTAGGGCTTGTTTGATATGCTTGTATGGGTAGGTATCGGGTATGTATTGTTAAATTATCTTGTGTTTGTTATCTGTGTATAGGTATACATGCATTGTATGGCTATACATGTCTATTACAAGAATTTTGTTTATAAGCCTTATATAGTCATATCTACCATAAAGATGGTTATGGGGTGTGTATCACTAATCCATACACAACTCAAACATGCATATCAAACACAATTCATATCATTACCCAAATAATTAAAACACACTTATCAAACATGTTAAAATATTCTATCAACAAAATCCTTGTATAGCCATACACAAATAATTCATACCCATCAAATCCAAAAACATGGATATCAAAATAGCTCTTAAAGATTCTTACCTCCCCATGTAACAGATTTATTGGATAGTAAGCTCCATTTGCTGTAAGAATTACAACATACAAAACAAAATGAAAGTCGTAATGACGTTCGAAGCGTAATGTATCGTTGTTTGATGCAATATTCTTTTTTTTTTCGTCTTTCCATGCAGAAATTCTCATGCCAAACAGAATACAACGAAAATCTCCATGAAAATTTTCAAAATGTTCCAAATTGGGCGGTTGGCCTGCAGATTTTCAAACCAAAAGTCCTAGATTCGAATTCTGCTAGCGACTTTGACTATCATTGTTGGGTGGAGCGTGTGACGCAAAGACATAACCGTTTGGATGGTAATACCGCAGGTCGAAAAAAAAATCAGAATAACTGATATTGAAAACTCATCAAAAAGGTAATCCCCAAAATTTATAATCTACAGAAAACATTAATTTGTAAATATTTTGCTTGAGCATTCATAGGAAGCATTTCAGACAAATAAAGGTGCAAGAATTGATCAAAACAAACACTATTTGGCTGCTGAATGTTTGCCTTTTTGATTTCCTTTCTTTCTGGGGACACTAGACTCTGCTGCTTCTTCCTCTTCTGCCTTCTGCTCAGCCTCTAATATAGCCAACTGAAGCATACGAGGGGAAACGACATTAATATCTTTTACATTACACATCTGATCAGTGGGTTTATCGAAAGTTCAAAGCTTTATTACCTCATCTAGCAATGGCTTGAGTTCCTTGTACCGAGTCTTGGCAAGATCGAATCCATCTTTCCTTAGTTCCTTCCCAGTGTGCTGTGTGTGTTCGTACGCAGCCATTTGCCAGTACATATTCGTACGTTTGTAGAAGTCCCTCAGAGACTCTCCAGGCTAAGTAGAATCAAGAAAAGAGGCAAATCCTCGCAAATCCTCTGAAGTATTAGACTTTGAGATGCTTTAAGGAAAATAAATTCGATTATGAAAATATATCTTAGTACCGTAGGCGTCCTCTGTGAATCAGAAAGACCAAGGCTCGCCCTGATTTGCTCAATTCTGAGTCTTTTTTCCTTCCTTCGGAGATTCTTCCCTTCTCCCTTAATCATAGAAACAGCTTCTCCCATTGCAAGTGATGTCCCAGCACCGTTTGCATCCTTCACGAACAAAGAAGTGTTATTTATTAACGGATTCAAGCATTTGGTTTTCTACATATAGTCGTACCTCCATGTTTTCATCTTCATCGTCAGACTCTTCACCGTCATCATCACTGCCACCCTCTTCGTCGTCGCTTTCGTCGTCATCATCTTCGTCTTCTTCTTCATCGTCATCTGAAGCTTCAATCCATTCTGATTCGGAGGCCTGTTTTTGAGAAGACCATTCAATTCATGTCCAATTCTTACCTTAGTTAGACGATGCCTTAGATAAATAGCAGATATAGTTACAAACCGGGATTAGGCATTTCCACTCGTCAAGCTTGGAGAGGTTAAGTGCGTAAAGATCGTCCAATGTGATTTCTTGATCCTTAATCTCCATCATGCCTCCATAGATGTACAGCGTATCTTTCCCGACCACCACGTTGGAATTTATCCGCCCACAAGGTTTCACTATCTGCAGAAAGTAGACAGAATCTTATTCTTACCAAATCGTCAACTGAAATGCAGTTCGTCTTTTTTTTTTTTTTTTGTTAAATTCATTCACAGTGACAAACCTCTGGTAAGCTAGAGCTTTGCACAGCAGCTCTCTTGTTAGGTTTCGAAGCTTCTTCCCTTTCGGTAATCTTAATATTTTGGTTCAAATTAACGGAAATGTCATCTAATTCACTCTCTTCATCCGCATCATCGTTTTCAGAGCTATCATCCTCATCATAAAGTACATTGTTTTGCTTTTCTGCAACCATCCTCTTGCTATCAAGATCCATATTATCGAGCTTATTATCAGCATCCTTCTTCAGCTGTACACAACAAAGTACATAACATAGATATGCATGTTAAAAAAATGATAAGTACATCAATAATCATGTTTAAGGGACGATTAGACCGCAAGACATATTTGCATGAATGATGCTGCTGAGTGTTATATTATATTGAGAGTTACCTTATCCTTCGTAGCTTTATCCTTCCGCAGCTCCAAAGGGTACCTTCGGAAGATACAAAAAAGCATATGAAACAGAACATGAAGGCAATGGGAGATGAGTTTGAACTGGCGAAAACAATTAAAAGAGGGTAAATAAATAGCTATGCGGAAGTTACCAGCGATGATTGTCTAATTGAAATCCATATAGCTCATTCAAAAACAAGCTCATCATCAAGTCATCTGAAAAGGAAAGTTTTACATCAGAACTTCTGAGGGAAAATGCTGCTCGAAAAAACATATTCGCATCATGATCATGGTCTGCTCTGACCGTGAAATGAAGTAATGAAGCTCATGGATAGATTAGACATCGATATGTTGGGTGAAAACTAAAGGTCTACGGATTTGGACATAATAGTCATAATTATAAATACTGGAATAATAGAAAAACAAATTTCAGCTGGGAAAAGAATGACCTTCCATTTCCATATCCACCACGCCACCAAACAGCAGTGCTCTCTTTTTATGGACGCACATTGAGAAACCAGCACGAGGTCCAGGTGGCATCCCACTCTTCTTCACCTTTTACATCAAATATCAAGTGTAAATAAGCCAAAAAAAAAAAAGCATTTGCATGTTAATAGATAGATAATTCTATGTGATGAGAAACGTTGATCCAAAACTCGGAGATTCGATGATGAAGCTCGATCGGAATAAGCTTGGAATGAAGGACTGCTTGCGGGTAGCTTCAACGGGCACACGCATAAGGCCTCACGGCCGTGACCAATGCCTGGAAGTTGAAGGTTGAACTGCTCGCTCGTGCCACGGCCGTGGACACAAGCGTAAGAGGCCGTGGAGAGTTCCTAAAGCTAAAGAATGAAGAGCTCGTCGATTCCACGGCGTGAAAATTGGTGTGTGAGGCCGTGGATGCTACCAAAAAGCTGAAGATTAAAGAAGCCCGCTACCTTCACGGCCGTGGAGCGTAACTAAAAATCAGTTAGAGCTTGAGCCGAGTTTGTTTTATACCAGTTATCGGCCTGGAACTTTCTAATGGCTATTTCATCTATAAATAGTTGTTTATAAGCTCGGCCTTTACATTAAAAACTTAGAGAGCAAGTTGTAAACTTGTAATCTCCGCAGAAATATCAATAAAAGAGCAATCTTTTGGCCCATGGACATAGGCTCAAGATCGAGTCGAACCACGTTATATCTCTTTTCTTGTTTTCAGTTTCTTGTCTTCGAGTTCAAACACATTTAAGATCGATCCTTTCGATCTGATCAACACACATGTTACACTACATCAAGAAGCGAACCAAAGGCGGCCTACTTCATACCAAATGGTGCGGCGAGTCGTGGACAAACACGCGACGAAGAGATGGCCGCAGTTAGGTTCGAAACTGTGAAGTTTTTTTATTTTTTATTTTTTGGGGAAATTTCAATTTCATTAAATGGAAAATTACATCTATATGAGGTCATGGTGAAGTCCATGCCTCCTACTCGATAGTAGACGACCGATGTACATCTTTCCTATATACTACCATGCGATATGCCAAATCCGCTTTATAGCCTCTATTTGTATACCCTCTTTACACTCCAAAGTATATATCCTTCTAACTATCATATTAACAGCTTCGTCCACTATATTCTCCGCACATCTCGTACGATTTTCTCTCCAACACCGATTTCTCTCTTTCCAAATATACAAGTGCAGCGAACAATTGCTGAAATGCTATATTTACCAAGTGCTTTCCCCTCCATCGTATGGCAGCTCTCCTTACCTCCTCTCGCCATGGCTTCATGAGTACCTTGCAGCCCACTTTTTCCTTCACTCGCCTCACACATTCAGCTGAAAAGGAACATGCAAAATACAGATGCTCAACCATTTCAATTGTACGTGTATTGCATAGAATGCATTCCTTAGCCCCTGCTTTTGCCGCGACCCACAGTTTGTCCCGAGTGGCTAAGTTCTCCCTAATAGCCAACCAAAGTATAATTTCTTGCTTCGGTATTCTTAGTGGTCCTCCAAATAATTGTGCTCATAGTACTTTCGAACCTTTTCTCCTCATGACTTAATACACTGTTTTTGCTGTGAATTTAACAGTCCCTGCCGCTTTCCATCAAATTTGATCATCCTGTGTAGGAACAATTCTCGGCAACCTATGAGCCAACTCCAAGTATTCTCTTGTATACGGTGTTGGCCAATTCCACCCCTCGTTTGTTATGACACTACTTAGCCTAGCGTCGATAGGGATCCCCATAGACAATGCTCCTCTCGGATACTTATCATGCAACATTTCATTATCAAGCCATGGATCCCACCACAACCAAATCCTTTCTCCTCATCCTACTCGAAAATCAAGATATGGTCTTAATTGATCTCGAAGCTGCAAAAGTGGCTTCCACCCCCACGATTCTGTGTTTTTTTCCTGCAGTTGCCACAAATATTTACCAGATAATCTCGTTTGATATAGCCACTCTACCCATATTGATTGGGTATCTCCCGCCACTGCACCCTATAAATGTCGTAACATTAGAGCATGGTTTGTCACTCCAATTGCTCTAATCCCTAGCCCTCCTTCACTTCACGGCATACCAACTTTTACTTCGCGGCATACAAACTTCTTCCCACACAACTTTAGCTTTTGATCCACCCCATAGGTATTTACGTAATCGGGCTTCAATAATGCTTATGATTCCCATATGCAGCAAAAAACACCAGCCCAGTATACATGAAGTGCATTTAGTACCGCACGTATAAGTTGCACTCTCCCGACATATGAAAGAGACCGGTGTAACCACGACCCAATCTGATCATCAATCTTCCTTACAAGAGGCATACAATCCTATTTTGTAAGCTTTGACGTGATGAGTGGAACACCAAGGTAACGAATAGGTAATTCGCCCTTTTGGAACCCCATCATGCCCTGAATCACTGCCATTTCTTTCTCAGCTTTGCGTGATGCAAAAAAAATGACTTTTTTGTGGGTAAGCTTGAATCCCCAAAAGCCTTTAAAAAATTTGCAGCCCTTTCCCTATTGTAGCCACAGAGACAAAGTCCACGTGACAAAACAAAAGAAGGTCATCCGCAAATGTTAGCATAAAAGTCTTCGCTCTATCACATCTCCAATGGTTTTAGAACATCGACTCCTCTTCAATGCACTTAACAAGAATACCATGCAAAATCTCCATAACTATCGTGAATAAACAAGAATACCATGCAAAATCTCCATAACTATCGTGAAAAGACATGTGGATATGGGGTCCCCTTGTCATAATCCCCGTTTTTCTTTAAAATATCCCTCCACACACCCATTGATGTTAAGGGAAAATGTCGTCGTATATATACACGTTTGAACCCAAGTTATAAACATAGGGTGGAATCTCATACCTTCCAAAGCGGCTAATAAGAAATCTCATTCCACTTTATCATATGCATTAGCTAGATCCACTTTAAAAGCAACCCGAGCAGGAAGTTGAGCTTTTATATATCCATAGCTCACTTCTTGGGCCAACAGAATGTTATCGCTTATCTTTCTCTCCGAGACAAATGCCTTTTGTGTATTATGTATGAGTGCGGGTAATGCATCTTTTATCCAATTTTCAACTATCTTCGATATAGCTTTATAAAGGATGTTGCAACAAGAGCTGGGTCAGAATTCCAACGCTTTACTTGGGCTAGCTACTTTCAGAATAAGCATTATGAGAGTTGAGTTAACTTCTCACACACTCGGTTGCAAAAAAATTCCGTATTGCCGTCGTGACCTCTACCTCCACAATACTCGACGCCTTCTATAGAAAGCGGTGGTATATCCATCGGGCCCCGGAGCCTTCTCATTTAATTTCTTGGTCCGTTACTTCCGAACCATGTATACCGTTGTTTCCTCCGTTAGGGTCTTAGATATGTATGGCTCAAGTTGAACTAACTCCACAGGATGGCTATGTTCCGAAGTCCCCAAGACCTTTTGGTAACACCCAACCATCACTTCTTTCACAAGGTCCGGTTAACATACTCTTTCTCCCCTCTCGTTCTCAATGGATAGAATACGATTTCCCGCTCTTCTCATTGCAACTTTCTTGAAGAAATAGTACATTGATCCCCATCCTTTAGCCATGTCATTTTAGCTTTTTGAGATAGATGGATGTGCTCTAGATCCATCGCTTCGCATATAAGGCACAACATTGCTTATCAAGCATAATTACTACCATTTCGGGTGCTCTTCAAGTATCCCTTTACATATCTCGAGAAAATGATATGCTTTAGCCACATTAAGAGTAAGATTTCCCTTCTCCCTTCGTAGTTGCTTAAGTTTGGGCTTAAGCACTTTAAGTTTCGTAATGACGGCATACATCGGGGCTCTCACTATTTGATGATTCCATACCAATTCAAGAATGGGTATGAATCAGGCATCATGTGGAAGGATGTTATCAAACCGAAAGCATGTGCACTTAGCCCAGTGTCGTACTCCTAGTATGAGAGGACAATGATCGGACGTGTACGTTACATCACTCCTATACGCTCTATCCGCAAAGTCCACTAGCCAACTCGAGTTCCCCATTATTTTATCTAGCTTTCGCCATATTGCATGTTCACCCAATTGTTGATTATACCATGTAAAGACCGAACCTACCATTGGAACGGGATTCAAATATGCCTCCACTACACATTCTCGGAAGTCTTTATGATCCTCCTCTCGATATGCTCCACCCTTATTTTCATGTTCGTAGAGGAAATCATTGAAATCTCCCATGATAGCCCATGGCTTATTCTCCATCTCTCGAGCTTGTGTTACAATATTTAGCCACAACTCCTTTCTTTCCTCCCTTTGATTCTTCTTATATACAAATGATACAAACATCACTTTTGCATCAATACAAGAGACAAGTTTACTGTGGATGGTTTGGGTGAAAACCGCCTGAATGCTCAAATCGGCAAAATGAGAATCCCAACCACTCCAAATCCTTGTCCTGAGACCATCTACATATTCATAATACCACTCCCAATGTGCACGAATACGAGAACTAATTTCAGCCGCATTTTTTGCTGCCACCCGAGTCTTTATCAAGTCAAGAAGATGAAGGTCATGCTAGCTCCACCGCCGTGGATACAAGCGCAAAAGGTCGTGAAGAGTTCCTGAAGCTAAAGACTGAAGAGCTCGTAGATTCCGCGGCCGTGAAGTACGAGGTCGTGGACGCTACCAGAAAGCTGAAGATTAAAGAAGTCTGCTATCACCACGGTCGTGGAGAGCAATGTATGAGGTCGTGGAGCGTAATAGAAATCAGCTAGAGCTAGAACCGGGTCTGTTTTATACTAGTGATCGGCCTAGAACCTTCGAGAGGTTATTTCGTCTATAAATAATAGTTGTTTATAGCTCGGCCTTTGCATTAGAAACTTAGAGAGTAAGTTGTATATTGTAATCTTTGCAGAAAGATCAATAAAGAGCAATCTCTTGGCCCGTAGACGTAGGCTCAAGATCGAGACGAACCACATTACATCTTTTTTTCATGTTTTCAGTTTCTGGTTTTCATTTTCTGATTTTCGAGTTCAAACACATTCAAGATCGATCATTTTAATCTGATCAACAAACATGTTAAACTACATCAAGAGGCGAACCGCGAACCAAAGGCGACCTATTTCCTAACACTAGGATTTCCACTTCCAAACCAAAGGGAGATAATAAAAATTTGTTACACCATTATTTTACTTAACAAGAGCGTGTTCTTTAATTCCACATAAGTAAATTCTTAAGCATTTAGGCATATTCAGGAAAAGGATCTCCATCTCCTACGACAAGACTACGCCATATTCACAAGGCAAAAATACACAAGTCCAATTCGAAATTAGATAATAAAGAATAAAGAGAAAATAGGAAAAAAGAATAGCAAAAAATTATCCAAAGTCGAGATCTTCGGTGCAACAGGGATTAAGCAGCGTCTAAATAAATATAAATACCTTATTCCACTCCCAAGTTCTAGGATCAAGAGACCACATGTCAGCGTGAACGGTTCCTTTTTCTGAGAACTTTTTATCTGATGATGAAACCACCTTTGAGTAGCCTCCATATAAATAAATCTGAAATGTTATTTCAGAAGTGGCAAGTTAACATTTAATCTCTTGGCAAAAGTGATCTGATTAGTTTGTGTTCAATTACCAAAAAATCGAAAGATCATGCACTCACCTCATCTTGATAAACAAAAAACTGGAAACCACTTCGAGGGCTCGGCCACATACACCCAGGTGTAGGTTTGACCTCTTGCCACTAAAGTAGAAAATTGCAGGTATTGTCTTTCTTAATAATCTAAGGCTCAAGAAAACAAACAAGAAGAGGACTACGGCATATTGTACTAGTTATCATCGGTACCTTAAATTGATCGAGGTCGAATACGTATAGATCATTAAAGTACCTGCGTTTAAAATTTTAAATGTTTGAAACTGCTCTAAATAATAAGTGAAAGAAGTCTGTCATAAAGCTCAATTCAAAATATTGCATAATGTCAATCAAATAGTTAGTCCAATTTGTATTAACATATCTGACATATGATTAGACAGTGAATAGAGATTCACCTCACTTCTCTAAGAGTGTCATAAAAGCCTCCAAATATTATGATTTTGTGTTTGTAAAGAACCTGCAAACCATAAGTCAAAGAACATACGATGACCACACAACAAAAGACGTTGACAAGTAAACCTTAGTGAGAGAAGAGAAAGGTTGAGTTAAGTTTACATGACCTGAAATAACAATACCACATGGAACAAAGAATAATTCGGGCGAATATTAACCTACCATTCGATGGCCTGAACGGGGACTAGGACACCCTTTATAATTAAGTTGTTCCCATTGGTTTGTTTTCAAATCTAGCACCCAGAAATCCTACAAAGATATCAAAATTAAACATTTTCCCTCAAACCGTCAATGATTGTCCTAAAAGGCTAAAACCTCTACCTTGTAATGGTGAAATCTCTCTTGGTTGGGGGATGTGAACTCGCCACCTAGTTGTAAGCAAAAAAGATTAGTTGTCGTCATGTTCCGAAATAACTGCGTCTGATCAAAATAACGAGATCTACCAAAAATATAAAGATAATTTTTCCAGGCAACAGTCTGATGAGAACTTCGAGGAGGTGGACTATTGGGGCTTGAAATCAATTTCCACTCTTGCTTTTCCACATCATAACGGTAAAGATCACCATATACAAATGTCTGCATCAAACATTTAATTGCTTAGTCCCAATACACTCTAATAAAACTTCTTAAATCAACATAAGCAAACAAACAGGCTCAAAGGAAACTTTTATCTAAATACATCAGATCATCAAAATAGATCCCAATACCCAAAAACCAAATAGAAGTATAATTCTTCCATTTTCCAGTAAAAAACGCCATAAAAAGAGTTCTACCTAACACATGTACAACAAGAAATTAGAATGACAGGAATAACCTTCTTTCCGTTGTAGAATTCACCGCCATAGAGAATCAGCTCCGTCTCTTTCAAAGGATTAACCGTCAGCTGCACGAGAAAGATGACACACATATAACCCAATTATAATAGGCAGAACAAACCAACAGAAAAGTTCAGATTTTTCCCCAAAAATTACAAACATTGATGTGAAACACATACCGAACAATTTGATCTTGGAGATGGGGCGGGCACATTATCCTCAACGTGCACTTCTTTCTTTTTCGCCTCCTCTTTTTGTATATTCAACTGCGTAGAAGATCACAAAACAAATAAATGGTATTACTCAAGCAAAAACAAAAACCCAAAACCTTCAATTAACGCCATTGATTGCCTATTATCAAGCCCTTTTCTCCCAGAAACCCAATTCCAGATTATACATTAAAGATTTCTCAGACAGAAAGAGTACCAAAATAGCATCGATGTCATCTTCGGGAGACAGTTTCTTGGACTCCCTCCGAGCTCTTTTTTCCTCGGCTTTTGCCGTCTTTTTCTCCGTTTTCTCTTTGCCCTTTCCAGGCTTCTTCGTCTTCTTTCCCATCGTTTAACTACTTAACAAACAATTGTCGGAAAGATCGCCTCTGTTCTTCGAGTTCACACTTAGTCGCCGCCTGCAACTCAGTTCTACTACTGAGTGAAAACTCTAAACCTCACGAAGCCGTCTCCTTCCACTAATGGAACATCAAATTTATATTTTAAAATTATTTTTACTTCCACTATCTCTACTCCTAAAATATCACCTACGATGTAATAAATCATTCGAATCACAAACAATTTCATTCATATATAGCTTAAATATATTTTTATTCGTGTCGAGGGAATAGCATTTTAAGAACACCTAAGTTGTGGGTGGAAATTTTAGTCCTGTATATATCAAAATTAAAGTAATTTAGTACAATTTAAGTTAGGAGTGACAATTTCAGTCCTATAAGTATTATAAATGAAGTAATTTTAGGACAGTTAAACCTAAAAATCTAATTTCTGTCCAAAATTTATACATGTGGCACCAAAGATACTGACTTAAACTAAATTTGTTTTCTCTTTCTTCCAATTAATTATCAACTCATGAGTAAATAAATAAGTAGGAGCTTATTTGGAGGAAAGAGAATAAATTTTAGTCATGTAAGTATTAGAATTGAAGCAATTTTAATAAAGATAACCCCGAAAACATCATTTAGGCCCGAAATTTATACACATAGAACAAAAAATGATGACTTGGACTATGACGTGACGTTTAATTAAAGGTAAGAGAAAGCAAATTTAGTCCAAATCAGCATCTTCAACGTCATATATGTAAATTTCGGGCTGAAATTAAGTTTATGGGTTTAACTGTCCTAAAATTGCTTCAATTTCAATACGTATAGGACTGAAATTATTACCCTTAATTTAAGTGTCCCTAAATTGCTTCAATTTTGATACTTAGAGGACTAAAATTGCCACATTTAACTTAAATGTCCTTAAAACATTACCCCTCAAACGTATTGGACTAAAAATATATTTAAGCATTCATATATATATATATATAATTTTGTAGTGCTGGAAGTTGGAACGTCCATATAAATGGGCTACGGCCATATAGCTTAGTGGACCAAAGGCCCATTTAAATACTCAATTTCTTTTTGCCTTTTTTTACATTTTTTTTTATTTATAATCTATTTTCACTTTATATTATATCATTGGTAATTCTTTCAAGTCACTATAAATCTCAAGCTTTGCTTTTTTTCCTTTCTTTTTTCTCCGACATTTGCTTTTTTTCCTTTCTCCACTCCGAAAACAGACACTCGACTTATACCTCTGATGTTTGTCCGCTTATGGACAATTGCAAACATTCTTTGAATCTTTCTAACTGGGCGACTTCGCCGAGCCCTCACAGCCACAACTCAAGAACAGAGGAGAGGACAGACGTGAATTCTAAGCCATGCATGATGATTTATACCAGCTTGAGCAGAATGGATCAAATCAGATCAGCTACTAATTGAATCGTTTTATCAAAAAAAAAAAAAGAAAGAAAGAGAGGCTATTTGCAGGGCAGGATGTTCCCTCCGATTGATATGAAAGAGATTCAAGAAAAGGTTTCGATGCAGTTTAGACCGTGGCAGCGTTCAGTTCAGTTTTGGGTTCGAACTCTTGATATTTACACCGGCTATAAGGTGCGTTCTTTTCTATCTCTGTATATCTCGTGGGTTGTTTTGTGGGCGATGTGAGATTATAGAGTTTCATTGAACAAATTCAGCAGAATTGCTGGGGTGTTTATTGATTTGGGAAGTACTGTTTGAATTCGTTCGATTGCTGGAGCTTTACTAGCTTTGATGTTAGTCTGACTACTTTTCAGTTAATCTAATTAAGCTTGAGCTGATTTTTGGAGCAAAAAGAATTCTTGGAACTAAATTCCGACTTGATTTATTGGATTGTGTAAATCGCAAAAGTAGGCAATGCCCTTTAAAAATTGGATCTTTAGTGATCTTTGTTTGTAATTAATGTCCAGGTGTTTCAAGCGCGAGTGAGTTTTGTAAAAGATGCGGAGAAGAGGGAAGCAATGTGGGAGAAGCAGCATGAGTTAGCTGCTGTCAAGATATACAACATGTGTGCTGACCTTGGTGGCTTTTTTCTGAAGGTATAATTCATTAATGATGCATTGTTTCCTTTGTTTTCGATTGTATTCTTATGGCGGGTCGTCGAATTTCCATGTGCTCAGCTCCATATCATGTGGTTTTCTTTTCAGTGCTGTTTTTTATTGACATTTTTGGGAGTTTCTCTGTTCGGAGATTTTTAATTGTTTTTTTACTCTTTTTCTGGGTTCTTGCATCAAATTCAGAGTTTTTTTAATGTTTGCTAGCCTTGAACTTGTAGGAATCAAATTTTATGTTCTATTAATTTTATTTATGGATATTAACCGTAACATTTGGGCTTCCATAGATTGCACAAATTGTCGGGAAGCCAGATTTGGCACCAGCTGCGTGGGTTAGACGGTTGGTCACTCTTTGCGATGACGCTCCTGCAACTCCATTCGATGTGGTTAAGGTTGTTCTGGAGAAAGAATTGGGCAGATGTATTGATGAAGTATTTGAAAGCTTTGATTCTAATCCCCTCGGTTCTGCTTCTATCGCACAGGTACCTTTCAATCTTGCCTCATATCAAACAGGCGAATGTTACTTTGTCGGAAATTTCCTACATCCTTAACCCTGGTTATTCCATGTTTCTTACCGTTTGAATGTTCTTTTTATGTTGAAATTTATTTCCTGTGTCTGCTTGTTCAATCGTCAGGTTCACCGAGCCCGACTTCGTGGTGATAAGAGTGATGTTGTAGTAAAGGCAAGTGATGTTCAGACTAAAGTGTGATTTGTCTGTTTGTTGTCCTAAGTAGTTTTTCGGTTGTAATATATCTTCTTTCTGTAGGTTCAACATCCTGGCGTGCTTGACCTGATGATGACCGACATACACAACATGCAAGCTTTCGCCTTATACATGCAAAAGACAGACATAAAGTTCGATCTGTATTCTGTGACAAAGGAAATGGAAAAGCAGGTATGGCCTCTTTTGCTCCGTCGTCTTCTTCAAAACAAAATGTAATTGATTTGCAGTTGCTAAAGATTTAATTTTCTGCAACCTCCATTAACTCTCTGTATTATATATACTCATCCTCCATCTAAGATAGGGTATGAATTCGATTTTCTGAGGGAAGCCGATGCTATGGAGAAAATTCGACGCTACCTCTCTGAGAATAACAAGAAGAGCCCAGTGAAAGTGCCAAGATTAATACCAAACATGGCCACGAGGTATGAATTTAAATTATCTCCTTAATACAATTCTTCCCAAGTCCAGTCCAATGTCAAGTTATTGTGATTTTTTATCATCTCAGACATTTGTTGGTTTAACTTGTGAGATTGGGCATGTGATTTATAACATTATAAGTCTGACGTCGGGATTATTCATTCTTAACTACAGGAGGGTTCTTGTAATGGAACACATCGATGGAATTCCAATCCTTAAACTCGGAGATGAGATTGCTAAAAGAGGCGTAGATCCCAACAGTAAATTGGCTGTTGCAGCGAAGCAGTAAGCCTCTATTTTTCTGCTGTACTCCGTAGTTTTATTCTCCCATTTTATTGTCCAAAAATACAGGAACATTCTTAAAAACTTAGCGCATGCTTATGGACAAATGATATTGAAGAGCGGTTTCTTTCACGCCGATCCTCACCCTGGAAATATTCTGATATGTAAAGGTTCTGAGGCAAGTTCATGCCAGAAGTTCTAACATTTACGTTCTTATCTTCATCGATTCTCTTAACATGGTGTTGTCTTTATGGCCATAACATAGGTTGCATTGCTTGACTATGGGCAAGTGAAGGATCTTCCTGATGAACTGAGATTAGGGTATGCTAGCCTGGTACTTGCTATTGCAGACAACAATCCTGTGAAAGCATCAGAGAGTTATAGGTGCAACAAGCTTACTGTATTTGTTCACGAATTGTGGCCTTTTGTTGTCTATCGTTCTAACATTCATTGTCATTCCGATGTTAGAAAAGTACCTTAAAAACTCTCAGCAGACTAACCAGCATTCCTTCATGTTTTCTTATTAGGGAACTAGGTATAGACACCTTAAGCAAATGTGAGCACGATGAGATGGAGTTGCTCAGATTAGCCCAGACAATGTTCGACACGAAGCTACCGCCCGGTGTGACCATGCTGCAGCCCTTTTCAGAAGAATCTTCCATTAAGAAAATCGCTGTCCCAGTACACAAGCAATACTTCACTTCTTAAATATGAATTGTTTCTATGCGCGTGAATCGATATATTGCTCTCCCTTTTCACTGTGATGATGTGGCGATGCTAGGCTTTCCCAGAAGAACTGTTCTCCGTTCTTCGTACGGTGCATTTACTGAGAGGACTCAGCATTGGGATGGGAATAAACTATTCTTGCGCCGAACAGTGGAGACCTATTGCCGAAGAAGCCTTGTTCCTTGCAGGCAGACTTACAAGTAAGCACTAACAGATCCCATCTCACACCTTATTCAGTTTCCTTTCTTACATTTCTCCATTATTACTGTTTCTTTACTGCTGTTTCGACCAGTCTGCAATGAGCTTTCCAGTAAACTTTAAACAAACAAATCATTCTTCGAAATAATGCTTTAGGTAAAGATATCGACGGAGATCGAAGAAGGGGTCTACTTAGGAGAATATATCGGAGGTCGTAGCAGTAGCCTGCAATTTCTCCAGCAAAAAAAATTCCTAGAATCCATTTTTCGTCACCATTTTTCTAAAGATTCAGCTGGTGATATCTCGGTTTTTGCTATTTGATTCTTCTTTTTTTCTTCCTTAGCTTACACAAAAACTGCTCGGTTTTTGCTATTTGATTCTTCTTTTTTTCTTTCTTATTTTACACAAAACTGCTCTTGTAAGAATATTATTTATTCTCTTAGTTGGCCGACTCTTCAATTCTCACTATGATTGAAAACGATTCCAATCAGAAAATGAACACTTGGGAAAATAGGCAAAATGAATGAATGGCACAAGAAAATGTTCCTATGCTTTTATTCTGATTGTTTTGGCCACAATGCCGTACTACAATGACTCAGAACTTATCTGTAAGAAGAAGACAACACCTTCTTTAATATATTACAACTTAGTGAATTATAATTGATCAATGTTCTAAAACATCCTTAAAATACTTCCCTCTAAGGAGACAATACTCGGAACCCTATGCCTTCTCGGCCTATGCACAATGTAGTTCATAGAAGACAAAACCTTGATTTTCACGAACAAGAAAACTGCTTCTCTATATATGACTAGGTTTTCTTGCCTACGGTTTCTTTCAAGAGCTTTGATGCAGCTCGACGGCATATAGAGAAAGAGCTCTGTTTTTTCTTACATGGACCATACTTCCTTCCCGGAAGATGATTTGTACGGTGATCCTAGACATTGCCCTGTCTCCATCTTCTCAAACCTGTCCGCTTTGGAAGATCATGCGATATGGTTCGCCCGTTCGTCCGAGGGTTCGAGCAGCTCGAAGCGTCTCAGAAGAACTGCTAGTGATAATGGCTTCGCCGAGCTGAACAACTCCATCTCAGGCATTACGATGATACCTCGGAGCAACAGCTTGATCAGTCTGACCGGCTCGAACGGGCCCCACCTCCGCAACCACATAAAGAACATCACCGACTGCTACGTCCTGTCTGGCTCCTCGAACGAGCCCGTGTCTGAAGATAGCTACGAAGATGCCATCGTCGTAGAGAATGGAAACTGCAATGGGACGAAACTAGTCCAGCTTCTCTTGTCTAGCGCCGAGGCAGTAGCTTGCCGGGACAAGTCCCACGCCTCGTTCTTACTCTCCAAGCTCCGCGCCTGTGCCTTAGTCTTCGGGTCGCCTTTCCAGCGCGTGGCTTCGTGCTTCCTTCAGGGGCTAACCGATCGGCTCAACATGATTCAGCCCTTGGGAACCCCCGGGACCTCGGCCCCTGAGACTAGGCTCATCTCCTTCGGTTCGTGGGAGAATCATGCCGAGGCTCTTAGCCTGGCTTATGAGATCTGCCCGTATATTCAGTTCGGCCACTTCGTGGCCAATTCTGCTATACTGGAAGCTCTTGAGGGAGAGAATAACAAGTTAACCGTCCACGTGGTGGATTTAGGGATGTCCCTAGCTTTGCCACATGGACATCAATGGAGGGAACTTATCGGCAGCTTAGCCAAACTCTCCGGCCCACCTCCGAACGTACGTATCACGGCTGTCGGCCTGAAAGTCGACGAATTTATCAAAATCGGGCTGGAGCTCGAGGCTTATGCAGTAGGGCTAGGACTCAACCTTGAGTTCACCATAGTGAAGAGCAACTTGGAAAACCTTGATGTCATGGACATCAAGGTAGTGCCCGGGGAGATGCTCGTACTGAACAGCATGCTGCAGCTCCACTGCGTGGTTAAAGAGAGCCGCGGCGCGTTAAACTCGGTCCTGAAGACCATCCACCGGCTCGACCCGAAGATTCTTGTCCTTCTGGAGCAAGACTCGAACCACAACGGGCCCTTCTTCATGGGCCGGTTCGTGGAGGCTCTGTACTACTACTCGGCGATATTCGACGCCCTCGACACGATGCTGTCGAGGTCCGACACCAGGCGGGCTAAGATCGAACAGTTCTACTTCGCCGATGAGATCAAGAACATCGTGAGCTGCGAAGGGCCCGCGAGGATCGAGAGGCACGAGAAGGTTGATCAGTGGAGGAGGAGGATGAGCCGGGCTGGCTTTCAGCCCGTGGCGCTGAAGGCTTTGGACAAGACCAAGGAGTGGTTGAAGAAGGTGGATGCTTGGGATGGCTACACTGCTGTGGAGGAGAAGGGCTGTCTTATCTTGGGATGGCAGAATAAGCCCATTGTGTCTGCTTCTTGCTGGAAACGATGAAGTCAAAGGTGGGATTTTTATCTACATGATATGGTAATAAAGGTGTTATTTTGATTTCAGAGTAAAGATTTGGTATTATACTGATCGTTATGATCGTTCTCTGCGGAGACATTGAATAAGATTGAAGACAACATACTGTACAATGCCTCACGCGCATTTCTTCTACACAATCACCACGACTGTAGTAATGAAAGTGTGATGTAATAACAGAGACGTTGGTTTGGTTTATCCATTATTGACCATTGAACCCCTTGAGATATGGTAAAACTTTCTCCAGGCGGGGAAGGATAAATCTGTAGTTTACCCATTACGACCCTTTCGTTATCCAAACTTGACTTCTTGACACTTTGAGACGACCAAAAGAATATGGCTGCCATATCTGCGTTATGTGGAGCAACATTGACTCCTCGAGCTCACTCTTCACCATCAAGAACGTGCCGCCGCTTATCCTACGCAGCCAGCACTAACCTGCGCACCACCCAACAGCTCGCCGCATTCCCAAGTTCTCAGTCTTGTCCCTCCCATGCTTCGAAGAAGCTTCGCAAGTCCCGCCTTTTCCTACCGCGCTTGGTTGCTTCGGTGGAACGGAGCTATGTAATGATTAAACCAGACGGCGTTCAACGTGGGCTTGTGAGCTTTTGTCTTATTTCTTTTTCATTTAGCACTCTTCTTGCTCGTAGCTGAATGATTCGATTAAAAGGTGGAGGCTTTGAACTGAATCTCAAATGGGTTGGGTTGATTTTAGGTTGGGGAGATTATCTCTAGGTTTGAAAAGAAAGGGTTCAAACTAACAGGTTTGAAGCTCTTTCAATGCCCTGAAGAGTTGGCCCAGGTCTTTCCCTTTGCTTACATAGATATCATCTTCTTTAATTTTCATTTGCAGAAGCTACTTTGATTTTATTGAATTGGTTAGTCCAAGCAGAAACTTAGCAACTGCTATTTATGTCTCTCTCTGTAATGACTGACTGTAGGAGCATTACAAGGATCTGAAGTCCAAACCATTCTTCCCAAAACTCATTGATTACATTACTTCTGGTCCAGTTGTTTGCATGGTATCAATCTAATCTTCCCCTTATTCATTATCCTTATAATCCATTGGGATTTATAATGTCTCGTTTATAAATGTTCTTGTCAAGTCCTTGGAAGGGGCGGGCGTTGTTTCTTCAGCACGCAAGTTGATCGGAGCTACGAATCCTCTTAACGCTGAACCTGGCACGATCAGAGGCGATCTTGCTATTGAAACTGGAAGGTTGACACCTAAAAACCGTTCTTTCCTTGTTGTTGTTCCTTTGATGTTTCAGTTTGAGGTTAACCTATTACGGAGATTTCTTATAGTAGCTGCGTATATCTTCCTACATCTGCAGAAACGTGATCCATGGTAGTGACAGCCCTGAAAACGGTGAAAGGGAAATAGGTAAGTGATTTTCTCAAGTTCTAACGAACGATTTGCTGTTTGTATCCATTTGGTAATAACTGGGAAATGTCTTGGTTTTGCTGGTTTTTCTCGGCAGCTCTGTGGTTTAATGATGGCGAGATAATCCAATGGACTCCAAGTCTTGAGCCATGGCTTAAAGAATAACCTTTTTTTTTTTCTGTGGAAAGCATATCCTGAGGAGATGATCCTCAAACAAGAGAGTGATTCATTTTTTGTAATAATTCGAAAATGTAATGACAGCTTCGTTCGATTATGTAATAACGAAGATCCCGCAAGAAAAAGCACCACGAACACCTCAACGATGATCTCTCTCACAAATATTCAACACTCCCGAGAACTCATTTTCGGGCGTTTAGCAGGCTAGCTTTTCGAAGTCACTCCAAAAGACCACAGTTTGTGATGACAACCTTCGAGTAAGGACGGTTGAATCCTCTTTCAGCCACCACGGCCCTTTTGTCTCCTATCAGCTTGGCAACCCTTTTGTCCAAACAATGTAAGCACTCATCAGCATCGATCGATAATTCGATATATAACAGAATAAGTAGAAGAACTCATCACCTGAAGTAAGGAGAAGAAGTGTTCTCTTGCACGGTCTTCACTTGCCCGATCCTCTCGACGACGTCCATCCCTTGCAAGACTCTCCCCACCACCAAAGTCGAACCGTCCAGCTCAGGCGAGTCCTTAGTGGCTATCACAAACTCCGTGCCATTCGGCTCCTTACCGACCTGCTCTTCGTCTATCTCGAGCTTCCCTTTACGAGCCACCAGCTTGAGCTTCGGGGGCGGTTTCGTGGGGTCCCTCACGATAATCCCGACGCTCCTCGCCAGATTCTTGGTCCCGCTGCAGCCCTCGTTCTGCTGCTTCTCCCACTCCTCGACAAGGCTGTCGACGCTCAAGCCCCTCCTCCCTTTCCTCTGAGCTAGCTCTGCGTCTGCACCGTACGACCTGAGCCCGCCGTGCTGGACGTAGTTCGGCATGATCTTGACGAACTCTTTCCTCCGATAGGTCACGCCGGCTACCCCAGTGACGAGCTCGCCGTACCTAGCCGACCCAAAGTTGTCGTAGAGCCCGATGATGATTCGACCTATGGGTTCTCCGTCTATGGACACATCGAGGAATGCCCGTCTGGTGGGTTCGGGCTCGGGGCAGTTAGCGTCGGTCGGCTCTGCCCTTGCAGGCCGGCCTAGGTCGGGGGCAAGCAAGAGCGATAGCAAGATCGAAGAGGCGAAGTCTCTTCTTCTTCTTGGAGGCTGAGGATTGCTGACTGAGGTGCATTGGACCGTTGTTGTTCTAGGAGACAGAGATGGCTTTGCAGTTGGGATTGTAATGGAGTTTTGATGCAACAACCTAGTTGAGAAGTACATGTTAAGGATCAGTTAGTTGAGATTCTACTCTGTTCTATTCTATGGCTGAGGCTGATGACACTCATGAGAAAGACTTGGAAATGTATTGTATTGGATAAGAATCATTAGTAATATAGTCATGGTTTTGATTGTGTGGCTTGGCTTGTGTTGTTCTAATGCTGACGTGGAATTTTTTAACCAATTTATTTGCAAAACTGAAAAATGATAACAGAAAACTGATTCCTTCTATAGAAAACATGATCTTATTTTAAAGTGAAAGACAAGAATTGTCATAATAGTTTTTATACTTAAACTAAGTTTAGTGTGGATTGAATCTGAACCTTATTATAGATTATTAAACTATTATAATTTCCAACAAAACTAATCTTTCTAATGTAAAAGTGATACTTCAATTAAGTTTAGGTGTGAATCGAATCTGAACCTTATTATCGACTATTAAACGATCCTAATTTCCAACAAAACTAATCTTTCTAATGTAAAACTGATACTTCAACTAAGTTTACTATGGATAGAATCTGAACCTTATTATCGACTATTAAACGATCTTAATTTCCAACGAAACTAACCTTTCTAATGAAAAACTAACATATCCGAAGCCACAACAAACATTGACGGTCTGACATATCCGAAGCCACAACAAACATTGACGGTCGTAAATGGAGACAAACTTATTCATATGGCATAGAAGAAACTTTACATATATCATAGCCATAACGAGATCATGTAATAATCTAACACAAGTATATGTATTAAGGCAAACAAGAAAACTTGTGCAGACAAATAGTCCATTCACTCCTTTCCTATTCATTCTATAAATATATCATCTCTCAAGAAATATAGTAATACAACAACAGTCTCTTTCTCTTTCTCTTCCATGCACCACCGCCGCCGCCGCAGCCATCTATGTACAACACCATACCCATTCACACACACACTCACACAGTGGGAGAGCATTTACTTGTTATCCCTTTCAGATTTTCCCAACTGCGAGTCCTTTCTCCTCAACCTGCCGGACTTCTGCCTCGTGGGCTGCTTCGACAGGGGATTCACCAATGACAGCCTCGACATAACGTAAGACAAGAGCTCCTCGCGATGCGAGAAAGTGAAGTCCAAGTGGGCGTACTCGAACTCGCTGAAAGAAACAACCACTCCAGCCTCTTTCATCAGCTTGTAGTGCTGCCTCACCATGGATGGTTTGATCACCTTGTCTCTCCTCCCCGCCACTAGATCCACGGGAGTATCGATGAAGTTGTAGTACTCGCCCAAATCCAACGGCTCGGGCGCACCGTAGACCTCCATGTTTGCAGCTTCACTGCCATAATCGAACATCACGAACCTTTTCGAGTGCTTCAGCTGGGCCAGATGCAGGGCCACACGGAAGGCTACACCCGGCATGTCGTTCATGTTGTAATGGGGCAGACCCAAGACCCCGACCCAGTTGGAGCTGTCTCCGCCCACCACGTAGCTCATCAGGGTCTGGACTAACCCGCCCAGGGCCGGCAAGTTGTTGAAGTCCCGGGCTAATTTGTTCAGCAGCATTCGGAAGAAACGAGTGGGGATGTAGAAAGCAGGTAGGAAAGGGGCTAAGATTGGAGATACGAGGAGGAAGATGTGTTCTACGGCGGTGACCATGAAGGTGGAGTCATGGTGGAAACCTGCCGGTGAGAGAAGGATCATCCTCGACAGCCTGTGGGGCTTTTCTAAGATCCTGCGAGTTATGACGTATATTAAGATAGCAGCTCCCCCGAGGCTGTGGCAGATTGCACAGATTTTGTAAGGTTGGTCGGGTTCGTTCTCTTCGTCCGCCTCGGATTTGATGGCTTCGAGTTCGGATGTTTTGATTTCGTGGATTTTTTCGATCATTGCAGGTATGTCTTCGGTACCATGTTCATTGATTGAGTAAGACCAGTACCTGCATGTTGATATGGTAAGACATTTTTGGGTAAATGAGAAAAACAGCTAATGCAAAATTCAAAGAATAGCTTAGACGTTGGACCAAATTATTTCGATGTTTTCTTGTCGAGGAAAATCAGACCAGAATAAAGATGAATTTTACAAGGTTTTCAGAGCACCATGATGATTAAAATATTCAGGTACTTACTGTTTAGAAGAGACATTCTTGTTCACATGTTCTCTAGAGACCAAACCGCGAAAATTTCCAAGATAAACATCATATCCTGAAATAGGGAAGAAAAAGTTGCAAGAGTTTTTAAACTTTGTAGTAAGGCTTTCTTCATAACAAAGTGGCAATGGAAGAAGAATATGGGACGAACCCTGATCAAAGGCTGCAAAAGCTGGAGAACCGACGACCCCATTGGACACCCACCTATAAAGCCGTATAGCAATGTAATAAATGTGTTGATGAAGCAGCCCAAATTGTTTACCGAAGTTAAAAATCACAGCATGATATTCTTAGGGATATTTGGAAGTTTTTTCACATCAAATTTTCCTAACCAAAATTTCACCTTCGCATAACTAATAGGATACATCACTCACCCCATTGATGAATCCAATATCCCATGTTGCAGATAAACAACTTTACGTGCATCCTTCCTGCATCATCAAGATGAATTTTCATCAATTCGAAATTTAACATTGCCTCAGAAAATGTCGCAAAAACTGATATTATACAGAGAAAATCAATTAAAAACAATGCCCATAACCAGTACACACCTTGGGATCCTCTCCATAAGAAGTACGTAACCATCAGAGGTAACCACACGGATAGCTTCGTAAGGATATCTAAACAGAAATGACGGTCAAAAAAGACTTTAATTAGCATCTTGATGTATAAGCAAACAAGTGAAAAAGTGTTCACCAATGCTTTTTAATTGTCAAGAAACAGAACAAGAAGAGGAAAAGGACAAGGGATTTTGGAAAACCACCAAGACCATACCCAAGCTCCCTTATGACATCTTCGCATGTTCGAGCATCTGTATTGAGGTTATTATAGTAACCAGTTTTCCTCTCTGTAGGAGTTGGATTGTTTTCCGACAAAACAGAAGTCGGGACAGATGTTTCCATGGCGTCATCAGTGTCTTCGTAATCTTTGAGTGGAGCAATAAACCATCTAAATAGTCTTCTGATGGTGTCCAGTGGTGCTAGAAGACAGTGGACTGCCTTATGAAAAAAGTCGAATACGTTTTCTATGCAAATCTCACTAGCGAGATGCAGATCCTGAAAGCACAAGCAAAGAAGAAAACTTCCATTTTCATTCGTAGATACGGTTTATGAAACAAAATCTCACAGATACCTCCATTATAATATTACTATTCTACAACTTCACTATTTCAGTGGCTCTTTATGAAATCAAGACGATGATTCATGCACTCCCCATCTAATCCGAGGTGATAACAAGTACTCGCAAAAAATATACGAGGAAGAGACTAGTTACTACTACACCAAGACATTTATTTCTAAGAATTGGAAATAACTAGAACATGTTCTATATTGAAAATAAATTCAAGTACAATGCAAAAGAAGAAAAAACCTCGACAATTCCACGTCTACGGTCAGTGGCCCTTTGAACAACATTATGGCTCAACAGTCTTCGAGGAGAATGTGCAATAGAAGAAGGATAGCGGCTTCTTGACCGTGGCGAAGCTCGAGAAGCCATATTAGAATTCGAAGAACGGAAATAAAACGGAATTCCCAAAAGAAATTTCAGAGGAAACAGAACCCAAGCAAGTACATATTTAATGTAATAAATCCAATTTCTATGATGCCTGGGAAAACTACTCTCTCTCGAGATCCTGGAGGTCGGTGATAGAGGAGAATTAGGATAAATAGCATCACTATCTTCTCCATCAGATGAATAATCTCCACTTGATGAATCAGAATCAACAGAAAGTTCGTGAATTAGTTGGTTAAAAGATGAAGCTCCACTGCACAAACCAAAAACCACCAAGAAAAACCATTATGAACATGTACAATGAAAAATTAAGGACGTCCAATGCTGTAAGAAGGGACAAATTTACTTTTCCATCCAACGCGGTAATCGAGGTCCACGAAAAGTAGGCCTAAGTTCCCAACCTTGTATGCCTTCTAAAATAGAAGCTTTCCCCGGCAAGATAGCTAATAATAAGGCTGATACTCCGTTTATCAACCTCACTACATTATTTAGTGATTCGTACGTGAATGTTTTCACCGACCTGAGATTTCAGTTCAACATCAAACACAAAATGAGAATTTAAGAATCAAAGCTCCAACTGGGAGAAACTAACAGCTGATAAGAAAGAAAAAGAATTTCCCCTAAGCTAAAACCCTCAAGTTAGGTAGATAGAATATAATTTATGCATTTATGAAAGTTTTCTAACCCAAACCAAAACCCCTAATGGAGAAATTAAAACCAATACCCAAACAATCAACCCATCGTAAAATCCTCGAAGGGATTAAACCATACAGAAGAACCCAAGGCCTCATCCCCAACAAAAACCAATTCCACAGAAATGGGAAAACAAAAGAAGCACGAAGTAGAGGGAGGACAAACTCTTTGGTGATGGCCAGAACATTGTCAGCAGCCCTTTGCATCGCGGATCAAATTCTTGATCCCAAAGGCAGAACCGAAAACTGACGACCACAATCCGCCGATGGGGAAAAGCAAAAGATTCTATCGCGCAAAAACGACGGAAATACTTCGAATCAGAAAATTCGAGGAAAATGAGAATAAGCTGGACAAAATTGGATAATTTCTGCGGTGGTGCGACGCCGATTGTTTGTTATTGTCGTCTCCCTGGGGGAGAAATGCCAGTTTGTCTACTTTTCCGTTTGTATTGGATTAGATTGAGGTGGGACCCACAACAAATAATAATAAATTAATCGTTTATTGCGTGCAACGTTAATACATCATACGTGGCAGTCACTCGCGCGTTCTTTGTCGACGTGTCAAATGTGGCATTTAATGAACTCTGACATAATAAGCAACGCGTGTACGGATAATTGCATTCACATCCCCATAAACATAACGTATTACAGATACATCCTTATTAATTTACAAAATTACGTTATGGTCCCCACGTTTAGCTCACCTAGCCATTGAAACCCCCCCTGCTGCTGGACGTTCCCGACGGTCGACAGGTCATCGTTCGTCGGCGCAGATGCGAAGCAAAAGATCCCGGCGTAGTCCGCCGGAATCAGGTAATTGGCCGCCTTGAGGCTCATATGAAGTTGCAGCTCATCTTCAGCGATAATTTATTATTTTTTATTATTATTATTATCTTCAGCGATAATTGTTTCATTGATTGACTTGGTCTGGCAAACTGACATTGTAGTGGGATTAAATAAATGGCAGTAAGTCGAGTCAAGTGGTGAGTAGTTGATGATTTCTTTTATTACAATGTAATGCTCAAAGTCAGCTTCAAATACTGGCGTCCACTTCCATCTTGGTCAGAAACTCTGTTGCTTCGTTCCAATCTTGTTTGTTAGCTGGTGTTTTGAAGCCTACGTTGGAAAAAAAAAAAGTTTATTCAAATGGCAGGTTATGCAGATTTAACTTCATTGATGCATATTGTGAAGCAAGTTCAGGAATATGGTCGACACTTGATCATACTTGACAGAGGGCAGGTCCAATCTCTTGGGGAAAAGGTTGGATTCTTGCAAGAATTTTTGGAGAATTATTCTAATATAGATAGCAAAGAAGCGGAAAATCTTGAGAACCAAATAGCCGATTCTGCTTATGCAGCTGAAGATGTCATTGAGTGTCGTATAATCAGTCGTATTCGTGATGGGTCAGGGGGTTTTATGAGATCAAGTTCTGCTTTATTATTCGACCTTGATGAGGTAATTGAAATTTTTGATGCAATGAAGAAAAGGGTTGTGGATGTTACTGAAGAGAATCGAAGATTAAAAAGTCAAAAGCCAGAACATCCGATGCCTGCTAGCTCATCTCGATCTTCTCCCATTGAAAAGGTTACCATGGTGGGGCTCGATGGAGAGCTTCTCCGTGTCATGGACTGGCTAACTGGAGGCAACAACGCCCGCCAGACTATATCGATCGTTGGCATGGGCGGGATAGGTAAGACGACCCTTGCGAGATCTGTGTATGAAAATCTCTAATTGTGAAGCATTTTGATATTCATATCTGGGTTACAGTATCTCAGCAATATAGCCGGCATAAAATGCTTTCGGAAATGGCTTCATGCTTACCAGGAAATTCTGAAATAAGTGGATACGACGAATATCAATTGGGGGAGTTACTGCATAAGAGTTTGTCCAGAAGGAGATATTTGGTTGTTATGGATGACATGTGGAACATTGAAGATTGGGACATGGTAAGGTTCTTCCTACCAGACAATGGTAACAGAAGCAGAGTCATCGTAACGACCAGGCAAGCAAACATTGCTGCTTGTTTCGGCCGATCTTGTCTAAAGATGGAACTTTTGGATAACGTTAAGTGCTGGGACTTATTTTGTAAAAGAGCATTCGGACAAGGAACTTGTCCCTTGGAACTAGAGGCCGTTGGAAAGGTAATCGTTGAAAAATGCAAAGGGCTTCCTCTATCAATTGTCGTTATTGCGGGGCTTCTTGCAAATTCTTCTAGAACACAAGAATATTGGAAGAGTGCTTCTGCGAACATAAACTCGTCAACTCTTAATTCAGGAGATGATGAGTATTGCATGAAGATACTTTCTTTGAGTTATAACTATTTGCCTGCCCATCTAAAACCGTGTTATCTGTACCTGGGACTGTTTCCTGAGGACCATGAGATTCATGTCTCCCAACTTGTTAAACTTTGGGTTGCTGAGGGATTTCTGAAGCTAAACAAATCCAAAAGCTCGGAAGAAGTTGCAGAAGGTTACTTACTTGATCTTGTGAACAGAAATCTCGTATTAGTTGGTAGGCGACGACACAATGGCAGTATTAAAACCTGTAGAGTTCACGATTTGTTGAGAGGCATATGTGTGAGAATTGTTCCACAGGGGAGATTTCTTTGTCTCTTGAGGATGCCTGGACGCAAAATCCCACAAGACACAAATAAGGGGCGCCGCATTGTTGTTCACACACCTCAACATCTGAACCTCGAATCAGAATCAGCTGCTGAGTCTCCAACGCACAACCACACTCACGCTATCCTAGTGTTGAGAGCATTTTTCCTTTTTCTTTTTGCTTCCTTCACGGCGATCTTTTCTCTATTCGCTATCGTGAAGCCTTCTTCTTCAACGGCGTCACTTTGCCGTTCTTTGATGTGCGATCTTAATGAAGGTCTTGGCTTGTGCGCCTCTACATATCTGAGGGTGTATGTTACTAATGTTGAAATGTTCTCACTGAAACGTGTGTTCAAGCTAGTTAATCTACGGCATCTCTCTTTCAAGCCTCATTGGTTCTCAGGTTTTGTTTCTCGTTATTCAGTCCATCCGTCAAATCCAGGTACTGCGATTCCTTCTACTATATCATTACTCTGGAACGTGCAGACTATAATACTCCGAGGATTTAAGGAAAGATTTATTTTACCATCTGAATTTTGGTCCATGTCCCAGCTTAGACACGTCGAGTTCGATGAGGTATGTCTTCCTGACCAAGCTGACGGGCATGACAACCTTGTCCTTGGGAACCTGGAAACTCTTTCCAATGTGGTAAAGTTCAGATGCGACGAAGAGATGGTTAATAGGATACCCAATATCAAGAAATTGAAGATTACGTGTTATAATATCTCTATATATTACGATAAAATCACTGATGTTGGCAAGGCAAAGTTAATCAACAGCCTAGCTGGCTCATATCACAGTCTCAAATCTCTTAATTGCCTGGATAAGCTCGAGTCGCTATACTTATGCTTTCATGGATCACCACAGCAGAGAGATTCACTGAACAAGATCCCATTTCCACGCTCAAAAAGTTAACTTTATTAGGTACTCAGCTTCAATGGGCAGACATAACAACTATCGGATCCTTACCTAATCTCGAAGTTCTCGTGCTGGAAATATATTCAGTTGCAGGGTCTGAATGGAACCCTTTAGAGGGCGAATTTCCTTGCCTGAAAGTCTTGAAAATTCGTTCTTCCGAGCTGGAGCATTTGAATGCAGATGAGATGCATTTTCCAGCATTGGAGAGCCTTATTTGTGTGTACTTGAAAGCGTTGGATGAAATACCTTTGGGTATTGGATATATATCGACACTTAAATCTATTGATTTGTACATGTGCAGTGATTCGGCCGTGGCATCCGCAAAGAAGATAATAGAGGAACAAGAAAGCAACGGGAATAAGGATATTGAAGTTCGAGTTACGTTTAGAAGCAGCAACGATCTGGAAAACTTCATGGTGGAGATGGAATTCGAGAGCTTGGCAAGCGATAACTTCAAGGTCACCGTTCTTTCTTCACACGATGAGCTATATTGAGGTTCAAATTTTTTGTTTCGATATGGACGACTGATATGTTACGTCCCGGGCCCTGACTGCGCCCCTTGGGCCCGTTGACTCCATAGTCTTTCAGAAACTGTGTACCCTGAAAAACCACTGTCCAGAAGTGATCAATTGATACACATACGCTGTTGAGGATGTGCGAAGGGGTGTTTCTATTTCATTAGGTAAAATGTTGCTTAGTTCTCAATGAACCTGCATAAATTATATTTACAGTTACAGTGGGATCAAGGCTGTGTATCTGAGTTTCGACATAAATCAAAATAATATAATGTGGCAAATGAGCTTCGAACTTTCCTTATAATGAGGATGGTCCGAAACCTGATGGTTCTGAAATTAGGGTGGAGTGTCATGATGTTAGACTGGTTAGTTACCGTTGGAAATAATAGGTGGCTGTCGTTGGTGGTGGTGGTGGTGTGTGTGATGCTACTCGTCGGGCTTGTCGGAGGAAAGTCAAGACGTCGAGTGGGACTTGCGTTGGGTGCGGGGAGACGAGATGTTTGTCTAAGAAAGCTGTTGACCTTTTTGGTCCTATGCTTATGAGAGTTTTGATTATTTCAAGTAATTATGTAAATTGTGGGGTACAAGTTAGAAAACTCGATATGTATGATTTATGATGTTTAAGTATGTATGAATATTCGACTAAGTGCTTAAATTTGAATTAATTATTAGATAGTCGAATATATGTGATCTTGTACATTATTGGAATATTACTGTGATCACCTGAATATGAACGTTTCGTATGAATGGAATATCATCATGTGCTAAATATGGAAAGATGTTATGCTCTACATGGAATATATGATATTCTGTTTATTTTAGGAATAAAGTATTCATTGATATCTCACATGTCACACTGTGCTTATATGGAAATTCCGTGTGCTATATATGGAATCATTCTGTGACATGAATGGAATCACATTGTGTGCTATATATGGAAAAGATATTCTGTTGAATGTGATATATGAGCTGTAACGGAAATCAATCTATTTTAGGAAAGACTTTCATGAGATATCCGTTTGAGTGCATCTTAATTGACTTAAGAATCAGAAGATCAATTATATATCTTTCCTTGTGCGTATTGGTTTTCATATTATGGAAAGTAGTTAATTGATTGGGCTTATTATGGTAAGATGCTGACTGGAACTATATATGGAATGTGTTTTGAATCGGATGAGATCACCATGCGTGGTAAGTAGTTCCTGTAAATATGGTAAGAGATCATGCATGACCGTTGTGCTTTATTGGTTTATTCTTGGCATGATCTTGTGAAGTTAATGCACGTTATTCTTGAGCATATCTTTGCATATTCTATGTGCTTAACTTTCTATGTGGAGTGACGAAGCTATAATCGGCTATAAGAAGAGGATCACTTCACGTCAAGGGTAGAGACAAGACGATTGAGCCGAAGAACGAATTCCTTTGAGTGTTGAGCGTTAACTTGCGAATTATTCGTTGTTCTGCTAGTGCTTAAATTTGTGAATCCATACCCTTGAGCGATAACCGTAGAAACCTTCAGAAAATATGTCTTCGGACTTGTTGATCGCACAAGGAGGCACGAGTGGAGTCTTCTGCACGCGAAGGAAAGAATCGGTGGATTCGGGGGTCCTTCGGTAGCGAGCTGTGTCCAGTCGGAGAGTGGTGATTCCCAGGGAAACGACGTGGAACGAAACTCGGCGTGTAGCAGCCTAGATGGTCTAGTGTTCATCGTGCTTCGGTTGTGTAAGGGTGTCAATCATTTTGTAACCATAAACGGTAATATCTTAGTGATTGACTTGAAATCTTGAGGGACAAACCTCAAGGACTGGAGTAAACCCCGGTTGGGGATATAACCAGTATAAAAATCCTGTCTCACTTTACTTTCTGTCATTTACTTTCTGTGAGACAAACCTGAAACGTTTTTCAAAAACCCACGTGATATCTTGGAACGTTTTTAAAGAAAAAGGAGATAACATTGATACTGCTCTGTTTTTCAAGTGATAACCATTTTTACAGTCGTAATGATATCTTCTTTAAGAAAGGTATTTTCAAAGGAGAAAAAGCCATAAGTTTTATAAGCCTAATTCACCCCCCCCTCTTAGGCATATTTTGTACTTCAATTGGTATCAGAGCCAGGTTACTCAAACGACAGGCCTAACACGCCTGAGTAAAAGATCTAATGGCTTCTTCGAGTTTTGATATATTTGCAGAAGGTCAATCCCACTCTAGGCCACCGCTCTTCGATGGAACGAACTACGTTGTGTGGAAGAATCGTATGACGGAGTTTCTTATTGCTGTCGACTATGAACTTTGGGAAACAATTATCAATGGACCGTATGCGGCTGTGAAACCAGATGGAACTCCAAAGGCTGGCCGGGAATTAACTGCTGATGATAAGAAGGGAATCACGCGAAACGCAAAGGCAAAAAACATGCTCGCATGTGCACTAACAAGAGAAGAATACAACTGTGTAAGCTCCTGCTCATCAGCTAAGGATATGTGGGACATGCTTCAAGTTACTCATGAAGGAACCCAACGAGTTGTGCAAGAAAGACTAGCTTTGCTCACGCATCAGTACGAACTGTTTGCAATGGAATCTGACGAGACCATAAGCCAGATGTATGCCAGATTCATGGGAATCATCAACCAAATATTTTCTCTTGGAAAGAGAGTTCCCAACAGCGAGCAAGTCAGAAAAATACTGAGATCACTTCCACGAGAATGGAATGCCAAGGTTACTGCTATTTATGAAGGAAAGGATCTGGAAGTACTAAGCATCTCTGAGTTGATTGGATCTCTTACTTCATATGAAATGATTCAAGCGTTGATGAACGAGAAATCGCAGAACAAAAATCAGAAGTCAATTGTCTTCAAATCCAACCAAGAAGAATCTGACTCAGACGACGATGAAGAGGATATGATGAATCAACTAGCCATGCTAACAAAGAGATTTGAGAAGTTTCAACAGAAAAGGAGATTCAAAGGGAACTTCAACAAATTCCAGAATAAAAATAAGGGAATATCCACGTCAGGAAAGAATGGTCAAAAATGTTTCCGATGCAACAAATCAGGCCACTTTGCGCAGAACTGTCCATTCAACAATGATGAGAAGCCAAGGAAACAGAAGGCCATGGTGATGGAGACAAACGACTCTGAAGTTGAACAAAGTGAGGACGAGGATCATGCTTACATGGCTGACGAGGATCAGGTATCATTTTCTTCCTCCATTGAGAAAATACATATTCTAAACAACTTGCATAATGATTGCGAAAGTGTCTCATCTGTTTTTGATATAGAAGAAAGTAAGGAAGAATTATGTGAGTTACTACAAAATGCAGAGAGGAAGATCAAGTCGCTTAATTCCTTAACTAAAAAATTGATGAAGCAGCGAGATTATTTAGCCAGGGAAAAACATGAAGCTGATCTAGAGATTTCACATTTGAAAGGAGAGTTAGATACTGCTAAGAAAGAGGAAGTTCCATGTAACTGCAAGGAATTAGAAAAGAAAAACAGGGACTTATCTAGAGATATCGTCGAACTTAGGAATTCTCTAGATGTAGAAAAATATAAGTTTGATAGATTCTTTGAGGGAAAGCAGAACCTAGATATGTTGTTAAACACTCCTAGGAACATTGGTAGATCAGGAATAGGTTATTGCACTGAAGAAAAGCATGCTGAAAAATCTGTATCGAAGTTTAAGTGTTTTTCATATGGTAGAAATGATCATTATTCGTATAATTGTCCTTTAAAGAAAGCAGATAGAGCTAAATATGTTTGGAGACCAAAGAAATCCCCTGGGAATGCCACTGTCATATCTGATCATAACAGGAGATCACTTTCCATGCAAAATGATATCTCACATGTAAATAGAAGTTATTTCTCCACTAACATGTTAGGACCCAACAGAAATTGGGTACCTCAGAAAAGTACTCTTATCTACAGGTACAAAGGAAGAATTCCAGCAAGAAAAACAGGTGGTATCTCGACAGCGGATGTTCTCGCCATATGACAGGTGATATCTCTAAGTTCGTATCGTTGAAAGCGTGCGACGGAGGATATGTATCATACGCTGACAACACTAAAGCCAAGATCATTGGTGTCGGCACTGTTGATAACTCATTAAATACCACTATTGATGATGTTTGGTTGGTAAGAAATCTTGAGCATAATTTGATAAGCATTAGTCAGTTATGTGATAAAGGTTACTCAGTTACTTTTGAAAATAATAAATGCTTAGTTAAGGAAGATAACAAGGTCATCTTAAGTGCATCTCGATATGGTAACATTTATTGCATTACTCTTGATGATATCACTAACCAGAATGTCAAGTGCCTAGCAGTCACACAGGATATCACATGGTTATGGCACAGACGCTTGGGACATGCAAACATGGAATTAATATCTCACATATCATCTAATGAGTTGGTGAGAGGTGTCCCCGATATGAGATTTACCAAGGACAGAACTTGCAAAGCATGCCAAATGGGGAAACAAACCAAGACGTCCTTCAAACCAAAGAATGTAATATCCACCACCAGACCACTGGAACTGCTGCACCTTGACCTTTTTGGTCCTGTTTAGGTTATGTCACTGCGAGGTAAACGATATGCCTTTGTTATTGTTGATGATTATACAAGGTACACATGGGTATAATTTCTTGCGCACAAGAATGAGGCATTAGTTAACTTTGCACCATTAATTAAGAGATTAGAAAATGAGAAAGAGATGAGCGTATACAAGATAAGAAGTGATAATGGTCTTGAGTTTGATAGTAAATCCTTTGCATCTTTTTGTAATGAAAATGGATATAGCCATAATTTTTCAGCCCGCATAACGCCTCAGCAAAACGGAGTAGTTGAGAGGAAAAACATAGTGCTACAGGAAATGGCTAGATCTATGCTAAGTGAATATAATCTTCCAAAACACTTTTGGGCAGAAGCTGTTAGCACGGCATGTTATGTTTCAAATCGTATTTTTCTTAGACCTGTCATTAAGAAAACTCCTTATGAGCTGTGGAATGATAAAACTCCAAATATAGGATATTTTCATGTGTTCGGTTGCAAATGTTTTATCTTGAAAGATATGGACAAAAGAGGAAAATTTGATTCCAAGGTAGATGAAGGGATATTCCTCGGTTATAGTCTTCATTCCAAAGCCTTTCGAGTGTTTAATAATAGAAAGAAGACTGTTCAGGAATCAGTGCATGTGACTTTTGATGAATTCCCTGCCACAGATGCTACTGAGGAAGGTATAGTTATGTCTCCTGCAGGTATACAGGTTACTGACAAGAAACTAAAAGCAATTCCAATGGAAGATGATACTAAGTCAGAGGAACCTGAGACTTCAGAAGAACAACAGCGCAGAAAATTCAAACATGCTTCCAGCCATCCCACGGATCAAGTAATAGAGAATATCACCTCTGGAATCAAAACGAGAGCAGCTGCACGCAACCAAGTTACAGAGGAATCACCTAATGCACTGCTATCCATGGTGGAACCACGGACTATCAATGAAGCTCCCAATGACAAATCATGGGTGATTGCCATGGAAGAAGAGTTGTCACAATTCAAAAGGAGCCAAGTATGGATACTCGTGGAAAGACCAAATGGAAAGTCCATCATCGGCACAAAATGGGTGTTCCGCAACAAGCTTGATGAAAATGGTAAGGTGACCAGAAATAAGGCCAGGTTAGTTGCAAAAGGTTATTCCCAAGAAGAAGGTATAGATTACGAGGAAACTTTTGCTCCTGTTGCTAGGTTAGAATCTATCCGCATCTTACTTGCATATGCATGCTTTAAAAGATTTAAACTTTTTCAAATGGACGTAAAAAGTGCATTTTTAAATGGTTTTATAAACGAAGAAGTTTACGTCGAGCAACCCCCTGGTTTCCTAAAAGAAGAGTTTTCAAATCATGTTTTTAAATTGAATAAAGCTTTATATGGTTTGAAACAGGCTCCTAGGGCATGGTATGATAGACTTAGTAAGTTTTTGATAGACATGGGATTTACGACTGGAACTATTGATAACACGCTGTTTATCAGATATCAAGGAAATCACATGCTGTTAGTACAAATTTATATTGATGATATAATCTTTGGAAGTACTAACAATCTTCTTTGTGAGGATTTTTCTAAGTATATGCAGCAAGAATTCGAAATGAGCCTAATGGGAGAGCTTAACTACTTTTTGGGATTGCAAATTAAGCAGCTGGATACGGGAACCTTCATATCCCAGACAAAGTACACCAAGGAATTGCTGGTGAAATTCGAAATGGCTGATTCCAAGGTACTTTCCACTCCGATGCATCAGACCACAAAAATCGATAGCGATGAATCAGGTATATGCGTTGATCAAACAAAATATCGAGGTATGATTGGAAGCCTATTTTACTTAACCGCGAGTAGACCTGATATTATGTTTGTTGTTGGTTTGTGCTCCCGTTACCAATCGAATCCTAAGGAATCTCATTTGACTGCTGTCAAGAGGATACTTAGGTATTTGAAAGGTACCGTTAATCTAGGACTTTGGTATCCAAATACTAAGGAATTCCCATTAATGGGTTATTCAGATGCTGATTTTGCCGGATCTAGGGAAGATAGGAAAAGTACAAGTGGAACTTGCCAATTACTTGGGAATTCCCTTGTGACTTGGTCTAGTAGGAAACAAAATGCTGTCGCCCTGTCCACAACCGAAGCTGAATACATGGCCTTAGGAAGTTGTTGTCAACAGTTACTATGGATGAAACAAACCCTAAGTGATTACGGGTTAGGTTATGACAAAATTCCTACCTTCTGTGATAGTACTAGTGCCATTAGTATTACTAAGAATCCTGTCCATCATTCTCGAACTAAGCATATAGAGGTCAAACACCATTTTATTCGAGATCATGTTCAGAAAGGGGATATCACCGTGGAATTCGTAGGAACTAATGATCAGCTGGCTGATATCTTCACGAAACCTCTCATTGAAAGTAGATTCTGTGCTATTCGTGATCGATTAGGAACTGTCGAGCTTAAATAGGAAAGATGACTTATTAGTTATCACATTCATATCTTCGATCATGATTTTCTTGGAAATCCTTTCCGAAAATTCATTTTGATTCTCCCTTCCTTATTTGGTGATTTCCTTCTCATTCATAAGGAAAATATTTTCGAACCTTTATTTGAATTTTTCCAAAAATTGTGCCCTCTTTCAGCGAAAAATCATTCCTATTTGAATCCCTGATTTTACTCGATATTCCATCTTTATCTCCGCGAGATATCTTCAAAATCTCCATTTGATTCCCTAACGGACAGATTCTTTCTTCCAAGGATTTTTGAATTTCAAATCTTTTCAAAATCTGTCAAAAGTCACATCGATATCTTTATGAGATAACCGCTATTTTTCATCCTTATCCAGCAAGTTTCTTGCTCTTTATAACCTCATTCATCTTCTTCTTCTAAAATCATTCAAGCTCTTCTTTTCGAAAATTATCTCTTAAACTTCCATCTGCAAAAATGGTGAAAACAAAAGGTGCTGGTTCCAAACGCAAAGCCCCAGTCACAGAGGAATCTCCTATTTCTCCTGCTGTGAAAGCCACTCGCTCAAAGACGAGCAGTTCTTCCAAAACTATCTCTAAGAAAGCTACGCCGAAATCAAAGAAGAAAGCAAAGGTTGCTCCACCATCTCCTATTCTGCTTCAATTTCCCGAAAAACCAGCTTCTCCACCACCTAAAACTCCTGCACCTGTCCCTTCTCCATCGCATGACAAAGCTGAACACGAAGACGTACATCAAGAGGTCAGCGACGAGACTGAGAAACTTCTGAAAGAAACGTATGGCAGAGAAGTAAGTTTCTACATGAAGGATGGGAAGAAAGTGTTATTCAATACTGATAATATCGAGGAGATCATTGACGAGGTGAAGTTTCTGAGCGAAGAAACTAAGGAACGACATGAGAAGCTAAAAAAGAGAGAAGTCGCTCGAGGTAGATGCGTCAACTTTGAAGAACTAGCTGAAAGCAAGGTCGTAACGTGGCTGAATGAGTATGGGTGGGAGAACTTCTTGAGAATCGACAAATCGCTGTAAGAGGATCCAGTGGAATCGCCGCAAGATGAATGAAATGTTGGGTGTCGAAGATGAAGGACTATGCTACTTCAATTTCACTGATTGGTGCAGTTCCCATGTGAAACTGCGAGATTGTGTTAAAGCTCTATGGAATTCCCCTTACAAACCAAAATTTTCAGAAAGCGAAGCCTTGAACAAGCTGCATGTCGACATGTTCTTTCTTTACAAAGTGCTGCATATGACTTTGTGGAGCGCGCGAGTTGGAAGTGGAGGCCACTCCACGACGATGAACAACATGAGCATGCTCACGCTTTACCTGGTGTCTCAAAATCAGCCTCTCAACTTAGGATACTTCATCCTGAAGTACATGGTCACAGCCTTTCAAAGCTCTGATAGGGTCCTTCCCTATGAAATGCTGCTTACGCACCTTTTTGAATCCGAAGGGATCTCACTGCCCAAAGCATGGGAAGATAGCACTAAGCACGCCGTAGATTTGAGCATGTTGAAGCGAGTTGGTATTCGCTATGATGACCGCAAGGGCTGGTTTAAGACCAGAGACCTTAAGACACCTGCTAAGAGTCCGAGGAAAAGGTCGGGTCGAGAAAGGTTTGAGGAAAGCGATAACGAGCAAGGAACGATAGCTGATCTACAACGGAACATCAACGGAATTAAGGAGGACAATAGGAAGAAGTTTAGGCAGATCTCCCAGCATTTCAAAAAGATTAAGAAATTCATGAAGGAGATCTCCGCGGCTATGAATCTCTCTGAATCATCATCTTCGGTTTCATCTGACAGTGATTCCAGCCGTTAGCACTTCCGTCCTAAAAATCCCTTAAAGCCTTAGTCTATCTAGTTCCTTACTTTTGGGTTGTTAGTGTGTGTTGGTCGCACTTGGTCCCTCCTTTTTGATGCTGAAAGGGGAGAAGAATCTAGGGATTAATGCCATGTTTGGTGTTTTTGGGTTGTTTGCTGTTTTGGTCGCTTGCTGTTATCTTTTGGGGTCTTTGTGCCCATATGCTATGAATTTGTTATCAGCTTGCAATGATTTGCTTATGTCCTAATCCTTCTGTGCTTGAGTTTGTGATTTGCTAAGGATTAAGGAAATTCCGCACATAAGCAGGGGGAGCATACTGATATGATCTGGTAACTTGCGACATTTTAATGATATGCCCTGGTAACTTGCGATATTCCATTTGATATGCCCTGGTAATTGCTAAACTTTGCTGATACGTGATATATATGGATATTAGCACTTAGACAGAGGGAGCATGCGTACTTCAATATGAGAAATTTTTTTTTCCATGCTCTGATCAATTCCATGAAATACTGAAACATGTTATGTGCATCAATGGTTTCATATCGAGTGTACTCATATGCTTAAGTTAGGCATTAATTACTTGTCATCATCAAAAAGGGGGAGATTGTTGACCTTTTTGGTCCTATGCTTATGAGAGTTTTGATTATTCCAAGTAATTATGTAAATTGTGGGGTACAAGTTAGAAAACTCGATATATATGATTTATGATGTTTAAGTATGTATGAATATTCAACTAAGTGCTTAAATTTGAATTAATTATTAGATAGTCGAATATATGTGATCTTGTACATTATTGGAATATTACTGTGATTACCTGAATATGACCGTTTCGTATGAATGGAATATCATCATGTGCTAAATATGGAAAGCTGTTATGCTCTACATGGAATATATGATATTCTGTTTATTTTAGGAATAAAGTATTCATTGATATCTCACATGTCACACTGTGCTTATATGGAAATTCCGTGTGCTATATATGGAATCATTCTGTGACATGAATGGAATCACATTGTGTGCTATATATGGAAAAGATATTCTGTTGAATGTGATATATGAGCTGTAACGGAAATCAATCTATTTTAGGAAAGACTTTCATGAGATATCCGTTTGAGTGCATCTTGATTGACTTAAGAATCAGAAGATCAATTATATATCTTTCCTTGTGCGTATTGGTTTTCATATTATGGAAAGTAGTTAATTGATTGGGCTTATTATGGTAAGATGCTGACTGGAACTATATATGGAATGTGTTTTGAATCGGATGAGATCACCATGCGTGGTAAGTAGTTCCTGTAAATATGGTAAGAGATCATGCATGACCGTTGTGCTTTATTGGTTTATTCTTGGCATGATCTTGTGAAGTTAATGCACGTTATTCTTGAGCATATCTTTGCATATTCTATGTGCTTAACTTTCTATGTGGAGTGACGAAGCTATAATCGGCTATAAGAAGAGGATCACTTCACGTCAAGGGTAGAGACAAGACGATTGAGCCGAAGAACGAATTCCTTTGAGTGTTGAGCGTTAACTTGCGAATTATTCGTTGTTCTGCTAGTGCTTAAATTTGTGAATCCATACCCTTGAGCGATAACCGTAGAAACCTTCAGAAAATATGTCTTCGGACTTGTTGATCGCACAAGGAGGCACGAGTGGAGTCTTCTGCACGCGAAGGAAAGAATCGGTGGATTCGGGGGTCCTTCGGTAGCGAGCTGTGTCCAGTCGGAGAGTGGTGATTCCCAGGGAAACGACGTGGAACGAAACTCGGCGTGTAGCAGCCTAGATGGTCTAGTGTTCATCGTGCTTCGGTTGTGTAAGGGTGTCAATCATTTTGTAACCATAAACGGTAATATCTTAGTGATTGACTTGAAATCTTGAGGGACAAACCTCAAGGACTGGAGTAAACCCCGGTTGGGGATATAACCAGTATAAAAATCCTGTCTCACTTTACTTTCTGTCATTTACTTTCTGTGAGACAAACCTGAAACGTTTTTCAAAAAACCCACGTGATATCTTGGAACGTTTTTAAAGAAAAAGGAGATAACATTGATACTGCTCTGTTTTTCAAGTGATAACCATTTTTACAGTCTTAATGATATCTTCTTTAAGAAATGTATTTTCAAAGGAGAAAAAACCATAAGTTTTATAAGCCTAATTCACCCCCCTCTTAGGCATATTTTGTACTTCAAAAGCGACGAGGAGGAATAAGTGGTTCTTGACATTGTTCTTTGTTGTTGTAAGAGGGATTTGAGATGAGAGCTTGTTGTAATTAAGGACATGGTTATTTGTAGTGGGGTAATATAGAAGGGTTTGATTATGTCATTAATTAGTAAGGCTTTTACAGTCTAATCTTAGAGCAAAATGCCAAACCTATCGCTTGAATAGTGTAATAGGGCAGGCAAAAGTAAGGACTGGCCAAGAACAACTTGATGAAGCTATGCGTGAGCTTGACTTTCAATTGTAATGGCAATTCAAAAGCCTAAAGATATCAACTTTGAAGCGCCTTTTTGTCACTTCACTTGCGTTTTGATCGCAACAAAATAAGAAAAAGATAACAATATTAATCCAATGTACAAAAACAGTTCCCACAAACAAAGAAATAGGGCTTTAAGAACCTTAATATACGAACAAACTAAAATGCAAAGGCGAGAATGCCTAGCGCAACAACAACCAACGACGAAACCGAGTCGACACAGATCCACTTTTATGTGCCGAAGGCGACGGGGATGGGCTCCCGCCACCTGGGCCAATTGGGCTCGGACTAGGATGAGTTGGGCCCAATGGGCTCTCTTTTGCGACGCGCACGTCGACCTTCTGGCTCGATTCGCAGTGGCCCGGGAAACCGCAGATGAAGTAGTAGTGCCCGGGCTGTCTGATCGCAAAGGAGTCATTGCCCGAGGCCCAAGTGGCTAAAGGGGCCGTTGAGTTGCATGCGTTGTAGTTGTTGTGCGTCACCCTCACGACGTTGTGTGATCCTTTGTCATATGTAAACCCTTGATGGAAAAGATAGAAAAATATTAGGGTTTTTATTATTTAAGTCATGAGGCATGCATGCATAAACTGTAAAAGAAAGAGGACTGAGTATATATATCTTCTTACATAAAGTGTCGCCGACACGAATGTTGACAGAGGCTGTCCAAGATTTGTAGTCGTTCTTGATAGTCCAGCCTGAGGAGCCTCCGACCTTGTAAACCTCACCATGCGTCGTCGCCACGCAGGTTGTCAGGACTACCAACGAGAATATGATCGTCTTTATGGCCATTGCTACTCAGAGAGAGTTTTTGATGGAGAAATTGTGTTTAAATATATAAAGAAGAGAAGAGAAGGCAGACAGACAGACAGCTTGGTGACGATTGTATAGATATGAGAATATTGCATTTACCGTTTGGTCATTTATATAGTCACGTGAGGATTTTAATTTTCTTTTAATGATGGATTATTGGCATGATGATATTGCCTTTGACCTTCATTCAATTCCTTTTACTGCAGATGATTTATATTTTTTCTTTTTTGCTTTAATACAGCATTGTAATTTGTAAACGGCTATAAATTATTGTCTTTTCCCAATTCATTTTTTTTTCTCAAGAGAAAAGGAAGTCAAAATAACCATTAAACTCCCTATATTGATTAGATTGTTCTTAAAAGCATTATTTAGAATTTGATTACAGTGTCACAAAGAACACAAAAGTAAATCTCATTTACACAAAACTCTTCCACTTGATAAAATAATACGAAGTAAATAAAGGTAAAAAAAAAAAATAAAACATTACTAAGATGTAGTTCAAAGGTCTGTTTCAAAGATTGATTTTTTACTAGAAGTTCTGAACTTTTTTCTTTTTTGTTAGTCTACCAGAAGTGTTTTCTTCTTAGTTTCTATCTCCATGGCAGGTCGAAGAAATTGTTTATTGCAGTAATCGATAAGGTTATGTCCATTCTATTGGAATATATGTAAGAACCATGGCCTAAGATAGTTTTCTTCTCATGTCTCCTCTTCTTCTTCTTCTTCTTCTTCCATTGAAACAGAAAAAGATTAGAGAGTTTAACAGAAGCAGAGATACAAGCATTGCTCGAGCAGGTCGAAGAAGAAAGAAAACCATATGATCATATACAACTCACAGCACAGCAGCAACGTCTTCCTTTGATTCTAACATGGTCCAAGGATCAAGAGCAGATTTGCCTGCGTGGCTGGCGTTACAGTGACCTTCTTCTCTACGACATGCACCACTATGGACTCCAAATCTGCATATATACTCAGCAGATCGAAAATGTTGAAGTTTCTGTTTATCATATATTAGCTAGATAGTTATGTGAAAAAACAGAGGATGGATTTGTTTATATATAATCACCATCGTTCATCGTTGAAACTATGTCTGCTACTCTGTCTTGGCACCTCGTGCATTGCAGATCAGCGTCCATTACCACCGCCCCCTCTGCGACCTAAGCTTTTTTCAGAACACAGAAACGAGCGAGAGAGAGAGAGAGAGAGGAAGAAGAAGGTGATGCTTTAGAGTAATGATCATAACATTTGGTACCAATTGGGTTTTCAGTGATGGAGAAGTAACATCTTTCCCTTGATTATATATATATAATATATATATATATATAGAAGAAAACAATAACATGAAGGAAAGACTCGAAGATGGGACAGATACATGTACTTAAGCACATGCAATAGTATGTTAGAAAATAGAACTCGACAGAGATGTCCCATTATCACCGTGAGTCGGGCCATCAAGACTGGGTCGGGTCAGACCCATGGCCCGGCCCAAATCGGAGCGGGTCTTCGGTACATCGCACACTTGATGCATGCTGGGTGTAGCAGGTTCTTCACACAAGCAATGCATTTACCATCGTTATTTAGGGTCTTGACATTCATTTCGTTCGAACACATATCTAAAGGACAATGTATAACCGTCCCTTCGTTCTTCTTACAGCCTCTGTAGCGTTGCTTTCGATCGCAACAGTTTCAGCGCAGACGCAGAGCTCAATTTCTGAGTGCGGGCAGACTCTGCTGCCCCTGTCGTCGTGTGCCTCCTTCGTTCAGGGCATGGCTTCCCAGCCGGGCAGATCTTGCTGCGACAGCTTGAACCACATCTACGGTCAGAATCCCGCCTGTCTGTGCCTTCTTCTGAACAACACCCTTTTGTCTTCTTTCCCCATCAACGCCACGCTGGCCCACGAATTGCCGGCTCTTTGCAGTCTTCCCCTTGATAGTTCAGCCTGTGGAGGTACATTCATTCCTTCGATTTTCTACTTTTTTGCAAACTATTGGATGGTTAAAGAAATAAAGATCGAATTTTTCAGACCCTTTTCTTCAAAATGTTTTTTCAGCTCTGGGGCGAAATTCGAATGCACCTCGGCCGCCGGCCCTTGTCGGGGCGAAATCGAATTCGACTGTTGCAGGTATGTCCATATATATATATATATATATATCTCAGTCAGACATACTTCTAATGCAGTAATTTTTTAACGGCCCTTTGTCTGTCAGATTCTCCGGTGGTGACGGTGCCCCCGAGGCAGAACATTATGGGAGTTGGGTTTCATCACAGCGCTCAAAAGAGGTCGAGGGGAGGGCACCGCCAGTTATTGCAGCCGCTGCTTGCTGTAATAATTTTTGGGCTGACATGTTTGGTCTACGATGAACTATGAGCAGTAGCCAAAGCCATTTCAATATGGCAGAGAAAAGATGTGCGACTTAAATACGAATTAGCGGATTGGTAACAGCGGTCGTCGAGATTTCTAGCTAAGAACAGACTGAGCTTCTATCGATGATATGAACTTATTGTATACGTTGTAAGAATGGAACGGTGTTAATGTTCGGACGAAAAATTTAAATATTACCCTTCCACGATGCAAAGTAAAGCACATCGATGGGGGCTGCTTCAATTATCTGCAAAGGCGAGTTCGCATACAAGCGCAAGATGATCACTTCCCCACTTCTGTACAAAAAAAAAACACACACCAAATTTTTCATTACAAACTCTATGGTTTGCAGCAACATTGTCTAAAAATATTTTAGGAGATGCGCCATGAACACGCACCTTACTAGGAAGACACCCTGCTTTCTTCAATCTCCGCATGGATAAAGTCTCGAGAACTCTAACGGGAATAAGATCAGGCGTATGCCTGCAGACAAGTAGAGCTCTTACGAAAATTGGTTTAAATCCAAAATCCAACAAATACAGAGTCAAAAATTTTGTTTTTGAATATATATAGTACCATATGTAGTCAACTGTTCCAGTGAATAAACAGTGGTACGATGTTACTAGTGGTTCCCCAGCTTGATCCCTCACATTTCGGCTGCCCTGAACAAACCCGAAAATACGACGCAGATTATTAGATAATCGAAGCAATTAAACGGAGGAATGATCTATGTAATAATGCTATGAAAATCATACAGGAATTTCAGCATAAGCACTAGAGATTTTCAAATGATGCTGCACTTTTTTGAACCTTGATCCCGTTGCAAGCATTATTTCTTCGTCCGTCCATCTATACGTAAATGCCCTGAGTAAAAAGTTTAGCAGAAAGATCACGGAAAATTACAGCATGAGGTGTAATGTGATAAACGGGCATATATTATTAAGTGGTTATGAATTTGAACTTTTAAAGCAATGTTTGATCTAAAACCTTTTGACGTGATTACTATTCCAATTATGGGATACTTGGTACTGAGACTGGAATAGTTGTCCCGATATCTGTCTTCGGTCGTGGTGTTGGATATGCAACTGAAGAAATATAACGAATATGTATCCATATTAACTCTCTCAGAAAAAAAAAAGTCTAAGCTAGCAAGATAAATATCCAGGAATTACCGTGGATGATGCTAAAAACTCATACATTGCACTCTGAGAAAAGTAGACAGGAAAATAAAGATATCAGTGGTAACTATGTATGCTGACATTCACAAGATGATTGCAAGAACTTAAGAAATAGGAAGATTACCTGCGGCAAACTATTGAAGTCTCCAGCAATGACAACTGGTATAGATCCCCATTCTCGGGATAATTCATATGCTTTCTCAAGAAACATTCGCATCTACATTAAATGGAACATGAGGTAGGTAATGCTTGAAGAGGTAGGTACTATTAGAGCATGTTTTGACTTCTGTTAACTAATCATGGAACTTTTCGATGTTTCTAAATCTAAGTCAAAGTTCTAGAAACTTTATTACCTGGCCCAGCTTGATATCTCCACGTTTCGGGTTATACAGTACATGTATGTTGCCGACCAGTATACTTCGTGAGGTTGTAGGACTAAAAGAAAACACAGACGTACGGATTATCAAATGATATAAAGTCAGATCAAAGTCAGCAAACCATGAAACAGGCTGCAGAGAGGACGAAGACCGTAGATAATGCTGATGAACAAGACAAAATAAGCCAGAAGGTAAGAAACTTACCAATTTGAGCGTAAAGCTGCACCATCATGGCTGATTTCATTACTTACCTGGGAGAGAAGTAATAGTTATCCACTGTGCCGCACATGACACCAAAGACTTATGTAATGATGGAGAAAGAGAATCTTTTGCGCAATCATATAATGGCATATAGTTTGAAACACAACTTCATCAAGGCAAGGAACTGAGGCGAAAAAATGAAGAAGCTCCTTTTGATATCTATTATACTTATCTTACCTTCAAAACACAAAATTGAGCAATATTGTTACGGAGTCCAAATCTCTGGAACTCAATGGTCTCCTCATGCAACAATGTAAACCTGAAATCAGTGCATTGGACATCGAACGAGGAGAAGAAACTAGATAATGTGAATAATCAGGTCAGAGATTCATCTACAGGAAAATATATATATATATATATACATATATATAATGAAAGGGGAGAACATTACTGCTGAGCTTTCCAAAATATTGCACATCCATCCTTTGCTTCCCCACCACGAGCCTTGAAAATCCAAAAATTAGTTAAAAATTAAACATATTTAACAGCATTGCCAAGGAATGCATAACTAATGGCATACCTTGTGCAGACCTCTGTAGCCATCTTTTCCAAGAAGCCCATTGAGATCATCAAAGTGATCAACTTCCTGCATTAACGACGTAAAAATATGACATATATACTACGTAAAAAACTTGAACCAAAATGTTAGAGATGGCCATTTAATCAATTCATCACAGCAGAATTTTACGAATAAATTAAAACCTCTAGGAGTATAGTTGCCCAAACATCAGATGAGAAACCAATTAAATAAACCACCTCAACTTTAGATCAGGCAGCAGCGAGTTCATGAAATAACCATCTATTCGCAAGAAATTTCGACGGAAGATTCACAATATGAGTTATGAAACAGCAATCTTTAATGAGAAAGGGGAGCCCAGATGCTAATCATAGCTGCAAACTCACCAACCTATGCAACAGACTCATACGCAAGACATAGAATTCGTACGACTACAGTAACTAGCCACCTCACCACTCTCCACCGTATGTATGCTTCTACAAATAATATACGCAAGAGCTTAACTTACCTGGAAGCACAAGATGCCTGCTTTGTAACCCTTCACCTCCTTATACAACCGCTTCTTCCGATATTCCCAATCCAGGTAACTCTGCGACACGCCACTATATAGTTCGGGATGCTTTTCGGCATTTTCAACACCGAGTATGTTATATGATACCATAACAACCTTATCTGTTTACAGAAAGAATAAGATCAGGGCATTTTGTTAGAGGGAAAAAAAGCATCTTTCCTACAATATTAGCACTAGAACAACCTCAAATTACCCGGAAAAAAAATAAAAAATTCAGCCATTCCCATTTGCGTATTATCAAAAATCAAACGCTAATTTACATCACTGAAGTGATCCACCAACGCCAGCAGACACAAAGCTATATTGGGCTCAATTAAGCGGAATACACGACCATCTAAATCAGACTTGTTGCAAGAAAAAGAATCAAATTTGAGCAAACAACAAAGCTTAGAAACTCAATAGCAATCAATGTGTCATAAAAGCAGCTCGCAGGTGGTCAGCCTAATGTATAAAAATCCCTACTTTTAGGCAATAAAGAAAGTACGTCAGAATTGTGTACCATTGTAACTAGATAGATCTCGAGGAGAGTAGCTCCACTTGCGGTGAGATAGTGTTCTCTTTTTCCTAGGCTTGATTTTGGTTTGAGCTTCGGAAGAATTTGCCGCAACACTCTTCCGTTTCTTCGTCGAGCTGCTACTACAAGAACACCGTCCCATGTTTTGTAAATTCCGAGATTTTTACCGCAGGCTTTTAATTTTTAGCCGATTTACTCAAAATTGTTGGGAGAATTTTAAGTGAACCCTAAAACCTTAAAATATTATTCCCCTACCCTATGTGCCCTTCATAATAATAATAATAATAATAATAATAATTAGTATTTTAAACAATACTCTAATATATATATACTAGTTTTTTTTTTTTGCAATGCACGGGTCTTAAGTATGTATCTTAAATAATGTTTTTACATATAAAAATATTTTTTTTCTATTAGTGTGATAGTGGGTAGTTTTTATTAATGTTTTTTATTTAGTTTGTTTTTTTATTTCTCTATTACAATTAAAAACAGATACCAATTGTAAGTGAGAGTGTAAAAGTGGGTAGTTTTTTATAATAATATTAATTTATTTTTTAATTAATTAAATTAAAAAAAATAATTGGACATGTGGCTGTTTATAAGAAACCTACATTTCTATTAATATATAAGATATATAAATGTATAATATTATTTTATATTTTAAGAGTTAATTTTAATTTAAAATATTTAATATATAAAATAATAATTTAAATCTAATTAATTGATTTGTGAGGATATAACTGGAATAATAAATTAAATAATTGGAAGTAAAATGATAAATTAATATGACATACCAATTAATTGACGTTTTTAGTGCACCTCAAGGGGATAGGTACCGTAGTCGAATTATAAATCTCCAAAAAGAACTCATATGTTCGAATTTACTTGGACTTCTTGACTATGGTAGTTTGTGTGGATTTAATCGATTCACTTCAGACTGAACTTCGCGCGCTAGTCGACAATGGGGTTTAGACACCCTTCAGACTGAATTCCGTGCCCTAATCGACAATGACGTTTAAATTCCCTTCAAACCGAACTTAATCAGAGTGTCGGAGCTTCAATTACGGTGGCATTGTGTGATGACACTTCCAAACACAGGAAAGAAGAGTTTCTATAGATATTATGTAGTTGGTGCTTAAATTTCCCCTAATAGTAATAATAATAATTTCGTGACAAAGAAAATATCTCCATCACAAAAAGTAAAATAATTTAAATTTAAAAGGTAGCCATAGCCAACCAATCATCACATATCATATCATCTCTAATATACCTTGGAAAGCTTAAGGTAGTGCTTCCTCAGCAACGTAAAACCTCAAAAACTCCATCTTGTCTTGTCCCCCTCCCACAGATAAGGTTGCTGCCACGTGGCACGCCGGCAACGATGCTCAGCGATAAGGCACCCAATCCATTACCCCATACACCATATGTGGTCATAAAATCATAATCGTCACCGAGCGAATCATCCAACGGCCATCCCTTCCCCAAACCCCAGCAAGATCAAACAAAGACCGTCGGATCACATGCGGCCACATTTTTAGTGCAGTAGAAAATCGTTATAAATGATGGAGGTAAACGCAGTTGTGAATACACTCAAGAGAAAAAAAGGCAGTTTAAAAGGCAATCAATGGATTCCTCTATGCTCTCCACCACAACCGCCGCCGTGAGCCGCTCATCTCCGGCTCAGGCCACCATGGTGGCTCCGTTCACCGGACTCAAGTCCGTCGCCGCTTTCCCAGTCACCCGCAAGAACGCCGACATCACCTCCATCGCCAGCAATGGTGGAAGAGTCTCTTGCATGGAGGTCTATATTATATATATACTGATAATGAGGATGAACTAATAAAGAAAACCCTTACTTATAAATCTATGGATAATTTGATGTTCATAGGTGTGGCCGACCGAGGGGTTGAAGAAGTTCGAGACATTGTCGTACCTCCCTCCTCTTACAAGGGTGCAGCTCCTTGCCCAAATAGAGTACCTCCTCCGCAACAAGTGGATTCCCTGCCTCGAGTTCGAGCTCAAGCATGGGTTCGTCTACCGTGAGAACAACAGGTCGCCCGGCTACTACGACGGACGCTACTGGACAATGTGGAAGCTGCCCATGTTTGGGTGCACCGAGGCGAGCCAAGTGGCTAGCGAGCTCGACGAGGTGGTCAAGGCTTACCCCGAGTCGTTCGTCAGGATCATTGGGTTCGACAACGTTCGCCAAGTCCAGTGCATCTCCTTCATCGCCCACAAGCCCGACGGCTACTAAATTTCTAAAATGGTTACTTCGTTTTGTACCTGATATATATATGATCCTATTTTTAGGGTTTCTTTCTTTTTTTCTTTTTTTGGAATCACAAAAGGCTTTGATTGCTTGGTTATATTTTCTGCTTTCCTCTATATTATTATCTTGGTGGGATTATCTTGATGCAAATGTAATGTATGAGGATAAGTATTATAAACGTTAATAAAAATTTCATTTTGCATTTCGAGCATATCAAATTAAACAAATACAATATATATATATATATATAGTTTCAATCATCAATCGATGTATATATGGTACTTGTCGTGTCCGTATTTTTCTAGATTTCCGACGTGCTATAGTTCGAAATTTACATGCAAAAATTCTCCATGAAACGTATTGGTTATTCGTTGTTCATCAAAGTATTACATTAAAACAATGTTCTTGATTTTAGATATTGTCTTCATCAAAAGCTCAGCAATAAATCATCGTTTTCTTCCCTTCACAAAAGCCTTTTCTTTGATGCACTATCTCCTTCACTTGGATCTTATCTTGCTAAAAGTTATTTTATTTCTTTTCTTTTTATTTATTTTTTTCATATAGAAAAGTTAGGACAACAATTGAACTCTGACCCATAGAGAAAAACCCATATCAACCTGACAACACAGATCAAGACAAAATCTCTTCAGGCCAATCCAAAGAGGATGGGCATAAACATATAATGATGAGAATGGTTTGTTAATTGTCGATAATATTTACTAATTACTCTTCGATGACAGTATAACTCTCCCTTGATTCAAACCCAAAGGTTATGGCCCGGCCCGGCTAGCATATATTAACCCTTTATGGCCCGAGCCCGTATAAAGAGCCTTGGCCCGTAAATGCCATGCTGATACTTCAGACATGAAGAACCTAAAAATAGTTGTCCTAATACATAACATAGAGAAGTAAATTCTTTTTTTTGCAGATCTCTAATCTACCCTTCCTCATCCTCGTACTCTCTGACATTTCTCACAATTACACAAAGGGCATATTCGAGAAAACACATTCCCAAACAATAACCGTTGTTGCCTTGCATGAAGGATGAAGCCAATCCCACAGCTTTATTCAATAATTTCTCCAAATCTCATTCTCAAGCAAAAACGCACACATGTCAATTATGATACATCCATCGCAAAGGAGATTCGCCATTTATTCGATTCTCTCATAAAGGGAGGGTTTTTTTTTTCCTTTTCCTCCAAAGGAAATCAAGGCTGCAATAAAACGACAGCATGGCTCGTGTGAGCAATGGGATCATGACATGCCTCAACGTCCTAACCCTAATCCTCGCATGCTGCGCGGTAGGGCTCGCCCTATGGTTCCACGAGAAGCCCGAGACGCCTTGCCGGAGGATCATCAGAACCCCTCTCCTCATCGTGGGTGCCTCCCTGGCCGTCATCGCACTGGCCGGGCTCGTGGGCTCGTGCTGTCGAGTCTCTTTCCTTATGTGGACGTATATGGTGGTGCTGTTTCTGCTGATCTTAGGGCTCATAGGGTTCACGGTTTTTGTCTTCGTGGTGACGAATAAAGGGGCCGGGAAGTCCCTGTCGGGCAAGGGGGTTGGGGAATACAGGCTCGAGGATTACTCGAAGTGGCTGCAGAAGTATGTTATCAACGGCGAGAATTGGGATGAGATTAAGAGCTGTTTGGCTGATGCGAAGTTCTGCCAGAGTATTGAGGATGGCAAGGCTGAGGCTTATTACAGGAATCAATTGTCTCCTGTTAAGGTACACATGCATGTAATGAATTCTCGCCATTGATCGATCGATATGATACGTTTGTATATGAAGAACACATACTATATCAATTACACAGTCCAGCTGCTGCAAACCGCCGAACTACTGTGGATTCGAGTTCAAGAACTCGACTTTCTGGAAGGTTCCTGAGGCGGGCCCCGCGATGCCCGACTTGGACTGCAAATCGTGGAGCAACGATCAGAAGCAGCTGTGCTACGACTGTGTGGCGTGCAAAACGGCGGTTTTGGACAGCATTAAGAGCGAATGGAGGGTGTTGGCTGTGATCAACATATGCATTGTCTTGTTCGTTATTGCAGTTTATTCCGTTGGATGTTATGCTCTGAGGAACATCCGATGAAAGGAAGTTGCAATATAAGCGTTTGCTGTATTGATGGATGATAATGCTGTTGTTTCATGAGCAGTTGTTCTTTGGTTCTCTTGCATTATATTATTGGGAAAGGAAATGAAAAAAAAAAAAAAAAAGAAGATAAAAAAAGGATGATAATGCAATAGAAGCAAAATTTTGTATGAAATGATCCAACTCATTGTCTAAAGTCGGCAGTGTCTCACAGTTTAATGATTAATTGCATGATATCATGCATAATATTGTAATCTTAGTGATTTTCAGTTATAAAAAAAAATAAAAAAAAAGAAATAAATACCCTTATAATAAATAAATAAATTCAAAAGTGGTTAACTATCACACAAGCTTATTACCAAGAAAATGCAAGTGAGACGTGTATGTAATAAAGTCGTAAAATACGCCCTCGTGTTCTGCATTATTGATAAACCCCATAACTAAAAAACACATAAAAATAGTAAAAAGTTCTCTTTTTTTTTTACATATTTTTTTGGGCATGCATATATTTGTAATAATTATTTAAAGAGATGATCATATGATTGTTTAGTGTTCAAAGGAACATCTCCTCACTTCCCCATGTCCTTCTTGTCGATTTTAAACTACCTTTTTTACTACACATTTGACCGATGTTAATTAACGACCTCATTACACATTAAATACGCACACATACATATAAATTACTTGGACAAGTTTCAGAAGAATTTTTAATTTCAATAAAGAAAAGCTGACATTTTGATTCGGACATCATCTTTGACAACGTTATTATGAATATTTGTTATTATTGTTTTTATAAAATATATAAAATTTAACTGTTTTTTTTTCCCTCTTGGCATGCATGGCGGCACACAAGTTCAGCGAACACATACTTGTGGTGTGCCCTTTCCTCGACATTGTGTCATCGGTCAGTCCCATAAAAACATATTTATTCATTTGGTAACTAAAACTTGGAACGTTGTTTTTTCTTTTGTTTTTGAACTTTGAGTTTTCCAATGTATTGCCATTTGCCAGACCATAATTTTATATTCGATGAAATGGAGTACACAACTATAAGTTCTTGGGATTAAGCGCAAGCTTTGACTTGCTTTAAATCTCTCTATCTCTCTCTCTCTATATATATATATATATGAAGAAGGGGGAGAGAAAAAAAGAACTAATTCACTTGCGAAAATATGGTGTGTTTGAAGCTGTTGCTGATATGGATGTTCATATCTCTATCTCTAATTCATGCTCGTCGAGGTAAAAGTTGATGCCTTTATAGATATATATAATTAATCTCTCGGACAATTGGTTTTTATTTTTCTCCATATATTTTTCTGTAATGAATTCTCAACTTTTTCTGTAGTAAACCAAATGGCTGCTTCATCTGTTAATGATGTTAGAGAACTGAAAGAAGCGCATGCTGGCGATGAAGAAAACAACTTCAGTTCAGACAAGGTAATAACAAATCTTTAGGGTGAAAGTAGTAGGAAAAAGAAAATGAGAGAGAAAATAATTTTCATAAATTTTTCTTTTATTTTCCTCACCATTTGGTGAAGAAATTAGTTTTCCTTAGTTTTAAGTCTAAACTTAATTAGATTTGCTTTTCTTTTCTTTTCCTTCTCTATTTCTTCAATCAACCAAACATAAAATCTAATTTTCCTTTTCCATTTCATTTTCCTTTCCCTACTAATTTCTACAAACCAAACACACTCTTAGTCTCATGCATATAGCCTCATTATAAGCAAAGGCGGGATTATATGGCTGCTACTTATCTACATTTTCTAATTGCTTCGATTCTATACATTCAGCAGTTTCTTGTTCCGAATGAAGCCAAAGTTCGAACACAGCCCGACGGTGAAATCACTGCCTCAGTACCATCGGCAAAGACCGAAAAAATAGGTGCAAGAAAAGCGTCGAAGAACGATCGAAGCAAGACCGTTCATAGCTCGATAAATTCGTCGTCAACGGTTAGTAACAGTTACGATAACTTCGTAGCAGACTACCATCCGCCCAAGCCTCATCCAGGCAGACATAACTGAGGATTCTTGGGTGCACTGTAAGAGTGAGAGAAAACAGTTTTCCCTTCCCCATGCTCTTTCTCAGAAGTACAAAACCACACACACAATGATCAAAGTTTTGTTTATGTATTTTGTATGTATTAGAAAGGGTACATCAAGATTTTGCTGATTATATATTAGGTAGATTTGTCATTGATCATAAGTAGGCAAATCATGTTCATTTCAATTTTTAGGTCTATAGTTATCTTATTTTTTTTAGATATTACTTAACTCATCAACAAGGGCACATTGAGCAGGTGGGCTCCTCTGAAAATTAGATTTTGGACTAAAATGCCCTAATAATATCGAAATCCTAGCATATTTTCTTCATTTTTTACCATAACATATCATTCTTCATCTTTTCACTCTCCTCATATAAACGCCAAAAATAAATTACTCACTAAAAAAACATATAGAACGGAGATTCCCCGCAAGGGTTTAGATTCCCCACGGAGTTGGGGATGGGGAGAAATTTCTCCCCGCGGGGATGGAGATTAGCTCCCCGCCCCGCCCTGTCCTGTTGGCAAGCCAGAATATGACTATGAGTAAATATATCATAAATTTAAGATTAAATATTTCAAATATATTTGACTTGATCCACGCATCCATTTTAGGGTTTACTAGCTAATTCATCTCAAAATGTCTGTGTATCTTACATATATATTAGGCTAAATGCTAGATTTTTAGTCGTATGTTGAAATGATTCTATCTATAATATTGAAGATATACACGTATTATTGTAGGACATTGCAACCACACAGACAAACTTTAAGATAATTCAACAGATAGTATGCAAAAAAGCTATTGCATCACTGCACACACAGATAGCTACCCTACAACTGCATCTCTCTTCTGATGAAAACTGAAGTCGTCTTTATTACATAATCCAATCTGAGTTTACATAAAACCTGAGAAAATTGTCGTATCAAGTCGAATGTGTAGTAATAATCAGATAGCAATATGTCACGCCTATACTCATATATATTCAACATACACGCCAATGTGTTATTTTCAGAAAAAAGTACAACACTCACACACACTCGGAAAAAAAAAAAGAAGAAAAGAAGAAAAGAATGCATGACAATTCTTACCAAGAAACTATTCGAGCACTAACCATAGTAGTTAAGTCGAAGAAGATGCTGCTAGCTCTGCGTATATATAATACCTGGGAATTAAAACACCATGAAGTGTTTTCATCATCCTTGACTCTTTTCTACATCGTTTCCCTGAGAATGATGACTTCTGTAGTTCACATTCAACCTCGTCGTCGGCGAATTACTAATCAAGTGAAGGGTTGTCGGCAGCATAACTGAGGAGGTGTTGTTTTCCACTGAAGAAGTTATGATATTGTACGAAGGAAAAGAAGGTATCATCACGGCATTTGCCATGTTAAGGTGAGTGGTGGTTTGGTGGCAATCATCCATACTTTGGCTGGAAGATAGCGAAAACCCTCCTCCCAATTGGGACAGCGTCAGGTTAGGATTGCAATGATCCCATGATTGAACGTTGTAATGAGATAAACCATGGTAATTACTCAGCGGGAAAAGATTCTGCGGTGCAAACCCGCCGAAACCCTGATGATCTTGATTTTCTTTAGTGTTCTTCGCATTGTGACCAACCACTAAATCTTTGTACAGGAAAGACTTGTTGATACTAGGTAAAGGATCGTTTGGATGATGGAATTGAGGGATCATTGGTAGAGGCGGGAGCTTATCGATTTCTTCTTTCGTAGCTTCGATCAACCAGTCGACGACTTTACTAGGTTGGCCTAATCCGAGCCTGTCTTGAAGGTCGTATAACTGAATAGCAGTTGGTGCTGATAATCTTATTCTACGGTCTCTTAATCCTTTTACCGTGCAGACTTTGCTGTGTCTGTCTTTGCCACCGAAGGCATGGGACATACGTACGATTCTTGGGTGGTTTTTGTAGGCTGACCATTGCCTTGAAGGTGTGATTTTTGGGAACTTACCGTTGAGTCGATTAGTAAAGGGATGATCTTCCTCGGATTTCTTTGCCTGAATATACTGCTGACTTTGTTTTGGATCCATGTTCATCTGTTTACTGTCTTGTGGTTAAAATGAATACATCCTATCCAATTTAGCCAGCAAAACAACATAAGTTTTAAATCAATTGCACAATTATCCACACACCCACAAAATCTTAAGCTGAAAAAACCTTGGCTGTGAATATATAGCTAGCATGGACAAACCGGCCTTAACTTATATGCAAAGTCATTACCGAAAAACATACCTTTTTTTGCTAGAATATCGGCAGATCTGAGTCGTTTCTCCGAAACTAACACGGGGAAGATATTCATCTACATCAAATAAAACCCTTTAACATGGAAGTAGATCGATCGGCAGAATGGAACTTAATATGTAAGTCAATTTAGGAAAGGAGGAGATGATAATAAAGAATAGTAACACGCCCTAATTCCAATGGAAAAGCAGAAAGGGAAAGGCATGGCATATATATATATATATATATATATATATATATATTTGCAACTTTTATTATATGTTGTATTACTGTTATATACATCAGGGAATCATAAATCTCAATAACTTTGGGTTTTTGGATCTGATGGTATTGATTAAACCATAGTTGGCAAACTTTAATTTACTCTTAATATATCGATTTATGTGTTTAATTATGTAAGTGTTTGGATCCCTAATAAAGGGTTTTCACTTAGAGACTTTCAAGCACAAGATGGGACCAAACTATTCATTATTCAAAACCGTAGAGCACGCTATGGATACTTTTTATATAGCTCACAAGAGAGATGTTTTTTTCTTTTTTTCCCCCCCTCTTTTCACGAGCATTTTTCTATTTTATATAATGTATATATATATATATATATATATATATAATATGAAACTTTATATTTTCTCTTGTACTAGGAGAAAATTGAAATATGTTCCCGAAAACCCTATAACGAACAAGATCGATACATCAATAACGGGGCTTAAACGAATGAAAAGGAGCATTCTTTAGATTATAACCCAGCAAGATTGATATCACATTGTGGTTTGCAGGCTTTTCGTAAGCTTCGACATTAGCCCGTTGATGGATGGATGGATGATGATGATGATGATGATGATGATCACATATATAGTATATGGTATCTATCTGTTTTATATGTATGTAGATTGGCGAGGGACCAACGTTAGGATCATTAGAGCTTCTGCATGCTTAGTACTTCAATACAAGAGGACCACACAACAATCTTGCAGTATATATAGATCGGTTTATTTTAAATATATAGAGTGAGACTCAATAGAGACACTATCATTCTTTTTGTTATTTCCATGGTAATTCCTACGTCCATTTAGTCACTACAAAGCACCGTCAAGTTCCTTACATTTCGAGGTTTTCTATGTCTTTGAATGCGAATAAATGCCATTAACTCATTATGTGGTTCGCTCGTCATCTACTAAACAAAGGCCATCAAGGTGTCATTTAATTACATCAAAATGTGCAACTAATGTTAAGGTACGGCAAGCATTGTTAAAGTGTCTATGTCTCCCTCCCAAGTTATGCCATATGCACTAATGTCTCCCTTCTTTGTTGAGCATAGTTTACTTGTTATTATTATTACAAAGTGGCGGCAACCCAAGATTATAACCTAGAGAGAGATTCCATTCCACTGCATTGTCAGGTCGATTATAAATTGTCTGAAATTCTAGCAACAAAAAGTGAAGAAGATCAAAAGAATCAATAAAACTGTCTTTTTTTTTTTCAGACCAAGAAAACGCCATTAATATGCAGCAACTGTGTGAGTGTATTGACTATGTGTTAAATTTGGAGGGATTATCAAGAAAAGCTTAAGTGCTGTCACTATGTACAGTCGCAGATGGGTAGTCAATGCTATCTATCTATACACAGAAAATAAATAGGCCATTATCATGTCATCATCTTTACGAATTACATTTGTTTTGCAGAGAAAAAAAAAATAATTAAATTTAATTTGCTCATAAATGCGTACACCTACATTCTAGTTAATGGAGAAAAAGAATCCATAAATCTGCCCCCTTCGTTGATATGTCACTTTCCGTTGACAGTTATTTATTTATTTTATGGAATTTTATAAAGGATTAAATATATTTTTAGTCTCGTATGTTTGAGGATGTAGCGTTTTAAGGACAGTTAAGTTAATGGTGTCAATTTTATCCTGTAAGTATTAAAATTGTAGCAATTTATGGACACTTAAGTTAAGGGTGACAATTTCAGTCCTATAAATATTGAAATTGAAGCAATTTTAGGACAGTTATACTCATAAACTTAATTTCAGCCCGGAATTTATAAATGTGGCGCCGAAGATGCTGATTTGGACTAAATTTGTTTTCTCTTTCCTTTAATTAAACGTCACTTCATAGTCCAAATCAGAATTTACGGTTCTATGTGTATAAATTCCGGGCCGAAATGATGTTTTCGGGGTTAACTTTCTTAAAATTGCTTCAATTATGATATTTGCATTACTAAAATGTATTCTCTTTCCTCCAAATAAGCTCTTGCTTATTTTTTTACTTATGAGGTGACGATTAATTGGAGAAAATAGAAAATAAATTTAGTTTAAGTCAGCATCTTTGGTGTCATGTGTATAAATTTCGGGCTGAAATTAGATTTCTAGGTTTAGCTGTCCTAAATTTGTTTCATTTATAATACTTATAGGACTGAAATTGACACCCTTAATTTAAATGGCCCTAAATTACTTCAATTTTGATACTTGCAGAACTAAAATTGTCACTCTTAACTTAAATATCATTAAAACGCTACCCCTAAAAAATACTGGACTAAAAATATATTTAATTCTAAATCATTTTATAAATAATCATATTTCGATATTGTTGTTTTGTTTCTCAACAAAAAAATTGGGCTATCAAAACATTTGTTAATGGGCCTTAAAGCCGGCCCATATTCATATAAACGCCGCCTTCCTCAACAAAGACTTGGCCTTGGCGTCGCTGTGAGCTCAGCGAGGTAAAACTCAAGGTAACTCAGCTTTGCATTGCTTGCTAGAAGCTTGAACGTTGGGAGTTTTAATCTTTTGGAGGCGATGACGATTGAGCCGTCGACTTCTTACGAACCCGCGAAGGATCATCGTCAGTTCTTTGGTATAGCTTGCAACAGAACAATCGCATGAATTGTTCGTTTAATGCCTTAGTGTTGTTTGATAAAATTGCCCTGAGGCGCTCTTTTTTTCTTTTTTTTTGCTTGTAGTATGGAGGGAGTTCTTATTTGGTTCTATTGCTGGAGCTTTTGGCGAAGGAATGATGCACCCTCTTGATACTGTCAAGACGCGCATTCAGAGCCAATCCGTTTTCAGCGCTGCCAAGGTTTTCTTTCTTTGCACGTATAATTTTCTTTTTCTTTTTTTCCCATTTTTATTTTAGTGTATTTCTGCTACGTTGATACTTTTCACTGTGAAATGAATGTTTCATGTTCTGCTTTCCTCTTGATTGTTGTTGGATTACTTTCAGAATCAAGTTGGCATCTCGGCTTTGGTTCGGACTGTTTGGTCTATGGATGGTTTGTCAGGTTGATAGATGATCTTTGTTAATTTCATGTACAAGTAGTTTTTTTTTTTGGTTGGGGACCTTGGATTTGGTGTGGCTGAGTGTTGTGATTTCATTTCTTTAGTTAGATTAAGTTGAATTGTAGCTGTTTGTAGGTTTTTACAGAGGAATAACACCTGGAATGGTGGGTTCGTTAGCGACTGGAGCGACTTATTTTGGAGTGATAGAGTCTGCCAAGAATTGGATCGAAGAATCACATCCCAAACTCGGTGGTCATTGGGCTCTGTTCATTTCTGGAGCTTTAGGTAATTGCATGAGTGAGAATCCTGAATTAGCTATTGCATTGTAACATCTGCCTTTCTTTATGTCGTTCAGGCGATACGCTTGGGTCCTTTATATATGTTCCTTGTGAAGTAATGAAGCAGAGGATGCAGGTTCAAGGCTCAAGAAAGTACTGGACATCAGTCCTAAGGGAAGATGGTTCTCGTGCCAAACATGGCATGAATATGTATGGTTACTATTCTGGAATATTTCACGCTGGATGTACGATATGGAAGGAACAAGGCCTGAAGGGATTATACGTAGGGTATGTTATGTAGAGTGTGTGCATAAAATGCATAAGATCGTTCTCTTCAATTGCAGTTGATTCATATACAGAAACTTTTAACTTCTATGGATTTATGTGACAAAACACTATGTATTTTTATGTTTGCTGGGAAAAGTCATGAAGTGACTGTAACATGATTAATGTCCTTATGGACATTTCTGGGAGGCGATTTTTTCACCTCTTTTCAATAATACAGACAGTGAAATGAAATTGGAAGGCACAATTGGTGCATGCCATGTGGGTGTAACGTTATTGTATAGTATCAAGTATTGTGATAACATTCTCTGAGTTACATAATGTTATGGAAGTTGTCATTTGCAGCAGACCTTTCAGATAGCTGGTTTTTGGAACAGCGACTCGGGCTTAACCATTTGCATTTTATGCTATGTCTAACTGTATAACGAATGATAATTGTTCTTACCTTTCTTATGCAGATATGGGTCTACACTTGCAAGGGACATGCCATTTGCTGGATTAATGGTATCGATATAATATATATTTATTGCCTGAAATATTTAAATGAATGCTATTCCTTTGACCAACTGTTAATCGTAGTTCTCAATTCTCACTCTATGATCATGTGTATATGTACTCATGAAAGCTCGATGAACTCTGAACTAGTACTATAATGCAGAATACAGACTGCATTTTTTAACTATATCTCCATCGTCATACTTTGCAGGTTATGTTTTATGAAGCTTTTAAGAATCTGAGCAATTATGGGCAGAAGCAATTGTTTCCCAATTCAAATTTTCATGCTAATAGCTCTATCGAGGGCCTTCTATTAGGAGGATTAGCTGGTGGTATGTTCGATAACAAATTCTCCCATTACTACATAGCTCTTAGCCCAAATATTCTTAAGAATGCTCTTCAAAAAATTCCAGGTTTGAGCGCGTACCTCACCACTCCTCTCGATGTTGTCAAAACGAGACTGCAAGTACAAGGAATGGCTACCAGGTAATAACCATATAAGAAATAATATGATTCTCCTGATGATGCAGTTGGCTAATATCATTCGTATATATATACGGTATGAATTCCTTCCAGGTATAATGGATGGATAGATGCTGTTTCGAAGATATGGTTAGGCGAAGGGCTTAAGGGTATGTTCCGAGGTAGCATCCCGAGAATCACATGGTACATTCCAGCTTCAGCCCTCACTTTCATGGTGGTCGAGTTTCTCAGAGAACAACACAGACTAAGAATGGCCACAATGTCCATAGACAAAAAGAGTTCTTCCTTGCAAGAGATATCCTGAAGATGAGTCGGGGAATAAAATCCTAGTATGTAAGGTACGACTTCTTCGAGATAATGGGGTCGGGCCGGGTAGGGGCGGGTCAATGATAACCCGGCTTAGCATTCCTTCATGAGACTGCTGTTGGGATTCATAGAAAAAAAATGTTGTCAAGATCGAATTTTTCTATTTTTGTCTTCACATATATATACGAAGTTCTGATAAAGAAATTGTGGGTTGCCCATTTCAATGATGCGAGGAGTTGGACTAAGATTTGACTTTGATGTTATCTATATCTTTAATTTAGTGTCATCCAATACAAGAAAGATTAAATAAATTGCTAGTTAATTATCTCCCTATTTTTATATAAATACTTAATATTCCGATTTATATATATGTATACAAACTTAAATATATTATGAAATAATTAAATGTGGATGTTTTAAATAATAATATTAGTTAAATTATTGATGATTTGGAAGTATTATATTAAATGATGATAATGTGATAAGATGATAAGATGAGGTGTTTAATTGAAGAGTTTGTATTTTAGTGTGAGGTGTATAATTGTAATTAATGTGATTAGTTGTAATAGTGAATTATTAGTAGTATAAATAGGTGATTAGAGTTCATTGTAAAACACACCAAGTATTGAAATACTTAATCTCTCTCTCTTTATTATTATAAGCTATATTATCATTATAATTCAATATAAGTATCATTATAATAAAATAATCTTAATATAATATTAATCACAATTAATATTTTTATAACACGTTATCAGCACGACCGCTCTCCGTCGTCAAGATCAACCTCCGTCGAAGATCTCGTACGAGTTTAGTCGAGGTACGGTAATTTAATATTTAATTTATACTAATCATATATTAATTGTGATTAATTTAAAAATATATATTATAAAAGTATATTTTAAAAGTTTTATAACTAAACGCCAATACCCGAGTGGTTTCGCGGAATATCGTTCACTATAAGTGACGAGAGGTCCAGATTTCCATACCCCGTGGTGGTGTGTGGAATTTTTATTTACGATTTTTTTTTATATATATTCACGTACACAACACCAAAAGCCCACGAGGTCTTGTGGTTATCCCCACCTCAGTAGCGGCATATTATTGATTTTTTGATTGAACAATCTTGAAGTAATTATTGGACCGAATAGTTTTGGACACTGGACAAATTTTATTACCGCAACCTTATCGGAGCTTGGACAATAATTATGAAATAATAAAGAACGAGTTTCATAAAACAATTCATATATTTTATCATTGATTTATATGTTATCTGATTATTATGTTCTTTTTCATGTTATAGAATCATGTCATTTTATACAAAGATGGATCTTCTGTTGCTTACTTTATTTACGGTGATCCTTACGGCTATGTGGATAATGTTTTTACCAATGTTTTTAAAATATAATTATTAATTATAATTTTTCTTTAATATTATAATTACTGAAATATATTTTATTTTGAAGGATGACGCTTTGTCCGATGTTTGATCTATTACTTATGATTATTATTACGGCGACAGTTATTTGGATGTGGATATCGTTTTTCATTAGAACTTTTACAAAAGAAGATATAAAAGAAGATTAATTATAATTTTTCCTTTTAATATTTTAATGATGATTTTATTTTTATGATATCAATATATTGAATTTGGCAAACTTTGATTTATCACTCTCGATTTTATACTTGCTAGTGATTTACGCAATTACTTCGGTATATTATAAAGCATTCACCACGTTCAGTCCATCGGATATAATACGAATAAATATCGTGAGAAAATGATCAGAAAATATTATGATGGATGAATGAAAAACATAAGTCCGACTAAATGATTATGTTGCATTCCCTGAAGTGAATGTATGCGCAAATAATAAAAGTGGTCGTGAACATTATATTTACCGTGGTTATTATTAATATTTCCCCCGAAGTGGACAACTAGTATATGATTGAGAAAGATGTATTGAGCAATATAAAGATTATTATATATTATCGTTGGTTATTATTCGCACCCAAAGATCCCGTTGATCTTTATAAAGAGCAATTAAAAGTGAAGTGTCGATGAAATTAAATTTTGCTCAAGATTACGATATTTCAGAAAATTGGTGCTAGATCCTATGCTCATTTGAATATTTTGGTTTTTGTTAAAGATCCAAATAAAGAAAACTGAAGTGTCGTTATAAATTTTATTTAAGCATTATTTATTTATTATTTTATCTTAATATATAATTTTATTTTGACGCTTATTTATTTAATAATTCTAGTTATTATATATTTATCAATACAATGGATACAAGCATGTGCAATGGGAGTTATGTCTTGCAGATTGTGCAACGACTAATACGATTCTAAGAAATAAGAAATATTTCTCCCATCTTGAAATGAAAGAAACAAGTGTTATCACTATATCGGGTAGCACAAATATAATTGAGGGCTCCGGAAGAGCCAATGTTATACTGCCCAGAGGGACAAGGCTAATAATTGATAATGCCTTATATTCTCCTAAGTCTCAAAGAAATTTATTGAGCTTTAAAGCTATTCGACATAATGGATATCACATTGAGACTGCAGAAAAGAGAAATATTGAATATTTGCACATTACAAAAGTGGTTTCGAATGATAAACGAGTTGTTGAAATATTACATTCATTTGACTCTGGATTGTATTATACGTATGTTAAAACAATTGAATCGCATGCTATCGTAAACCAGAAGTTTACTAATGATAATACATTTGTTGTTTGGCATGACCGGTTGGGCCATCCCGGTTCAATTATGATGCGGAGAATAATTCAAAATTCACGTGGACATTTAATGAAGAACCAGAAGATTCTTCAATCTAATGAATTATCATGTGCTGCTTGCTCTAAAGGGAAGTTGATTATTCGTCCATCACCAGTAAAAATAAAGAATGAATCCATAAGATTTTTGGAGCGTATACAAGGTGATATTTGTGGACCGATACATCCATCGTGTGGACCATTTAGATATTTCATGGTATTGATTGATGCATCAACTAGATGGTCTCATGTGTGTTTGTTATCAACACGGAATGTAGCTTTTGCGAGATTGCTTGCTCAGTTGATTCGATTAAGAGCACATTTTCCGGATTTCCAATAAAGAAAATACGCCTTGATAATGCTGGTGAATTTACTTCCAAGGCATTTAATGAATATTGCATGTCTATTGGAATTGATGTTGAGCACCCCGTGCCACATGTACATACGCAAAACGGTCTTGCAGAATCGTTGATTAAAAGGCTGCAATTAATTGCAAGACCATTATTAATGAAGTCGAAACTTCATTCATCTTGTTGGGGACATGCTATATTACATGCAGCGGCACTAATCCGCATCAGGCCAACAAGTTATAACGATATCTCCCCGATACAAATGGTTTATGGTCAGGAACCAAATATTTCCCATCTGAGAATTTTTGGATGTGCGGTATATGTTCCAATTGCTCCACCACAACGCACTAAGATGGGACCTCAAAGGAGGTTGGGAATATATGTCGGATTTGAATCTCCATCGATAATAAAATATTTAGAACCTCTAACTGGAGATTTATTTACGGCTAGATTTGCCGATTGTCATTTCGATGAATCGAATTTTCCGACATTAGGGGGAGAAAAGAAACAGCTGGAAATGAGTATTAGTTGGAATGAATTATCGCTAAATCATTATGATCCTCGAACGAAAGAATGTGAACTAGAAGTTCAAAAGATAATTCATTTACAAGGATTAGCTAATCAACTGCCAGATAGCTTTACTGACCTTAAAAGAGTGACTAAGTCACATATACCAGCTGTTAATGCTCCTGCAAAAGTTAATGTTCCTGGAGAACATATAATGATCGAGCCTAAGCCACAACTAAAACGTGGTAGGCCCTCGGGTTCCAAAGATAAAAATCCTCGAAAAAGAAAAGGAGCAATAATAAGAATGGTCCAGTCGAGGATTTATCGACTCTAGAAGAGTCAATGGGCATTAATGATTATGATAATGGAAATCAGGTACCTGAAATTTTTGAGAATAATGATAATGAAGAGATCTCGATAAATTATGCCAAAATGGAATTAGATGGAACCGAGAAAAAGTCAACGTTGACAATAAATTCTCATTTAACGTAGCGCTACATGAAATGAATGAGATAAATGAGAATGAGGATCATGAACCAGGGTCTGTAAAAGAATGCAGACAAAGAAATGATTGGCCAAAATGGAAAGATGCAATCGAGGCAGAATTAAAATCACTTGAGAAACGAAAAGTTTTCGGACCTGTAGTCCGCATACCAGAAAATGTAAAGCCGGTTGGATATAAATGGGTTTTCATTAGAAAGAGAAATGAAAACGGTGAAATTGTGAGATACAAAGCACGGCTTGTTGCACAAGGCTTTTCACAACGACCTGGTATTGATTATGAGGAGACGTATTCTCCTGTGGTGGATGCAACTACTTTTCGTTATTTAATTAGTCTGGCAGTACGTGAAGGACTCGATATGCGTCTAATGGATGTTGTCACCGCTTATTTATATGGATCACTTGATAGTGATATATATATGAAACTTCCCGAGGGATTTCAGTTACCTGAAAATTCAGGGCCCCGAAATGAGTACTCAATCAAGCTAAATAAATCGCTTTATGGATTAAAGCAATCTGGGCGTATGTGGTATAATCGCCTAAGTGAATATTTATCGAAAGAGGGGTATAAAAATGATCAAACTTGCCCGTGCATATTTATGAAAAGATCTGGAAATGAATTTGTCATCATTTCAGTTTATGTTGATGATATTAACATAATTGGAACTCCTGAAGAGTTATCAAAAGCCGTTAATTGTTTGAAAAAAGTTTGAAATGAAAGATCTCGGTAAAACGAAATTTTGTCTTGGACTGCAAATTGAATATTTAAAGAATGGGATATTCGTACATCAAGAGACTTATACGAAAAAGGTATTGAAAAGATTTTATATGGATAAAGCTCATCCATTGGATACTCCAATGATTGTTCGATCTTTAGATGTGAATAAAGATCCGTTTAGACCTTGCGAAAACGATGAAGAATACTTGGTCCTGAAGTACCATATCTCAGTGCTATTGGAGCCCTAATGTATTTAACGAGTCATACGCGACCTGATATAGCGTTCGCTGTGAATCTATTGGCGAGATATAGTTCGTCACCGACTCGTAGACATTGGAATGGAATTAAGCGAATTTTTCGATACCTTCAAGGAACAACTGATATGGGATTGTTCTATTCTAATGAATCAAAAACAGATTTGATTGGGTATGCAGATGCTGGTTTTCTATCTGACCCACATAATGCTCGATCGCAAACGGGCTATTTATTTACACATGGCGGAACCGCTATTTCATGGCGGTCAGTTAAACAAAGTTTAACGGCTACTTCTTCTAATCATGCGGAAATTTTAGCTATTCATGAAGCTAGCCGAGAATGTGTTTGGTTGCGATCGATAATTGAGCATATACAACAAACAGTGGGCTAGTATCGAAAAAGTTACTTCCTACGATTTTATATGAAGATAATGCTGCATGCATTGCCCAATTAAAGGAAGGATATATTAAGGGAGATAGAACAAAGCATATTTCACCAAAATTTTCTTTACACATGATTTAGAGAAAAATGGTGATATTGATGTACAACAAGTGCGATCAAGTGAAAATCTTGCAGATTTATTCACGAAAGCACTTCCCCCAATAATTTTCAAAAGATTGGTATATTCAATTGGAGTTCGAAAACTTCGAGATCTTAAATGATGTCATCATCAGGGGGAGTAAATACGCGTTGCACTCTTTTTCCCTTCACTGAGGTTTTTCCCATGTGGTTTTCCCAGTAAGGTTTTTAATGAGGCAACAATCGAAAGCGTATCTAAAAGAATCATGTACTCTTTTTCCTTCATTAGGTTTTTATCCCATTGGGTTTTTCCTAATAAGGTTTTAACGAGGCATATTCTTTGAAAACATCCAAGGGGGAGTATTATGAAATAATTAAATGTGGATGTTTTAAATAATAATATTAGTTAAATTATTGATGATTTGGAAGTATTATATTAAATGATGAATGTGATAAGATGATAAGATGAGGTGTTTAATTGAAGAGTTTGTATTTTAGTGTGAGGTGTATAATTGTAATTAATGTGATTAGTTGTAATAGTGAATTATTAGTAGTATAAATAGGTGATTAGAGTTCATTGTAAAACACACCAAGTATTGAAATACTTAATCTCTCTCTCTTTATTATTATAAGCTATATTATCATTATAATTCAATATAAGTATCATTATAATAAAATAATCTTAATATAATATTAATCACAATTAATATTTTTATAACAAAATAGATATTTTTCTGAGTATAGTGGACAACGTCACTCAATCTCATACCTACCCTTTTACCAAACCTTTGTGTATATATCTCTCCTACTTTTTCAGTTACTACTGCCATGCCAAGCTTGATCTATAAGATAAAGACAACCTTAAATTGGCAAATTTGGAAAAAAAAAGAAAGAAAAACCTTTAAAAAAATAATAAAGCCTTGATAATCACATAAGCCTGCCTGCCTTGAAGGGTTAATTTGATTTCAGGCCCTGTTTTAAAATTGTGTTGAGACCCTATAAGAAAAAAAATTAGATTTAAGGACCTAATTTATGTTAAACTTAGACATAAGGACCTAAACTTAAAAAAGTGTTATAAAGTGTTATATGAAGAGGTATTATGCGTCCTTTTTGTGTTACAAAATTACCATATATTGTTATTGCAGAACAATGAAGTGTTACTATAAAAATTGGGTCCTTAAAACTAATTTTTTTTCTGACATGGCCTGAAAACTAAATTAAATTTCTGATAGGGCCTGAAATAAAAATTGTCCAAAAATGAATACAAAACAATAATAATAATGTTATAAAAATATTAATTGTGATTAATATTATATTAAGATTATTTTATTATAATGATACTTATATTGAATTATAATGATAATATAGCTTATAATAATAAAGAGAGAGAGATTAGAGAGACATTAAGTATTTCAATACTTGGTGTGTTTTATAATGAACTCTAATCACCTATTTATACTACTAATAATTCACTATTACAACTAATCACATCAATTATAATTATACACCTCACACTAAAATACAAACTCTTCAATTAAACACCTCATCTTATCATCTTATCACATTATCATCATTTAATATAATACTTCCAAATCATCAATAATTTAACTAATATTATTATTTAAAATATCCACATTTAATTATTTCATAATACTCCCCCTTGGATGTTTTCAAAGAATATGCCTCGTTAAAACCTTATTAGGAAAAACCCAATGGGATAAAAACCTAATGAAGGAAAAAGAGTACATGATTCTTTTAGATACGCTTTCGATTGTTGCCTCATTAAAAACCTTACTGGGAAAACCACATGGGAAAAACCTCAGTGAAGGGAAAAAGAGTGCAACGCGTATTTACTCCCCCTGATGATGACATCATTTAAGATCTCGAAGTTTTCGAACTCCAATTGAATATACCAATCTTTTGAAAATTATTGGGGGAAGTGCTTTCGTGAATAAATCTGCAAGATTTTCACTTGATCGCACTTGTTGTACATCAATATCACCATTTTTCTCTAAATCATGTGTAAAGAAAATTTTGGTGAAATATGCTTTGTTCTATCTCCCTTAATATACCTTCCTTTAATTGGGCAATGCATGCAGCATTATCTTCATATAAAATCGTAGGAAGTAACTTTTTCGATACTAGCCCACTAGTTTGTTGTATATGCTCAATTATCGATCGCAACCAAACACATTCTCGGCTAGCTTCATGAATAGCTAAAATTTCCGCATGATTAGAAGAAGTAGCCGTTAAACTTTGTTTAACTGACCGCCATGAAATAGCGGTTCCGCCATGTGTAAATAAATAGCCCGTTTGCGATCGAGCATTATGTGGGTCAGATAGAAAACAGCATCTGCATACCCAATCAAATCTGTTTTTGATTCATTAGAATAGAACAATCCATATCAGTTGTTCCTTGAAGGTATCGAAAAATCCGCTTAATTCCATTCCAATGTCTACGAGTCGGTGACGAACTAATCTCGCCAATAGATTCACAGCGAACGCTATATCAGGTCGCGTATGACTCGTTAAATACATTAGGGCTCCAACAGCACTGAGATATGGTACTTCAGGACCAAGTAGTTCTTCATCGTTTTCGCAAGGTCTAAACGGATCTTTATTCACATCTAAAGATCGAACAATCATTGGAGTATCCAATGGATGAGCTTTATCCATATAAAATCTTTTCAATACCTTTTTCGTATAAGTCTCTTGATGTACGAATATCCCATTCTTTAAATATTCAATTTGCAGTCCAAGACAAAATTTCGTTTTACCGAGATCTTTCATTTCAAACTCTTTTTTCAAACAATTAATGGCTTTTGATAACTCTTCAGGAGTTCCAATTATGTTAATATCATAACATAAACTGAAATGATGACAAATTCATTTCCAGATCTTTTCATAAATATGCACGGGCAAGTTTGATCATTTTTATACCCCTCTTTCGATAAATATTCACTTAGGCGATTATACCACATACGCCCAGATTGCTTTAATCCATAAAGCGATTTATTTAGCTTGATTGAGTACTCATTTCGGGGCCCTGAATTTTCAGGTAACTGAAATCCCTCGGGAAGTTTCATATATATATCACTATCAAGTGATCCATATAAATAAGCGGTGACAACATCCATTAGACGCATATCGAGTCCTTCACGTACTGCCAGACTAATTAAATAACGAAAAGTAGTTGCATCCACCACAGGAGAATACGTCTCCTCATAATCAATACCAGGTCGTTGTGAAAAGCCTTGTGCAACAAGCCGTGCTTTGTATCTCACAATTTCACCGTTTTCATTTCTCTTTCTAATGAAAACCCATTTATATCCAACCGGCTTTACATTTTCTGGTATGCGGACTACAGGTCCGAAAACTTTTCGTTTCTCAAGTGATTTTAATTCTGCCTCGATTGCATCTTTCCATTTTGGCCAATCATTTCTTTGTCTGCATTCTTTTACAGACCCTGGTTCATGATCCTCATTCTCATTTATCTCATTCATTTCATGTAGCGCTACGTTAAATGAGAATTTATTGTCAACGTTGACTTTTTCTCGGTTCCATCTAATTCCATTTTGGGCATAATTTATGAGATCTCTTCATTATCATTATTCTCAAAATTTCAGGTACCTGATTTCCATTATCATAATCATTAATGCCCATTGACTCTTCTAGAGTCGATAAATCCTCGACTGGACCATTCTTATTATTGCTCCTTTTCTTTTTCGAGGATTTTTATCTTTGGAACCCGATGGCCTACCACGTTTTAGTTGTGGCTTAGGCTCGATCATTATATGTTCTCCAGGAACATTAACTTTTGCAGGAGCATTAACAGCTGGTATATGTGACTTAGTCACTCTTTTAAGGTCAGTAAAGCTATCTGGCAGTTGATTAGCTAATCCTTGTAAATGAATTATCTTTTGAACTTCTAGTTCACATTCTTTCGTTCGAGGATCATAATGATTTAGCGATAATTCATTCCATCTAATACTCATTTCCAGCTGTTTCTTTTCTCCCCCTAATGTCGGAAAATTCGATTCATCGAAATGACAATCGGCAAATCTAGCCGTAAATAAATCTCCAGTTAGAGGTTCTAAATATTTTATTATCGATGGAGATTCAAATCCGACATATATTCCCAACCTCCTTTGAGGTCCCATCTTAGTGCGTTGTGGTGGAGCAATTGGAACATATACCGCACATCCAAAAATTCTCAGATGGGAAATATTTGGTTCCTGACCATAAACCATTTGTATCGGGGAGATATCGTTATAACTTGTTGGCCTGATGCGGATTAGTGCCGCTGCATGTAATATAGCATGTCCCCAACAAGATGAATGAAGTTTCGACTTCATTAATAATGGTCTTGCAATTAATTGCAGCCTTTTAATCAACGATTCTGCAAGACCGTTTTGCGTATGTACATGTGGCACGGGGTGCTCAACATCAATTCCAATAGACATGCAATATTCATTAAATGCCTTGGAAGTAAATTCACCAGCATTATCAAGGCGTATTTTCTTTATTGGAAATCCGGAAAATGTGCTCTTAATCGAATCAACTGAGCAAGCAATCTCGCAAAAGCTACATTCCGTGTTGATAACAAACACACATGAGACCATCTAGTTGATGCATCAATCAATACCATGAAATATCTAAATGGTCCACACGATGGATGTATCGGTCCACAAATATCACCTTGTATACGCTCCAAAAATCTTATGGATTCATTCTTTATTTTTACTGTGATGGACGAATAATCAACTTCCCTTTAGAGCAAGCAGCACATGATAATTCATTAGATTGAAGAATCTTCTGGTTCTTCATTAAATGTCCACGTGAATTTTGAATTATTCTCCGCATCATAATTGAACCGGGATGGCCCAACCGGTCATGCCAAACAACAAATGTATTATCATTAGTAAACTTCTGGTTTACGATAGCATGCGATTCAATTGTTTTAACATACGTATAATACAATCCAGAGTCAAATGAATGTAATATTTCAACAACTCGTTTATCATTCGAAACCACTTTTGTAATGTGCAAATATTCAATATTTCTCTTTTCTGCAGTCTCAATGTGATATCCATTATGTCGAATAGCTTTAAAGCTCAATAAATTTCTTTGAGACTTAGGAGAATATAAGGCATTATCAATTATTAGCCTTGTCCCTCTGGGCAGTATAACATTGGCTCTTCCGGAGCCCTCAATTATATTTGTGCTACCCGATATAGTGATAACACTTGTTTCTTTCATTTCAAGATGGGAGAAATATTTCTTATTTCTTAGAATCGTATTAGTCGTTGCACAATCTGCAAGACATAACTCCCCATTGCACATGCTTGTATCCATTGTATTGATAAATATAATAACTAGAATTATTAAATAAATAAGCGTCAAAATAAAATTATATATAAAGATAAAATAATAAATAAATAATGCTTAAATAAAATTTATAACGACACTTCAGTTTTCTTTATTTGGATCTTTAACAAAAACCAAAATATTCAAATGAGCATAGGATCTAGCACCAATTTTTGAAATATCGTAATCTTGAGCAAAATTTAATTTCATCGACACTTCACTTTTAATTGCTCTTTATAAAGATCAACGGGATCTTTGGGTGCGAATAATAACCAACTATATATAATAATCTTTATATTGCTCAATACATCTTTCTCAATCATATACTAGTTGTCCACTTCGGGGGAAATATTAATAATAACCACGGTAAATATAATGTTCACGACCACTTTTATTATTTGCGCATACATTCACTTCAGGGAATGCAACATAATCATTTAGTCGGACTTATGTTTTTCATTCATCCATCATAATATTTTCTGATCATTTTCTCACGATATTTATTCGTATTATATCTGATGACTGAACGTGGTGAATGCTTTATATATACCGAAGTAATTGCGTAAATCACTAGCAAGTATAAAATCGAGAGTGATAAATCAAGTTTGCCAAATTCAATATTGATATCATAAAAAAAATCATCATTAAAATATTAAAAGGAAAAATTATAATTAATCTTCTTTTATATCTTCTTTTGTAAAAGTTCTAATGAAAAACGATATCCAAATCCAAATAACTGTCGCCGTAATAATAATCATAAGTAATAGATTAAACATCGGACAAAGCGTCATCCTTCAAAATAAAATATATTTCAGTAATTATAATATTAAAGAAAAATTATAATTAATAATTATATTTTAAAAACATTGGTAAAAACATTATCCACATAGCCGTAAGATCACCGTAAATAAAGTAAGCAACAGAAGATCCATCTTTGTATAAAATGACATGATTCTATAACAAGAAAAAGAACATAATAATCAGATAACATATAAATCAATGATAAAATATATGAATTGTTTTATGAAACTCGTTCTTTATTATTTCATAATTATTGTCCAAGCTCCGATAAGGTTGCGGTAATAAAATTTGTCCAGTGTCCAAAACTATTCGGTCCAATAATTACTTCAAGATTGTTCAATCAAAAAATCAATAATATGCCGCTACTGAGGTGGGGATAACCACAAGACCTCGTGGGCTTTTGGTGTTGTGTACGTGAATATATATAAAAAAAAATCGTAAATAAAAATTCCACACACCACCACGGGGTATGGAAATCTGGACCTCTCGTCACTTATAGTGAACGATATTCCGCGAAACCACTCGGGTATTGGCGTTTAGTTATAAAACTTTTAAATATACTTTTATAATATATATTTTTAAATTAATCACAATTAATATATGATTAGTATAAATTAAATATTAAATTACCGTACCTCGACTAAACTCGTACGAGATCTTCGACGGAGGTTGATCTTGACGACGGAGAGCGGTCGTGCTGATAACGTGTTATAAAAATATTAATTGTGATTAATATTATATTAAGATTATTTTATTATAATGATACTTATATTGAATTATAATGATAATATAGCTTATAATAATAAAGAGAGAGAGATTAGAGAGAGATTAAGTATTCTAATACTTGGTGTGATTTACAATGAACTCTAATCACCTATTTATACTACTAATAATTCACTATTACAACTAATCACATCAATTATAATTATACACCTCACACTAAAATACAAACTCTTCAATTAAACACCTCATCTTATCATCTTATCACATTATCATCATTTAATATAATACTTCCAAATCATCAATAATTTAACTAATATTATTATTTAAAACATCCACATTTAATTATTTCATAATAAATAATACAAAAATTGATATGCAAATGAAAAAGACATTGAACTTGAGTTTTAGTTATGGTAATAGGTTTGTATCTTAATGATTGGACCTCTTTCCAATATTATTATTATTTAATATTTATTTAATTATCTTTTCCAACAACTTTCACAAGTTCATCATGTGATCGATAGATACCTTGCACCGCTTTAGGCAGCCCATTTCAAAGGTTTGGTTGATTCTTTCCTATTCGTGTTATTTCCGTGTTTGGAAATCCGAAGAAAACAAAAAAGGGTTTCGTTTGCAGATCTACTTCATTAATTACTCTTCCGCATTGTCATTTATGAAGAATGTCTGATTTCTGAGGCTGGTGACTACTCTTTCATTGGTGGGCTGTGCAAAAATCAGTTTGCTATGTGTTCGATTAATTGATCGGAAGAAAAATTTCTTTTTATTCTTTTTGTTATGCTTTTATTTTGCGACTTCTTTAAACGCAAGCTCGTAGCTTTGCATTTGCTAGTATGGTATGGTATGGTATGATACCTTTTTTGTTTTTCAAGAAATCTTTGCTTCAGAATATTGCTCGACCTTCAAGATCTTGTTTTTGGTCATCTTTTTGCTGCTGGCAGACTAATGCCCATCTTTTATCAACTTAGTTGCTTCTGAAATCTGAGTGAGCTTACTGTCATAAAATGATCCTATAATCTTTTGTCTCTTTTTTTTATTCATCTTCTTGCAGTTAGCTGGAATTGGTCGATGAGAAGTTGTCAGTCAGTTAAATCCCAAAGAAGAAGATATGGAATTTCGAACCTCCCTGTTACTTATTCTAGCTGTTCTCCCTGCGGTTTGGGCTCAAAACTCCGAGGAGGCGATGCTTACCATCGACACGAGTGCAGCAGTCACTGAAACAGACGATGATTACATCTGTGCTACCATCGATTGGTGGCCTCAAGATAAGTGCAATTACAATAGGTGTCCCTGGGGATCATCATCTGCGTTGAATCTCGTAAGAGTATCATGCGGATAGATTTGCTAATTTAAGACATTAACTTCGTTTAAGTGATCGAACTTTATTTGTTTTGAACAGAACTTGTCAAACCATTACCTGAACAATGCAGTCCGAGGTTCGTTTCTTCTCTGCTTTGAAGTTTTTCATACAAATGAATTTCCTATCTTATCATTTTGTTCTTGTCACGTTGCAGCTTTCAAGAACTTGAGAATCAGAGTCGGTGGATCTTTGCAAGACCAAGTTATATACGATGTTGGAAGTTTGAATTCCTCTTCGTGTGGACCGTTCAAGAAACAGGCGGGCGGGCTCTTCGGATTTTCTCAAGGATGTTTGAATATGAAGAGATGGGATGAGCTGAATAGTTTCTTCAAGAGATATGGGTAACACATTTAGAGCTCTCTTTATGTTATTTATCTTTAAAGTTTCTTCTGTGTGAGGATATGTATATATGCATTTCATTGACTATGAGCTCTGACCAGCTACACATTAAGAAACAGTTAGGCTATGTTTGGTTCGAAGGACATCGAATTCTGATATTTCTCAATATCGATCTTTCATATATGTCTTTATTTTCCTCACTGAATCCTAAGTACTATGATATCTATGTCTGTCCGCAGAGTTCTTGTGACATTTGGCCTTAATGCACTATACGGAAGGCACCATATACAGAAAAGTGTCTGGGGAGGAGATTGGGAACCAAGTAATGCACGTGATTTCATCGAATATACGATATCAAAAGGATACCAAATCAACTCTTGGGAATTTGGTATATATAAACATCGAAATCAGATACTTTTGTTCTGTAAAAGTGAAAGCTGATAATACATATCTAATTTATTTTTTTTTTCAAAATTTCAACTTCGACAGGTAATGAGTTATGTGGCAAAGGTGTTGGTGCCAGTGTTAATGCTCTACAATATGGTAAAGATTCGATCCGATTGAATTCTCTGATCGACGAGCTGTATGGTAATTTCCAGGCAAGACCTCCTATTTTGGCGCCTGGGGGGTTTTACGATAAATCATGGTTTGACGAATTACTACAAGTCTCGGGATCGAACATAGTCAGTGTCATGACTCATCATATGTATACCTTAGGACCAGGTCAGCACTTACTTTCCCCTTTAAGACAGATCATGAAATCAGATACAGTAATGTCAACGGATAAATTTCTTACCATAAACGTTTTCAGGAAATGATCGAAATCTCCTAAGCAAAATCCTGAATCCTGACCATCTGAACAAGGCTTCACTTATATTCAGCAATCTTACGTCGACTATTCAAGAGAATGGGCCTTGGGCTTCTGCATGGGTTGGAGAAGCAGGTGGGGTGTACAACAACGGCGGTAGAGGCATATCTAACACGTTCGTGAACAGCTTTTGGTAAGACTTCTGCTGCGAATAAAACAAATCGAGAATCATTTTAATCTCTTTCTATTTCAATATCAAGTTCACTTATGGCCTTCAATATTTTAGGTATCTTGATCAACTTGGAATGGCTGCTAAGCATAACACGAGGGTGTACTGTCGACAGACTTTGATCGGTGGATTCTACGGACTCCTCAACAAAACTACGTTCTTACCAAATCCCGACTATTACAGGTATTTAATCAGATTATGGTAAAAAACACGTGACTGTCTTCTTGCGTGTATGAATCCAACTATCAACTTCTTTGTGGCTATACTACAGTGCACTTCTCTGGAATAGGCTTATGGGAAAGCAAGTGCTAGATGTCAACACCACTGCATCGCCCCATCTACGGGCTTACGCTCATTGCACGAAAGAAAGAGTAGAGACTCCTTACTTTCTTTTTTCTTTTTTTCTTCCCCTAAGTCTTCTACTTTCCTTTGTTAATCTGAGTAATAACCTTTCTTGTCTTAGGCGGGTGTAACCTTGCTTCTGATCAATTTGAGTAATGAAACCGTGTACGAAGCTCAAGTCCAATCGAGTAATAGCTCTCAGTTACTTCCCGAAAGTAGACAGAAAAGATCTTTCATGCACGGTCTTAAGAAATCTGTCTCATGGGTTGGAAACAAAGCTTCGGACGAGAATTTGCTTCGAGAGGAGTATCATCTGACTCCCGAGAATGACGATCTTCAAAGCAATGTAATGCTGTTAAACGGACAACCTCTGCACCTCACTAAAAATGGCGACATCCCGAGCTTACTTCCAGCACTACGTGACTTGAGATCTCCTTTGAGCATCGAGCCTTTGTCCATCAAGTTCATAGTGTTTCCCAACTTTCTTGGGTGTAAATAGATGTTTTTTTTCTTCCTTTTCGCTTCCTGCTGTCTTATAGGTAATAACAGTTTTCGTCGTCGAGTTGATGTTTATGAGCTTTTCGTGTTCGACGTGCAAATGGATTGGCGACTGTGTAAGTGAATCTGGTGCAAAACTTCGTTTATTACTAATAATCTCTATTTCTTGAAAAATACAGCAGAATTTGCCATGTCTGTGAAACATTGTAAGAAAAAGAGGAGTCCCCATCCCCCGACACTTATCAGGGAATCTCCGCCTCGTCCTCCACAAGCGAGGAGAAATTGTTTTCTATCCCTAACTTCGCCGGGATTTCGCCCTCGTGGGAATCTTCGTCCTCATGTATTTTTTTTAGTTTGTAACCTAAAACTCCACGGATAATCTCCGTTTCCGTGTATTTTTTGAGTGTAATCTATTTTTAGCCTTTTGACGAAAAGTATAAAGATGAAGAGCGTGACATTCTTCTCATAGATTAACAGGGCGGGGGTATTATCTCTCTTTCTGCCAAAAGGTTGAAAATTTCCCAGCCCTGCAGGGAGAGAAAAATGGAGACGGGGAATCTCTGCCTCATTGCCACGACAACTTCTAAGCAAGAATTCATGAGTTTTGGCATCAGTCAAAGAACACAACTATCTGGAGGCAATTATACTACTACCCAGCTAGTAAAAAGGTATACAAAATAAATATTCCAATACGACGTTCAGGAGTCTAAAATTTATGCCTCTCAAGAATACATACCTTCGTCGTCATCTTCAAGTGAACAAAGACGAGAATAAAAATTGGATCTTGAGATTCTGCTGATCTATCTCGTAGTTGGACGACGATGTCTTGAATTGAACTTAACTGTTACAGAGGCAAACACTTCACGCCATCAGGGATGTCTTTAGTCACTGGAGCAGCTTTAACAAGTCTTACTGGCGAAGGCTTTCGAGCCCTTGTAATGGTTGATGTTGTCTCCGCATTTTCAGTTTGTCCACGAAGATGGCTTTTTAGAAATCGAGTTAAGCTGATGTGCTTCTCCAGATCTTGCCATTCTGTCCGCAGGTCAAGAAATGATGGCGTACTCGCCTCCAGTCTGTGTACGTACATTTTTGTAACGATTAAATGAGGAGAAAGGGCCATAGCAAGCATATACAACAAATAATAACGTGGGGATGAAATTTACCCCTGTAGTTTTCCTTTTATCGCCATTACTCTATCGGTGAGTTCTTTAGCGGCCATTTCATGACGCTGAGCAACATTTCTCGCCAGTGAGTTGCGTCTCTCCAGAGGTCTTCAGTACATGTAAGAAAGTAATGGTGCTTGTTAGAGAGAATGGAAATGGAGAAGTAGATTGAATATACAGCTTGAGCATAGTACTGGACGTTCATTGACATATCCGAGTTAGACTTACGGGTTCAAGTTAGAGCAATATCCAGCCAAACTACTTGAAAATGAAACCGAATGACACGCATCTCCAAGGGCTATTCTGGATGTAGCATAAGGGGCAACATCGTATGAAGAAATAGCATCAACAGAGAGTGTAGTTTCTTGTAAAGGCCCTATCAACTGCCGCATAAGACGGGATGATCTCATAAGCCGTTTTTTGGCTCTAAGCGCTGGTGATGCATCCTCTATTGGTTCAGCAATATCACCAACCTTCCATCAGAAAAAAGATAGATGATTACGAAGAGTTACTAACGAATTGCAGTGTGTGGCAACTAGCATAACAAATCTATCCTACCTTTCCATGGACCCTCTTTACTGATTCACTCCAGTCCGCTTCTGCCATGCTGCAATTCGTAGAAATCATACAGATTAGAAACTAATATCATTACCAAACACAAAACACAAGGTGTACAAAATCATCAGCGATTGAATCCTCTTAATAAAGCCATAAGTAGTACATAAAAAAAGGGAAAAAGAAAATGCCCCAAAATTTTGAAGATTAGATAGATAAAATAGATTAGGTAAAAGGGAAACCACCTGTGACTCTTAGGACGTGAATCATCAGATATTTCCTTGTGCCATGGTTGAAGTCCAAAAGTGTCATTCTTACGCTTCTTATGTCCTAAATGCAGGGAATGCTGACCTGTGACATTCAGCTGTGGCATACTAGGAGAGTGATGGCCATCGACTGCAGATATTTCAGGTGCAGCCAAAGGAGCAGAAGTTCCTTTCTCATCTGAATTAAGTGCATCCAAACCACTAGTAGACTTTCCAATAGCAGACATATGTTCTCCAGGTCTTGTTGTGAGGTCGACTTTATGTGCGTTATGTATTTGCAATACTTGCTCGCTTTTCAAGCTTTCATAGGAACTAGACCATGGTGGTGCCATGTGATGATTACTTTTGTGATATTCGACTCTAGCAGGAGCAGCATGATCACTATGAGAGTGGCTCTGTGAAACAGTAGAATCAAGCATTGACCTATTCTGTGAAGCTGTATTTCCATGTGGAGAAACACTTCCAGGGACGATATCAACAAACCCGGCCTTAAGTGAAATTACAGGAGCATCTGCAAGACTTTTCCATCCTTCCTTAATCTTCGAGCTCCCAACAACATCCGCATTCCTTAATGCCTGAGTTTGATTTGCTAATGAATGGGGTTGATCGAAAAAGCTACTAGGTCTTAAAGATTGACCGGGATCTTTGATTTCTTCAAGCATTGAAGTCACAGATTCTGACTGGTGGTTAGTGCTTTCCTTCCATTTATGATCTGCCACACCTTCCATCAAAGGAGCAGAACTTGACTCCAAAATATTTTGATATGGCGATGGCTGAATTTGAGACTGAACCAGCTGATGCTGTCCACTGCTATTTATCGACATTTGTACCCTCGGCATTGTTAACTGTTGGCTTTGGACGTGATTTTTTGAGCCAGGAATACCAGAAATGAATGCCGAAGACATATTTCTAGACATCTGGTGTGGAGAGCTTGTCTTCCCACCTGGACTGTTATGAGAAAGTTGCAACTGCTGTGAAGGAGGGCCAAGATGTAATCCAAAACCTTGCCGGACAGAAGACATGGTCGGCGTCATGGAAGTACAATCCTTTTCCTGATCTGCCTTGTTTAGAAGTTCCAACACATTTTGACTGATGGAAGTAGGCACAGTATGAGCTTGATGAGAACGATTTGTGCCAGATGACTTATTTTCTACATCATTAGCATCTCCTGGAAGCTCACGATAATTCCCCTGTAGAACATAAAAATCAAATTATTTCTGGCTAGTCAACAAGAGCGTAAATGGAAGTAGAAAATGATTCAGCAAGTCACCTTTTTTGGAAAATTCATTGAAACCTGATTAAGTAAATTTGAGCGGCCAATAGAGGCATTCTGCTGTGACATAGCTCGTGCTTGTGCCTGCTGCTGTAAATTATGCTCCGTGGTCATATTCTCATCTACATTTCCCATAGGATGATATCGAAACTTGTGAGGTGCAGAAACTCTCACAGGGGTCTGATGACTTGAATTTTGCCTCCCCGGGGATGGACAGCGTGGATCGTTTATATTGAACGTTCCACCGTCCTTATTGCCATGAGGTGAGTTCTGATTTAAGTTTGAGTGATGATGTTCAACAGGACTCTCCTTCCTGTCATATTTCTCAATCTCATATCTGTCAGTTTTATCCCCATCACGACTATTTGCTGACCCTAAAACCAGATTCTGAAGTTTCTGTGAACTTTTAATATCTGGGGATGAAGCTGGATGCTGGGCACTTCTCCATTGGTTATATAACGAATTATTCTGAACAAATGAATTTGCATTAACATTTCTTGCTGGAATATGCGATTGGGCTCCAGGGTCGTTGATTGCCATGCCATGTCCAGATTTCACATGACCTAACTCAGTGTCATAACTAAGAGCCAGATTCTGCTTCCACAAAGAACTCAAGCTTCCTTGCATCGGGGTAGCTTGCCTATTTTGTAGACTATGTTTCAACTTTTCAGCATCGGGGTTATTTAACCTGTCTGCACTAGGAGGTATCGCTGACATAGTATTCCAACCAGTTGATACTCCAGATGAAGTCATTGTGTCCGTATATACAACAGCATCTTGATTTTGATGTAGGGTGGCTGCTGAAGTTTGTAAGAGACTGCTGTTTAAATGCTGCTCCCTACCTAGAGGATTATTACCCTCGAAACTTAGATCAAACTCCTTCGGTGTTGCATTGTCGGAAGTTTCTGCAACAGCTGATTGCATAAGGGCGCTCAAGCCACCAGCTAAACTGTTTGACAACCCGCCCTCACCAAAAATATTAACTTCTTCATTAATGCTGGGTACAGCTCCAAATGCGTCTCGTATGCTATCATCCGAACTGAACAAAAACATCTTTTCTTCAGGGTCAAGGACAGCTTCCACCGTTGAAGGTGCAATTTGGACCTGATCCATCAAGAAATTGTGCTGATCATCATTACGATAACTATTAGAGACTGACACTGGGGACTGCGGGATTGAAGACTGATCAGGCATCACATGAGAATCATTGGTTGCGGGTAAATATCTTGAAGAAGAAACAGGAGTTCCATAAAGAGATTGATCAAACTGCTGAGTCTGGATGATGTTTGGCTGATACCCAAGCATATCAGGAGAACTCTGATAAACCCAATTTGAGCCATCCTCAGCTGACAAAGGGTACTGAAATATGTCAGAACTTGTACCCCCATTGACCAATGTGGACTGATTAACAAAGTGCTGTTGTCTTGAGTCAAACAGCTGTGCTTGCTGCTGTTGTCTTTGAAGTTCTTGCAGCCTCCTGCTCATGAGTTGTTGATGTAGTATCCGCACGTCACTGGCCCCAGATGACTGAGGCTGCAAGAATTGTGGCATGCTTGATTGCTGATGGATTGTCTGCTGCTGACCATTGAAAAGATCGAAACCTGCAGCAGATTGAGGTGTTTCCGACGAGACCAAAGAGTTTGTAAAATGGTTAGGTGCACTTGGCTGTAATCCATGGAGAGGTAAGCCTCTTGAGGATATACCCATGGACAATAAACCCTCTTCATTCTGCCCTGACTGGTGAAACAGATTGCCATACCCAAAACTATTCATGTTTGGTTGCAGCTCATTTGGACCTTTGACAGAATGCGGCCTCAGACTTGATTGGATGAAGTTCGCCCTGTGTTTCAACTGAGATGAATAGGCATCTTCTCTTCTATCTACATTCCATTTCCAAAGAGAAGTGTCATAATTCAAAGAGGATCAATGCACCACAATTTAAGCAATTTGGTACAACATTTTCAACTTCAACCTCAGAAATCACACTAAATGTAATTTGGGAATGATTATTTTTGTAATTAGAATTCAGTAAATCTACAGTTACCTTCCGCTGCTTGTGATTGTTGTTGCCCTTGGAATTGGCGTTCTTGTGCGAAGAAATTATGAACCCTGTCTCCAGGTTCATTTCCAGGCATGGATGATGTGTACCCGAACTTTCAGGCAACAAGAAAGGTAATGAATAATAATATAGTATTTGGTTTTAACACTCGTCTGTTTTGCGATGAATCTCAACGACCACAGAAGCAGCTACTCCTTTAAAAAATGCTAGACTCCACCATCTTTACATTCTAAAGAAGCTGTATCATATATCTAGCACCAACTTCTATATCAAAATGGCGCCTCTCTGAAAGGAAAGCAAGAAAAGAAATTACTGTAAAAACTACAAAGGCCAAACACAAATAGTAAGAATAACAATCTAATCTAAGGCTGATAACAATGGCCAGATGCAGGCAATTATTATTTCAATAAACGTATAGCAGACCATGTCAAAATATTATTCATCAAAGGTGAGGATGAATTCAGACACCAAGGATCAAAAGAATGAGGTAAGATTATCATCCATAAGCGCAAACCATGAATATAACAGGTAAACAGCATAAGGCATTATGCGACATTCCAAATAAACTATGATAATACAAACTCTTCAAGCTAATTGTTTTATATTACCAAACAAGTGTAACTGAGCCACATATATCATTTGGTTGTCTATAGGATGTTACTATGCTTAACAATCAGAAACAGAAAGATAAACTGTTGAATAACCAAGAACTAAAGTCTGCGTATCAACTCCTCTAATAATTTAATATAAAAAGACATTCACGGGCTTTGCCACTCTGGTGCAAGCCACGTGGCAAAACACCTCACCTTCAAGGATCTCCAACAATTTTAACAGAATTCAGATAATTTTGAATAATGCCTCAAAGAAATTCGCCCCACTCGTTCTCCCTTCATGCAATTTAACCATTTCATGCCAACAGTTCTTTTCCCCGATAAAACAAGCAAAAGCAATCCTATCGTTCTTACAGGAGAGTATGATCGACATGATCAGAACCTCCTCTACACAAAACATCAAACATTCATCAATAGCTAACCCAGAATTCGTGTCTTAACCACCATTTTCTCAATGAATCCCAATCTTCCCAAAGCCAGCAAACAAACATCTCAAATTCGGACAATCAACACATAATTCAACAACCCCCAGACATAACATTAAGAATCCCAGTAAGAACAGGTTTGAAAGCAAAAGAAACCACAACACATAACTTTCGCCCACTCCACTCCCACATCAACAGCAATACTCCGCATATCACCAAAAAGGGCTAAGAAAACAAAGCTCAACTGAGAAAAATAATAAAAATAAACAAGAGCTACATCGGCGCATTCAAAAATCACATCAGAACCCAAACACTCCAACCAATTCCAAAAATTCCCAGACGAATTGAAACAAGTACAGAAAAAGAAAAACGACGATTCGAGGCAAACCTTACCTGAATCAGCCTACAAATCAGAAACACGAAATCCTGAAGCTGAAGCATGAGGTGTCCCAAGCTGAAGTTGTTCGGAGATGACGAGGAATTGAGAGCTCGGTGGACTCTTCTTTGAATTCTTTACAGACCTCCGTTGTGTGAACTGTGTGTGTGATATATTGGGTAGGCATGAAAAATTTAATAGGCCTCTTCTGATGTAACATAACATAACATAACATAAATTTGAAAATATTTAGTGAGATTCTAAAATTTTTCAGTACAAATTATTCAATATAATTGAAGATTTTCTTCCTTTTTTTTATGAAATTCATGTGATTTCCTTTTTAATTCATTTCCAAATTTTAATTTGTCATATGTAATACATAAATGTATATACATATATATCTTCAATTTCAAAATTAAATTGTTATTTCATAAGATATTATATTAGCAATTGATGAGCTGGTTTACTCCGAAGAACTTAGATATAAAGCTCAAAATCTTAAAAAAAAAAAAAAAAAAAAAAAAAAAACTCATGATTTAAGCTCGTGGGCTAGTTGATCATATTAGTAACGTATTATTCATATATTAAACCATATATTTATATTTATCTCAAGAATTGAATTCATTGGTGAATTTATCAGTTATATATTGTACTGCTATTACCCTACGTGTGTATTCGGCATGCAAAAAAACTAATATTTCATTTATCATTACAAATTTATGGTTCCTAAAAAGTACAAAAAAATATGATATTCCACAATGAGTCAAGGAAAAAATAGCAAAAGTCAAAATTGGACCTGCATTGCAAATAAATGAAATTAGGGGCTCAAATCATAAAAAGCTGTATTTGCTGGACGAAATTGAATAACTGCAGAAGACGAGGGATCAGATTGAACTTGACCCATATCTTATCCTCTCTTTCCCTGCTTTAGCTTATTGATCAGTTTCAGCCTCTCTCTCTCTCTCTTTCCTTCACTTATTCATGTTTAATGCTTTTCCTCCTATTTGTAGCTTCATTTTCATGCTAGAATGAAAAAGTTTAATAAAGTTTCGATTTTTCTTACTGTACTGTTATATATTTTCGAAATACGCAAAGACATTGTTTGGTTCATGGGTTTAGATATTTTAAAGGTTAGTTTAAAGGATATTGAGGTGTTTGGTTCATGGGTTTAGATATTTTAAAGGTTAGTTTAAAGGATATTGAGGTTTTTGGTTCATAGGTTTATATAAAGTATGGATTTACATATATCAAGTTTAATCTCAGATGAGTTTATTTAAACACGTTAACCAAACACCCATTTTATTTTACACCCACCAATTAGTTTTATATAAACTTTACTAATTTAAATCCTCCTAAATATAAATCCACGAACCAGACGAGCCCGTTTGAGAAATTCCTTTGGCTGAATTAGTTTTCATACACTACACAGACGACGAAGCCAAAAAAAACACATGTAATGATTGTTTGTGCAGCTTGATTTGTAATAACTTTATATGAGACCGAAATATATAAAGCCATATCTTCCTCCAAATTACAACTTTTTATATAATAAATCTCGATGAAAGTTAAAAGAACGATAATGGGTTTTCTTGTGATTATTACACATGCAATCAAATATCTCATCCCTCAAGGGCTTGACTTGTAATGCAGGCAACAGCCTATATAATAAGCTTCGTCAAAAAGCATCGTCGTCAAAAAGGTTCAAAATGAAAGCAATCGCATGCACTAATGACAACAACGTTACGTTGTTGTTCTTTCTTTAATTAATTACAGTCGTGTGTAGTAATTCTATCAGCTCATTAACCTTAGATTTGGTATAATTAGGTTTATTAAAGAAGATCTAATCTTTAAGGATGGTTTTGAGCTCTCCCAGGCTGCTAGCTTTGGTTGGACCCAAGTTTCGATTCATTACATGCACGTTTAAAGAAAAAGCAAAGCTAGCTAGCATGAAAAGATAGTTCAACAAAACCTAAATATTAGAATGTAATGACTCTCTCCAAGAAGGAAAAAGAAAAAAAAAAATGCAATCTTTCTGAGAAAGATTTCAAGAAAAAGAATAATATTTGAAACTAAGCTAGCCCACTTGTACTACAATAAAATGATAAGAAATGATAGCGTTTGCCTCCTATTTACCAAACTTATAGTGATCAAACTTCTGGTCTAATTCTTTTTTCATCTATATAAACCCTAACTTGATCCTCATATTCGTATATATGTTTCCAACATCTAACGTTAAATATAGAATATTTAAATTCATCGTAACCATGGTTTCGGAGAGGAGCACATCGATGTCGAAAAAAGTTTGCGTGATCGGCGCGGGCCCATCCGGGCTCGTGGCAGCCCGAGAGCTAAGGAAAGAAGGACACATCGTGACTGTTCTTGAGCAAAACAACAACGTTGGAGGTCAATGGCTGTACCAGCCCAACGTCGAAGAAGAAGAAGATCCTTTGGGTAAAAGTAGCAACAAATTCGTGAAAATTCACAGTAGCATATACGACTCGCTGAGATTGACATCGCCGAGAGAGATCATGGGTTTCAGCGATTTCCCGTTTGTCGTGAAGAAAGGTAGAGACATGAGGAGGTTCCCTGGACATAGAGAGCTTTTCTTGTATTTAAAAGACTTCTGCGATGCATTCGAATTGAGAGATATGATCAAGTTCAATACTAAGGTTGAACTAGTGACTATGGTGGAATATTCTGTCTTGGAGATTAATAAAGATTTGAGGTGGCTAGTGAGAAGTAAAGAAGGCCGGAGCAACCACGCGGTGGTGGTGGAGGAAGTTTACGACGCGGTGGTTGTAGCCACGGGACACTATTCTCAGCCTAGGTTGCCCAAGATCAAAGGTACACATAATGCTAATTATAAAGCTTGTCCAAATCTCTTCTACATATGCCTAGAGTTTCAAGAAAAGTATTACATCTTATATTTATTTCCACGTTTCATATTTTCGTGTTCATTAATTGTCATTTTGATTTTATCTTTTTTTTTTTCAGGAATGGATGAATGGAAGAGAAGGCAAATACATAGTCATGTTTATAGGGTTCCTGAACCCTTTCGCAATGAGGTTATCAAAGTTTATATACATATATAAAAAATTATTAATGTTAGAAATCTCAAACAAGCCATAGCTGTCCAAAATATACAATAACTGTCTCTATCATACTGTACTTACAATAAAAGTAAAGAGTTATGTTTATACCTTGAAGTTTAGTTCTCATATATAATATAGTATTATACTGAACTTGGTAATATGCAATAGCACAGTTAATTTCTCAAAATATTTAATATTGTCACGTCGTATATTCCTGTCATGTCTAGGTAGTTGTAGTCGTTGGAAATTCGTTGAGTGGACAAGACATCTCCATGGAGCTCGTAGACGTGGCAAAGGAGATCCACCTAAGTGCCAAGTCAACTTGCAATATCTCTGAGGGCTTATCAAAAGTTGTCTCTAAATATGCCAACTTGCATCTTCGTCCACAGGTCCATATTACATCATATATTTTAATAAAACATCAAGGTATGCATATATATAATTCAATGATAAATATGTATGTATATATATGACATGTTGCAGATAGAGTCTTTTCACGAGGATGGTAGGGTTTTATTCAATGATGGCTCTTGCGTTTATGCAGACACAATTATTTATTGCACTGGGTAATAAGCCTCATAAGTTTATAACTTTCTTTCTACATAAATCTTATTAGGACAGACAGTATTATGATTAATTAATAATGAAAAATGTCGCAGATATTCATATTCATTCCCGTTTCTTGACACCAAAGGGATGGTAGTGGTAGATGATGACAGAGTGGGACCTCTCTATGAGCATACTTTTCCACCTTCTTTAGCCCCTTCTCTGTCTTTTGTAGGAATCCCAAGAAAGGTATGATATATATATATACATATATGTGTGTGTGTGTGTGTGTGTGTGTGTGTGTGTGTGTGTTTATTTACTTATTTTTATAATTCAACTGATAGATGTGTATTATATGTGTTAGCTTATAGGTTTTCCATTCTTTGAATCCCAAGCAAAATGGATAGCTCAGCTTTTGTCTGGTAAAAGAAGGTTGCCATCATGGGATGATATGATGAAATCAATTAAGGAGTTTTATCACTCTAGAGATGCTGATGCTGTTCCTAAGCATAATACTCACGACCTTGCAAATTTTGAGGTTGTTTTTTTTTTAAAGGAAACAAATTCAAGATTGTCTTAAAGGGTTGTGTTCTTACATTCATACTATGTTTTTTCTTGCAGTATTGTGATAGATATGCAGACTACATTGGATTTCCGCACTTGGAGGAGTGGAGGAAAGAGCTTTGCCTTTCTGCTCTGAGAAATTCCGAGGTAAATCTGGAGACTTATCGCGATTCTTACGAAGAAGAAGACGGCGAAATGCTTCAGATTGCTTATAACAGCCCTCATTTCACTCAAATGCTTGGACATCAAGATTAAGTTTGATCTCTTGGAATGGTTTGAGTTTTCATATGTTTTTAATGATCAGTACTGTGAGAGCTTTCATGATTATACAATGTATTAGTATTTCAAGAAAATTCTCGTCCATGTAAGAAATTTCGAATCAACGACAATAACGTTTCTTACGGTAATACTGCAGTATTTGCTAAGATCAAGTCAATCAACCAAGAAACTTAACATCATCACACAAGCTAAACATTTAAGTCATGACTTGATACTTACTTCGTCGTCTAAAGCCTTCTTGCCTCTTCTTGATCTTCCCCCAGTCGTGTAGGACGCACTGTTTGTTTCGAAGGCTAGGCTGCTTGAGTTCAGAGCTCGTAGATGTTTTAACGTCGTACGAAGCAGATAGCTTGGCGGGTGGTTTTCTTGCATTAGCACTAGAGTTTCTCCGCAGTGGGCCCATTTCTTTTGATCCTTTGATCGTTTGGGCATCTTGAGTAATATCTCTTGCAGCAACTCTCTTTGATTTGAGGGACTGAGTGCCCCTTTTTGTTTCGTTTCTTACAGCACGAAAAGGATATCGAGATTTCCTATTAACCATCTCTGATTGCTCTTTCCCACTGTCGTCTTGATCGTCATCTCCCGCAGAAGAAATTACATCAGCGAACCAAGAAAGAGGGTTGCTCGAGCTTTTTAAATCCTTGGCGATGACATCACCCGACGAGTGCCTGCTGCTTCGGGGAGATGAGAAAATCGAAACTAAAGTCTCTGCAGCAATTCTATCAAGTTCTTGAACCTTATCTCCTTCTCTTCGTGGCTCAAGCGGAAGAACATCCTTAAAGATTATTCTCTGACAACTCCGTCTATTGTCTGGGCTCAAAGGAACCTCCATTTCGTTTTCTCCATTCACGTTCAAGTCTATGTAAGAATTAGGAGGCATGGTATTCAAATCGATTCCATATTCTAGACGCCCGCAGGGTTTTACAGATTCTGATTTTGCCTCTTCTCTAACATTTTGATTGTCTTGAACAATCCTCATAAGACAGCAACTCCCCGTTGAGCTCGATGCTAACAGTTCGGGTTCAGGCATTAAGGGTTCATTCAAGTCGATGAAAAACTTCGACTTTTTCTCGCAACCCGAGGAATCTCCAGTTCTGAAAGAATCAAGTTCTGATTCGCCACTAGTTAACTGGCCAGGATGCGACGAGCCATGTTCTTCCGCAATAGCAGTCAAAGAAAGCTTTTCTTCATTTTTTGTCTGCGTTTGAGACAATGTTTGGGACTGTAAATCCCGCATAAATATCTGCCTCATTGTGATATCGTCCATCAACTCCCTCTGCATTTTGTATAATCTATGTAGTTCCTGGACCTGAGTGCAAAGACAAACAAGAAAATGTTTTCTTATCTGAGTTCATGTCATTACATGGCTAAATATTCAGACAGTAGATCATTATACCTGAAATCGAAATGTTTCATCCTGGCAATGCATTATCTGCCTTATGGTCTCCTTATCATAACCTATATACCGATGCAGCGAACTACTACGGGCAAACGTACTGTAGCCTCTTTGATCAACGAAGTTACCATTCCCGGCGAAAATACGCTGAGAGAAGTCGTGCGAGGCCTTATCCCTCTCATGGAAATACGACGGAACTTGACTAGTATACTGCATGGCGATGCGTTTTTCACCCAATAATATGCGAAATCCAAACTATTCTGAATCAAGGATAATGTTTTCTCCCTGCAAGTGACAAGTTTGTTTCATTAGCTTCTCGCCTCAGACAGTCGTAGTTCAACGAACATAAAAAAACTCGAACTCAAAAGATATAATTCTATTCCATTCGTCGGTAGAACGAAAAGCCATCAATGCAAAGCATGTAATAGAAATTCAAGAATGGATTCATTTCAGATGTTAGCATATCAAGGAAAGAAAAACTATGACATATCCAGGAAATAGTTGTGTTATCCCCAGGAAAGAAATAAACTATTCTCAGTCAATAAAGAAAGAATAAATATCAAAGATAATCTAAGATTCTCTTGTTGACTTTAACAGCAAAGACCATCCAACGACCACAATGTGGGCTACTACATCACACATCCTATCCCATGAAACCGAGTACCAAAAGGATTGATTCAAAATGACAATTAGCATACAGATAATGCACTGTGTAACACAGATCAGAGACCACAATCAACAGAAGACGGTAATAAAAGGAGCGAAACAAAGAGAAAGGAAACCTACAAACACACACAAAGCACACACCTTCACATAACAACGCTATGAAACAGAGAATTAAAGAAACCATCAACAGAACGAAGAGATACTCACTCAAAACCACTGCTTGCGAAGAAAAATCTCGACAAAGAATAATCTTTTCTTACCCCACCTGCACTAAAAGAGGAAACCCAGAGAAAAGGAGGGGTGAAACGAGCTGGGAGATGGCAAGAAAAGTTCATCAGGCATTTTTGAGGAAGAAAGAAAGTGACATCCTAGAGATTTTTCAGTGCATCGGTAAAGAACATATAACATTTAAAAAAGAAAAAAAGGGGAGAAAAGGGTGAGAGAGATAAAAAGAAAAAGGCATGAAATGAAAGCAAAGCAAGAGGGGGTCTTTGAATTTGTCAGCAAGCAAAGGCCCTAAAGAGAACATAGAAATGCTAGAAATGCTATTTGTGTGTTAGTGCTTTGGGATCTGGTGGGCCCACAAAGTCTCAAGTACAGACACATAGTTTGGAACTATACGCTATGTATCTATATATGTATATATTCTATGTAAATCTGCAGATTTTTATTACCGTTTGAAGATTTTTATTACCGTTTGACATGGGCCTAAGCTGACCTCTAACCTTTCCTCAAGAATTGCCAAGAATTTACAGTGTAAGAATCAATCTCAGAACAAAACAAAGAGCTATACTAAACATGAATCATTAACTCAAATCAAAACTGCAAGAAATCTTGAACAGCACGGCCAAAACCTCCTTCATGTTAGGCCTCAAATGAGGGCTTTCGTTCGTACACCATATTCCGACCCGAAGCAGCTCCATCATCTTCTCGGCGCCGTCGCCCAGGCCCGATACCAGCAACGCCACGGGTATGGCACCATCCCCGACCCGTTTATCTCCCACGACCCGTTTAGCCCACTCCACCAGGCACTCCTCTCCGCCGTCCACCGCTCTCCTCCCCGTGGCCAACTCCATGGCGAGAACGCCGTAGCTGTAGACATCCCCTTTAGTCGTGGCCTGCCACGTTTGTCCATATTCAGGCGCCACGTAACCCACCGTCCCGGCCACCATCGTGCTCACGTGGCTGCCGCCGGCTTCGACTATCCGGGAAAGCCCGAAGTCAGTGACGCGGGCTTTTCCATTTCTGTCCAAAAGGACATTACTTGCCTTAACATCTCTGTGCACTATGGTCTGAGAGCATTCGTGGTGGAGATAGACAAGGGCCCGAGCTACGTCTATGGCTATCTCTGTCCGCCGCCTCCAGCCCAACCTTATCCGATCGGCGATGAGGTCCTCCAAGCTCCCGCCCTGCATGTACTCGTACACGAGCAGCTTCTCCGAGCCGTTCAGGCACCAGCCGTAGAGCTGGACTAGGTTCGGGTGGGGCCAGCTGCTGTTGGCGGCGGCGTCGGAGTTGTTACTACCGCTGCTACTCAGCACTTCCATCTCGGCCCTGAACTCTCTCTCGCCTTCCAAGCCTTCAGTCTGGAGCTTCTTGACCGCAACTTCCCGTCCGTCGGGCAACGTGCCTCTGTAGACCAATCCCGAGCCTCCGCGGCCGATGATTCTGTCCTCTGAGAAGCTCCTCGTCGCCTTCAGTATGTCTGAATGAGTGAAGGCCGTGTTGTCCAAACGGATCACTTTTATCGCATCTTTGTTCGAGGCCAACAACCACGGCGACGACCCGCCCGAGCTCGTCCCGAATTCTATGTCTTTCAAGTGGCATTCTTCGAGTAGATAACTCTTCGTTGTTTCTGGGCTTTTCATAAAGATTAGTACCAGCAATGTGAACAGGCCGAAGACTAACAAACCTAGTATCACAGCCACAATGGTTAGAAATGGACTTGTCTCTTTCCCCTTCTTGTTTCTTGTGCTTCCTTCGCCCGTTTGATAATCCGAGGAGGAGTTACTGATAAAAGGCGGGAGATGCAGAAGTGGGTCGCCGAGGAAAGACCATTTCTCGAACGTGGCCAGCTGTCCTGTCCCAGGTATTGCGCCGGAGATGTAAGGATTGTAAGATATGTTGAACTTGCTAAGGTCATACAAGTTGTTCAAGCTACTAGGAAACATGCCAGAGAAGTTGTTGTAAGAGAGATCAAGATTCTGCAAGCACTTGATGTTTCCGATCGAAGGCGGGATCTCGCCAGAGAGCGTGTTTCTTGTAACGTTAAGGACTACTAGAGGCAACCGACCTATTTCAGTCGGGATTTTTCCCGAGAAATAATTGTCTCCAAGGTGAAACATACTGAAATTCAGCATCTTTCCAATCCCGAGAGGCAGCTGGCCCGACAGCTTATTCCCGCTGAGCTGGAGATATCCCGATATCTGCATAGTCCTGACGTTAGAACCCGGCGAACAAACGGGGAACAGACCGTACCCTTTAAGGAGCTTGTCCCAGAGACTCCTACAGCTTTTCCTCGAGAGGAGATTGTACACAAAGCTGAATGGCGGATAATCCGCCGGAATCCACCGCATCATAGCCAGGCACTCGCCGGAGCCCGGCGGGATTTTATCGTACTGCCTGTTGTGCATGAAAGTAGGCGTAACGTTCGAGCCTATGCTCGTTAACTCGGGAGGTATGGAACCATTAAGCTGATTATTAGCAATGTTTAGCCATAACAAGCTGCTGCAGTTTCCTAGCTCAGATGGGATTCCACCGGCGAGAGAATTGTTAGCCAGCATTAGCCATAGGAGTGAGGTTAGGTCGCCTAGGCTAGGCGGGATCGAGCCCGTCAGGCCATTGAAGGAGAGGTCAAGAGCTTGGAGGCCCGTGAGATTACCGTACTCTAATGGTATCATCCCACTGAATCTATTATAAGCCAAAACCAAGAATCTCAAGCTTCCCATCTGAGAGATTCGAAGTGGCAATGGGCCCGAGAAATCGTTGTAGCTCAAATCCAGCCTGGAAATGTTCGGCAGGTCGAGGATTCCTGACGATTCGATCCCTCCCGTGTAGTTATTCTTGTGCAGCAGAAGAAATCTAACTTGAGTTAACTTTCCGAATATTTCTTGTACATCTCCTCCGAAGTTGTTTCTGCTCAAATCAAGAAACATCAAGCTTGTTAGGTTTGTTAGTGTCTCTGGGATCTCTCTTGCAAACATGTTGTTGCCCAGGTAAAGTGCCCTAACGTTGGGCAGATGTCCAATCTCTTTAGGGATTAGTCCTATGAACTGATTGCCCCATAAGCTCAACTCCTCTAAATTCCGGCAGTTAGATATCTCACCCGGAAATAATCCCGAAAACTGATTTTCAGACAAGTCTAAGTTTCTCAAACTGCAGTTTTCGGTGAAGATCCATGGCGGGACCGTGCCAGAGAAGTTGTTCCCCGACAGCGAAAGTTCGAATATACGATCAAGCCCAGGCCATAACTCACCTCTCAAACTGTTCTCACTAAGGTCAAGAAACCTCAGATTCAGACAATTCTTGAATATGTCACCTACTTCGCCGGTTATATTATTGTTCGAAACATTAGCAACCGCCAAGTTATCGCATTTTCCCGGGAAAACAAGCCTAACGTCAGCTTCGATTCTGTTGAGGGAAAGGTCAAGAACCTCTAAGTTTCCAAGCCCCGTGAAGTTTAACTCATCGGTGATTATATTATGCGACAGATTTAAGGACCTTAAGCTCCCACAATGGCCTAAGTCGTCGGGGACAATCCCTCCTATCGTATTTCCAGACAAGTCGAGGCTAGACAAGGCTGTCAGGGCTGAGAAGTTCTGGAAAATGCTGCCCGTGATGCCGCAGCTCGAAAGGTCGATTCTTGCCACACGATTAGCGGCGTTATCGCATGTAATCCCCGCCCAACTGCACGGAGATCGATCGTCTTCGTTCCATGAGATGTACCTAAACTGATTGGCTCTTACAGGGTTTTGATCTTCAAGAAAGCTCTTGAGCTGAAGCAGAACTTGCTTGTCTGTGTCAATGGAGTCCCCAGCTACACCCTTCCCTGTTCAGACAATCCAAGAAAACAATAAAAATAAATAAATAAAGTCACTTTCTTTTTCTGTAACAATCAACAAGTCAACTCAGCAGTATCATCCTCGAAAAACAGAGGAAACCTTAAAATATACAAAACACACAGAGCATGTAAAAAAAAACACACTAACAAGAACAAATCAATACAACAAAAGATTGATTTGTTATATAGCTATGAATCAAGAAAAGGGTCTGAAACAGAGCAGTTGAATGAATACCTGAGATAACGATCAATAAACTGAATAAAGCGGCAATAATCTTAAAATAATCACTAGCATCTTCTTCAGACATGATGGCACTAACTAATAGCTCTATCTTCAACTCCTTTTGTTGTCTATGCTTTTAGTAATTGAATTTCTTCAGCTGGGATTTTGCATGTTTTACACAGAAGAAACGAAAAAAATGTGGAGAATTCAAAGAATGTAAAGGAGATGATGATGATGATAGATTATGCTCAAGAGTGGTCAAAACTTGTTTATAGTAAACAAAAGCCTGCAGTTCGGACAAAAGCTAAAAAACCTTGAACAGATGCACGAACGCTCAAATATTATAAGATTATTTTCGAGTGATTAATTAATAAATTGTGGTGATTATAATAGTGTTAATGATGTTTGCTTCTTTGTTCTCTATCTATGGTGTAAGAAGAAAGAGAGAGAAAAGCTATGCAAGGCCGGACAAATCAAAGCCGCCCAAGTTTACCATTTATTGTTTTTCAATGTTTTCATTTCTCACCACCTAAAAAGTTTGATCAAACTTTGAATATATATATATTGATAATTTTTTAAATGATTTGTGTAAATATATATATTTTTAAAGTATGTTATTGCATTTGGTGTAAGCCTTTTTATGATCATCTTTGTATCAATTGGAAAAAAGGACTCAATATATTATATTCATAGGAAAGATACATTTATTGATCTATAATCTAATGAATTTTTATAAAAACTTTCAAAGGGTCAATATGATTATATATTGGTCAAACAAGAATTTGGGTCAAACTTCTCAACAAATACATGCGAGATTTGCTACAAAATATCGGAGGAATTAACATATATAGCCAAAAAAAAAAGGGAAAATGAAAGGACATTTGAATTTTCTAACATAGAGATATAATATGCATATTTATGTAGAAGCATTTTCACATGAAATTCCCTTCACGTGTAGGAAAATATTGCCAAATGAGTTCACAAGGCCTTAATTCTCAGTCAATAAAACGTGTTGACCAATTTAGGTATTAGTTGATTAGTTTGAATGTAAAAATCGAAAAATTGCAACACATTTATTCACATGAATGTTTTATACAGTTCATGCATAACAGAAAATTTAAATGCTATATAGTGAATACAATTTTAGAAAATTTTGATTGTATATTTTATTATAAAACTCAAACGAATTATAAAAATATAATATTTTCTTCTTAAATTATGAGAAATTTCTACAATTATAACCCACAAGAAATAAGTTTTTGAATATTAAAACTTTGAATAGTAATGTATCTAAAATGGAAAAGATAAAGGGGAAAAAGTTATTTCATGCTTTGCACTATTTAAGAGAACGGTTCGTTCCAAAGAGAAAAAAGGAAAAAACAAAAGGGTAGAGATTCTAATTTAGTGATTGAAACAAATATGGTCATGATATTCCTTCACGATGGTATGTTAAAGAATATAATGTTAGAATCTTAATATGAAAGAACGCAGAAGTACGTATGAATTGAAAAGAAAAAAGAAAAATAGAAAGAAAAAAAAAGTTTTGATTTTTCTTAATAAATTAAAATGAATTTAAACACAGAATGTTTCTCCTTTAATCAAACATTCACTGCATTCTACAAGTTTGCTCTTCTGCCTTCATGAAAACAAGAGCTCTTTTCATCCTCTGCACCCATATATATTATATATATATATTATATATATATATATATATATACATACATACATACATAAAATAAGTAAATTATAAGAGAGAGAGAGAGAGAGAGGCGACATAATATGCAAGAAACAGAAAAAGAATGTGATAATGCAAAAGCCCATAATCATTACATTACCTCTTTGGTGTCTCTGATCCTAAGAAGATCTAATCTTTCAGATGGTCTTCGGTTTGTCAAAGTGCATAGCTGCGTTAATACAACACATTATATTGTTTGTAAGCTACAAAGGGGCCGATTGATATGTTTCTTTTAAAGACAGAGCAAAAATACCCAAAAACTGAAGCGTTCGGGATCGTTCGTCGAGGGCATTAATCCTTCGGCTTTGAATAGTTCTGCAAGCCTTATCCTATCTGCAAAACAATCTCTCAAACGAAAGGAAACAAAGCCTACAAAGGGGAAGTGATTTGAAAAAGGTTGAAAAGTGATGAAAGTAAGTCGAAAGTTATGTACCTCCTTGTGCTGCTTCTTGTGCGTTCTGTAACCATTGACGTGCGAATTCTGCAGCCTTACGTGTCATCTCCAGCAACTGTAAAGCGTTTAAAAGTTAACGAATAGATAAAACACAGTGCTTGGTTACAGAAGAAGAGAGTCACTCAAGACTTGTATATGTATAATAGACAATAGATTATATTACAAGGACGATAATTACATGCATCACAAAAGTAGCATCTTACATCATTTCTCTCCGCAGTTCCCTCTGGTGGAAGATTATCTTGCACCCATTGAACCTCAGCTACGCGATAGCTTCACATGCAACAGAAAAGTAAAAGGACGGTTTATGTATGATTTTTGTTTTCGAGATATATGCAAATATCTAACATCTGGTCAGCAGTGTGAACTAACCCATCTTGAACCCAGTTACGCATAATACGACATCTCCGGCGACTTTCAACCTGCATTTGCCGGTTTCTCAGGGGGAAAGGAAAAAAAAAAGAATTGCTAATATACCAAAGAGTTGGATTGAAGCCAATGATAATTCACCTCGAGGAAGAAACGACCATCTGGAAGCGGCTCACAACTGCATTAAGAATGATGTAATAATCATCATCAATGCGCCGTGATTGTGTCACATGTGAAGCGAATCGTGAAGCAATTCACGTGTACTATTCGTCGCAGTAAATAAAGTTATGTAAGAAATAACCTACTCCGTGATCTCCACTTCACATGCATAATCTGCCACAGAATCTGTAGATGAACCAATTACAGCCTATAGAATACACAAAGATGCACATATATGCTTGTCAACTGATTATGCCACGAAATCATTCATCGAGATAATAATAATAATTGTATATATTCAGATACCATTCCCATGCGACGATTTCCCTCCATTATCCTCCGGACCTGTTTCAAACAAGATAACATCCACAAAATAAGATAAGTGCATTAAGTATGGTTGTAAACATCGAAGAAATAATTGTCAGCAAAGCAGGGACGCGAAAAGAGGGTAAAGAAAGCCTCACCATAAGTCTATAACGAGGCTCAAAGATGTTTAGCTGAAGCTTCTGGCATGGCATGATTATATCCATAACAAAAAGCGGAAGCAAATCAGCATCAAACTTTGTTACGCTGTCATTCTCAGATTTCCTCTCAGAATACTCCTCAGGGAAGTTCTTCTGTATTATGTTGTTCAGAGTGACACTACAAAACAGCCAATCAACTTGAGGAAGCGAAGACATGCAATAAAACTGACAAGGTCACTTCACTGATTGGCATTACTATATATATATACTTATTCGGTGTACTGGTTTAGGGTATAAACTTACATAAAAACTGGACAGGCGGAAACAAAAAACTATGTTGTACACCCATAGACAACTAACCTGATAGAACACGTTCTGGGACTAATGAATAGAACTGTGCGGCATAATGGGCATCTGTTACCTAAAATTATACAGTCAGGACAAGAAACAATGTTAAACAGAGATGATCATAAACTCTATATGCTCGAGTAATGGAAAGGACAGAACCAAACCTCTGTCCATAGACTGAAACAGGCATGAACGACAAAATGAATGTCCACATGGAGTTGTGATAGGTTCAAAAAGTAACTTCAAACAAAGAGTGCAGTCATAATCATCAGTACGCTGAGGTGTTACAGAGCCCCTTCTCATCAATGTATTGGGTATTGATTTCTCCAAGTTTAGGAGAGGATAGCTGTGATAGAAAAATACTCTTTCATCTTAGGGGATAAAGGGTATACTAAAGTCTGAATATCAACGGTAAAATGTCGTATTCTGTATTACCTTTCAGGATCAATTTGTAGGCCTGAGCAAATAACATCCCGAGCTATTTCATAATTTTCCAACTGCAAACAAAATAGAGCATCACAACTGTTGGCATTGTTAATCAAAGGTAGACAACAGAAAAGACAAAAGAGATAGCACGAGGTCCCAACCATGGCACGAGGCAACATATGACAGGTAAGACAAACCAATAACTGTGGAGAACACTATGAATGTATATAATCGGACATGTCAAAAACTGAAGGCCAAGAAGTATAACGTTTTTTTCTCCAAGCATAATTGAGTATCCACGTTCTACTAGAACTAACAATGAATAAATAAAAACTTACCAGGATGAGTGCATTTGCTTGAAGAATGTGGGATCTCACTGAATTACTCTGAAGACTCATAACCTTCTCAGCATCCTTAAGGGCAAGCTAAAGGCATGTAAAAACATTGAATACTCATACACCTTAGATATGTAGAGGCCAGGAACAAGGTCATGGAGAAAGGTCAAAACAAACATACCCCAGCATGAGTTGTAGGATCCAACCCACTCAATGGCCTGTACTCTGCAGCAGATGGAGGCCTGTGTATGAGGAAATGGCTGATCCTGCTCAAGTTTTGAGGTAGCACGACAAGAAATATTTCCATCAACCAGTGGTACTGAAGACCGTGAACTGATACTTGAAAAACACAGCTTAACAGAAAATAAAAGATCAGATTGTGGGCACTACGTACCGTAGATATGCAGAGCATCTGTTACTGAGAATTACGGGATCATTTGGCTTAATGTTATTGGCTCTGGAGTAAAAATCAATGGCCTGGCGCAATTCCAAAACCAATCAGCAAAAATAAAAATGATATGCTCTAGCCAGAAAGTCCAAAAGAATTCACCTTACTCCAAAGAGTAACTAGTGAGGAATCATATTACTCATGACTCATATTGACAAATGTCAAAAATTGACATTACAACCACCAGAACTTCACATAAAATGGCATCAAGTTACAAATAAATCAAAGATGGCAGTCAATCTTCTCTTCAAATAAACCAGCTGTAACAAAAATCTGGGTCGACTAGCTATGCTCCGCCCATTTTCAATATCACCCTGGCTCAATACTGAGTTCATCATTCTACTACTCTAATCTCTACATCAGATATGCTACAAAGTCACCCACAAGAAACCACAATAGACTCTAAGAACTACTAAAGTACATCGCCAAAAGAATTTGATATATCATATCAGAACCAGACCAAGCCCAATCACAATCCAGAAGCCAATTAAGAATACTAACTTAAGAACTAGAACTGTAGTTTCAGACATGATTGGCATCCCTTCGAAAGAACGGATACTTCGGCATGTTTAAAGCCATCCAATACCAAAAAAGGAAAACAGCGAGAAATAAACACCGGGAAAAGTAGAATAACCTGATCTAATCGACCGTCGCGAAACGACTTGTTCCCCCTTTGCATGAGGTCATTCAGATAATTGTACCGCTCCCACGACAATGATGGTGGCGATGATTCATCCCGACCATCCTAGTCATCACCCAAGCATGCCCCGTTAGATATACAAGCCAAATAAATCAACCACATACACACACAAGCAATTCCTTAAAGCTACTCAAGATTGCCCATTTCTCAACACACACTAGTCGCTACAATTGAACCCATCAACATCCACTCAAAAATACATCAAAAGAGCTGATACAGCTGAACAAACAAAATGATATACCCATTCAAAGTCTTGGACGTCGTCAATCCCTTGTAACTGAAATCCAGCTCCAGAAATGCTCGACATTCCGACGAGACACAAAAAGTAAAATTCAACGAACAATTGAACTTGTGGAAGTGAAGAGATTGACCCGATTATAATAATAGCTGACGATTTGTTAGAACAGGCAAAGTAACGTTGCCGAAGCTATGCTATGAACTGCTGTATTAGGTACTAAACGACGTCGTCGTGTGTGATGTGGTGGTGCCTTCGTGTTCTTCCCATAGTCCTTCGTTGCACACTTGGACATCATTCGTTTACGTGTTCCTCTTTCATTAGCCGTCCTTTTGCCCTTTTTTCTTCTTCTTCTTCTTCTCTATCTCTAAACCTTAGCCATTTATTTGTGAGCACTCAAAAGTCCACTTTTCTATTATATATTAGATTTTACCAACATAGTTCTTAAATAAAAAATTTGTGACATGCAATTTCTTTTCCATCTTAGTATAAGACTTAGATATTGGACTTATGAATATGGAGTAAGAGAATTTTATTACTCAAATAATTGGTATCCTATCAATGTATTCCTACTCTAGAATGATTCTTGTTCAGATAGAGCATGCGGATTTTTATACGAAAAGTTTTCCTGATATTGATAGTGGTAAGACGATGCGTCCCGTTCATAGGAAACGAACCCCATATCGGCTAAATAAACGATTTTTTGACCTGAATATAAGATTAGTGTGTTATTTCACTATTTTCAGTTAATTTATAGTAAGGTGTATTTTTACCTACTCACTTTGTTGTAACTCAACTTTATTAAAATGATGTCATGCATAATTTAGTTTTTTTTTTTTTTTTTTTTTTACACGACATTATTTCAAAAGGAATTGAATAGGTAAGACAAACCCTTATAATAAAACTTCACCTAAGCTTATATCTTGGGCTTCAAATATGGGATTTTTTTATTTCCCAATAATGGTATATATAGCTTTGAAGTGATATCGATTTGTAGAATAACAAACAAATAGAAAACACAAAAACCAAAACCACAAAGATGCGAGTTTCGGTTTTTGGCCAAGCATGAGAGTATATATATATTATATATATATATATATATAATTATATAGTTAAAGAAACAAATAGGTAAAGCAAGAGATGATAATAATCTCTTTTTCGGACCAGACAATATTATAGTCATATAATAAATATTTATTATTCCCTCACATGTCCAAAGTTGTGGTGTGTTTTTTGGGTCCTCATGCCTTGTCGCTTCATAGACCACATGGCCGATAATGAATGCACTACAAGCCAACTCCTCATGGAGTTTACTCAACTTCACTACTTCATTTGTCCAAGCATCAACTGTCGGCTGCCTAAGTTTGATGTGATGTACTTGCTTGTTCTTATCTTTACTATCGGGCTCGGGCTTTCGAAAGCCCGACGAAGGCCCATCGCAGCCCGCCCATTCGTCGTTTTAGAGCGGTGGGCGGGTACAAGGAGACGGTGAGAGGCATTACAGTTCTACACTATCATACGCTTAAGAAAACGGTAAATGTCCCGGCAGCTTCACTGCTTTTGTCACGGACTAAGAAAACCATACACAATTCAGTTTTAATCCTTCGCATGTAATTAAGATAGATTATGTTCTTGTAATAAATCAAGATAATAATGCGTAAGCGTATCTTCTCGTGAACCCTGGTGATAGATTCTTCGAAAAAAAAACTCTCCGAAGAGTCCGCAGAGTCTGAATCGTCGTAGTCGCACCGTAAGGATCATGGAAGTACTCTGAGCCGCTGCCATGCCATGTGTGCAACGATGAGGCAGTATCATCATTAATCCGTGATCTGTGCAAGAAAGTCGAGCGGTTCAGAGCTCTATGTTGTTTTCTTTCCTTTTTCGAGCAGAAATGTACAGAAAGTTAGTTGCATTCACCTGAAAAAGTTAAAACCTTTAGCAGCATAACGTAGCATCGTCTTCATTGGATGGATCGTCCTCTTCGTACTCTTCCTCCTCATCCTCGTAGTCCTCCGCGGAGACTGGCTGCCCATTAAGGTCCACATCGATCCCATTTACTTTCCTCACGAACTGGCCCCTCAAACGAGGCCTACGCTCAGCAAGCTTCTTCCGATTCACATACCTAATCTTCTTGTCGAAGCATCTCTCCTTTCGCTTCTGCCTGAACTTAATCAAAGCAGCCTCTCTCCGATCGAGTTTATTACTCACCGTCCCTTCGTTAGTGGACGATGAATTCCCAAACGATGGCCATGGATTTTGGGGCATATGCACTTGCCCCGGCTGAAGGCATAAACCGTATTGGTAATAAGGATACTGCCCCATATTGGGAATGTGGGGGTGAGGAGGACACTGTGGAATATGAGAGTATTGAGGCACTACTGATGAATTTGCATGCATCGGCGGCATGTCAGAGAGGTTCTTGTGATGGTACACAGACGAGGGATGCATATTGACGGGCATGTAATAAGGGTAGGGTGGTGTCTGCGTATAGCAGCCAGCAACATCATTCGAGGAGTGATTAGTAGAACGTGTACGGACCTGAGATAATTCGTCCGAGTCCCGAGAGATATCGAGAGACATAGGGGGAGTACAAGACCTCTCCACGGAGAAAGAATTCTGTGCGGTGTAATTAGTGCTTATATTGCTACGTTCTTGCGAATTGTTCTTCGGTGGGGAGGCAGCCTTATAATAATGTTTTCGGACTTCAGTAGCCATATGACCGTTAGCCACCTGAGAGTTCGCCTTAAACTGCTCGTGATGAGGCATAGACTCATGAAGAGGTTGGGCGGGATTGGCTGCTTTAGACACGGTCGACTTCACGTATGTGAAGAAGGCCGAAGATCCACCTATCTTCAGTTCACTCTTCCTTGTGAACGGTGAAATAGATTCTGGAAAATGTTTCGAACAGCAGTTTATTAGATTGAGTTGAGGTCAAATCAGAGGATTATTACTTCTCAAGTACAATTCATTCACCTCTTTGTTGGTCGGTTTGCTCGGGATTCAAATGAGACTCCTCGGGCGCACCATTAGCAGTACTCTCAGACACAACAGCAGGGCCGGCATTAATCTGATATGCAAACAAAACAAACAAATGGGGGAAAAAATGTCAATCGTAGATGTTTACTTCAACACAGAAAAATTCCAAGATTATCATAAGGCTATAGCAAAAAGCAGTATAGTCGAACGATTTATTTAGAAACATTCACGGGCAATCAGTTTGTTGAACGAGTTTCGAACCCACCTCAGGTTCTTGACGTGTAGAAAAACATATCTCGGGATTAGCACTTTTCCTAGACTTGTCGTCAGTGTCATCGGAAAATAAAGTCGTGCTGTTAGTGTTCGCATCGCTAGGGTCTGAGACGGCTGGATCAATGTCATAACTTACAATGTTCTTCTCCACCAGTCCAAGCTGTCAGTATAAAATTATTAAGCAAAATCGTAACTAAAAATAGCTGGCTTTTGCAAGAAACTACGTAAAGGATAAGGGTACATGCCATTCGCCTTCTCCTCCACATGTGAGTCCATAGATTCAACAGCTCATTCGTACGTAAAGGCTTTACTAGATAGTCAGCTGCTCCAAGTTTCAGACACTTGACGACAAGAGAGACTTCATCTTGAGCTGACATCACTGCCGAATAAACCATATAAGAAATTGATCATCAAATAAAAAAAAAACATCTAAATTTCTTTACACTTACTAATCACGGGAATCCGCCGCAACCCTTTGTCCCTCATGATATACTTCAAGAGTTTCAGCCCTTTAGACATGGGAAGGTCCACTTCGGAAAGAATTATATCTATATCAGGTCCTTCGGCATTAAGGGCATCGATCACCTGCCTTGGCGACCTTACAGCAGTCACTGAAAGCAAAAGAACATTTACAATCGGCACAAATACAAACCGCAGGCTCGAAATAGATAAAATCCACACAGGGATATCAGCATAAGCTTTTAAGCTTGGAAGTAATCAATGATAAGATTCAAGTAAGAACAGCTCGGAAGAACTTAAACTCCGATAGAAAGTAAAGAGTAGCATTACCTTGATAAGAACACTTGCACAGAAGAGCAAAAACCTCTTGACAACTTTTTGAATCATTGTCACAAACCAAAATCCTCACTTTATTACGATCTATAAACGCATCACCGTTACTCTCCATCGCCAAGCAGTCAGCAAGAATACACAGCACAAGTTACACCACCACCGCCAAATTAGGGCTTGATTCCCCCAAATCAATCAAATACTATAAATAATCCATCACTTCACAATAGCAACACCCCCAAAAAAAAAACACAAATTTCAGCTCAACGACCAATAGCTAACCCTCAAGAGCTTCACAGATTCGCCCAACTCTCCCATCTTTCTTCACCAAAGATCATACCCCACAAAAAGAAAAGCTGTACTCGAGGCTTTTCTTCCTTATCCAAAACGAAAACAGCAAATTTAACAGTCAATACCTTTTTCACGTGCAATTTAAGCTAGGAATATGCATCCATGTATATGTGTATCCATCTAAATTGCTTCGATGAAAAAAAATGGAAAGGAAAGATGGTAACTTTTCAGCTAAAAGAAAATAAAAAGAACCAAAAAGTCTGACCAAGAATGTTATTTTAATAGCGCTTTTCCACTTGGTAGTGGTGAAGTATCAAAGCCAGCGTGACAACGTGGGAGTCCCAAAGCCGTAGGATTCACAAACCAACGGTGGCGATTGGATTCTTGAAAGGGTTGAGGTGGGGAGGGTTTGAAGAAAAAGCGCAAGAGGATAGATAGTGGGTTAGAGATAGAGAGGTGGCCACGTCAGCTGAAAAGATCTCTGCGTAAACAGTAGTACAGTAAGAGATGGATAGAATCGAAGATGAATCTGTACAAATCCCAATTCATTTCTCTTTGCGGTCCCATTTTATCAAAGCGTTAGATTCTTGTAATAACTATGCAATGATGCAAGAAAAAAAAGGATAATCATGTCTTATGTATAATGAAGTATTCTGTCTCGTTAAATAAAAATCACATCTTTGCACCTTTTCTTGGTGCATTCAGATTTTGATTTGTTTCTGAATAAAGGGATAAGCGTCTTGAGAAATGATTTCAGTGTGACATAGTAAAATATGGAAATACAAAAGGGTATTACTTTTATATTTTAATTTTTACAAAAAATGTGAAGGATACATGCCTTAGCATAGCAAAGACCAAATTATGAGCATTTTATTACCACAGCAAATACAGAAATAACCATCCAACTAGGAATGGTCCATTGATCAACAATTAAGGATGAACAACAAGCTTCTTGGCCACCACTTTAACGCCGGCGCTTTGCTGATAATCGTAAGCATCGAAGTAGACGAATGCATCGACAAAGTTTCCCGGAGGGAACAATGACTCGAGTTCGACAGCATTTAGTTCACCAAGCTCGAGCCTCCGCGTGATCAAAGTGTTACTACCATCCCTGCGGTATACCTCAGCAGCCATCCGCATCGTTTCGCCGTTTGATATCGTCGGTATGCTGCAGATTAGACATACAATACGTTGCTTTGCGGACATGAATGGAATAGAAAATGCAGCTACTAAAAAGGTATATTTTTCGAAAGAAAAAGGTGGCATAGCCTCATTAACCAAAGCTTCTGTTGTTAAACTGCATCTCATGGAGCATTGTCATTTTCTAACATATCTACAAAGATTGTTCGAATGGTTCTTAAGAGTAAAGGTTATACCTTCATGTCCCCAGCTCTTCCCCCGAATTTCAAGGTCAATAGCGCCAACGTATCGATAATCCCCTTAGGCGCCGGAGCTGGCCGACTAATCTCTGCAAATGCCTCGCTTATAAGAACACAGTCGAATCTCAGTATATTATGGCCTGCCCATATTCTCCCTATGCACATGACATTACACCATGAGTAGTATTATAATCAAAACTTCTGAGTCAAAGTACAGCTAAACTTAAGGCACATCCATCAATACCGTGCAATATGTCGTAAACGTCATCAGCGACCTCAGCGAAGTTCCGAGCTGAAAGTACGGCATTGCGGCTGATCCCACTGCTCCGTACTGACAGCGAGGCAATATGCAACAGATCATAGGGTCGGACTAAGGTGGTGTAGCTTCGTAGCTCGGCGAGCTTCTTAGGACAAACCAAAATCGCCCCGAACTCTAGTATGGCTCGGCCTTGTTCGGGTCGGCTGGGGACGGTCGTCTCCACGTCGAAGAAAGCTATCTCCGACCACATATCTTCAGTCTCGCTCCTCCCCGCCCACATTTCTTCTCTCCTTCTGCGACAAAGAGTAGCGAAAAACATACAAGCACAAATCGGAGAGAAACTGTGAAGAGTTGTGGGAAGTGAAATGTGCCCAGGCTTGTGAGGAAAGTTGATGAAGATAATGCTTATGTTCACTGCTTTGCATAGTAAATATATAGAAAATTTTGGTTCAATAACTTTGACAGAAAGTCAAGTAAGGAAAGGCCATATAAAGACTAAATGGTAACAAGACAAAATATAATAATTATTGGTGAAAAGATTGTATTTTTTTTTTCTTCTGGCAATGACCTACAAGTGTTGAAATCTGAGTACAGATCATTGATCAGTTGAGAGGGAGAGATTGGTAATGTACACATACAGACCATATATTATTTGTATCAACTGGGAAAATTATACATAATTGTTTGTAGCATGTACATGAAGTGAACTATATATGTATTCTAGTGGGCAACCTTGTCTTACGCCAGACATTGATTCTATACCAAATACAACAAACAGCCCCAAATCTTCGTTTCTTGCTTGTTCTGCGACGAACAAAGATTACCATTGAGTTGAGATTCTTGAAATAACATAGTATATAGTCAGCCATACAATCTGGTAAAAATTCATCACCTCAAGAATCGCGGTTATGGAAGCCAAATGAGCGTTGAGTGATTTTATAAACCGAAAATTTAAGCTGCAACGGCAACTGGCCTTTTGCTGGTTTTAATACCTTTGATAGCTGTAGACATGGAAACAAATTGAATGGGAAAAGAATTAGAATGTATCGAAGTGGCTTCTTGAAATGCCTGAATGTGTTTTACTTGCCTTCTGCGTAGTCGGGAGCTCCGAAAACAGCAGAGCCAGCGACCAGTGCATTAGCTCCAGCTTCAATTACCTGTCGAATGTCGTCAAACGAAGATTGATAAACATTAAGATTGATTTAGCGAACGAGCGTGTGAGTGAGGGAGAGATGGAGAGATGATGGACCTTATAAGCATTTTTAGGACCGACTCCACCATCTACCTCAATCCATGGATTCACTCCCTGCAAAACAATGGACAGTAAAACTGTTGCCCAGAAAAAAAGGATGCAATAAAGAATCCAATCGACTAATACCTTTTCGGCGCACAATCTTCTCAAGTCAGAGATTTTCTTGACTTGGCTTTCTATGAAGCTTTGTCCACCAAACCCGGGATTGACAGACATAATTAGCACCAGGTCGACAACTGTTTATAGAAAAGAAAAAAGAGAAATAGAACTTCATTTTCACCGGATCAGAAATCTTGATGACAGGCTTATCTTTTTTGTTTCTACGATCATAAGTTTCTTACCATCAAGAACATACTCGATGGCACTCAATGGAGTCGCAGGGTTAAGGACAACCCCGGCTTTAGCACCCAAACTCTTAATCTGAAACAACGCCAGCAAAATAGTATTATAATTAACTTGAGCTTATCCCAATCTCTGCCCTAAAGGCCATAAATTTCAGATATTCTTTCGAGAAAGAGTATAAATAGACACGTGATAGAGCAGCAGCTTCAAGTTTATTGAAACTAAGTAGCTGCAATTTATTTAATCTTACTTGGTTCACAGTGCGGTGCAAATGGATGGTTGAAGATTGTTCGCAATGAACGCTAACTATGTCCGCTCCAGCATTTATGAAGTCAGGAACTCGCTGCTCAGGTTCAACAATCATCTGTCGTGGTTTAATAATGTTAGAAATTTGCACCCTTAAAAGCAGACAGTCCCGAAACTTATGCTGCAATAATCACAGCTTAGGGGTACCAGATGCACATCCAACGGAAGATCTGTAACAGGGCGTAAAGCATCGACCACGAGGGGTCCGATAGTAATATTCGGGACAAAACGACCGTCCATCACATCGACATGTATCCAATCACATCCCGCCAACTCTACTGCTTTGACCTAACGAATGAATCACAAAACAAGTATTAACTTACAAAAAATCTAGTTTCATGCTACATCATAAATAATATATCATGTGATAACACCGAATAGGCAATTAAAGATGAACCTGCTCGCCAAGTTTCGAAAAATTAGCAGAAAGAATCGATGGAGAGACTATGATGTCACTTTTCGAGAACTTATCGACCCGGGCACTTGCCTTCACTACCGTGAAAGACTTTCTCCTGAATTCAAACATAGTAAACTCCATGACTTCCTTTATGAAAACTACTCGCCAGTTTAATAGCTTACCCAAGAAGTGATTCGGCGAAACCTCAAAGATATTGTATATTCAAAGGAAGATAAGATGCAGAAGGCTAATAGCGTAAAATTTTTTGCTTTTCTCCTAACAAACGTCGCACAATATCCAGATAATCATGATTAATCAATTATACCAAGTGATCGGAGCTCATCAGTAAATTGGAAGATTTGCATAACAAATCAGAAACTAAAAAAAAAAAGCATCAATTTTGAAAGGCGCAGGTCACATACCTCGAAATGGTGGTCGAATTGGGATTGAAAACAGAAGGCCTCTGGCCTTTCAACCCACGGCCGATTGACTGAACCAAAGCTGACGAGCCCAAAGACGCAGATACCGACGATGATGCCATTTATCAATTTCTATCAAAGCTCTCGTTTTTCTCTCCTCCTCGGACAAAACAACCAATCCCCGGGAAAAGGGAGTTCGACAATCCACCTGCCTACTGCAATTTTTTCCAAATACCAGCTGGGTTTCTTGGAGGATTAACTAGCAAGAAATACATATAACGAAAGGAGGAAGCTCAGCTCGTCGAATTGAATAGGTGGATGGCACGTGGCAGATTTGGTTGCCCAATTAGGGCGGTGGGGCTTCGTGTTATCTGCAATGGTTGGCCATTCTCAACTCTCCCAACAGTTTCTCTAGTAATAATTTTCAAAGAAAAAACAAAATACTGCAATAGTCCCAAAAAGGGTATATAATGGGCCTTTCGTCCATTGGGCCTCAGGGCCCAGCTCTTTCGCTTGGGACACGTGGCGGGACGCGATTGAACAAACATAGCCACGGGGGTGACGTCAGCGAGTGGTGTCACAAAGCGCCAGAATTCTATCCAATCAGGTGGACCCCACTTGCTTACGTGTCAACCGTTAGACGATACCTAACTTTTTCCCTACCTCAATTACCGCGAAAGAGGCATAGGACAAAATAACAGTTGAAATGACTCAATTACCCCTTCGACTTCGAGTTTCAATTAAATTAAGGACAAATTTTATTTCAGAACCTGTCAAAATATAACTTAAGTATTTAGGTCCTATCAGAAAAATAATTAGTTTTAAGAATCCAATTTGTATAGTAACACTTTATTGTACTGCAATAATAATTCATTGTAAATTTGTAACACACAAAATATGTCTGGTACCTCTTCAATAATATTTTATAATACTTTTGTAAGTTAGGTTTTTATTTCTAAGTTTTACAGAAATTGAGTTCTTAGAATAAATTTTTTTTCTGATAGGGTTCTGAATACTATTTTGAAACTATTATAGGGCTGAAACTTAATTAACTCTTAAATTAAATTATATACTTATTTTATATGAATGGTGGCTTATTATCCAATGAAAAGACAGACAAGGAATCATGGGAACTTCAAAAGGCTTTTGTCTGATTTTAATTCCAAGTAAAGACATACCAAGAATTCTTATCCATTTTCGTAGATATCGATGAGCTTATGATCTCTAACACATTAGATAACATATATACATATATATATATATATATATATATTAATTACGTAATGGGCTCAAGCTTTTCTTTAACCTCAAATTGGATGCAAAGTTAGTATATATTTATCTTCAATAAAATATATCAATACAATAACCCAAGAAAATAATATAGAAATTATTATATTATACAACATCTATCAAACCATTACACACAAACAATATATCCCAAATGCTCACAGATCACTTTGCCATATTTTACATTCTCCACAAACTTCTCTAGGTGCTCTATAGTTTTTACTTATTAATTATTATCCTTAATTAATCTCACTAATAATAATAATAATAATAATAATAATTAGTAATTCCAAATCCTCTGTTCTTCCAAGTGCTTCTTTCCCACATCAATATTCGAAACGACGCCTGAAGAATTCTCATCGCTGACGACTGCATCGTTCTCATGAGAGCCACTCGCCATCTCTCTCTCTACTGCCGTCAATCCCTGACTATAATTTCCAACGAAGCTCCTCAAAACGCCAGATGGGTCATGGAGAGAAACAGAGCATGGAAGCTGAAGCAGTCCATGGATAGGAGAGCTGCTATACTGAGTCCAAGGAAACGAATCCATGGCAGTCGACGACGAAGCAGCAAGCATTGAGCTGTAGTTGCTATTATTGCCGTCGTTGATTGAATAACCCGCCTGGAACTTTGGAGGGCTCGCGGCGAAGTTGCTGGAGAAGCAGGGCACGTGGCTCGGCGAAGGATCCATTAATGGCGGAAGCAGAGGAGATGGCGTGATCAGCCCTGATATGTGGACCTTCTTCCCACCGTTTGTCTTGTGAAACACTCTGCTAATCACCCAATCGTTCTGCAAAGAGAGCCCATGAATAAAAAAAACAGAGGATTGAGAGAAAAACAGGGGAAGATTAGCAGTTTATGTTATAGACTGAGGTTACCTTTGGTAGGATTTGAGCAGAGTTATTTCCATCTAATCTGTATTCATGAGAAACCCAGTTGGTCTTTTCCCCCTTTGGCGCTCTCCCTTTGTAGAAAACCAACGTCTTCTTCATTCCGACCAGCGTTCTCCCTCGGAAGATGTCTTTATCCTTGCCAGTGGCTTTCCAATAACCTGACGGAGTAGCCCTGTTAGTTCTCAGGCCAGTTGGGTACTTCTTGTCTTTAACGCAGAAGAAATACCACTCTTTTTCTCCGATCTTAGCTCTCCCTGCCGTAAAATTCAGAGTGAAGTTAAGACAGAGCACACTGTAAGTAAGAAAGAAACAGACATATATTACTTACATGGCAACTCCCAAGGCTCAACCTTGTTCATGTCCACCTCCCCAATAGCTATGGCGGTGAAATCGCTGTCAAGAACCTTCTCAGACAAGTAATGAGTGATCAGCTCTTCGTCGGTCGGATGGAATCGAAAGCCTGGCGGTAATTCGATTCGATCTTCCTGTCTGAAAACTTCTTGACCTTCCATTTTTTTTTGTCTCCAAAAAACTGCTGAGTTAAAAAATGTAATCAATTGACTTGAAAAAGAATCAAACTTTCTGGGCTCATAAAAACTGTTGAAAAAGATTCAATCTTTATGAACATATGCAATAAGATTGTGAAGATGTTGAGAAAGAATTATTACAGAAAGAGTTCAGAAAAGGGGAAGGCAAGAAGATGGAGAAGAAGCCCCATTATATATTAGTTGGTGGGAGGGGAGATGTAAGAAACGTGAGGTGGAAGCGATATCATATAGTTCGTTTTCGTTCTTTCTTTTGTGTTTGGCTCGTTGTATATTTTGTTGTGTGCTTGATTACTTTCTAGAGATTTGACCAAACAATCCTTGAAAAAAAGGACCATTATGCCACGACTGTTAAAACACTTTCACACTACAAAAGTCGTTGTTTTTGGTTGAAAGGAGGTTTAGTTGTTTTGGATATTTAATTTTATTCTTGGAAGATTAATATTTTAGATTATGAATGGGATAGTCGTAGTTTGATTTGACCAGTTAATCACGTGTATTAATTAATTAATACGTGTGCAGTAGTTTTTATTAGGGATAAAACTCAAAATGATCCACAATGTTTTTATCCTATGAACCAATTTAGTCCCCGATGTTTCGCCTGAACTAATTTAGTCCTCAATGTTGTCGCTTTTGGACAAATTTGGTCATTCCGTCACGATAAACGTCAATTTTAACGGAAATCTCACGCGTGCCCCGTACTGAATCATGTATGCATCGAATTTTGGAATATTTGCAAGATTTGTGGGTTGGTACTGTTTTCTTCTACTGTGAATGAAGCTCGATGAAGCAGACGATCTTGAGCTCATGTTCGATTTTTTTAGGAGAAATTTTTAGTTTCGTGACCTAATTTCAGTAATTATTTGAACTTATCGATTTAGGCATAATTTATTGTGAGGCGCGTGTGAGATTTCCGTTAAAATTGACAGTTATGATGACGAAATGACCAAATCGGTCCAAAATCGATAACATTGGGGACTAACCTGGTTCATGCGAAACATCGGGGACTAAGTTGGTCCATATGGTAAACATTGGAGATTATTTTGAGTTTTATCCCGTTCTTATTATATTAATCTTTTAAGTTTTTGTGGCATTCTAATATGGATCGCATAGATAATTTATTATTTCGTGTGTCATAAAGGACAGTGTATAGTTTTTTGTATTTTTTATTAACTCACTTTCTTGCAGCCATCGCCAACTGCAAGAACTAAGAAGTGTTTTGTTTGATGTCTCCAAACCAATAAACAAAGAAGCAATTCCACTCACTAATTTCTCCAAATATTCCAACGCCCACCATCGAATTTCTCAGTCAAGCTTTGCTTCATTATGTTTTTGACGCGTGTTTAATCTTACTCCATTCTAATTATCTTAAACATCAATCTAAACTAACCTTAGTTTGTTGCATTGTAACCCAAGGGTTGACCACACTAATCAAAAGGATTAATCCGAGTTAAAGTGGGGCCATGTTTCTTTCAAACCGGCATGCATGACAGAAGCCGACATTCCACGTGGCATCTCCTCATTGGCGAAGAACCCTAAAACTACGGCGAGAGATAAGCATCGGTAGGTGCTAGAATCGAGCAACGGTCATCTCGCTTGAATTCTTCGTTCGTTCGGACATTTGACGCATTTTAACTCCCAAAAAGGTGACGGCTTTTTCATTTATTTATTGGCAAAAGTGTGACAAAAATGGAATTTTTAATTGAATTCTTGTGTATGTGTTAGCTATACGTGGCTCATTTTAATTGACATTTTTTAATAAAGTTCGAGCATTTATCATTCTTTCTCGGCCTTTTATTACCTAAATTGTCCAAGATTTGGTTTTTACTCCATTCGAGATAACCATGCGATGCTTCTTAGAACTGCCACAAAGATGTAATAACTCAGTTGGGCGTTGGATATTTCAAATATGAATTCATAAACTCAGTTAGTTGCACAAAGGGTATATGCTGCAATAATGCAGAGAAATGAGTTCATAAATCGTTTACAAGGAGTTTTTTTTTTCTAAGAAACTTTCTTGTCTTTCTTTTCCTTCAACTCTTCAATCTCGGCGTCGATCTTAGCTCTTACTCGATCATGGAAGCCAGGGTACGGTTCGTAGCCAAAAGCGGACTGAAGCACCTGCGGAATATTGCGATTATCATACCCAAGATTTCGTTCAAGCATCATTATATCATCATATTGTACAGTGATTTGAGACTATGCGACGTAATGAATTATCATCGTATTTATACCTCGAGAAGTACGAAGAAAGGGGCCATAAGGAATGCTTGAGCGAGATTGTCCAACAGTGCAGGCGCTCGTTTCTGCAAAATCCATAAGGGAGTTAGAGCATACATCTCCGTGTGTGTGTGTGTGTGTGTGTGTGAAATCCATCAAGAAAAAAGGAATAGTAAGGTAGAGTTTATAAAGGAACCTCAAACACACCATGGCCGATGAATTGGAAAGTCCAGCAAACTATCTGAGATGCCAGAACAACCTGGTAAAATGCAATAAAAACGATCATCAATACGCTTAAAGATCTATGAGGGCATCTAACGTCTCGACAGAGTTATAGGTGCAACGATCATGCTAATAAAGATTATTCGTGCATTCGGAGAACATCGTGAAATCGATAAGGGAGTTAGATCCCCGCAAACAGTTGCCGAAAAGGAATCATATAGGATGCTAGTTAACCAGACATATTCATAGGAGAAATATGGATATATGGTAAGGATAAAACACTGCTCTCTATATTATTAGTAAGAAAGAACATAAAAGACAAAGTATGTACATCTTAAGCAAAGAACCATAAAAAAACAAAGCAAAAAAAAGCTACCTTCCAAGCCAAAGAGAAACCAAGCCTATGGGCAAGAGCACTGCTACCAACCCAACAAACCATAAACAAGAAAGCTCCTAAAGAGCCAGCCTTTCTATCCAAACTTATGTAGTAAAAAGCATAAGCCACAGCAAATAAGAACCCATAATTCAAGACCAAGAAATTTCGATCCCACAGCTCAATAGGGCCGTGGCCGATCAGAGGAGGCGTGAAGTAGAAGAGAACCATAGCTGTGAACGCAATCGGCCACACGAAGATCGTATGGATGAAGATGTTCACTGGGTTGTTGTGGTATGATCCGTAGAACGCAAATTGCTCTTCCAAATCGAATAACCCCATCTTTTCCTCCTCTTCGAAATGGGATTTTTGCGAGGGTTATTCTTTGCTTATCGCAAGCAAATGGTGTTAGGTTTAGATAAAAAAATAAAAATAAAAATAAAAATTGTCTTTTTCCCTAAGCCAACTCAAGGGTTCAACCAATATTTTTAGGTTAGAGCCGTTGGGAAAAGTGCAGTGCAAGCCTTTATTTTGGACAGACTCTTCATTACATTAATGTTAAATAAATATTTAACAAATAACGAGGAAAAGACTTGCCATCACTGTAACTCCTTGTAAGAGCTGAGCACAAAATGACTTGAGACTGAGAGTCGAAAGCTTCAACCTTTTAGATAGCCCATGCAGTTTGAGACCTTCGCGTTATTACCACGACGGCTGAGCTAATAGGCCATTTGCTTTTGTTATTTTGTGCCTGGTGAGAGATTGCTCAAAAACAGAGTGTTCTCAGTTTTGCACGTTTTACATATAGGCAAAATCCTCCTTCTGAGCAGCATTATTGTCTTAATCAGACCACAATTAGTACTGTCTATCTTGTCCGCATTCTTTTAACGTAGATGCAAGACACAGTCAGCATGCAGTGGATAGAATAGTAAGTCCAAGAAACTGCCCAAGGGAGAAAAGGGGGGAGGTGCAGAGTAATATAGACAAAATCTTGAAACCTTTATTTAAGAAACTTAATTAAAGATCCCACTAATCCATTCTCTTCATATACCTTTTCTTTCTTGTGGTATTAAGTTGATGAAGTTGAAAGCTTATAGGCATCAGGCATGTCTTGTCTGAAGGCTGGTTTCTCTGTTTATGGATCAACTCATGCTACAGATAACAGAGTTATTAAGGAGTCTTTCAAGCTCTGTTCATCAATGGAGGCTCTTCATTTCAAGGAACCAAATTCAAAAGATTATATCTTGGCCAAAACCCTTGATAATGTATGCTCCTTTCGGTTTTCTTATTACAGTTCCATTTTTCTTTTTTCCCTTATCTGCTACTGCTTTATGTGCTCTAGAAAATTTGATTTCATGGCCTCCTTTTAGGCAGCACAATCACCAGTTTGTGACTCTAAATCTCTGAGGTGGTGGGGAAAGTCACATCAACCGACCATGGTAGAGATTGAATCAGCTCAAGAACTAGTCGATTCTTTATTGAACGCCGGCCATAGATTGGCCGTAATCGACTTCTACTCGCCGGAGTGCGGCGGCTGCAGATCATTGCACCCAAAGGTACATTCTTTATTTATTACAACAACTCATGTCCCACCATAGCTAACAAGAACAAAACCTGCAGATGAGTCAGTTGGCTCAATCGAGCCCGAGCACGGTTTTTCTCAAGGTCAACTACGATCAACACAAGGCTATGTGCAATGCTCTCAACGTCAGCGTATTGCCATTCTTTAGAATGTATAGAGGTGAAAAGGGCAGAGTATGCAGCTTCAGCTGCACCAATGCAACAGTAAGCAACATTCTTCATCGAAGAAAAATAAAATGAAATTCTTGGAACGTTACTAACTTGTTATATTCGTCTGCAGATCAAGAAATTCAAAGACGCATTGGCCAAATACGGGTCGGATCAACCCGCGATCGGCCCGGCGAAGGGCTTAGACGAATCGGAGGTGTCGGCCTTGGCGTCGATCGGTTTGATAAGTAAAGATTCGTCGGTGGCAATGGCAAGTCAAAAAGCTGGCTTTACCCTCTAATGATTGCTTTGGCTTTTTGTGGTGAGTAAGAAAGACGTGGAGCTGATGAGGAATGTCGCTGTTATATAACCAATCATTGGCTCTCTATGTAATAATTTGTGAAGCTAAAGCTGTCCATTTCTATTACAACCTAATTGAGTTTCAAACCATTTGTTTCTTACAATCAGATTGAACTGAATATTTGTGATACATAACAAAACAACATAAAGCCGTTTACATCATCTCTAATCATCCTATAGTTTTAAAACAATCCACACTACCAAGAAAGGAGGAGGAAGTGCTAAGAATGTTTCATTTGGGCTCTGCAACGTTTCCATCCCTCTTAGCCCAGATTCTATAGTTCTAAATAAAGTTTTTTTTTTTTTTTTTTTTTATTTCCTATATATCATATCATATAATGTATATCTAATATGGTCTACTTGGCAATGCAAAGCACCCACAAAATCCATCAAAGCCAACGGCAAGAAATGAACCAATTTATGGATATGCAGAAGGCAGATGAAGAGATTGAGAGATATTCAATAACATTGACCATAGCCGTTGGATTCTAACGATCATATGATCCAACGGCGTGAAATCTACCTCAATCTATCGCCACCAAGTTGATCATTGCAACATTAAGTACAAATGCACCCTCAATAGATTTGCTTTGAAAAAAAAATGTCGACAGTCACTACACAAGCCTCCGCCGCCGTCTTCCGGCCATGTTCGTCGTCCTGACCGGATCTCCCGGTAGACTCCACCGGCAGGTGCCTGTCAAATCAGTCTCCAGCTCATAGTGTCCTTCAAAGTCGAAGCCAAGAAGGGCGAGTGGCTGCCTGGGTTGGCCTCGTCAGCTTACCTCGACGGCAGGTTCGTTACTCAGATTCAAACGTTCTTTATAAGATGAATCAAATCTCTTTAACATTCATAGAAAGAAAATTTCTAGACCCAGCCTGCCCGGAGACAACGGGTTCGACCCGTTGGGCCTAGCCGAGCGAGGACCCGGAGAACCTCAGATGGTTCGTACAAGCGGAGCTCGTAAACGGCAGGTGGGCAATGCTGGGAGTCGCCGGAATGCTGCTTCCGGAGGTTTTAACGTCGGTCGGAATCATCAACGTGCCCAAGTGGTACGACGCCGGAAAAGCCGAGTACTTCGCCTCCTCGTCGACCCTCTTCGTCGTAGAGTTCATACTCTTCCACTACGTTGAGATCCGCCGGTGGCAAGACATCAAAAACCCTGGCAGTGTCAACCAAAGATCCCATCTTCAAGAGCTATAGCTTGCCTCCCAACCAAGTTGGCTACCCAGGCGGGATATTCAATCCGTTGAACTTCGCGCCGACCTTGGAAGCTAAGGAGAAGGAGATTGCTAATGGTGAGATTGATTAATATTCTTGGATGATTTTGATTATTATATGTGTTCTTACTATGATGCTCATAAAGATGTGATTTTTTTTTTTCTTTTTTCAGGTCGATTGGCTACGTTGGCTTTCTTGGGGTTCATTGTGCAGCACAATGTGACTGGGAAAGGGCCATTCGACAACTTGTTGCAGCATTTGTCTGACCCAGCCATGGCACAGCACTATAATCCAGACATTCAAGGGATAGGAGATTATTACAAAAACTGAACTACGGACTATGTTGTTTTATGTAATCTCTTCAGTTGATTGATATGTATTAGGGTTTTCTGAGCTGTTCTGTTGATCTAGAAACAAAGGAAAGGGCATTCCTTCTATTGCTAATGCTTTGTTTCATAAAGTATATAGACGTCCTTAAAATATATCCTTTTTTTATATATAGAGAGATTAATTTATTTCAACCCATTGCACCCGTTAAACATTTATAGATATATGCGTGTGGCAATTTCGGCTCTTATTTTATTTAAATCAAGGATCGAACAATCTATGACATCCGTGCATTAAACCTAACCATATCAAAAGCTTAGACTAAAGGTGCTTTTTTTATTTGTCCATTGCGATGATTAATTTGTAGTGGTAAACCTTTCTTTTTTGACATGAAAGGCTAGCTAGTGGGTTTTGACTTTTTATAATGTATTTCTAGGTAATTGGCCACATAATATATGTATATTTCTTTTATATGGATGACATAAAGCACTAATATTGTAAATAAGGACATACATAAATAAAGGTGTCAAATTATTTTTTTTCAAATTAACTTCTTCACGAACATATATATATATATATATTAGTTTGATTGATTTGAGTCAAAGTCAAAGAAGGATCGCTAAACCACAAGGAAGTCCATTGTCAAACATCTTTTATTTGGGACATTAAACATTAGGTTGTAAGCCTTCTTGAGTAGCATCATACATTCATTACACATAGAAACCACCATCTTATTTCTTGAGCTAACTAACATCATAATATATTACATCACATTTGTAACAAATCTAAGCTCACTCATCCTATTTTATTCCGTTATCATTGGTCTACAAAAACTATGTACATTGATATAACCAAGCAGCAGCTTCAAACCTATCTAAAATAATGTTACAACAATACATCGTCGCCGTCATCATCATCGTCGTCGTCATACACTTTCTTGGAAGCGAACCGACCGTGATAAAGCAGCAGGGTTAGCCTGCAATAAAGGCGAAGAATCTGTAATACACGCCGCATCTTTTTTCGGCTGCAAGGACTTGAACATGTCTTCCCTTCTAACACGATCGTACTTAATCCCGAGCGTTGCCCATATCGGGCTTTTCGCAGCTTCCTCGGGATCATCTATCCTCAGAGTCTTTGGAACAACTAGTGAAGTTTCCTTCGACTGTTTATTTCCGAGGGGTGAATTATGGGAAGAAGAACTCAAATTGGCATCATCTTGTAATAATGGATTCCAAACTGGGATTGGATAGCCGGAGGGATATAAAATCGCGGAAATAGGCCACATAACGCCCGAAGAACAAAACGGAGCCTGAAATACCCCATTATTGCAGTGCTTACTATCATCGACCTTTTCCTTGTTTTTGCAAGAAAAGGAAGGACCATTTGGAGGAATACGATGATTATCGGGGCGAAAAGATACGATCTTGAACTTGGGCTGATGATGATTATTGTATCCATGGAAATGGTGGGAGGCGGTCGAATTCTTGTTCTTCCTTCTGCCCGACCCGACGGGGATATGCCTCATCGTGCCGCCGGCGGTCCAATACCTCTGACAGCCTCGGCAGAAGTGGCGAGGCTGGTTAACGTTGTAGTTGTTGTAGTAACAGAACTTCGTGTCCTTGCTGTTGCATCGAGGGCAAGGAAGGATCTTGTCGGGTTTTTTTAGGGTTTTCTTCGTCGACCCGGGAGGACTTTGGCGCTGGTCGACGGCGACGGCGTCTTCTTGATCGGTGATGGTCCCAGAGTTTGACGACGTTTGGTCCTGAAATTTTATACAAATCGATGATGTATTCATTTTCAACTTCTGAAAGATAAACACGCAGATCACGCACTGGAAGGTGTTGTTGTCCTTAATTGATATTATTACCTCATCGCTTTTGTCAGGCTTTTGATGACTTCCGCCCTCGTCGGAGTACTCACCGGAGTATTCACTTCCGGCGGAATCCACGCAGCTCTCCGGCAAGGATATCTTCTTTCCGAACAGCATAATTTCGGGTTCTTTCATCTCTCCTTTATTATTTTTTTTTTCTGGTAAATCAGTTAATGGAGTGAGTTCTTTGAAAGAAAAGGTTATGTCTTTGACCTTGTTGGCACTGATGAGTGTCGTGATTTAGATTTCTTTCTAAGTATAGTTTGAAGCCTCTTTTTATAAAAAGATACGTGTCCACGTCAGCATGCACTAATATTCTCAGCCACAAGTTTTTCGTTGGTGGGCCCTTTGCAAACATTTAGTAGAGAACTCCCAAACCCCAAGATCATCTTTTAGTACTATTTTTTTTTGAATTATTGTTATAAATAATTTAATCGCAATTAGGTGTTAAGCCACACATCAAAGTTCGAATAAAAACACGAATGGTATTTGAAAATATATATATATAAATTTAATTATGTAAATGCTTTGACGTGTATAGAAGATTAATAATTTAATATAAACATTATTATGATATGGGCAACCTTTGAAACATGATAACGTTGTTAGTGTTACATTCCGAATTAGATATTATATTAAATTCCTAGCTAGCAAGTATAAATTGAAAATTTTCGAAATATTAGAGATTTAATTCTTCAAAAGTCAAGCCAAAGTGGGAGACACGTGTAGATATATTTAATTACCTTTTAATTGACCAATAATCATCCTCGACTCTTTGTCCAAATGGAACTTTCTAGAGGTTGACAATTGTCTCATCCCACCATAGAATTTATCTAAAAAACAAAAAAAATTAATATTAAAAAGAAAGTGCCCAACAATACATATCTTTTTCTCCGCTTATGTGTACATAAAAAAGAAAAATAATAAAAGTATTATAAGCAATTTCCAAATTGCATATCTTCTAATAAAATAATAACAATTCATGTGCGAAAGAGACATTTTTAATAATTGATAATAGCGATAGTTATCGCTTGAGGGGCTAATTTGTGGATTGACAAATCTACCCTCGAATTGTGTCCATGTTTGACATATTTATCCTTACAATTGAGAATATTAACTTAACACACTGTTAATATATACGTAAGCCAAGTATTTAGGCCTATCATACGGTTCATGAACTTGGGCCGTTAATGGGCTGAGCGCAAACCCATTTTTAGTTTTGGCCCATTAACATTGTGATTTTATAGTAACTTAGCCCATCTAACAATTATCAATTTAGTTGGTCAATATTGACTTTTTTTTTTTATCCACCAAAGTTATCTCCGCACAATGTAACTGTAATCAACCCATCCTAACTAAGTTCAGTGTGAAATAAATCGAAACTTTACTATCAATTATGGGATGAATTTCGGCTTTCAACGAGATTAATCATCTCATGGTCCTTCCCTCCAAGTCTACAAAGATAACAATGTTTAACACAACAAGTAAAATTGATTGTATTTAGTGTGGAGAAATTCTGGTTGGTAATCATGTGTTTAAGACTTTTCAGTTGATGTCCAAAGTTATTTTCAATTCCGATTGGTTACCCTGTATTTAAGCATTTTCTAGTTGGTGCGCAAAGTATTTTTTAATTCCGATTGGTATTCCTGTGTTTAAGGCTTTTTCAATTGGTGTCCAAAATATTTTTCAATTCCGATAGGTACCCCCTAAGATATGACAAAATATAATCCCGCGATTTTAAAAGACAAAATATGAGATCTTTAGGTGTAGGCATGCTAGTTGCTAACGGGATTCTAGAAAAGATAAAAAACGGTTCATACAACTAAAGATTCTATTTTTTATCATTTAAAATCACGGAGCTATGTCTCTTCATACCTTAGGGTTACCTAGCGGAATTGAAAAATACTTTGGGCACCAACTGAAAAAGGCTTAGACACAATGATATCAATCCGAATTGAAAATAACTTTGGATACAAACCAAAAAAGCCTTAAATACAAGGTTACCAACCGAAATTTCCCTTAGTGTTATGGATTGGAGACGGCCTTAGGGTTTTTACAGTTTATTAGTAATTTATGATATGAATCTTGGGGTTTTTATTTCAACCCATTTGGTATTTTGGGCCGTGGTGGTTTGTTTGTGTCCGGCCCGAATACCTCATAGCGAAGAAACCTAAGACGTGACAAACGAAGTAAAGAGCCGAACAGAAAGATACAAACGTGTATGTATCTATCTGTGTATTAAAGTCTCTTTTTGGGCAATCCCACCAACCCACGTTTGCTATTCCTATTCATCACCACCTCAGCTTGGAAGGTCTGAGCCCTCAGAGGTAAATAATAATCCATTAAACCTTTGAAAAAAATCGTTTCTTTATGTTCTCCAATGTTGTTTAGCTCTTCCAAGGCTGTGTTCTTCTGTTTTGTTGTTTGATTTGACTCGTTTTGGTTCGTGGATCTGTAGCGTTGGGATGGGTCTATGGACTGATTGATGGAGTTGAAATTAGGATGGTCTTTATGTTAATCTCTTTGGATGATCCTTAGTTTTCGCTATGTTAAGCTGCAGCCTGGGATTGATCTGACATTCTTGATTTATGTAATGGATTTGTATGTCTCTTTTCCTTGTTGACTGTACGATTTGCCAAGATCGCACTGTTTGCTGCAGATCAAACCCATGGTTTTTCATTGATATTCACAGGTTGATCTGAGCTCAGTTTTTTTTTTTTTTGTAATATCAGTTAGCTTCTGTTTAGCAGATCATATGTTAGGTTTTTGTCAATCGCATGATGTAAAGATCTTATCTTTGTAACATGGTGCGTGTTCATCTGCCTAGGACATTGTAAACATCTTGCAAATTCTTATAACCTTCGATTCAGCCGATGCTGGTCTGTATTCGAAGGCTTCTCTCGATTATGACGTGTTTTTAAGTCCGCTCTTTTTCAGGTTGCAAGAATGGCAGCTAGTTCAGCAACTGCTTTTTCAGTTAATCCCAGTGCATTTCCCGGCTCGAAAGCTGGTCAGCAAGCTCGATCGAACTCCAATGCCATCAGCATAACCTCGAAAAACCACCTCAACGCCTTCACTGTCCTCAGAGCTTCAAACCACACGAGCTCGGAAAAATCGTTCTTAGGGACCGAAACCGCCAAGTCACTCAGAACATCGTTCACCTCGAACGCTCGGAAGCCGACGAAATCTTACACTCGTGCTCAGCCTCAGGCGTCCTACAAAGTCGCCATCCTCGGAGCAGCCGGCGGCATAGGCCAACCCTTAGCCCTTCTCGTCAAAATGTCGCCACTCGTCTCTTCCTTAAACCTTTATGACATAGCAAATGTCAAAGGAGTTGCCTCCGATCTCAGCCACTGCAACACCCCGTCTCAGGTTTCTGACTTCACTGGACCGACTGAGCTTTCGTCTTGTCTGAAAGGGGCAGACGTCGTTGTAATACCAGCGGGCGTCCCGAGAAAGCCCGGCATGACCCGCGATGACCTCTTTAACCTAAACGCTGGGATCGTGAAGAACTTGGTCGAAGCAATTGCTGATAACTGCCCAGATGCCTTCATTCACATCATAAGCAATCCAGTGAACTCCACGGTGCCCATTGCAGCTGAGGTACTGAAACGAAAAGGAGTCTACGACCCGAAGAAGCTATTTGGGGTTACTACACTCGATGTTGTAAGGGCAAACACGTTCGTGGCCCAGAGGAAAGGCTTAAAGCTCATCGACGTGGATGTCCCAGTAGTCGGTGGCCATGCGGGAATTACTATACTGCCCTTGCTTTCGAAAACGAAGCCATATGTGTCCCTAACTGACAAAGAAGCTGAAGAACTGACTGTGAGGATACAAAACGCCGGCACTGAGGTCGTGGAGGCTAAGGCAGGGGCGGGTTCCGCCACGCTGTCTATGGCTTATGCTGCGGCTCGTTTTGTTGAGTCTTCTCTCCGTGCCCTTGATGGCGATGGTGATGTTTATGAATGTGCGTTCGTGGCGTCTGAGTTGACCGAGCTCCCATTCTTTGCCTCGAGGATTAAGATTGGGAAAAACGGAGTCGAGGCTGTGATTTCGTCGGATTTCGAAGGGTTGACCGAGTACGAGCAGAAGGGTTTGGAGGCTCTTAAGCCGGAGCTGAAGGCCAGCATTGAGAAAGGCGTCGCCTTTGCTCACAAGCAGCCAGTGGATGGCGCTTAGTTTTCTTTTTTCGAACGTTTCCTAATAAAAGCTAAATGAGAGGCTAACTGATGCTAATAATATGCACGAATCCCAGTTTTGTTTCGGCTGTCTGTTTCTTTATCTTTTTTTCTTCACATCACTGTTGAAACTGAAAGATCATGGAGAAAGTCATTGTTAATTTGTTGTTGTAGGATTTGCTTTCTGTGGCTTGTAAGAAGATGATGAACTTGAGGCGTTTGTTGGAATTTGATCTGTCTTGTTATTACCCTTGTGGGACTTATCGTCTCAGCCCAAACTATTTATTACAAGTTAGGTATTTTCATAAAAGTTAAATAGGCTGCTCTACGGATTAATTTAATGGAAAAGCACAGAAGTAATAACAAAGAAGTCTCCGAGGAAAAGCATAAAGGAAACCCATTAAGCACAAGAAATCATTTCTCTTGATGCATAGAGTGAAGAGTTTGGGATTCTAAAGTTGGTAACTTTGGCAAGCTTGTGTCTCAATTCTTGCAGCCAAGTCACTTTTTTCCTTGTTATGTCCATTGCTTCTTTTGTCCTTTTATGGACAAAAGCTTAAACTAACTAACTTGCCCATTGCAGATTTAGGATTTAAGTATCACGTGAGTGAGCCATTTGCTTTGTAATGAGGAAGTTTAGAGGTAGATTTAGTCTTGTCTTGGCATTCTTGGTCCTAAAGAGCAATTCAAGGTATGCTTTTATTCAAACAGCTTTATACTTACTACATAGCTTGCTAATGATTGGGGAAGAATCGTAGCTTCTCATGATATGTTTTGGGACCCTTTTCTTCTTTATTTCTTTTAAGCTTTAGCAGTCTACCCCACAAAATCTCACATGAGAGAATTTAAGTACAAACGAGTCCCTCCACAGAGAAGCAACTGAATAATATTTCCCTTACCGCAGAAATGAGTCTCTTAAGGAACAAAGCCATTGCTCATGCAATAATAATATTCTACATTGGATCTTTTATGATATTCAGTGCAGTTTCTGTTTCAGCATTGAGAAGCTTGGACCATGCTGTAAGAGGGAGATTTCTCAACGGCGATGATTCTGTGCAGAATATGAAAGTGCCGCTGCATATTGCTCCTTCGCCTTCGTCGGTTCTTAATCCGAATAAGTACCAGAAAAGATGGGTTCGAAGAGGGTCCGACCCCATTCACAACAAGTGCTGAATGAAGAGGCGATGAAGTTTTTGCTTGATGATGCAGAAGTTGTTTTGAATATTGGTATCAGTTTTATGTTTTTTCTCTGTTGTCTATAATTTATTAACAGAAAATGCATAGTGGGACAAGAAGAAAATGAGACAACAATGTGTAGTTCAGTTGTGATTCTCAGTTATATGTCTGATCTTTAGAAAGTTCTTTCTTCATCATCGTCCACAATCTACATTTTCTCTTACATTTATCATATATGGAAACTTACAAAGATATGAGCTTTCTAGTCTACAAAGTACTTCGAATAATCCTTCACAAAAACTGCACGCTTCTGTGCTTATTCTCCCTATGAACATTCATTCAACTGTGGTGGTGGTAATAGTAGATTGATATGGATTCAACAAAATCTTACAATAAGTAGCTATAAAATTATAGTTTCTTAACAGCAGAGTTGATGTCTCAACAGGAAGAAGAGGAGTATATCGAACAATAATATAAATTCAAATCCAAGAAATGGAAAGGCCAAAACTTTTGTAACAATATCATCACAAGGTTGAAAAATAGCAAAATCCACTACCATCAAATTCTTGGATCAGAAGCGGGTTTTTCTTTTGCGGGCAGTGTATTTCGAATCAGGAGGGACAGTGTTGCCTTTTCTCCGCATTTGTTCCTTCTTTTGAAGTACCCATTGTCTCCCCTTAGTCTTCTTGTTTAATTTTTGCTTTTTCCGCGGTCTGTGCCTGTCTGAAACAGCAACCTGCAGAAGTAAAGCGTAGATTGACATTACGGAGATGGTGTAAAACTCTTCTTCATCAGGGTTGAGCTTTGACAAGTGAATTTATTTTCGTACATAATGATTTGGCAAATCATTATACTTACAGATTGCTCCTGCTCTTCATCACTGCTCTCTTCGTCGGAACAACTCTCTCCATCTTCACCTTTTCCCTTCGGCGTGGCGCTACTTAGAGATGGTGGACCACAGGTGAGCACAAGGTATTCTTTTCTCGACTTAGTACTGTTGAAGGAAAGAAGCTACAGTTAGCGAGGCGGTAAATTGCACTGACAACTGTGTGTTCTTTTTGCTTCCAGCATATATAACCTCAAATTTACTATAATGTGCCATGTTCGATGAGGATGAGAGAGAATTCTTGCAGATTATTTAACATACCTGTGTGGATAATCAACAACTACACCACCAGAAAACCCAGCTCGCATGGCAGAACCAAGAATTAGCTCACGTTGAGCGATGTTTTCAGGATATATTTGCAAAACTGCCCTTGCTCCCCTAGACAAGCATCTATACAAAGATCCAAAGAAGGCCCTGAAGTGTGTAGTGTGATAAAGTGAGTAACTTCAAACAATAATCAAATGACAATTAGGATAATCAGAATTGGACAACAATGTAATGCTTACTTTAATCTCAAACGTGGCTCGTGCAAAGATTTGTCAGCATTGCACAACCACTGCATCAATAATAAAAGTGACTAAGAAAACAGTAATTTAGCTTTACATGAAAAATGCCGAACATATGGGATACTATGAGCCTCAACATAAGTATATTGTCATAATTACACTAAACAAATTATACGATTAAGGGCTAGAGTAGCATATTATGGTATGATATCTCTGATATTGTTCATATTCATCATTAACATAATATATATCCCTCCTACAAGTTAGAACAATATAGAGCTATCTTTCGCACAACACATCTGCAAGAATATGAAGGAATACAAAACCTGAACAGCTGATATACTTATGGCACCATCAATGACCCCAGGGCGAAGTCCGAGTCCCTACAATAGTTAAACTCAAACATAAATAACATTTTTATCAAAACGATATTGAAAATGCTAGGTAAAAATCTGCAATATCTAAATTTATTATAGCACAAATATGCCATCACTTTTATAAGAAAGAAATGGAAAGTAGTTGCCACAATTCAATCATCATACTAAAAGTAAAACTATGAGAAACCCAAAACATATATGCATGAAAACACACCTGGCCCATGTCGGCAAGAAGAAGGTCCCCATCAACTTCTCTCTCCAAAGCAATGTCTACATAATTCAAACAATAGCAGCGAAAAACTAACAACATCCATAGAACAAGAATGATCATAATACAACTCAGAATTCAAAAGAAAATTTGAACATACTTAGCATAGATGCTGATATATCTAAACCAATCCAGTGATGCCCGTTTTCAGTTAATGTTTCTCCACTAAGCCCAGATCCACAACCTGAACAATACCCATTCAAGTAAGTAGGTACAGAGTACACAGACCTAAAAACATTGAAGTCAATACTAGCTTGAAATGAAAACTAAAATCCACCAACCGTTGATCAAACTAGCTAATTTGAAACGAGTAATGTTAAGGAAATAAAAACAAAATAAAAATTAATCCACCCAGCGAAAAATGGATCATCAACTCAACAGTGCCATATTATTGGAAATAATCCACAGGTGTGTGCATGCCAAACAAAAAATTCAGCATGTAGCAAGAATGAACATTTATTCATATCAAACAACTTGGTACACAATCTAGTTTGGACCTTCTAGAACTTATAAACCATGCTCTTCATATGAGCACTGAACAATAAAAGTCAGAAACTTTCTATTCAGCTGAAGATATGTATGTGGAAGTCTACATACTTTAATCTGTGAATGAAAAATGGCCCCCGAAAACCAAAGAAGAACCTCTGTTTTATTTTACAGTTCTTCCGAAAAAAAAAAATTAACAAAGCCAATGGAGCACCTTCCTGGACTAGCTAGAATGATTATCTTTCCAAATGCCTGAACTATCATATGAACACGTAATAAAACAATCAAATTACATTAAAATTACCAATATCAAGCAATAATCTCGGTACGCCGCCTTCAGGCAATGCCAGAAGCTCCAAAGCTCTCTCCGAAAGTTTCGCCTTTCGCACAAAACAGCAGAAAAAGCTCAGTTTCTCCTTAACATTAAAAATAAAATAAAAATCAGCTTACTTCTTCACCTGAATATCAATTATACGAGAAGAAGACGTGTATTTCCGAGCCTCTTCATCGTTGTAAAATATCTCCGGCGGCGCAAGCAGCTCTGGTCGAGACGCCATTGTTAATTACTTTTCATCTCTCTCCCATCTGCGTTTATATAATTGGGTCATCAACTGTTTTTTCGCAAATCGCAAATGAGCCCATTGGGCCTTTCTCCGATTTGGGCTTTAATATATTAAACGGCCCAAGTATTACATACTAACAACGTAGTAGTAGTGTAAACGAGTCGACCTCAGCTCATTTTCTAAGCTCGAACCTTTTTTTAGCTCGTTTATAAATAATTAAGCTTGACTCGCGCCACTACAACAGCTACCAGTAGTCCCTGCAAGAACACGAGCCATCTTTAAAACAATGAAACCTATTCCTATCGCGGACGACGATTTCCCGACCCTCAATCTCGGATATCAACTTCAACGAAGCGTGGCAATCCTCACAGACCCGAAGATTCTTGAAAACCCTAATCGTTTCGCCAGGTTTCGTATTCAAAAGCCCGAAAACAACCGCGAGCTTCTCACTGTGACGAAACAGATACTTCTCCTTCTCATGCTCCTCCACGTCTAGCAGAACCACCGAGGTATTAGGCACGTAGCCCTTCAACCTCATAAGCACTAAAAGCTCGTTCCACCTCTTACGTATATCTCGGGACTGAGGGTGAGAATCGTCTCCAGCCACAAACTCGTGAACCGCCCCGTTTACAGCAACTGAGCTCAATCCAAAAGTCTTGCTCAGTCCTTTCGCTCTCATCAGCTTCCTCACTCTTGCGGCCTTTTCCCACTGTCTTGCCTCGGAGTATATGTTTGCAAGAACGACGTGATATCCGTCGTTGAGCGGGTCCAATTCTTGGAGGTGGGTCATGGCTAGTTCAGCCATTTGGGTGTTCTTGTGAACCTTGCATCCACCTAGAAGAGCACCCCATATAGCTGCATTGGGCCTTACGGGCATCTTTTCGATGAGCCCGTGTGCTTCTTGGAGCAGCCCGGCCCGGCTCAGCAGATCGACCATGCAACCATAGTGTTCGATGGAGGGCGTGAGCCCATAATCTCTCGTCATGCTGGCGAAGAATTCACGCCCCGTGTCTATCAGTCCCATGTGACTACAAGCGTGTAATAGGCCGATGAAGGTGACCTCGTTGGGCTTTAGACCCGTCTGAATCATATCGGAGAATAGCTTTAACGCTTTGTCTCCTTCTCCGTGTATCGCCAGGCCGTGAATCATGGCTGACCACGAGACGATGGTACGCTGTTTCATAGCAGAAAAAATGTTCCATGCAGCTTCGATGCATCCACATTTAACGTACATATCGATCAAGGTGTTGCAGAGATGGATATTGCCCATGAGCCCGCGATTTTTCGAGTACTCGTGAACCCTAATTCCAAGATCAAGTGCACCCACGTCAGCGCAGGCTGCTAAAACAGCCACCACGGTCACCTCGTTAGGTTTCAATCCCGCCTCCTCCATTTTCACGAAGAGGTTTAGAGCTTCCTTCGGCTTCCCATGCTGCCTAAAACCGGCGATTATAGCAGTCCAAGACCTCAAGTTTCGATCGGGCATTCGCAGGAACATTTGGTACGCAGAATCGAGGTCGCCCGCCTTCAACAACTGCGTGATCATGGTGTTCCACGTGACGACGTCTCGCTTCGGCATTTTATCGAACAGCTGGACTGCTTCGCCCGTCTGCCCGCAGGAAGCATAGAGATTAACCATGGCATTCAGCAGAACTAAGTTCGACCTGAGTCCGAGCTTCTCGATGAAGGCGTGAACTGCTCTCCCCTTTGAAAGATCCACCAATCGAACGCACGCCTTGAGGACGAACGAGCAGGTGAAATCATCGGGGCAGAGGTCGTGCATTCGCATTTGATGAAAGAGAAGGAATGCATCGAATGGATCATCGCCCTCAGCTAAATCTCTCAAGCAGCAGTTCCACAGATAGATCGACGATGGATGTTCGACGTGGTTGAAGATCTGCTGGGCGTATTTAAAACTATCGGTGAGAGCACAAACTTCAGCTACGCGGGACATTGAGAGCGCCGCCGAGAGAGGTGCGCCGGATTTCACGACGACGGCGTGAACTTGCCGGAGCTCGAACGGAGAGCTAAATCCATGAAAAAGCTCCGTTCTTGAGCTTTCCGTGATGGGATTTGATGAACTGCGCGTGCTTTGTTCGCCGCCTGAGGTCGGAAGCAGACAAGGCGAGGAGGCAGAGGGCAGCGAGAAAACCATTGCACTAACTTCCAAAACCTCAAACGACTGTAAGTTGATGCTTCAGTTCAGCCACTCTCTTCTCTGCCCAAATATTTCCATTGAAGAAGCATCCTGAGAGATTAACTATATTAACTGCCCGGTTTCTGATAGGAATTTAACCTCTTAACCCTGAAAGGAAAAAGACAACCTTTGACGTAATCAACTCTTCTTCTACCTTTGAGCTTTGACTGAGGAATCTTCGCGGAAACACAAGTAAAAACGTCCAAGCAGAAGCTTCTCCTTATCTGAGTTTTTATCATAAAAGTCAAACAAGCTGTCTTTTTGTCTCTGTTATCCAATTTTAAGTCAACCAAGGCATGAAATGGCCATTTATGTTTCAATAATGCCCCTTACTAACAACTGTATTGTATTGTAAAAACAACTGTATTTGAATCTTGGAGAACAAATGAAGGATAGTCCCAACAAGCTCAAAGACCCTTTCTCGTTAATGGCAAGTCCCATGAAGGCAGCAAACTTAGGAAGAACATCCTCAGTTTCTGCACCTGTTAGCTGTTGTCAGAGTCCCAACTCCTCGTCAGATGCTTTTACTGGTAAACTATGTACTTCAATCTCATTATATGAAACTGCTTCTTTTCCTCGTACGAAAAGATGGTATTTTTATTTATACTTTTGGCATTAATATGCAGAAAACAGTGAACCTTCGCCTGCAACGAAGCATAAGAAGAAGAGGGGAGGAGCAGGTTTTGTTCACCGTATCAGCGAGCATGGTAAGTGTTTGATTAAATTTCATTACTGGGCTGTCTTAGATTTTGCGTTCTTGACTTATGATATATACATTTGATCAGTGAGGATAGGGCCTAAGTTTTCGGAGACAGTGAAGGGGAAACTAAGTGTAGGCGCCAAGATCATCAAGAAAGGAGGCAGAGAAAACATATTCAAAGATATATTTGGCATGAACGATGGTGAGAGACTGTTCAAGGCGTCGCAGTGCTACCTATCGACAACTGCCGGTCCGATCGCTGGGATTATGTTCGTATCAAACGAGAAGATCGCCTTCTGCAGCGAAAGATCGATCGCCGTTCATTCATCCTCCGGCGGCCTTATCAGGGCTCCTTACAAGGTATCTGTTCCTGCGAAGAAGATAAAAGGAGTGAGTGAAGCTGAGAATTCGAACAATCCATCGCAGAAGTACATCGAGGTAGTGACTCAAGACAACTTTGAGTTATGGTTTATGGGGCTTGTGAGGTATGAAAAGGCCCTTTGGAATCTTCAGAAGGTCGTCGCCTTGTCATTAGAGACGTCAGAAGAATCCCATTGAAGTGTAGAAGTTTCTAGAAATTGGAAATAGCACAATTAGAAAAGAATATGTGAATGTAAGGTGTGTAGAGTAGAGGTCCATTTTCTTGATCTTCTCTTTTCCATTTCTATAGTAGGTGTGAGTGACAGTTGTGATTGAAATAATCTTTTTTTATTATTGCAATCTTAACCTCTATGGGCTGCCCATAAAGCCCATGTAATAATGAATTACTGAAGTGTACTTTTAAGGGGACAACTGAGTTTTGACCGTTGGGATCACCTAACCTAACTAACCCTACCAGCATGATAAACCGTCCAATCACTCTCATTGCTCCACGTGTCCCCGTCCCACGTCACCGTGACGTCACGAGATTTATGGGCACGTGGACGTTTGATAGTTGTTCTTGTCCTTACACGTGGAATGCCGCCATTTTTTTTCTGCTCACGACGGCCACCACCGCTAGGTACTCGCCACGTGCATATAGAGCAAGTCAACCATTGGTGAGGTGGCATGCTAACTTCAGCTGCCTCTTAACGAGGGAAGTCGGACTTTCATGTCAGATTGCGAGCTGTGAATATTATTATAGTAACTTGTCTAAGGATAAGCTTATATATATATATATATATATATAATATCTAAATCTTGATAGTATATGCAATCATGGGGCTAGCCATTGAATTGATTGAGGAAGTTGAGAGGATGTGTTACGCACATATACATAGTAAAATGAAATAATTATTTTTGTTAAGAGGTTGACAATGATACGCAAATATAAGTATTGTGTTTGGATATTTTAGAGATGGTGATTGCTAATCCTTTTCGAATATATTTTTATGGACACGTTTCGATCCCTCGTTAGTCCCAAAGATTTTTTCATCTGTCTACAAACATTAATGGCTCGTCACTACATAAATTATGTTATATATATATATATATATATATTATGCAGCACCGTTATGCAATGATATGACCCATAAATGAAAGGTGATAACCGTTTAATTTATTATTTACATCAAGAAATTAAATTTTGCCTTGTGTGTGACAGCTTAATGTTGAGAAAATAGTGAAATTTTATTTTAAATATATGAAAAAAAGTTTCAATTAATTTTCTTGAGGAAGGATACGTATGGTAACTAAATTTGACTTAGATGTGACATCTAAAAAGGTTTCACTTGGCATAACTCCACAATTTCTAACACTAATGACATTTTTCTTTACGTTATCATCTCCTAAGTGGTTTTTAAGTTCTTACATGATGAAAGAAACTAAAAATGAGGGCATTAATTATGTGGCTTTAGTCTCTCTTTTACTTGGACAGCAACTCATCAACAATTCCACTCTACGTTCGAAGCCTCTCCCTACCTATATACACCGAGCTACTACAATTCTCTCTCTATGATAAGTTCTAACGTTGCTCACCTCTTTGCTTTTACTTCAAGTATGTCGATTTCGACTCATCTTCTGCTGTCTTTTTTGGTTTTGGGGTTGATTAAGTTCTTGTAAAGGCTCGACCTTTTTAAGGATTGATAGATGAATTCTTCCCTCTCATTCTTACTAGTAATGTAAATACAATCTATATTAAGTTCTTGCTTCATAACGATTATCTTGTTTTGATCACCATAATGATTTAAGTTTCATCTATAGTTGATTGCCTCAAGTTTTGGGTTGGAGATCAAAGATATTTTAAGAAATGGGATGCCTTTTATCGACCCCAAACGATGCTGGAGGAAGTAGGAGGACACCGTCGAATATCGGGGAGGTTATAGTATTCGTTCCAGGCTTACGAATCCCTAAGCCCGTCGACTTCTCTCAGTCGCTCGGCGATCAAGTGAGCAGAAGCTTAGTCGAAAGCCTCTCGGCCCTTCGAATGAGAGTCGTGGCTATGGCCGGGCAAGAAGCATCAAGGATCAAACGGAAAAATGCCAGCCAGCATGGTTAGCATCATAGATGGCATTAAAAAGGTAGCATGATATTCGATAACATCTGATATATATTGATGTTCAATCAGCTTCTTTCCATAGGAGGTTCTTCGACTCTCGGCAACCATCAGGCTCTAGAAGATTACTTGCGGCTTCTTCTTGGATTAGTTAAAGACGGTAAGAAAATGCCCCGTTGGATCAGTTGCAATGTTTCGTGCTGAATTCTCTTACCATTTTTCCAGGAAGCCCTTTACAGCAAAAAGTGCAGTTTGTTTGGGTCAATCAAGAGGATGAAGCAGAGGTGAAAAATGGTGACTGATGTTTTCCCTTTATTCTCAATTCTAAGGACAATTCATCTCACTGTTTTCTATCTATTCCCCTCTTTAGGAAACGGCGATCTATAGTGCTTGGTACGAAGTGCTGTCCGTTCTTCACTTGATGGCAACGCTATCCTTATTACAAGCCAATCTACTACTTCTTCCGAGGCCTTCACACGAAGGCCATCGCCAGAAGGTATCAGAAGGTATGGCGGCTTTGTGCTTTGCTAGGCATGAAAATTATTTTTCTGTTCTATGCTTTTTAACAGTTTCTTGCATTTCTCCCTGTCAGAGAATCGCCGGTCGGCTGTCGACGTTTTCTTAAAAGCCGCCGGCTACCTTGACTGCGCTGTTCGACATGTTCTCCCGCAGTTGCCAACTGAAATCAGGTCGTCTCTTCTTAAGGGCTTTCGGCTCGTTCGATTCTTAACATATATATCATCTGAAAAGTCCTCGTTTTATTACATTATTAGGCGAAATCTTCCAGTGGACCTCGCCGAAGGCGTTCTACGGTCACTTTGCCTACAAGCTCTAGGCCAGGTATTGGGTTAACGCTGATCTTTTTAAGTGTTATAAGTTAACCTTGACAAAGACTTATTACACGTCTCATTCGAACAGGGCGTCGATATTCAGCTCGGGCTGGCGATTGAGAGTACTAAAGCAACGTTGGCTGTGAAACGAAGGCTTGCGTGTGAGATGATGAAATGCTGGCGGCAGGTTTTTTCTTGATTATCTTCGGTCATTTGTAAACTTTACTCGAATTATTACCGAAATCAATGGAAGCACTTCGTTTGAGCATTTAGGCTCAAGACAGTATCATGAATGTGAACGTCCCGCTGTCAAATGGTTGGGGCGAGAAGCATAGGCACTTTGTGAAGTGGAAATATATCGAGTCTAAGGCTGCAGCGTATTATTACCACGGTCTTATTCTAGACGAGGGAAATACCGAGAAGTCTCATGGAATGGCCGTGGCTGCTCTGCAAGCGGCGGATGAGTATCTTAAAGAGAGCCAAAAAGCATGCGAAGCCTTCAACGAGCAAGTCCCCTTTTCAAGGTATATTCTTTCCGACCTATATTTTTCGCGCTGTGAAGTACGAGATAGATAGCATGTAATAAGTTAATATGTCTCATGCTATAGAAATCCTCCTCTTTGGGGAAGCATGAAGTACCTGTCGGAAAAGATACCGAAGGATACGTCTAGCAAAGTTCGAATCAACAGGGATTTATACTCCTGCGACAAGTAAGGCAGTTTTCTTTGGTTATTTCTTTCTTTTTTAACAGAATCCTATTGCATCAATATGGTTTCATGCGATGATCATCGACGACTAGTTGAAGATAATGAGTTTTCACTTGTGGAAAATATTGCGTTTTCACCGTAGGATCATGGAGACAGCTCCAACGTTGCCAGATTTCGCTTTGGCGCTGAAGCCTGATGAATATCTACTTCCTCAAGTGGATGCCTCTTGGAATAATGAAGATGTAATAAAGAGAGGTAAGCACAGTTCTGACAAGTAAACTGTGATACGATTTTTGCTCGAATGCATCTTGTATTGAAAAGGGCCCGAATGGTTCGCTGTAATGAAACTGCCCGTATACAATTTTCGGGGTAGACGTCAATCGAAAAAAAGGATCTCATTACGTTCGTTTTCGATTGTTTTCTTTCTTCGTTGTCTTCGTTTGCTGAATGTATAATGCTACTAACACAGAAAAAGGAATTCAATGTTCTTCTCTGCAAGACATACATGAAAAGAATCATCCAAAAAACATAGAAACAAGCTATAACTTAAAGATCACAACCTCCATGAAAGAAAGAACATGAATTACATCAAGAATCAAAGGTAATAAAAACCCTCTAAAGCTTCAGCCCAAAACTACAAGTGCTGGTCTTAATATTGACCAAACTATTAGTCGAAAGGCTATCAACTATCAACTTGCAGGTCCCTAAGACCCTCACCTTGAACAACTTCATAATCCCAAGCTTGAGCCTCACTGGCTCGTCTATCTTGAGATCCAACGGTATGCTCCCAGTCTGCTGCTGCACCTGCATTGCATCGAGCAAAGTCCGGCCGTACTGATTCTGGCCCGACAAGGTGGCGTCGATCACCGTCTTGTTCTGATGCCCCTGGTAAAACGCCGGTATGGACCCTTGGCAGAGGTTGGTATCTTTGTACCAAACGCTTACACGGCTCCCTCTCTCGTAGTATATTCCGATCTTCTCATTTGGGTTCACGGCCGTGATCCTAACGTCGAACCTGGCGTAGAGGCTGAGGTCGACGTTGAGGGTCAAGTCGGATATGCTGAGGTTGTCTACCGAGTAGTTGGGAAGCTTCGGCTTGAAGACGATGTATATGATCCCTACGGTTGCGGCAATGGCGATGAGTAGCAGCACGATGAGGCTGAGAGTCCAGCAAAGGCATCTGCAAAAGCAGCTTCTTCTTCCTCCTGCCTTTGGAGCAGCAGGCGGTGGGATTGGTATGACCGTATGAGGTCTTGTTGGCTGGATTTGGTTCGCTTTGTCGGATCTCACTGGACCTCGAGGCATTAAGGGCTGCGTAGGCGGCGGTGGTGGCGGTGGCCGTGCCGCCGCGTCAGCCGCCACTGGATGTATTCTTTGGTGGTCCGCCATGTTTTACACTTGGAGCTGGTTTTTTATCTAAAGGAAATTTTGCGATTTTTCTTCAACTATGGCAGTGTCTTTCTGACACATATAAAGGGTTGTTTCTTGTAAGAAGGATGTTACTTTTGTTGTTTTAGTTAGGAAAGAAAGTTACCTAACTACGCAGACGGCGCCAATACAGCAGAGATTGATTGTGAGTTAGGTTAACTAAGCTGACAAGCTACATTGTTGAGTTAGTACAACACTTCTTTTTCTTTTTCTGTGTTGAATGATATCTTTATCACTACGTAACTTGCTTTGTCCTTCCTTTTCTTCCCACCCTCTGTATTACATAAGTGTTGTTAGATTTATTACATCTATTTTCTTATATAAGTAATCTGTATATATGTTTTAAGCCAAGCTATCTATAGTAAAAAACCATGTGAACTCAATATGTAAGAAGGAGGCCACCATAAGCAAACCAATAATGGTCTCGACAGTTTGTAAAAATACAATCTTCCAACGGTTAGCAATGGAATTAGAAGAGAGTTTTAGTTAACTTCCATACAACTACTCAAGCTGTACAAACTTGTCCATAAAAAGAAGACTCATAAAGAAGACTTACACGAAGCTTTGTTGTGCCCAGGTTGCTTACATTTGGAGCAAGTCACGGTCCTCTTATCTGAGTCTTCCGTCTTGGTAGTATGGTCTTTCTTACGCTGTTGGGGAGGCGCGGCGGGTGGTAAGACTCGGACATCGTTTGGTCCTTCATCTTCATTGTCTAGCAATGGCACATTGAATTCAGTGATGGGATTTATTACCGCGCCGGGATATGTCAAGCGGTAGACCTCAGCCGTAAAATGTCTAGGGCAGTAATCGTAGATGCTTCTTCGGGAGTAATTTAGTGCAGCGATGGCGTGGATGCAGGGCAAATCACGGTCTTTCCATTCTAGGCAAGTGCATTCATGTTTCTCCATGTTGACGACATGGGTTGACTCGTCGTGAACCTCGAAGACAACATCTGATGAGATGAACACTCTCAGGAGATTGGCTTTCGCAATGAGGCGCTGCATCTTTCTTACAGTAGATGGCGTCAGTTTTGTTGTCCATTTGCTCGACTCATCGTGGCGTGTCTTCATTGTTTCGCTGGCCATGCACGTGAGCGCTTGTATCCTCTCCGTTATTTTTAAGTCTTTAAATTCATCCATGACCTTGGCGTATGGCTCTGCAACATCCTGCACAATGTAGTTGTATGGCTCACCTTTGAAAGACAAACTGGTCCAGTTCTCCGGCTCGATCTGCGTAATCCAATCGTAAGCACTTGGAGAGATTTCTTTGATTTGCTCGATGATTTTCTCGAAAACATTAGGACGAACGGTGTGTGCAGCTGCCAGAACTTTACTCGGTAAAACACCTCTTCCTTCTCCCGAAAATGGGCCATTCAGGTTTTTCTTGAAATTTTCCATGAGATGTTGCATTGAGTAACCGTTGTATGCATCGGGAAATACCTCGAGAACATGCTTTTTTAGTCCCTTCTCAACATCATAGACAAAAGTCAAAGGCATAGAAGTTGACAACGCAGATCTTAACTCCTCCAGAAACCATCGCCAGTTTTCCTCTTCTTCTTTGTCGACTATGGAAAATGCAACTGGGAAGAACCCATCATCGGCATCAGCTGCAGTTGCTGTCAATAAAGTTTCGTGATATGCCGATCTGAGAGGCGTTGCATCGAGAAAAAGAATCGGACGACAACCGTTCTGAAAGCCATCGATGCACGCACGGAAAGAAATGAAAAGACGGTGGAGTCTTTTTTCATCATTTGTGATCATTTTCACAAAGCTACCGGGATTTATCTCTATTAACTTTTCACAAAACCAAGGCAGGTGATTATAAGACTCCTTATACGGTTCCTGAAGCTGCTCGCGTGCACCCTCCATCCCTCGCCTTACTTGGGCATACTTCAACTCAAGCCCATATTCTTCGAATATCTTCTGGGCAATTTCCTTGGTTTTGTGATTAGGGGAGTCTCGTAACTTATCCTTTATAATACTCACCAACAAACTCTTTGCAGGATTAGCATTCTTCCAAGCCGTACCGTCACATGTGTGGATATCGTTCAGTTTTTTTATCTGAAATGTCTGACTAGAGGGAACCCAACATGCACGGATGTTCCAAGAACAGCCTTCCTCAACGCACACACCACTCACACGGCCACTGTCATTCTTTTTCAGTTTATATGCAATGTGGTTGGCAATGGCATATTTTTGCAGAGCCTCTCGGAACTCTTTTGCACTCTTGAATTCCTGACCAACACCAGTTATGCAGTCTGCCCAGGACGAAACTAAATTTTCGGGGAAATCAGTCTCATCTATCATCAGGTTGTCAAGATTATCCATTTCCAAATCCTCCCCGTAAATCACAGTGTTCCATCCTTGGGTGTTACGCTGCCTCTTGGCCCCATCATTTTCATTAGTTGCACTAACCGTAGGACCTCTGGCACCAATTACCCATGAGGCAGTGCGCCTCCGCTTCTTGACAGTATCTGCCGGGCTACCATCCGCATAGAAACCACCCGCGCCCTGAGAAGCATCAACAGCTGCACGTGGTTTATAGTCAAAATCATCAACACCGTGCTCTGATTCTGAAGATGACGGAGAGGAGGTAAAGATTTCACTCGGGCTAAAACTTTCTGCAGTTTTGTTAGCATCCGCCAAAAAGCTAACCGGAGTATCAATGAGGCCAGTATCGTCAAGTGCATTTGAATGGGGTGCGGGTGCACGAGCTTGCACATTGGGGACGGTTGATCGTGTGGCAGTTGGCGTTGGCGTAGTATGGTTAATTGTCTCAGAAAGTTTCAAACCAATTACCCTGCAGAAATCATTTTATTCATAGACATCTTCAGAGCACATTTCGAAAGAAATGGTCATCAAATTTGAAAAATTTATAAGTGGAGGAGAAAGATATCTAAATATGATTGTTACCCGATCTAAGTCACTTAAGGCATGTCGTAAATAGTGCAATACAAGATACAGAGCCTATACTACAATCATATATTGAACAATATACAGATTACTAGTTACCTGCTAGTCTCTCCTTCAGTGGAATTGTGACTGAATCCTACTTTGCCACTCACAAAAACATCAGCAGTCACAGAGCCCTCATGAAAACCGAACATTCTATTCAAATCCTTGTCATTTCTTAAAGTGATGAGATTTCTCCTGTTTCCAGGAAGGAAGTACTTGACCGTAATCGTTTTCTGGTCAAGATTGGACATTTCAGCCAACTTCAGTTTCAGATCATCAAATAGGGTCTCACGGCTAATATTTAACGCATTTGCCTCCCCCCCTTCATACGATAAGGTGCCATCATCCTTTGTTGCAAATTCCCCACCAGACTGGCAGATTAGTATGAGCTTACCCTTCGCCATGGCGTGTATCCTCTGGAATCCAGAAAATAAAGTAAGGCAGGTGGAAATGTCTGCATTATTTTTTGTTTTCCATACATTCAAAACCCCATATTAATAAGTACAAAGCTCAGGTCCCAGAAAAAAAAGTTAAGGAAGGTCAATGAATCCCAATTATGTCAGCATCACTATGATCACCCAAATACTTAAAATCAAAACTTGAAACAATTTCAACTCAAAATATCTTTTAGCCGATCCTCATCAAACAGAAGCCAAACTTCTACCTCGATTAATATCAATACAAAAAAATCCTAAGCAATTCAACTCGCGGATCGAAGCTGAACAAAAAAAAAAAGTCAATCATCAAGAAACAAGCCAGACAATCAACGGTAAGCAGTTCACGGAGAGAAATCAACAGTAGTGCACGCAGAGCGTGAAAAAAATAAACACAGATTTTTCACCTGCTTAACGGAGAGTGAAGTAGTCGACTCAGGGGTGCCCCGATGAAGGAAAACCCTAGAAATTGGGGCTTGAGTGAAATTTGGTGAAATCGAGATATCTATTAGCGATAATATATGCTGGGAAGAAAAAGTGACTTAACGAATTCCGAGGGCTTGATTGCAATTACATTCCACTTAGGGGTTTTTCTTTAATTTTGAAAAATAGTTTACTTCTCAGTTCTCCACCTGCCCTTTGCATTTACTAGTTATAACTTATATCTGTAAATATATTTTCTTCAAATATTTGTAAGCCCATTTCTATCAAAATTAGATTTTTATTTTTTATTTTTTTTAGAATAAACTCTTAGTAACACTCACAAGCATAATATTAAACAGAAAGGTGATTCTAACAGTACAAGTCTGATGACAAATGTTATGTTCCCTCAGTGAATATTTATGAAAAAGAAAAATGAATTAATATTAAAATTATATAAAAAGAAAATTTAAAACAACTCCGAGGTACATATCAAAGGAAGTAAGGTACTCCACTTCTTGGTCCTCTCATCTGGTTATTCTCTTCTGTCTCAGTGAAGAACTTCACCTCCCTCTCCTATCGAAAAACCGAGAATATTTGCTCAGAAAGTCTAAGTTTTAACGTCTGAAAATCGAAGCATTTTTGTCATGGAAGCTCGATATAGTCGATCTTTTTTCTTACCATGTTCTCGTTGAAGCTCAATATCGATGCAACATTCCCACAACGGTAGCAGTAATTTGGTGCGGACCATACCTGCGTGGTACCGAGCATCAGGCGGTAGGTAAGAGCACAAAAGGTGCAAGAAAATGTAACGATTGGGTAAGAGAGTTTAGCATCTCACGGTGACGAGCCCTTTGTCTTGAAACATGTACTTGAGACCTTCTTGAACGAGCTGGTGAGCCCGGCAAACCAGGTCGAGTTTGTTTATATGATTGAACTGCAAAAATGGGCAATAATCTCAGCTCAATGACCCACAAAACACCGAGCACTAAAATGCACTCACAATCACGTGCAGGAATTGTTCGACCGTCTTTAGGAACATTTTGTTTATAGCTTTTTAATCCCGGGATGTTTTAGTGATTTACCTCGGATGTGACTCTAGATCCAAATAGCCAGCCCGCCCCACGTGGGCTGACTGCCCAAGTCTCGATATCTTCAGGATCACTCCACATTAAGTCGCAGAATGGGCCTTCGTGGGGAATCTCACAGTTGCGATCAACGACGCGAATCTACAAGAAGTCAAACAAGGCGATAAAGATCCTACATATATGGTTCTACAAGAAATCAAACAAGGGAAGTATGGACACAACCTAACCTGATCAATGGTTCTAATATCTGGCGAGAGGCCACCGTGCACACAGAGTACCTGGATTTCCAAAAGACGGCAATTAATTATATACCAGGATACATCGCAACGAACAAAAAATTAGATCATGTGGAACTTTCTAGCTGATGTAAGTCTATGAAGGCTTAAATGACAAATCGGTGTTGCATTAGTATTTAAAGAGTTCAATGGTAAGGGAAAAGCCTCATATTTTCTTCACTTTTAATGATTTATGCATCGGAGACAAAGAAAGAAAGCTCACCGTGCCATCTATGATTGCCGACAGAGTTAAATAGTCAAACACATCTGTGCAATAACGCCACGCATTGGCATTCCCATACTTTCTTTGGCATTCATCATAAAATCCATACACCTGCCAGTATGACGAACAACAAATTCGTGCTATTTTCAGAGGTAAAGTTCTATTGTTTAAATTATAGCTGGCTTTTGTTAGAGGAAATGCAAAAAATAAAAAAAAATAAAAAAAATCAATGCTAATCATGCTTCTGTCACCAAAAAAAGGAGATAATCTGAACCAGTACTTAACTACACTATCTTAGGTATGATTTTTACAAGCAAATTACTTTTGAGTTACAAATTTCATTTATCAACTACACAAAAGTGAACCCATTGCTGGAAATCACATAGCCAATTACCTGTGTGAGCTGCCGGCTTTCATGATTTCCACGAAGTAAAGTAATGTTAGCAGGGTATCTGCAGCAAATTCACAGACACTGTCAATAGTAATGAAACAACAGCAGAAAGTTGTTCTTAAGCAATCTAGATAGTAATTGAACCAAAATTCGACATCTTACACACAAGTTTACAATGTTACATTTAAAAGGCATAAGCAGTACACACTTAAACAGGTGTATGGATTAAATCTGACAGTAACGTAACAACAATCATGATGGCATTCCTGTTCCTGTCATAAGATTATCCACCATAATATACTCCTAGGATCAAAGCCAACTAATGAAAAGAAATAAACATGCAAACGCACACGCTGGAAACTGTATACAAAACGTCACTCCCTGCTTCACATACCTTGCCTTCAGGAGCAAAAGGATGGTGAACACTTCCAAACTATTATAGCCACGATCAACAAAATCTCCCTGCCAGATGCATTTGATAGCCATGAAATTAGACACGTAAATGCAATGACGAATGCACAAAGAATTACCATGAATATGTAATTTGTCTCTGGAACATGCCCTCCGGTCTGGAAAAGCTTCATCAGGTCATGAAACTGGCCATGGATATCCCCACAAACAGTGACCGGACTATTGACAGGCTGAACATTTGACTCCTCAATCAAAATCTCCTTTACCTGAATGTCACAAGTAGGATCAAACTAGTCATAAAAAAAACCCTAATCACCAAAACCCCAAAACGCAATGAGCCCTAAACCACATGTCCACCCCATTCACTTCATTGCAGACTTCAAAATTCATCGTTCCCCCCTCAACAAATCAAACAAACAGACTAAACAAATACTAAATCACATCACTCACACACACACACACACACAAAAATGAAATTAAAAATCCAAGAACAGAGAGTGATCACATACGTATTCACAAAGCAGCTGAAGCTCCTCTTCCGACAAGTGCTGTCCCTCTTTCACCTTCCCTATCCACTGGTCCAAATCCATTTCTTTCAATACCTAATCAATAAAAGGATGACCTTTCCTGCTACCCAAGACACAACTGAACAACCGAAACGTCGTGCCAATTCCCGGCCAAGCAAATATGTGAGCGCAGAGACGGCGCGCGACCGCGGATTAGAAGAGTATATAGCTCGATCGGCGATAGGTAGGAGGAGAAATACCTACGAAGTACGAATTACCCCCCCAGAGATTCATATAATTCTATTTCACACCCCTTATTATTACTATATTACTATCAAGCCTTTTTCATTTGTTTTTTGTTTCCAAACATTATTTTCCGTTATCTTTCATATATCATCAAATCATCATTTAAATATTCGATTGTATTACATATATTAATTATATAATAATTATTATTTCCACAAAGGCCCGTGGGGCTCCACGTGGCGGGCGGAGAAGGCAACCTATGGAAGCGATAATGACGTTTGCGCTGATATACACTTTCTACGCGACGGCCATCGATCCCAAGAGGGGAAGCTTAGGCACCATCGCGCCTCTAGCCATAGCCTTCATAGTTGGGGCCAACACGCTCGTTGGCGGGCCGTTCGAAGGAGCAGTGATGAACCCGGCCCGTGCCTTCGGGCCGGTCGTGGTGGGTTGGAGATGGAGGAACCACTGGGTCTACTGGCTGGGCCCGTTCATCGGGGCGGGCCTGGCGGGAGTTATATATGAGTTCCACACCGGCCATCGGCCTTTGGCTCCCGAGGATTATTAAGAGTTTCTGTTTTTATTTGAGTCGCTTTGCTTGAGAAGTAATGTGTATGTAATATTAATGAGAACACAATAGAAATGAATGAGATTGCTTTGTCTCTACTTCTAGTGTTATGACTTGTCCCTCCTTGAGGAAAAAGTTGCCATTTTTTTTCCTTGAAAAAAAAAAAAAAAAAAACATGCTTACTACTGCTAAAAACATTACACTCCCAACAGTTTATGATGGACAAGTTTCATTAGTACACTCTCTTTTGCCTTGATCTTCGTCGTCGGCCATCTTTCTTGGTATCTGTTATACGGCGGAAGCACCATCAGCTATACGGCAACATTTTTCTTGGTAAGGAAACTGCAGTCGATGATGAACTTATCTCTGAGATATGCAAAGCAGCCAAGAAAAGCCAATGTAAGGAAACACTCCAAATTCTCACCAATGTCAGTGGGCAAGAGTGAAAGACTAATTGATTAGAGCATAGATAGAACCATAGATAGAACCAAATTTCATTAAACACCCCAAAAATCCTATTCAGAAAAATCAAGCTTATCGAAATATTTCTTGTATTGACGGCTACGAACGACTCACTTACGCCAACCCTTTTTGTTGTTTCCCCGCTGCTGCTTGTCAGGGCGCAATTCATCAAAGTAAGCGAGTCCTTACGACCAAGTCACCGACCGGAGAAAGCAGAAACAAAATATAAATCCAAATCAGCGACCTGAGAAAGGAGAAACGTGAAAGAAGATACCATAGAGACACATTGTAAACAAACGAAAGAGAAGAGAAGAGAGGAGGAACTCGAGGCACAAAATGAAGCTATCCACCACTTTTGTAAAAACATTTTTCTGATAAACAAGAAAGAAATCGTATTAGTAAATATAATATCAGTTTAAAAAAACGAATGACAAAAGTACCAATCTTCAGTGCATTCATTTGAAGGAAACAGTCACTGCACCATATTCTTAAAAACAAGCTTCAGATACAGAGTATGTAAAACTAGAGGGTTAAAGAGAGTCACATGTTTGAGCTACAACTTTCATAAAAAAAAAAAAAAGCACACCAATAACATATATACACAAAACAAATGTTCAAGGAATTGAATAAAATGATTCCAAATGACATCACATTCATCATCCTTTACATAAACAACCATATCATTATATATCTTTAAAAGACAAAACTCATAATCACCATCCCATTCACGATCGTCGAGCGCAATAAAAATGGTCTAAGTTCGAGATGACAACAATTGACTAATAGAGTCACAATAGGTATCAACAAAGTGGCCAATAATGTACCAGAAAAACAACCAACACAGTGGCAATAACTCATTCAGGAAGATAGTTATACGCCTCTAATAAATCAACCCAATGATAGAAGATGTCAGTATCTCTACGAACTTAACGTCCTTGAACTTAATAGGCGACAATGACACATATGAGAATAGTACTATATCTAGAAATAGATACGAGGAACCACCATGACGCTAATCAACACAATTATATAAGATACAATGTAGCACTTTTAAATCAACTTTATTGCACTTATAGGTGGCAATCACACCTACAATGAATGTCGCTACACTTACGACAACCAAACTTTCATGCAACACTATTGCGCTTAAAGGTGGCAATCACACCTACAACTAACATCATCACACTTATTGGCGACAACAAACCTATGCGAATAGTCATACTTACAGTAAGAACTAAAACCAATTTCCACAATACTAAGCAGTGCAATGATATTAGACATAATCTGTCCCTACGAAATCAATAGTATTGCACGTATAGGCGGCAATCACACCTTCAACTAACATCATTGCACTAATAGGCGGTAACCATACCTTCAATCAACATTACAACATACATCATAGCATTTTTAGCAGGCAATCACACAGATACAATCAACATTAAACATCATTAAGAAAATAGAAAATAAAGCAAATAACTATCCAAGACAATTCCAAAAAGACTAAAAGCATTAAACACGTACGTTTTTGTGATTCAAACAAAGGAAAAATCAATAGTATTGCACTTATAGGCTGCAATCACACCTACACTACAATCAACATTGTTACACTTATGACAATCACAAATTTCAATCAACACCATTGCACTTATAGGTGGCAATCACACCTACAATCAACATCGTTACAATTATAGCAATCACAATTTCAATCAACACCATTGCACTTATAGGTGGCAATCACACCTAAAATCAACATCGTTACATTTATGGCAATCACAATTCAATCAACACCATTGCACTTATAGGTGGCAATCACACCTACAACCAATATCATCGCACTTATAGGCCACAATAAACCTATACATTCAGTACTAAGTAAAACAAATTTACACAAAACTAAGCAACACGATGATATTAGACATAATCAGACCGTAACGAAATCAATATTTGCACTTATAAGCGGCAACCACACCTTCAATCAACATCGCCGAACTAATATGTGGCAATCACACCTTCAACCAACATCACAACATACACATCATTACATTTTTTTGCAGGCAATCACACACACATACAATCAACATTTAACATCATAAAGAAAATAGAAAATCAAGCAAAAAACTATCCAAGACAAATCCAACAAGAATAAAAGCATTAAACACGTACGCTTTTGTGATTCAAACAAAGGAAAAATCTAGTATTGCACTTATAGGCGGCAATCACACCTTCAATCAACATCGCCGAACTAATATGTGGCAATCACACCTTCAACCAACATCACAACATACACATCATTACATTTTTAGCAGGCAATCACACACACATACAATCAACATTAAACATCATAAAGAAAATAGAAAATCAAGCAAATAACTATCCAAGACAAACCCAACGAGAATAAAAGCATTGAACAAATATGTTCATTCAAACAAAGGCAAAAAGGTGAAAAGCTGCCCATGGAATTGGAGACAGAAACTGTCATGTATGATATGGACCCCAGGAAACTGCAGCATGTGCGAACCATCTGAAACTGTTAGTAAGTTCATAAACAACACTATATAGTAAAGACACCTAATGTTGGGAAAAGAAACTAGCAAATATTTTAAAAGTAGCAACACTATCCCAATGAACCGTTTCTTATGTAAGGTTAGAGAGAAGTACAACATAAACAAAATTTTGAAGGCACTGTGTTAAATTATACACTCACAATATGGTACCAGTGGAAGCAACACCAGCTATACAACAACTTTTGCTTTGGTAAGGAAACTGCAATCGTCTCGGTGCAATACGATGATGAATTCATCTCTGAAATGCAAAGCAGCCAAGAAAATGCAATGTAAGGAAACAGTCCAAAATCACACCATTCTCAGTGCGCACCGGTGTGTGTGTGTGTGTGTGAGAGAGATACTGATCGATTGCGATCAGATAACCAAATCTCATAAAACTAGATTCGATTGAGGAAAATCAAACTTACCAAAAGTTTTCTAGAAGCCCTTTTGTGGTATCGGCTCACAATGACGCACGCACTTACCCAACCCATATGTTGTTTCCTCGCTGCTCGGCGGGCCTCAACTCAACTCATCCACGTAGGTGGGTCCTTATGTCAAAGCCGCCGCCGCCGACCGGAGAAAGGAGAAAAAATGTGAAGGGAACCTTCCGTCCAAATCGGCGACATGAGCAAGGAAGACGCACCAAAGAGACGAGAGAGAACAAGAGAAAAATGGGGCACGAACGTGATGTCATCATTAACAGACCTTCGGCCGCAACGGCTCATTTTTCCATAAATCTCAACCGTAGATTTTAATTTGATGTGTTTAAATTAATTTAAAATGGTTATTCAATTGTCTAATGTCTTGTCACACCATACGGCACCGTTTCAAGCTTGAACTTAAAGTAAGACATGCCTTTAACATTCATTAACTATATAACTACACGTATTCGAACATTGCCTAATCATCTTTAAGACATGGATTAAACTACTGCACATGCACCATTAAATGCAATAATGACGATTTATGACATAAAGCTTTTAAATAAATCCGATTATTGACAATATCTAATGAACCAAAAAATATATATATTTATATAATAATTGATTTTTTTAATATACTTATATTCTTAGAAATTTTGAATAAAGAACTACACAACACAACACAATTCTTGCTTTATTTCACTTTCATTCGATCGATTATTATAAATGGAATTATGTTATATCCCAATTCATATAATGTATGTGGGCGGTGGACTTCCAATGGAAAAGGTGATAACTCCTATGAAAAAGGGCAATCAAATATCAACTATATGATGACGGTTATGCTACATTCAAAGACGGTAAAACTAAAAAGAAAAAAAAATAATTGCTTAATAATTATGTTAGATTAAATTGTATTATTTCCAAATATTGCAGAATTAAAAATCTTCTGCACCATTGTGACTGACTATTAGAAGCTTCATAGTCCTTCCCTCTTTTTCCCTTGTTTCTAAGACGGGCCTTTCCTTCCTTCCCTTGAATGTGTACTTCTCTATTGAAAAAGAAGACAAAAGGTTAGAGAATTATTGTACCTACATATTACTGCTAGCTTTGAAGGGTTTTCTGACACGAAGATAAAAACATGGACCATAAACAACAATCAAACCTCGCTGTTCTAAGCCTACGCATGCATTTGCTTCCACTTTGATCATTCACAAGCAACAGAAGAAGGCATTCATTTAATTTACGGTTATATATTACTATTATACTTTCATTATGAGTCATTGTGAGGGACCCTAATTATTCGATTCGAATAGACTTATGACCCAACTCAACCGTTTTTAATAACATTCCAAAACTGCTCCTCAGAAGTCTGTCGACCGGCCGGTCTCCGACGTACAAGAAAACGTTGGACGAACGGCCATAGTCCTACTACTATTAATAAAAATAATGTATCATTTCAAAGATATTTGGAAGTTGAATTTTTTTTTTAACTCTCTCTCTCTCTCTCTCAAGTTAAGCATCAGAAGTAGGGTTTTCTATCCACCCCAAGCCTTAATAAAAAGTAACATTTGTTTTTCTTTTATTATCAGTCACTCACTGTACATCTAATCGTATCTGCTCTATCTCCACCAACTTGTGACAAAAGATCCAAAAAGAATTGTGGGCCAATATTTAACTTTACACAGTGGTTTGATTATTAGAATAGTATATAGTAGAGGGAGGACCCTACTGCTACTATAATAATTTATCCTCTTTTCTTTTAATATATATATATATATATATATATATATATATATTTGTTAGTACTATTACTATTGGGTTTATTATGGTCCTACTGATTAGAGATGCCCTCGATATTCTTTTTAAGAGCCCCATGGTCTCATTGTAGCTTCTCCTACTCCAAATATCTTGCTAGTGTGTGCTTTTTGTAACAAAATATAATTAATATAAGAAGTATAATTACAATGTCGTCGAACCGAAGAGTGAGGGCGTCGAGATTGACGGACGACGAGCTCGACGATCTCTTATATAAACTACAGACATTGCTGCCATCTAGCTCGACCCCAAGGTGCAGCAAAAGGGTAAGCTTTATTTGTTATATAACTTCAACAATATTATGAATTTATTTATGATTCATCTTTGAGATAGATAATTCAGAAGAAAGGTATATATATAATGTAATAAAAAGACATCATCAGAAGAGACATTACTGCATGGATGCACATTGAGGAGATATATATATATATATATATATATATATATTTCATGAACTTATGGAAACTGTTAAAAGTATATGAACAATCTTCCTTCAGGCATCATCATCGTCATCATCGAAGATATTGAAGGAGACATGCAATTACATCAAGAAACTGCACAAAGAGGTCGATGATCTGAGTGAGAAACTGTCTCGACTGCTGGCTTCCGGCGAAATCACCGGCGATGATGTAGACGTCATTATCAGATTTATGCAATATTGAAATAATGATAATAATATAATTATTGTTATTGTGTTTTTCATGATTTGTATTTTATGTTGGTATATGTATGTACTTGCTTTGTGGTGTTGTCTGTTAGGTAGAGCTTTAGAGGGAACATTATATATATATTTTGTCTGTGTTGCTAAATGATTGGACATGTCTCTTTGTTTGCAAAATTGTAGTTACCCTGGCCTTTATGCATCTCTTTATCAAAATTCAATTTTTTTCTTATTTAAAAAAGTTATATTTGGTAATTAAATATAATTTTATTAAATAATTGCCATAAAAATGACAGCCTATGAAGTTATTATACTTCTTGTATAGGAGGTCATAAAGTTTGAATCTATTTGAACTTTTGAATATCGAATTTTGTGAGAACTTAAATGGGACACATAGTCCAAGTTCAAGACGACTAGTTCGACGTTTTGACTCGCTTCAAACTGAACTTAATCAGAATCAGTAACGTTGTGTCGAGATAACCAAAAAAAAAAAAAGAAAAGAAAATCCCAACTTATTTTATCATTTTAGTCAATACTCACTTTTACAAATTGAGCCACAATTTTCTAATTCTTTCATTAGGTCATAAGTCATATATAATTCGCATTATTATTAAATATTTCGCGATGAGTAAAATCAAAATAATATCCTGGCAGGATTAGTAGAACAAAATTGAAAATCATGTACGAAAATAAAAAATAAATAAAAACAAAATGGGGCACAAATTAAATAAAGTTAAATGCATGATCATGGGAGTTTCTAAATAAACAATCATTCATGTGGCAGAAAATAACCCAAATACAGATAGGTTTACCGAAAGCGATTAATATAATAATTAGGAAAGAATTAATTAAATCGCTTTCTTAAGATCTTCCAAGTTGCAGACATGAATCTAGTGGGAACCCTTTCTGCAAAAAAATATGAATAAAATTCTTACAAATAAATAATTGTAATATCTTCGAGGAGGTGTTTAACTAAGATTTGCGGCATGTAATTAAAGTATTTAAGTAAGGACCCACGGTTTGCATGTGTCATTACCTTAATCAATTAGTCATTAACTCATGGCCGACGCAGTTAGTTCAAATGGATACATTTATTTATATATTTAATAATAGCCCAGCCCTGCCTAATTTGTCCTATACCGTTTGTTAACTAGATATATGTCGGCATGATGACAACTTATCCACAAAAGAAGCAAAAATGTGTGAAGAGAAAAAAATTTAATGGAGACTTTTGTTTGTTAGGGTTTTGTCGACGATGTCTTGGCTTGGTCGTCGATAATGATGCCTCGAGGTCTTTGGAGACATAAGTATCGAACTTTTCCTATCAAATCGCCCGCCATAGATGGATCTGTTCTAACGTAGATTACGTTAGTTGTTAGCTTAGTTTGTTGACAAGAAAAAAATATAATGAAGCCTACTTTTGCAGGTTGCTAGTCATTTACTTGGTCCGACAAGTTAGGGTTTTCCCGAATTTAAAAAAAGAAAAAGAAAAAAAATAATCCTATTTGTGCGGGATCAAGAATTGAAGATTGCGATGATTCGAGGTATATTGGGCTGAAATAAAGTGGGCCCGGCTTATTTCGGCCCAATATACCTCGAATCGTCGCAATATGCAATTCTTGTTCATATTTTTCTTCTAACAAGAATTGCAGACCAACCATGTCTGGCATATATCATGAGAAGTAGTAGTGCTACTGCTTGTGTGAAGGCGAAATGCTCTAATGGCCGAGTATTGTTTGTTGTAATAGACATTGTTGCGAAGAAGATAGAAAAGGATAGAGATGGTACGGTGGATAGGGTCGTGATGAAAAGCCTTACGAAAGTGCTTCATCTCTGATGAACCCTTGGCCTTGATGATCTGCCGTTGTCGTCGGCGGCGTTCTTTTCACCATAATTCAACATCTGACAAGTATATTGAGGTCGACAAGCTCGTTAAAGGGAGGCCCACTAGACAAACCTCGAGTTTTCTTCAATGGCCGAAATGCTGCTGCGATTCCATAAGCGGCGGCGTAATGAATGAGTAATAAGACTTCTCTTCTAACCTACTAGTGCCTTAAAACATCCTTTGAATCATGGTTCCGAATACCCTGCCCTGATATGGTAATGTTTTCTCAACTTCGAGCTGTCTAGGAATTACAACCCCGTCGAACGAAGGACTAAAGGCGGTAAAGATAGATATGCTCGTGCTGCATCGATCGAACTATTCGGACTAACGTTCTATTACTAAGCTCGAAAACTCATTGCAAAAGATGTTTTTATTCTTACATAAGTATGGTCATTACATTAGGTACAAAGCAGAAGCACACACCATTACCAAAGCCAAAAGAAGTTCACCGAACAACAAACGACAACACAAACAAGATCAGTACCTATAGTCATCATCGTATCTATAACTATCGTCGTAAAAAGTGTAGTTGCTACTCCTCGACGTGCTTTCTCTATTAGCCTGAAGACAAAAAAAACGATGAATTGCGTGGAAACAATGCAGATACAAAAGCATATTATCTATCAATCGCATACCCTTCTCTGTATCATCTTCTCAAATGCTTCAGGTCCATTCTCTTCGATGTACTTTTCTGCAGCAGTTAGTATATCGTCGGGCTTCCCAAAAACGTCCTGTTTCCTCGGGACGTACCATATATTAACCGTCTTTTGCCTCGTCACGAGGTATGGCCTCACGTAGTATTCGTAGACGTATGCAGCTCCACTGAAGTACGGTATGACTAACCAACAAGTGAAGATTAGCTTTGCGTAAGACCATATGGGTATCCTACAGAAACGTATAAAGGATTATTACAAACTCATAAAGCTGAAGAAGGTTAGTATAGTATAGTATAGTATGGTGTTCTTTCACATGTAAAAAAAAGAATAGTTCACAAAACATTCGGTTCTCTTCTGGGAATTTCTTACCATTCGATAACTTTGGCGAAAGTAAGCTCGAATAGAGTGATCGTAGAGTAGAGAACCCAATAAGTGAGCCACTGCTGATCATCAACTGGAGATTTTGTCTCAATGGCACGAATTGATGCATACCTACGCCCCAAGATGTCTTTTTAATTGCATAGATACGATGGAGGAGCAACTAAAAGACCAAGAATGGATATAGCTTCACTTACAAAGGATAGAGCAGACTAACCACAGGCCTGCAGCATAAAGGAAACCAAAAAATTCATATAAAATTAGAAAATCAAATCAGCCCAAATCGCCATTAATTCACGACAAAATAGAAAAGGAACACTTGACAGTCAAATTAAGCGAGGTTTTTTTTTTTTCTTACCCACGAGCTACAATCACAGTGTGAAGCAGATAATAAACACCAACAGATTCCAATTCACGGGAAGAAGATAAAAGAGATGGAAAATATTTTAAACATATATATACCCAGCAAGAACGTCGATGTTCTGAAGTACTACTTTGAGGAAGCTTCCAGCGCTAGATCCACCCATTATTCTCTCTTTTGAGCAAGTTTTATTACACCCTTTTGAGGTTGCAGTGTTTCGAAAATCCCACCAAGACGCTTGCGTCAAGGGAATGTTCCAGCCCAGTTGAATTGAGTTGAGTTCGCGAGAGAGAGAGACAGATGGTAAGAAAGAAAAGAGGTTTTTCGTTTGACGATTTTTAACTCTCTGTTTGTAAAATAATATTTATATAATAAATAATAGGAAAATTTGACAATAATAATCCCAATTATAACTTGTCTACTCAAATTAATCCCAACTATGAGTTATTCTTGAATAATCTCAACTATATAATGGTTCTTCCCAAAATGCACCCAAATGACTTGAAACTTGTTTAGTAGGTAAATTTTATATTTTTTTTAAGTTTTAATTATATATATCTTTTAAAAATAAAAAATTCATTTAAAATTAAAAATAACAATGAAAATTGATTCTCGTTCCGTGTTGGTTCTTTCAGTTCTAATTAAAAATATCGGTCCAGTTCCGTCATTATCGGGCTGATTTCAGTTTATTTTTGGAGCAAAAAAAAATAATGAGTCCAGAATCGGTTGTGGAACAACGTCCGATTCCAGTCTGGTTTGGCTTATTAATTTATATATTAATTTATTTTAATATATGAATATGTGAAGATCGACCGAGAGTTTGTTACGACAGAATTAAAAATTCAAGGAGTGATTACTTTGGTTTCAGTTTTTCAAATTGTGCACTATCTTTCTTTTATTTGTGGAATCGTGTGTTCGACTTCTTTTATTTGTGTGGATTGTATGTTTAATTTATATTTCATTTTTGTCTTTAATATATGCACATTTAGGATTGTTCGCAGTTCGGTTAAACGACTGAATCAAACCGTACATAACAGAATAAAAGAATTTGATTCCAAATTCAATTTTTTCATTCTGAATAATAAAAAAAATTGGTTCTGTTCGATTAACCAGACTTTTATTTTAATTATATATAATAATCACATGTATGATATATATATTATATCTGTATAAATAATACCAAAATTGTTACTTTTATTTTTTTTTAAAAATTGTTTTTTGGTCTGTTACTGACCGAACCAAAAAACAATTTTTCGGTCGGTTAAGAAATTATTTATTAAAAAATTATATATAATTCGATTTTTAATTTGAAATGAAATTTTTATTTTTAAAAATCAATATAATTAAAATTTAAAAAATATAAATTTACCTGGTAAACAGGTTTCAAGTCACTTGGTGCAATTTGGGAAGATTGATTATATAGTTGAGATTATTTAGGAATAACTCATAGTTGGGATTAATTTGAGCTGATAAATTATAGTTGGGATTATTATTATCATTTTTTCCTAAATAATATTAATAAGAACTATATCGTCTTTAATATTTTTTTTTTCGAAGCTATACATTCGTAAATAACTTTAAATGTTACCACCGATTTAGTCTCCGATGCTTTGCCTGAATTAATTTAGTCCCCAATTGGTTAATTTTGTCATTCCGTCACGATTAACGTCAATTTTAGCGGGAGTATCGATCGCATGCGCCCCACACTAAACCATGTCTGGACGAATTTTGGAATATTTGCACGATTTGGGGGTTCGTCTTGTTTTCTTTTCAAATGTCAATAAAGCTTGACGAAACAGACGACATCGAGCCCGTGTTCGAAATTTGGAGGAGAAATTTTTAGTTTCATGCCCTAATTTCAATAACCATTTCAATTTTATCGATCCAGACATGATTTATTGTGAGACGCATGTGGGTTTTTCGTTAAAATTGACGCCTATCGTGACGGAAGGACCAAATTGATCCAAAATCGACAACATCAGGGACTAAATTGGTTCAAGCGAAACATCAGGAACTAAATTGATCCACATGATAAATATTGAGAATCATTTTGAGTTTTATCCGGAATAAATCTCTACCGAGGAAGAGAAAATCTTCCTCACTTCCATCCACCATTCATCTTTCCTTATTATGAAATCACAAAGCTTGAAAGATCAACATTTATACCATGTAATGTAATAAAGAAAAACAGAAAGAAAGCGAATAATACAAGAAGATAATATTTAAATACAAAACCTTATTCATTAAACCAATGATTCTTAAATTGAAAAATTAGCTAATTTGCCCATGAAATTATTCAGTCCTTACATATGGAAATTATTAAATTTATAACATGCATGTTGGGACTGAAATTTCAACCAATGATTTTCAGTAATCAATCACACACAGTCATCAGAAACTGCGTAGTTTTTGATGGTGATGATATCCTCAGGCCTAGACGGTGGATGAGTCTTGTTCCTCATTCTCAAATCCTGGTACTCCTTGTAAACAAACCCTCTGTACTTGGGCCTTTCGCCGACTTCTCCGGCGAACCGAGGCAGCGGCTCGACCCACTTATCGCCCCGCACGCTGCAAAAATACGCAAAGGAGTGCCTGAATCTCTCCTTGGACCTCACCACCCTGTGAGTCGCGCTCTTGAACCTTTCGTTGCTCAGCACCTGAATGACATCGCATACGTTGACGACGATCTTGGCCTCGTCGGGAACGACGGGGATCCATTTCCCGCCTTTCTTGACCTCTAATCCCCCGACGTCGTCTTGTACAACGAAGGTCACCATGTTCCCATCTTCGTGTTCGAGGAGGCCGTTGTCTTCCGTTTTCGTGGCAAGAAAATAGCGCAAGGCCACCATGAAATCCCAGCTTCTGTCGCTGTACTCCTTCAAGAAGTTCTCGGGAAGTCCCAGGCAGTCGTTTAGTATCGCCTCTACGACCTCGCCCGTCTTGCTGAAGTAGCCGAACAGCTCTTCGAGCACATCCCTGCATATGGTTTTAACTATTATTAGTTATTACATCCTTTGACTCAAAAACTTTTTATTGTAAGAGTTATATATGTATATATAGTACTTGAAGCCATTAGGGTTTTGGGGCATGTTGTTGAAGCCCGACTGAGGCCCGAACATCAACAGGTACTCATTCTTGTCGGGCGAATGGTCGGGCTGTTTGCTATAGCCGGCCGGTAAGGGTGCGCAGGATTCTGGGCTGCATTTACGCTTCTCTTCGTCTGAATATGCGAAGAACGCCTTGGAAAGATCTAAGGCTCGTCTCATCAGTTCGATAGGCACGCCGTGGTTTGCTATTTGAAAGAATCCGTACTCCGAACAAGCTTGGCCGATGATTTCTTTCGCCTTCTCCTTTTCACGTCCGTCGCCGTTGTCTGAGAAGAACGGAGAGAGGTCAACGGTGGGAATAGCCGCCATATTGACTGACGACATTTAAAGATTACAACGACGACGACATAATTGCATCAAAGTCTATGGAAAGATTCCAAGAGCTTGAAGATAACGATGGCTGTTAAACTAATGGAGGGGGGCATATATATAATATGAGTCACCCAACTTTTTCTTTAATAATAATTCTGAACTGTAATTGGCTCGGTCGTCCACTGGGTGCATCGTCGGTATTATTGCATGTGGGTCGATGCTGCAATAATGGTGTGATTGTTCTTATATGACTAATTGTTTCGCCTGTGGGTCGATGCAGCTGTCAGAATTTGTTCTTATACGACTAAATTAAGGCTTGTCCATGTTTTGTACGATATGGCCCCAAATATAGCCGCAAGTTTGGATTGAGCCGATGGATGGCTTGCGCATAAATTTTTTAAGCCCGAAATATAATGGACTTTTGCTTCGGCTGTGGACCACGGGCCAAATTAGGCCCGTTTTTTATATTTTTTTTGCTTTTATTTTACTATTCTATGTTTTATAAAATCTAATTTTATAAGAAAAAAATATTTTTTTACGTGTTTATGAATATATTTTTTTAGAATTATGTATTTATATTATTGTTTATAATACTAGGTTTAACCTGTAATTAACCTGTAATTAAGAATGAATAATTTAAAGATTTTTTAAAAATGAAATGTTAATTTAAAAAAAAAAAACCAGGACCGATGGACTCGGGTCGGGGTTCCACGGGCTATGGCCTAATGTTCCTTGCCCACAAAAGTTTGGTCTGACCTTTGTACAACCAACCCAATTTAGTCCGACCCAACTTGCAGCTCTAACGCCGAATGATATGTTCGAACATATCCACAAACGTTGAAAATGTCGGAAAAAAAAAAAAAGGAAAAAAGACAAGCTTGCTGCAAGTACGACTCATCTTTCATCCTTATTTCTGATTTTGAAAAGCACACAGAAAACTGTAATGGAAGAACAAATACATAAACTTCGCTAGAATTTCAACAGCCACCCCAAATCTTACATTAATTATATTTCAACCCAATAGGTTGCACTCCTTTGGCATCTCATCAGCAGAAAACCTCCCAACATCCTGGCAATAATCATAGACCAAGAACTTGTCTCGAGCCCACTTCAGCTGCACCCTCCTTTGCTTGCTCACTTCCTTAACGGCCGGCTTGTCCCACCAGAACTGACCCGACCGCCCGCACTTCGACGACCCGTCGGCATTAGGTTCGACCTCACAAGCATCGACTTCGAACGACCCAAACGACACCGTAAAAGGCGAGTGGCTCCAGTCGGTCTTGACCCGCCCGCCCTGGGTGGCCCAATCGTCGGCATTCCACAGCGATCCACGGATCGACATGGCCTGGTTCTTAGGGTACGGCACGCCTTTCTTTTCCTTGTTCGGGAATTCTCTTATGGGGATATCGTCCACCAAGAACCTTGTTTTTATTACAATATGGGTTGTTTTTTTTTTAGGATGAAATAAGAGGCGAATAATATTTTTTTTCGTATATATCAATTTCTCTCATATACTCACAAGATCGATCGACGGCTCCACAAGAAGGCGTACGTATGAAAATCCGACGTGGGGTCGAACCAAAGATAATGCCTCTGCTCGCGGTTTCCAGCGCCGTTGATGTACAAGTTCGTCTGCACGACGTATGGCTCGCCCGAGACGTTGCCGAGAAACTCAAAGTCAAGCTCGTCGTGGTTGGGTCCTTCCGACGTCATCTGCGCATGCATGATGCAATAAATAGTTTATCAAAAAAAAAAAAAAGAAATAAGCGATGCATTACTATAATAATCGATATTATAAAGCTCGACATGCACCGATCGGAGGGCTTACGTAGAAGGCGGCGACCGTCCCAGCCGAATCGCCTTGAACTAACTTGATTTGGGCGCTTGTTTTCCCGAATAAATACTTGTTCTTGGATTCGAAACCACAGCCTAACGTCGAAACGAAGTAAAAAAAAAAAAGGATGGGCAGTAGAACTATGAGATTAATACACTGATACTTTTGTTGTAAATGAAATAGTAACTAACTATAACTACCTGTCGAAGAATCGAGAGACAATACTGTCTGGTTTTCTTGAGACAGTATATGGTCTGCTGCCCAGTCGGCGACAAAGAGATCACTGAAATCAGATGAATATGCGCCATGAAGAAGCAGTGAGAGGCTTACTACTACTGTGAGTGTATACGCTATTGATCTATAGAAGGAGAGCAACATTGTTGTAAGAATGATGGTTAGAAACTTAGGCTTATATCATCTTAGTGGGAATCTATTTATAGCTGTCATCTGGGCTTCAACAAGAGTGCTTATATGAGTATACTTTCTTGTAAGAATATTGAATTAGGTGTATATAATATATTGGTAAGCGTGCGCAGAAAATACAAAGAGAGGTCGAATTAGTGGAAGCCATCGCAATCACTAAGTTGTGATCAGTACCAAGAAGAGCATATTGTCTTGTAAAATACTAAGATATTGGAAAGCTATCACTTTATGATTGTTATTTATTACTCCAACAGATCCACTAACCTAAGCATATAATTGATGTAATAAGAAACCTTTTCATAAATTAGAATCAATCATCAAGTTACAGAGGAATATATAGATCTTAGAATCTGCTTTTACACCTAATAAAAAGTCAGGAGCACTCACTCACTCTTCATGGCTCCTAGCAGATGAGTTCAAAGAGGTGAAAGCAAATGCCATCTCAACAGCCATAGAGAACAAAACAAAGAATATGCATAAGCCTTTAATGGAGTTGCATGAAAGTGATCTGCGAAATAAGCAAATCGTTTATCGAAATATGAAGGCTTAAATCGAACATATCGAATGGCCTAAATTCACCGTATGCTTTGGGATGATCACATGATTATGCCTGTATATTAGTCGAAGGTCGGTCTTCTTTCGGGGTAGAAAGTGTCTCTGATTACGGAGAGTTCTTGATACACTTGGCTCATATTCATCCTATTTTTCGGTAATTCAGCTGAACAAGTGAGTCCTATTCGGAGAATATGTATCAAACATTCGATCTGTTCATCGGTTAGGTAGTCCCAGCCTTCGTCCCACGTTTCAGCTTCCCTCGTCACTTCCTCACAAAGAGATGAATCGTCAAATACTTCTGTGTTTTCTTCTCTAAGCGCAAGCTCGACAAACCCCTGCAGTGTCAAACCTTTTTCTTGCAAGAAACTGTCGGTCGGGCTTTTCCCCGTGATGATCTCCAACAAGATGATCCCAAAGCTGTAAACATCTCCAAGAGTCGAAACTGGCGCTCCTATGCCATACTCTGCAAGATTTTTGGTTGACAAAGAAGCATAGTAAATGAATGTTCCTTTACACATACAAAAGTGAGGAGTGAATGAAATATCTATTCTCTAGGATAGGATGTAAGTGTATTTCATGCTTGGTTACCTGGAGCTGCGTATCCTATTGTTCCTTTCAGACCAAGTGAGCTGAACTGAGGATTCCCATTTTCCATCATATTTGGTCTACGATTAAGCCGAGCCAAACCAAAATCACCCACATGAGCTGCCATATCATCGTCAAGACAGTGAATGACTGGAGTTTCGAGCTGATGATGGAGATACTCTAACGCAGAAGCCACGTCTAGTGATATTCCAATCCTTTGAAGGATATTTAACCTTCTTGTCGCATTTTCACTTCCTTCTTCAGGATGATGCAGCCAATCGTTTAAGTTCCCATTCGACATAAACTGATATACTAAAGCCTTGAAGTCATTTCCTTGAAAATCAATACTTAAGCAAGCAGTGATCACCTTGACTAGGTTGTGGTGGCGGACGTTCTTTAAAGCTTCGCACTCAGCCATGAAGCTCTTGGAGGCTCCTCTCCGTTCGAGTTTGAGAACTTTAACTGCAATATGCTGTCACCACCTGGAGTAAGATCGCCTTTGTAAACGGCGAGGAGGTAAGAATTCTCCATATCGGAAAGAATGTCAACGGCAAACCAGCCAATCATGTTATTATTCTGGCAATGTATAGTTCGATCAAAGATTACATCTGGCTATTTTTCTATCCATTTCAGCATACAACCGCTTTGTATCCTACTTCACAAGGAAGTGCAGAAAAACATCATCAAAGTCATCACCATCTCCCCATCACAAAGTATCAGAATCCATGAACACTATCACATATTACAACAAATAATCAATCATGGCCAAACTCTAGCATGAACTACAACAAATAAAGATTATAAAACTATAGTTTTAAATAAAAGAACCCCCAACCAATCGTTGTGTTGTGTTCCCCACCAGACAAAAAAAAAATCCTCAGCAAACTTCCCACAACTTCTGACACTGAGGCAAAAGGCAAGAGCTGAGGTGAGGATAACGAAAAATAGGGTCGTGGAAAATACAAGACTATAAATTTTGACAAGAAGACACATTGGTGGAGCTTTCATGAGGAGGATTTGACTGAAGAGGAACGTGGTGGATGATCGGAGGGTCTGCCTTACGAGGAAGCTGAAGAAGCAGTGGTGGATGATCGTGGTGTAGCTGCTGCTGCCGGAGACTGAGTGGAAGAGTGTCCGGCGGACGGTGGCGGAGAGTGACGTTTGGTCTTTACTAAAGAAAATTTTTGAACGATGTGACGTGAATGTTTCTTGGAAAACCCATTTATAATAATGGTTTCTATTATGTATCCATGAACATGATTAATTACAAATAAACTAAATAATTTACATTTTAAATAAACAAATAAGTAAACTCTAATGATAAGATCACATTACAAATATGCGACCCAAAATACTATACATACTACATATTGGTCCAAATAATTTAATATTATCCAAATGCACAACATCATAGTCGATTCAAAAAAAATAAAATAAAATAATTCCCTTCACGGCGTGATTTATTAATCTTTTCTGTTGTCATGCTTTATATAACTCTATATTCATTCAATATGTTTTGGACTGCAGAAAATTTCAGGCGTAGCTTGAGATGAGACTAGCTGAAATATTCCATTTTTCCTTGTTTTATATGTTCGTATTTAACAACATCATAGAAGGTATTATTAATATCATCAATTTGCTGAGACACGCAAGTTGTTCTTATTACAAAAACACATATTTAGTACTCATGTTTGAAACGTATTGCAAGCTTGCATAACAATATCGCTATAGGTTTATTGTAGCTTATTATTATGATCAAGGCATCAAAGCAAAGTGGTGAGAATCAACTTGGGCAATGGCCAACCTCATCTTCAGGCACCTATTTTCCCCTTCGAGTTCTAACATCTTCCTTTCGCCGTCTCGAAGCTCCCTCTCGAGCTCCCATAACCGCCCGCGCTGCTCGCATAGCGATACCTCTAAAACCCTATTAATCTTCTTCAGTTCTTCGATCGATTCCGCCGACCTTTCTCTCATTCTCTTGCGGCTGAACCAGCTCGAAACCTGCTCCACGTCCAGCCCTGTGATCATCGCTAGCTCGATCTTCTTTTCCTTAGTCAGCCGCTTGGATTCATCAAACGCCGACTTTAGAGCTTCCACCTGAGTCTCATCGAAACGTCTAGCCATGTTTTTTTTTTTTTTAATTAGCAATGCAAGTACAGTACTTTTTATAGGCGTACGATCGAACTAAGGCAGTTGATTAAGACATCATCAGGTGAAAGACAGAAGCTTAGAAGGAGATTACGAGGGAAAAGGAACTTCTTTGAAGTTGTTCTTACATTTTCTTGTACTTTATGAAGTACGAAACCAATGTACTTTTTTGTTCTTTCTTGTTCCATTTTAACTAAGTTTAATCACTTCAAATGAGTCAGAAATTGGCAGATACTAGGATTTGTCTTGTCTTGGTTGTTACACATTGTATTCACCTCTATGATGTTGACCTCTGCATTTTTACTGCCGAAGATAAAAGAAAAGGAAAAAGAGAAAAAAAAAACGAATATTCAAAGTAAAATTAAATAAAAAAACGAAAATCAAGAGGAGAAGAAGGATGGTTGGCTAGTGGCTTTTCTATGGGTCGTGGCGCTGATAATCAAGATAACTTATGGTGCACAAATAGGATGAGACAATAATAAAGAAACCAACGGAAATCACAATGGCAGCAAAATCCATCTCAGCTCTTCCACTCACTGCTTCCTCGAAAAGCTGCTCCTCTGCCTCTATAACCGCCAGAAAGTCCCTGCTTTTACCACCATCGTCATGCTGTAATAAGTTGCCGAGAAGTAGTTCTTCGAAACTGACCAGTAAAGCATTCAAGAAAAGAAACTTAGCCCATGGTAAGAAATCGTTTGGTTTGGTGAAATGCATGGTCTCATCGGTTTTGCCGAAAGCCCTTCTGTTCGACTGCGACGGCGTGTTGGTCGACACTGAGAAAGATGGCCACAGAGTATCGTTTAATGACACTTTTGCTGAAGTAAAGTGATGATCTTTCTACTTTTCTAACTCTTGTTTCGCATTGTGCTTCGATCGTTTGAGAGTGAAAGAGGGTGTTAATTTTTTGAGTTAATTAATGACTGTGTTTCTTGCATGACTAAGTGAGTTGATGGTAATGAATGAAGCTGCCTGGTTGTGATTTTGGCTCTGCAGAAAGAATTAGGCGTTACATGGGACGTCGAATTGTACGGCGTACTCCTTAAAATCGGCGGAGGTAAAGAAAGGTGTGTGCATTTCGATATTTCGCAAGAATTTACCTTTCTTGGAGCTTTTTGTTTGGACATATGAAGATTGTTTGTTCTTAATTTCCATCTTCTTCTCCTTTAGGATGACGGCATACTTCAACAAGGTTGGCTGGCCAGACAAGGCCCCAAAGAGCGACGAAGAAAGAAAAGAGTTCATAGCATCACTGCACAAACGCAAGACCGATCTGTTTATGGTACTTATCGAGCAGAAGCTGCTGCCCCTTCGGCCTGGCGTAGCAAAGTAAGCTGCTAAAATCAGATGCAAAGTTCATTGTACGTTTCCATTTTTATTACAGTGTGACGCAATATCTAACATAGGACCTAAAAAAGATCCTTAGTTCTTTCATTAGATTCTGATGAAATTAGTCTCACCTTTATATATCGATGGTACTCTAATTTAATGATAGGCTGATCGATCAGGCCCTGTCGAATGGAGTCAAAGTTGCCGTGTGCAGCACTTCGAATGAGAAGGCGGTAATAAGTACTTTTCTCTCTTTGTACTTACCATGTCCCGATTCATATATCGATTATATTAGTCTATTCAGGTAAGAGGTTGTTTGCTTATCACCATTGCTATTCTCAGGTCTCTGCTGTAGTTTCTTGCTTGTTGGGGCCCAAAAGGGCGGAGAAGATCCAAATATTTGCGGGAGATGTTGTTCCTCGTAAGAAGCCCGACCCGGTAAATGGATTCAAATTATCTCTTACACAGCTAAGCAAGCGGAAAAAAAAAAATGTTTAGATCATCTGATGATGTTCTGATTTCACCTTCAGGCAATTTATCTGCTGGCGGCGGAAACTCTAGGCGTCGACCCTTTGAGGTTATTCTATCTAACCGTACTTGTTTTAACTACCAAAGAACCTTAGCAGAATCGAAACTAATGTTTTCTCTTTGTAGTTGTGTCGTGGTGGAAGACAGCGGGATTGGTCTTGCGGCAGCGAAAGCCGCCGGCATGACATGCATAGTAACAAAGAGTGGGTAAGGCGGAGTAGTGACTCTTACAACACAATGTGAAGTAATTGTGTAATGAGTATGGCCGATTTGTGTGTGATTAGGTATACAGGCGACGAAGACTTTGAAAATGCTGATGCAGTATTCGACTTCATCGGAGATCCGCCGGAGGAACGTTTCGACCTGGCATTCTGCGGTAGCCTTCTCGAGAAGAAGCAATACGTTGGCTAAAGCGTAAATCCCATGATTCATTTTTTGTAATAAAATAGAGAAATGTTCAGCAACTAATCCTCCTTTAAGAAAAAAAACACATTGATCCATAAAAAAGCAATCAAAGGTCACACAAAGCTGTATAGCAGACTCTGCACTAAGAGTTCTAACCTTCAAAAGTCTCAGTAAAAAAGCAGTTTGTAACTAAATGAGAAGAAAAAACAAGCAACACCACAAAGCAACCCTGCATTTTCTTCCTTTAAGGAGATGTCTCTGAGACACTCGGGCTAGGCAAAAGCCAGCCCTGTCCCTTGGCATGGTCCAGATAAAATGCATACTTCTCCTTTGCGTTTGGTATGTCAAGCGCCAGATCATCGAGCCCGTCTTTAATCCTGTTGAACCCTTTCGTCATCTGATTGGCCGTAATCAGAGCCTCGCCAAAGCACTCACTGAGCAGCTCGAGCATGCCGTCGTTCTTCCTCTCCATGGCCATGACCAGAGCTTTCTTCACCACCTCGTGGTTGAAGAATGGCATTCCCAGCTCGCGAATGCACTGGCAGGCTTCGGCGAGGTCCCCGCCGCTCTCATATTCTTCCAGAAGCTTCTGGATCTTGTCCTTGGCGTCCTCCACGGCCCAACCAGTGCCCCCGCCCCAGCAACGGAGGATTCTCTCTCCGGCGTGGCGGGCAGCTATGAGGGCCCGAGCCATCTTCACGGTTTCGCTTCCGCTGCAGTAAGGGGCCAACATGTTAGAAATCTCCTCCAAGTTTAGAGGGGCCAGGACATCATCTATCACAGCCCTAGCCAAGAAAAACGCCAGCTCGCTCGAGGCGTCTAAGATATCGAGGGCGGTGTCTTCTGCGGATTCAAGGAGCATGACGAAGCCGTTGACTATGTCTTCCGTGGAGAAGATCTCGATGTGCAGAGAGGTTAGAAGCACAGATGCCATTTCCTTCTCTCTATTCTTTCGGTCCATGGCCAGGGTAATGAGCTTTTTCAGAAAAATAGGGTTGTACTCGGGAAGGGCGAGATCTTCGAGACTCCGGATGAGTTCTGGGATATCGTCTGAGAGGAAGTATTCATGGATTATGGAGACTATTTCCTTCTTGTAGCGGTTTAACTTGTCATCACCGTTTTCTTGCTTTGCACCGTTCGCGGGAGAAGATTTTAGGTAAGATGCATCGAGCCAGCCTTCGGATATTGCTCGGGGAACAAGGGATGCGAACATTGTTTTGGCAGACGGGATATCAAGGGCTAGGTCGTCGAGGCTCTCGGCTAACCTGGTGAAGCCTTTGGACATTTGACTCGAACTTATCAGACCCTCATCGGCTGCTAACTTGAGGAGGTTTAGAACGAGGGGTTCAGCGGTTCGGTTCTCCATGGCCAGAACAAGTGCTCTCTTCACAACTTCGTGATGGAAAAAAGACACCCCTAGTTTCCTGATGCACGTACAAGCTTCTGAAGTGTCTCCACTTTTGGCGTATTCGCTCAGTATATCTGCAATCTTTTTCTTTACCTCATCAACAGTCAGATGCGTGCTACCACCCCACCTCATCTCGACAAGCTCTGCATGGTGTGGTGCAGAGAGATAGCTTTTTTCAGCAGTTTGCAGCACTTGTAATCCAAGGGAGGTTTCTGGGAATGTTTTCTTAGCCTTGGTGATGAAAGCTGGGGGGAGAATCTCATCTACCACAGCTCGAGCGATGAACAAAGCAAGGACATCAACAACGTCGAGTATGTCCGCGGCTAGGTCATCGGCAGATTTAAGCAGCAGTAAGAAACCCTGATTGATCTGAACGGGATTTATCACATCGACATACAAGGCTGAGAGCAAAACTGAGGCCATCTCCTTCTCTTTGTTATTTCTGTCCATGGCCATCGAAACCACCCGCTTTATGAAGTAGGGATGGTACTCGCTCGATCCAAGTTCCCTAAGATCAGAAGAAGCCACATCTACTTCACCTGTAGTGAAGTATTCCTCGATGAGGGATACGGCAGCTTTCTTGTATTCATCCAACGGATCAGTTATAGTTGATCCCACAAGCGCGTAGGGCTCCTGCGCAGTTGAACATGAGTAATTAATTAAATGCAGAAACAATGGCTCAAAAGTAGCGAAAGTAATTAGAGACGGTCAATTACCTCACCACTGTCGTAGTTGGGATCATTTTGATCAAGAAATGATTCACCATCCGTATCTAGTAGCTTCCCCCAGGTGCCTTTCCCACCAGCACCATCTAAGTTCATCACCAACATGTTAGTTTATTTAATCTATCAAATGCTGCCCTTTCACACTCCCTCGCCCAAACATGACGATAAATATTAATGAAGCAAGTGAGGTAACTAATGCGCAAATCTCCGAACAGAAAACAACAACAGAAAAAGGGCAAGCAAAGAAAATAACGCCGGAGTAGCTTTGTATTATCAGACCACAGTTAACTATCTTCATTCTAAATCATATGCCAACTTAACAGAGGAATCTGAAATTATGAGAAAAGTATGTATCGAAAAGTTAACATTCGTCAAAAATGGGCAAAACAATAATGCACAACTAAGAAGCACGCCCAACATAAGATCAGTGCATAATTAATTTGTCAAAAAAATGGGGAAAACAACAGAATGCGCAATTATGGAGGATAACGAATATAAGAACAATGCATAATTGAAAATAGTAACGGCAGCTGTCAGGGAATTTTTGCGCTAAGGATGTTGACATTCTCAAACATTCAACCAAACATATCCACATGAGGAAACAGATTATTCCACGTATCTCAAAACTTGAGAGACGCATATAAGATTCCAGAATTTTTGCCAAACCTCCAACTACTTCAATAAAATCTACCAGAAAACTGAATGCTTGTTGACAACCACATTCCAAATAACACGAGCAAAAAAACCAACGCCATCACTGTGCTACCCTGCAACCAATTACATCAACGAGAGCTGAATAAGAATTTATTACCTTTTTTAACTCTAATGTACTTCCCCGAATGCGACCGTCGCACATGCCTCACCCCAACACCGGCTCCAGCATGCCCGCCACCAGGTGACCTTGGACCAGGAGATTTCGGTGACGATGATAAGGATAGTGATGACATCACCTCTGCATTCTGTGAGGCTATCTTCATCGTCTCCCTCTGTTCATCAGTCAAGAAACCCTCTTCACTAGCCATGACAGACTGTTCTAAATAAAACCCTATTCTTCAACAAATGCACCAAAAACAAAACAAGAAATTAGCATATCACTTTAACGCATTCAAATCTTCTTCTACTCAGGAAAAAAACCCACACACGAACACACTACATTTAAACATAAAAAGAGCACTGTAAAAGAAAAACTAGAAAAGAATCTAACTTCATTTCGAGAAGGCAGATAAATAAAAATATTCCACATCCATAACACAGAAATCAAAGGAGCCCTACACCAATTCGAACATCCTGACCAGATAAATCTAATAATAAAAAAAAAAAAACCTAAACACCAACAAATAAAAGCGCCAACCCTTTCATAACGAAATCAGGTCCTCGTACACCCACTCTTTTCAATAAAACCTTAAAATAAGCACAAATTCACTAAAAATAACACGAAACACAGACGACAACAGCTTCAATCCAACCGTATCACATCCAAATTCATTTTAAAGACTAATCTCTCGTTTTACCTGCAAGGAGTCCTGTATAAAATCTCGAGAGAATGCAATTTTAAAAATCTAATTACAAAATAATATTCTCAAACTATTATAAAACTAATTAACTTTTTTAATTTTAATTATCATTATTTCCATTTTCACCGTAAAATTATTTATAATTGCAAAATTTTTACTATAATTATTTCACATTATCAAAATAATTACTAATAATTATATTTTTAACTCAATTTATTTTAAATCATTTTTATTTAAATATACTAACACATCTAAATTATTTGTTACTATTTTCCATATTATTGTTATTATTATTACCATCATCATCACCGTCGTTGTTGTTATTATTATTATTATAGTTATTATTATTATTATTATTTAAATAAATGAGTAAATATAAGATTAAACTAAAGGGACATGATCCTAATTGTTTCTTTGAAGAGACAAATGCAAAACAAAAAGAAATTCAACGGACGAGGCGTTAGGTTTCTTCACTCAGCCTCATCACCCTTCTTTTATCAGGCTCATGTTTGCTGCAATATAATTGATTTATTTATTTTTTATTTAAGAATCGATTCTTTCTATTATTTGTGGCAAAGTTTTAATTCACATTATTCCTAAAAAGTTCATTTTTTAATTTGTAAAAATATATCGAATTCAGTTATTGTGACGCTATATTGAGTGATAATTTAATCAATATTGACAATCACATATTTTCTGATCAAGCTCCAAAAGATAGTGGAGTATTATCATGTGGTATTTCAATGAATGCAATTGTTAACTCATTTGTGAGAAATTAGCGGGTTGCATGACAATTTATTGAAGATATGTGTGTAGTATACGACAATAGATGATACACATCGTGTTACATATTTTTTCCACGTCATAGATAGTGATGACATGCTCTATTTTCTTTCAGGTTTTCAAGTATTTTAAAGTTGATCAATGTGAATATGTTCCCGATTATTCTAAAATTGAAATATCGGAGAGAGCATATTCTTATCAGTTTGTGTGTCCATTACATGAGTCGTGTTGGAAGCCTCCTTTTTCATCTGGTGCATAATCCTTATTTACGTTCAGAGAGAAAAATAATACGTAAGCGAAGATGACGATATCCATGTGAAATGGATCGAAGGTCTCACGAGAAACACTAAAAGAGAAATAATGTGAACTTGTGAAACTTTTCTTCGAAATTATTTTTTATTAGATAACGATTATTTGAATATTTATGAAGTTTTACATTTTTTTCTTGTATGTTTTTTTAATTTATTATGCGTTAATAATAATAATAATAATAATAATAATAATAATAATAATAATAATAATAATAATAATAATAATAATAATAACGATGTTGATGAACAAAGAAAATTGGTCACATCGAGTAATATTTTATTGGTTAAAAGTGAATTAGGGTTAAAAATATAATTATTGGGAATTATTTTGCTTAATTGAAATAATTATAGTGAAAACTTGCAATTATAAATAATTTTATGGTGAAAATGAAAATAATAATAATTAAAATTAAAAAAGTTGATTAGTTTTGTAATAGTATGAAAATGTTATCTAGTTTTGTAATTGAATTTTTAAAGTTGCATTAGTTTTGTCATTCTCTCATAAAATCTCTATTCTTGGCTCGTTTCTCGAACCAAGACAGAACGGGCTGATTAAGCAATCAATCCTCACCGATCCCCCGCCGAAAGACAATCGATCGAGTGCCAGAAACGCCGCGTTCGTCAGCGTCAAAGGAGATTGAAATCACAATCGCACGATCTGTGAGTGTGTTTGTGCGCGCTGAGAGGCTGCGAATAGTGAGCGACTGACGAGAAATGGATTAGGACGAAGTTTCATTATATAGCAAGGCTACCGTTACATGTAGTTAGCACGTCCTCCCTCGTGTTCGGCTATCCACGTGGCGACAATAAGTGGGTAATTTCCTTTTTTTATCCTTTTTTTGTGTGTTTTTCTTTTTGGACAAATTCCTTATCAGTCCCGATCCAAGTTTTAAATTCCTCTTAAATACCACTTTAATTATTTCTTTCTGTTCAGTACCGATTTGCGAATTTCTTCATGTTCAGTACCAAAAAAGATCTTTTCAATATTGAAAAGACAAAAATAAAATTACTTCACAGATTTAGTACCAACAAAATCATACCAACTATTAACACTATTATACCAATAAAATTGAATATTATATTAACTGTTATCGCTATTATACCAACTGTTAACATTATTATATCAATAAATAACGTTATTCTAATTTTTTACAAATAAAACTGGATATTATACCAACCTGTTATCACTAATATACCAATAAATAACGTTATTCTAAATTTTTACAACTGGACATTATACCAACTGTTATTGTTATTATACCAATAAATAATGTTATTATAATTTTATATAAATCAAACTGGACATTATACCAACTGTTGTCGTTATTATACCAACAGAATTGAATATTATACCAATTGTTATCATTATATCCAGTTTTGTTGTGAAGAAAAGTTATTTTCGTCCTTCACTGTTTGAGGTATTAAACACACAACTTTTTAAAGATGGGTACTGAACAGGAAAAAATAATTCGATGGATATTGAACAGAATGTTTAAACTTTGAAGGGTACTAAAATGAAATTTGCCCTTTCTTTTTTCGTGAGAGAGCCTCTTTTAGTAATTAGCTTAGACCATCTCCAATAGGTCTGCAAAACGCAACGCAAAACGCAAAACGCAAAAATTCAGTAAAAATTCTCCAACAGTATTGCAAAAGCAAACGCAAAATACGTTTTTCAGTTTCTCTCTCCTGTTTTGAACTCAAATTTGCGTTTGAACGCAGAAATGCGTTTGATATTTTAAAATTGCAAATAAGTCCTTTTAGTTACATTGTATTATTAAAGCAGACATATAAAAAAAACATTTTGTATATTTGTGTCGGTGTAATTTTCATAAACATTTTGTTCCATATGTATAAATAATAATTTTATTACATATTTTCTCAATCAAATTTAAAATAATATCGAGGTTTAATTTGTAAAACTGTAAAATATAGTAGTAGTATTGAAAAGTTGGTGTGGAAGAGAATATTATAAGAATTTTCTTTTGCATATTGAAAATGCGTTTAACTGTTGGAGAACAATTACTGCAAAATGCGTTTGTTACTGCAAAATGCATTTGCGTTTGGGGTTGACTGTTGGAGATGGCCTTAAGGACCTAGTAGGGTTGTCGGGATTGAACGCATGGGCTTTTTGGGCTTTATTTGGGCTCGTTTAAATAGTACTAATAGGGCCATTTATTATAAGCCCATTTATGGATCTGCCCGCTGTGCAGGATGAGATGAGCAACCTTCTACTACATTATTAAGAGTGACTGAAATCAAGAACAAGGCAAAGGTTTTTGAAACCCTCTTCTGTTCCCTTCTCTGTCGCCGCCACATTACGTTTTGGGCTTCAATGGAGTCTTCTTTGACCACTCATGAATCGTTTCCCCGACAGCATGAGACAATTGACTATTCAATCATCAGTTCTTACCACAGAGATTTGCTGGGATTAGTCGAAGAGTTCTTTGATAGGATAAGAAGTTTCCATTGCCATACTTTTGCAGAAACTTCCCGCGTCATCCTAAGGTAAGCTTCCTCTCTCCATTTGGTGTCCGAGAAGTTCTTTACGATCCAATACTTAGTCCCGTCGGTCGTTGTATCATAGCCTACGATAGCCACGCAATTATCTAGCTATGTGTCGCATTCTCCTACAAAAACTCCTTGTCCCAAATTATTTTTCTTTCAGAATTTTAATATTTAAAAAGATAAATTATTTGGATTGGACTTTAGATGTTGTCACCTTAGAGTACGACCGAAAATCCGAATAACTCGCGTTATCGAAACTGATACAAATTGATTAGCTACTGCTCCTTCATCGTCGTTTGATGGAATATTCCCATACTCATCGATTATTGTTATCGGAGAATTCTGTTATGGAATAAAACATTTGTGTAAGACATTAGACTTTTATTATTATATTAGATTATATTACTTTTACCTTTTTAACATCACACTTTCTATCTTCAACACGGCAACGATATGCTTCCTCTGTAGTTATACACTCCTTTTTTATGAAATCGAAAGCAATATCAACAAGTATTTCATTACGTCCTTGGTTTTGTTCTGTTTTGCAATCGACAAGTTATTGTTCGGAGAGCAAAACGAATTTGTTTGTTTTGATATAGATAATAGATAATACCCTCGATGATCGCTACAGTCGGAAACGCCCAACAACTACCTGTAATATCATTCCAAAAACATTTTGTTATGAGTGAAGTACCAAATTGAAATGAAGATAAGAATTCGAAAATTGAGAAATCTTGCTATGCTGACCTTGTTTTTTTATACAGAAGTAACAATCCCTTCCTTCCTTCAATCAATATAGGTTGTTTCATACCATTTCGTACATAAAACTCAAGAATTTTCCAAACGAAACTCGAGCCAGCTTACCTTTCTGAAGGGGTTGTACGAAAAAGGTATGAAATTTGCATCTGTTGATTGGAGAAAAGAAGGATTAGTACGCCCGCCAAAGATCAAGGCCAATGTGATGGGATTTTTCATTTTTCGAGCCCTTACCTTTATTTGAATTTCGTATTTCACAAAAAAAAAAATGTTTTTTAAGATGATATTACAGGTAGTTGCTGTGCGCTTTCGGCTGTAGCGGCAGTCGATGGTACCAATCATATCAGAACAAACAACTTGATTTCACTCTCAACAACAACTTGTCGATTGTAACACAAAACAAAATCAAGGCTGCAATGAAGGCTGATTGATATAGCTTTTGAATTTTATAAGAATGAAGGTATAACCACAAAGGAAACGTATCATTACAGCGATGAACATGAAACATGCAATGCCGAAAAGGTAAAAAAAAATATATCATATCGTCGGATCCAATAATAAAAGCCTAATATCCTATACTTTAGCTAGAATCCGCGCAGAGATTTCAAGAAGCTATTTTCAGGAATTTAATCGACAATGTGATTAAATTGATAAAGAACAAAAACATTCTACAACAAAGATTTAAGCTGCTTTGATTAGCACAAGAGATGAAACAATGCTCAAACGAAAATTTAACTTCAGCTAGAATCAGCGCAGAGTCTTTCAGATAAGTGATAGTTCAGCAACAACCCATCAAGAAGGCACTCGTAATCAAACGACAAAACGTAATCGAAATGCACAAATCAGCTCGCCTGTTGACATTTAACGGAGGTGAAGCATAATTGTTCCTTGAAAGATTGTTGCCGCGAAGGTTGCCGGTTTCGGCCGCAAAGATGGATTGTTGTAATAGACCATCTAACTGGATTTCATGCTCGGGAGAGATTTATTTAGCTATTGAGAAAGTTGATTATCCTGCGGTTCTCTGTTTTTCGAACTGTAGTTGTTTGTGGAGCTCATTACAAGTGAAAAGATTGAGCTCTTTTTTGAGATTGTTGGATCTATATGACAGACAAGGATTTGTTTGCCAAGTAATGGTTTTTTCGTAAAATGAAAAAAGAAAAGAAAAATACAAGATTGTTCGATTACTGTAGGTACTGCTCGTGTTAGATACCAATGCTCATCGAATTTCCGACGACATATAATCTTGGGTTGTGTATATGTATATCTTAGCTAAGTATCCAGCGATCATATCAGTAACGGCGTATTAGTACTCATTCGGTTCTTTGTTTATGCTTATAGCTGCGTCCCTTTTTTTTTTTTTATGACAAATGAGTCTACAGATTGGAATCTTACACAATCTGAAGAGGCGCTTCAATTTTTTTTTATCGACTCGTCGGAAGGTTGGTTAAATCTCTTTATTTTTCCAATTCTGACATAATCAGCTCTGCAATGTTCAGACCAAAAGATTGCTGATATTATTCTGTGTGAAACTCAAAACAGCGTAGACTTCTCATCGTAGCGGGATTTTATCTGGTGACATTGGCAAAGCATAGAGAGAAACAAGTCTTGGCCGCTCGGTCATCTGAACCGGTCATCGATATAGATTCTCCGATAAGTAAAATAAAATTTCTTACCAAATAGGGCAGATTTTCTCCATCTCTACGACTTCCTTAACTATGAAAAGTTTCATGTTTTCTGTCATTGTTATAAAATTCCCTGGAAAAGAAAAAGAACTGTTTGGAAGGCTCAACATGACTACAGCCGTCTACCATCCTCGGGCAATCAGAAAGAGTAAATCAATGGCTTCTCTAAAGATGGTTTAGCAAAAATCAAACTTATCCTTTCTAATCTTCTTCTCCCTACTCTGTTCTCACCTATACATTTCATGTTATTCATAAAAATACCATAAAATACCAAAAAATGATACGAGTTGATTAACTGCTGCTTGCTTCCTCGTCGTTTGTTGGAACATTCTCGTGCCCATCGATTGTTAGTCGCGCACCTCATATGCAAATATCAATCAAAAGGAGATAACGTCATCACATAGTAATCATCGAAACATCAAACCACATATATTATAAACATTGAATAATATATACATGTGTTGTAGAAGGATTCTTTTTTCTTACTTCACATAAGTCCCACGTAAACAAAAATATACATCTCGTCGTACCATCAAAGCACGTAATTCGCCTATAATATACAACTACGAGTTCACATATTGTGCAAACATATTACGCACATATTAGTCATATATTTCATAAAATATTGAGCATGCAGTGTATTAGCCAAATGGGGTGTACGATGACTTGGGTATCAGACAAAAAAATTCCATTACCTCTTAACTTACCTAGTAACATACGATGATGCTTGGTCAACTTCGAATTAGCATAAATGCTCATAAACTCATGGTTAGTCATGTCTGCAAACTTGTTGATCTTGAGCTTGTAGGGTCTGTCCATCTTGTTCGCATTGTGGACATAACGAGCGTTAGCCTTAAACACGTTGAAGCGTTTGTGCTTTTCCTCCATACTTCTCAAAACCTTAAAGAGGCTTCTCCACCTCTCGTACATATCCCATAACTTCTCCTCGGTTTCCAACTCGAATTCTTCAAATTCAAAACCCTGCCACGACGAGGCACAAAGCCACGCCAAAGAAAATTTCTTAAACTCGATGAAACAAGAAAACCCATTTTGAGGAATAAAACCAAAGGGAAAGCCAAGAGTTTCTTGAATGATGAAGAAGCAGGCCTCTACTTCACTCTTATAATTGAGTTCTTTCTTGATAAAAAATATTAAAGAAAGGCAATTAAAAAGTACCTCTGCTTCGGGTTCTTCCTCCGCGGTCTCAGTCGGTGCCTCAACACCATCTCCATCCGCTGCAAAAGTCAAGAATTTTCCAAACGAGACATGGCCCAACTTACCTTTGGGGACCGTGTAATCGCAACCTCGGCTACTAATACGATGCCATATGGCTTGAAATCCACTGTGCGCCAGGCACACGCTGGTGAGGCTGGGTGACGGGGAACTTCTAACGTACGCCGAGGGTGCCCAAAAGGTTGGTGAAGCCTTCAAAAGGGTGGTGGCCAGACGATAAAGAATGGATAGAACAGCAGCCACTACAGTTGAAAACGCCCAGAAACTGCCTGCAATATTATCCGAAAACCATTTTATTTTGTTTTGGGTGAAGTACGAAATTCGAATAAGGTAAGAACTGCCCCTTCTTTCCTCCAGTCAAGAGAGGCCGGAACATCTAAGTTTTCGTACATAAAAGTTCCATTACCTCTTAACTTCCCTTGCAGCAGCATACGATTACGATGATGCTCCATCAACATGGTATTATTAGCATAACTGCTCGTAAACTCCTGGTTAGTCATATCTGAAAAGTTGTTGAGCCCGAGCTTGTAGGATCTGTCCATCTTGTTGGCATTGTGGACATAAAGAGCGTTAGCCTTAAAAGCATTGAAGCGTTTGCGCTTTTCCTCCATACTCCTCGAAACCCTGAAGTGGCTTCTCCACCTCTCGTACATATCCCATAACTTCTCCTCCGTTTCCAACTCAAATTCTTCAAAATCAAATTTCTGCCAAAGAAAATTTCTTAAACTCGATGAAACAAGAAAACCCTTTTTGAGGAATTGCAAGCGAGATCGCAGATGGACTCTCGAATCAATACAATAAAAACGAAAGGGAAAGCTAAGAATTACTTCGAATCAATAGAATCGCAGGCCTCAACTTCATTCTTATTTATATAAAAAAAAAAAAACATTAAAGAAAGGCAATTAAAAAAGTACCCCTGTTTTGGGTTCTTCCTCCTGGGTCTCAGTCTGTGCCTCAACACCATCTCCATCCGCTGCAAAAGTCAAGAATTTTCCAAACGCGACATGGCCCAGCTTACCTTTGCGGACCGTGTAATCGCAGCCTCGGCGACTAATACGGCACCGTATGGCTCGAAATCTGCTGTGCGCCAGGCACACGCCGATGAGTCTGGGTGACGAGGAACTTCCATCGTACGCCGATGGTGCCCAAAAGGTTGGTGGAGCCTTCAACATGGTGGTGGTGGCGGCCATTGGAGGACGTAGAAAGAATGGAGAGAACAATAACTGTCGCGTAACAAGAGGAATCCACGCAATGTGGGTTTTAGTGTTAGGTTAACTCCGATCTAAGGAAGGCATATTGGCTGGGTAAAGCGATTGATTCATAGCAAATAAATCGCCATTGTTCTACTTCTACTCTGGCCATGTGCAATTTTGTTCATAGAAGGAAACCTCAAATAGAGTAAAACATTGGATTAGCCCATTTACTATAAGCCCAATCATGGAAATAAAGCTGTACTCTTTGGGCTCGATGCTGCCATGGAGTCAGTCTTCTTCTTGGGACCATTCATGAACGTTGACCGACGACCTGAGACTATTGACGACACCATTCATTGCTTTCAGCTCGTGGATCAGACCGTAGACACGTATGATATTTCTTGAACATAAAAACTAAAGGCCAGTGATGTCTTCAACCAAAAGTTTCCAAGCAGACTCCTCCAATGGCTTCAACCGACAACCCAGCGTTCGGACCCGACTTGGATCCTCCGTCTAACCCGGGGCTCGAGTTGGCCCAATTCGGGGCGGGCTGCTTCTGGAGCGTTGAGCTGGCGTTTCAGAGAGTGGAGGGTGTGGTGAAGACCGAGGTGGGTTACTCACAGGGACACGTGGACGGCCCGGATTACAGATCGGTTTGTACGGGCCGGACTAACCATGCCGAGGTTGTTCGGGTCCACTATGACCCGAACCTCTGTGGATACGATCGATTGCTTGGTGTGTTTTGGGGGAAGCATGATCCCACCACCCTCAATCGCCAGGTTGAATATTGAGGCTAAAGTTCTCTCCTTTTTTCTCTTTTTATTTTAAAGAATTAATCGTCAGTTTTTTTTATCACAGGGAGGAGATGTTGGGACACAGTATAGGTCAGGCATATATTATTACAGCGAGGCTCAGGCGAAGTTAGCTAGAGAGACTTTGGAAGCAAAGCAGAAAGAGCTCAAGGATCGTAAGATCGTCACGGAGATTCTCCCGGCGAAAAGGTTTTACAGGGCTGAAGATTATCACCAGCAATATCTTGAGAAAGGTGGAAGATTTGGTCAGAAGCAATCTGCTGCTAAAGGCTGCAATGATCCAATCCGATGCTACGGCTGACGCCACCGCCCGGAGGAATTCTTCAACAATCTATATCACTGCTATGCTCTGAATAAAATCACTTGTGAGTTCATATCTATGATGTTTTCGACGAATAAGTGCACATTTAAGATTGTTTGGAAACGACTTTGATAAGTTTGGATGATATCATTTCATCATTACATAAAGCTTGTTTTTTTCCATTGATGGTGTGATTCAAATTACTGGGAATAGAAATCAGGCATAAAGCTATTGCCTTTTCATGAAAGTAAACCCTTGTTAGATTTAAAGTTCATCTTTTGGGGTGGATTTGCCGGGATTATTCGAAGTTTTCTTGATAGGGTAAGACGCTTCCATGGCTATGCCACACAGCCCTTCTTTTGCAGAGACTCCACGCTTCATCCTAATATAACCTTTCTCTCCCCATTTGGTGCCCCACGAGTTCTTCACGATCCAATACTTGGTTCCGTCCGTCGTTGCACCATAGCCCACAATCGCCACACCATGATCTAGCTCTGTCCCACATTTTCCTGTGAAAACCCCCTGTCCCATATAAAAAATCATTCTTTCAGAATCTTTATATTTGTGTTGATGTTGATGATTTTAGAACGAAAAAGATATGATTTGGGTTGGACATTCGGCGTAACCTCAGAGTAGAACTGAAAATCCGAACCACTTGCGTCTATCGCAACTGACATGGGTTGATTAGCGGCTGCTTTGAGCATTGCTTCTTCGTCATTTGCTGGGACATTCTCGTGTCCATCGATTGTCACGGCTGGAGAGTTCTCCTGCCCACGGGGTAAAAGTGTATGAGATTAGGCTTTTTATTACTAGGTCCGATGATAATATGTAGTTATTTTACCTTTTCGGCATCACATTTTCCGTCTTGAGCACTGTAAGGATAGGTTTTCTCTGTGGTGATACCTCCCTTCTTTATGAAATCAAAAGCTATATCCATAAGCCCTCCATTGCAACCTTGGTTTTGTTCCGTGTCGCAATCTACAAGTTCTTGTTCTGAGAGTGAAACCAAGTTGTTTGTTCTGATATGATTGATACCCTCGACTGCAACTACCGTCGAAAACGCCCAGCAGCTGCCTGTTATAATAATCCAGAGAAGCAATTTTTTTTGGTGAAGTACGAAATTCGAATGAAGGTAAGAATCCAAAGATTTTACTTTCATATGTATTAAAAGAGAAATCTCACCACACTGGCCTTGGTCTTTGATGGGAGTAACAGCTCCTTCCTTCCTCCAGTCAACGGAAGCTGGAACATCTAGGAGGTTTTCATACATAAAACTTCCATTACCTCTTAAGTTTCCTTGTAACATTCGATGATGCTTGATCTTCGAACCGGCGTAAATGCTCCTAAACTCATGGTTAGTCATGTCTGCAAACTCGTTGAGCTTGAGCTCGTAGGGTCTGTCCATTTTGTTCGCATTGTGGACGTAACGAGCATTGGCCTTAAACACGTTGAACCGTTTGCGCTTTTCCTCGATACCCCTCGAAACCGTGCAGTGGCTTCTCCACCTTTCGTACATATCCCACAACTTCTCCTCGGTTTCCAACTCAAACTCTTCAAAATCGAAACTTTGACCGAGGAAGACCATGAGACATAACGTCACGCAGAGGATCGCCAAAGAAAATTTCTTCATTTCGTGCGATGTTCTCTGATATTTTCGAGCTTCGATTGAAAGACGAGAAACTCAATGAAACAAAGAGAACCCTTTTATAAAAGACTTGAATGATTTCTTAAGGGGCGAAAATAGATTGAATATAACGCAAAGGGAAAGATACAAGAGTTATGTGAATGATGAGAAGCCTTATGTACTTGACTTGATTCTTATATATAGTTGAGTTCTTTCTGTTCCATCCCTTTATTCACATAAAACACGCAAGTCTGTGTTATAACTAATGCATAGGTTGCAGGAAAGTGATAAAAAAGAAGGTGAGGCAAGCGTCAGTTATGCTGTTAGAGATTTGTATGTCACGATTTCTTACAAGCAAAAAGATTTATTGCATGCTTTTTACCAATAAAGAAAGGCTTGTTAACTGATTTCTTTATTCAGTGTTTGATCGTTATCGTGACTAATCGTATGGAAGAGAAGAGTTCACTCAACCATTCAAACTTCACCAAAATATATATATATATATATATATATATATAGAAGGATTTGCTATGGGCAATCAGAAAGAGTAAATCAATGTATAAGCTTACACCTAAGTCTGCAGATGTTTGCTAAGGAAATGAGAAGTGGATTAGTTGATGATGTTATAAAAGAATAGAACGTTGGGTGGTGTTACACAATTATTATTATTATTATTATTATTAAATAATTGCTTCTGTGGGTTATTTGCCCAATCATCTAGACTCTAACGATGGTTTAGCAAAAATCAAACTTAATCCTTTCTAATCTTCGTCTTCTCCCTACTCTGTTCTCACGTATACATTTTCTGTTAATCATAAAAATACCATAAAATAGAATCAATAGAATCGCAGGCCTCTACTTCATTCTTTCTCTTGATAAATAATAATAAAAAAAAGAAAGGCAATGAAAAAAGTACCCCTGCTTTGGGTTCTTCCTCCTGGGTCTCAGTCTGTGCCTCAACACCATCTTGTCATGAACTCGCCTAAGGTGAGAGAGAACAAGGCTAATGAAATTGCTATTTGGGCTGGGCTGGAGCGCAATGGAGTGGGCTGATCTTTGAATGGGCCGACCTATACTTACTTTTAATCTTAATTGGGACAATATGTTAATTAGCCCAATATGCTATGTTATAAACACTATCGTTGAATGATGTTGGGATAGGCAAAGATTAACCTAACTTTCTATCATCTTCTTCCTTCTTCTTAATCTATCTCAATAATTCTTCTTCTCAATCCCTCAACTCTTTCTCATTATCATATATAAATACCCAAAAATAGAATATAACAATAAGTATACACATTACACTATTTGCGATCATTCATGTTTTACGTATAAACTGATATGTTCATAACACATCTCCATCCGCTGCAAAAGTCAAGAATCTTACACCGTGTAATCGCAGCCTCGGCGACTAACACGACACCTTATAGCTTGAAATTTGGTGTGCGCCAGGGACACAGCCGGTGAGACAGGGTGACGAGGAACTTCTAACGTACGCCGAGGGTGTCCAAAAGGTTGGTGGAGCCTTCAACATGGTGGTGGCGGCGGCCATTGGAGGATGATGGGATGGGATCAAAAGGGATGGCGCGATCTAACTTTGTTTAACTTGTATGCTAGGCTAGGGCTTTTTATCGAAGGTATGCTTGACATGTATATATTTACATGTAGCTTCTGATTTTCTTACATTCCGAATGTCAAGTCAGCTGATGAATGGTGTTTGTGTAAATAGATAATCCAATGAGCTTAAAACGTATCACCAACCATGGCTAACTCATTTTTAAGATATATTTCCCAAGCACATTTACTAACCAGCTAGACATACCCCTACATGAGAATGAAAGCCAGAGACTCCAAGTAAGCTGAAGTTTTCAGAACATCCGCCAATAAATATGCTTTGGCGTTTAATTTTCCCACGGCTACATAAGTAGATTCTCTAATCACCGTGTTCGGAGTCGCCCATTTAGTTCCACCTGGGCTTGTTTGTTACATGCGAACATTGTGCGGTAGTTTTCTTAGTAAGGCAGATAACAATGTCGATAGTACAGATAAACTGCTTCCCGTGAGCTGAGCCACACCATACCTGTCCGAACGTGCGGTTAAAGAAGCTACGATCCATGCACACCAAGAATACAACTGCAGGCCGTTAAAAATAGAAAACTAAAAATCTAAGAAACAACTCAAACGATATCAGTTTAATGTACTATTCAGACACAGCCATCTTCGTACCTGTGAGTCATATAAGAACTCGTATAGTTTCGAAACTGCAAGCTTTTCTGTAGGAAAAAGTAGATTGATGAGATATTTGCAGAGGATTTCCAGCCGAAGAGAACTCCAGAATTTCAGCCACTCTTACGGTGAACTCCTCAGTGGGTTTCAAGCATGCAGCTACAACTCTCTTATACGTCCCACCAGATTCCTAAAAGAACGCAGCTCGCTGCCAGCTGTCAACGTTGTTCTCACACACCATATACAGATCAAGATATGCGAGATACTGAAGAAGTGACTTTGGCCTGGCCTGCTTTTCTCCAAAGTAACAAGAAGGTACTCGGTTGGGTTTGTTTTTGCTGCTGCTGATCCTTTCTGTGGAGCAAATACATACCTCTTGGTACTGATCACCTAGAGAGCCAACGATGAGATTTTGAGCAAATGTAAATAATAAATCGTATCTCAAAAGTCTGTGTGAGACGTACAAATGCAATGAAGAAATAAGCTTGTTGAAGAACAAACCTGATGGAAGTGATGGTTTGGTTCCCAACAAAGAACGACAACAAAACCCGAAACATAAAGAACGACTTGCCCGAGAATAGACTTCCCCATCGTGCTTTGCATTCTGTACTCAACGGGCAGGAAAAGTGACATGACTCCCGATATCACATAGCCAACGGCAGAAACCTTCAAGGCCTGTGTGAATGTTGACGGAAGGCCCATCTTGTAGCTGAAAGAAAGGAGGGCGCTGTTCATATGCGTAGCAACTGTCAGTTTACAATGTCAAGCCAGACCAACATGTCACAACAAATCATCGATTAGTAACGAGTTTTAAGAAAAAGAAAAAACAATCTACATCGCCAGAATTTTAATCAAAAACAGACCAACAGGTTGAAAGAAGGTAAGAATTCTCCATATCGGAAAGAATGTCAACGGCAAACCAGCCAATCATGTTATTATTCTGGCAATGTATAGTTCGATCAAAGATTACATCTGGCTATTTTTCTATCCATTTCAGCATACAACCGCTTTGTATCCTACTTCACAAGGAAGTGCAGAAAAACATCATCAAAGTCATCACCATCTCCCCATCACAAAGTATCAGAATCCATGAACACTATCACATATTACAACAAATAATCAATCATGGCCAAACTCTAGCATGAACTACAACAAATAAAGATTATAAAACTATAGTTTTAAATAAAAGAACCCATGTTCCCCACCAGACAAGAAAAAATCCTAACTTCTGACACTGAGGCAAAAGGCAAGAGCTGAGGTGAGGATACGAAAAAGACTATTAATTTTAACAACAAGACACATTGGTGAGAGTGACTGAAGGGGAACGTGATGGATGATCGGAGGGTCTGCCTTACGACTACGAGGAAGCTGAAGAAACGGTGGTGGATGATAGTGGTGTAGCTGCTGCTTCCGGAGGCAGAGTGAAAGAGTGTCCGGCGGACGGACGGCGGCGGAGAGTGAGTGACATTTGGTCTTTACTAACAAAATTTTTTGAATGATGTGACCCAAAATACTATACATATGTGTCCAAATAATCTCATAGCATAGTCATTTCTTTCCTTTCCTTGTAATTTCATATAATTTCTGCCGACCTTTCTCTCATTCTCTTGCGGCTGAACCAGCTCGAAACCTGCTCCACGTCCAGCCCTCTGATCATCGCTAGCTCGATCTTCTTTTCCTTAGTCAGCCGCTTGGATTCATCAAACGCCGACTTTAGAGCTTCCACCTGATTCTCATCGAAACGTCTAGCCATGATTCTATAGTATTTTTTTTTGTTGGAATTTGGTTTAATAGGTGGATTTAACCAAACTTTTGACTAAAATATAAATAATATATGTATAGCAAATATGTATATAAATTAGATCTTTGTTATATGTGTTACGAGAGGATCAATTAAAGATGAATGAGAAATTAATTATTGAGAGTGGGATTAATTTATAATCAAGTTTTGATTTATTATTAAATTAATTATTAATTATTTATTAAAAAAAAATAGCAAAAGACAGTTTGTGAAAGTTTATGAATAATTGCATTTTTGCCCCAAAGTTTAAATAGTTTGCTTTTTGACCCTTAAACTTTTGAAAAGTCTATCTTTTGGCCCAAAATTATTTTTCCAAGTTATTCTTTTCGGAAGCAACTCTCCAGATCCTATAAATAGACCCACATGAGTTCATTTTATTCATTCACCATCCAAACATTTAGTGATTAAAGTACCATCATCCTAGTTCTTAAGAAGTGCAAGAAAATCTCGAGTCTTATAGTTTTGTTTTGTGGTGCAACGATACAAAACTTTGAAGTCGTTGTATATTCGGGACGAATTGCAATAACCTGAAACATTGAAATACGAGTCAATAACATCTTACGGACAACGTATTTAATACGTGTCTCGACTTTGCTAACATTACCCAAATCTGATATGGTCCAAAACTTCGATTTCGGTTCGGTAGGTAAACCGAACAATGAACAGCCAATCACGGCTTTGAACAAAAGCGCAGGCCAGCGTAGCACAGCAGGAATGATGGCGATTTTGCTATGAATCGCTACCCAATATAATATGCCTTATGATTGGGTTTTTCGTTAAATCGCTACTCAGCCAAGATGCCTTAATAAACCCTAGCATAAATGACTTAACTGTTATGTAAAGGGGCAGATTTAGTGAAAATGGTGAAGATCGATGGATGATGATCTATATAATATTATTTACATATATTGTTTTTGTGGTTTTCAGGTATATTGAGATTGTAGAATGATGGCTGAAAGTGAGAAGGTGAAGAAGAGAGAATTAGAGAAGAAGATGGGATAGATAGGTTAAATCTTTGCTTAGCTTTACATTAGCTTTCGTGTACTGTTTATAACAGAAATAAAACATAAACGTGTTCATTAACATCTTGTCCCGATATTATCTTAAGTAATAAAATTAATTAAACGGTCCAAATATATTTCAGCTTTTAGCCAAGCCCATCATGGATTAGCCCAGCCCACACCATGCTTTAATTCTTTTCTTCCTAGCTTAGCTTTGGCAGATCTCCATCCGACAGCAACCTCTTGAACACCATCTGCTTCATCCAACAAGTTCTCCCCAAATCTAACCTCACCCTCGACAAAACCAGCTTCACTCTTGTTCATGACAAACCTAATGCGTGGATTCCTCTGTTTACGCGACAGTAATTCTTCTCTCCATTCTTTCTCCGTCCGCCAATGGCCGCCACCACCACCATGTTGAAGGCTCCACCAATCTTTTGGGCACCGTCGTACTTTAGAAGTTCCTCGTCACCCATTCTCATCGGCGCGTGCCTGGCGCACAGCAGAGCCATAGGGTGCCGGCCAAGGCTGCCATTACACTGTCCCCAAACGTTATCTGGGCTTTGGAAGATTCTTGACTTTTGCAGCGGATGGAGATGGTGTTGAGGAGGGAGGCCCAGGAGGAAGAACACAAAGCAGGGGTACTTTTTTAATTGCCTTTCTTTAATGTTTTTTTTTTTTTATATAAGAATGAAGTAGAGGCCTGCGATTCTATTGATTCGAAATTATTCTTAGCTTTCCCTTTCGTTTTTATTGTATTGATTCGAGAGTCCATCTGCTCCTCAAAAATGGTTTTCTTGTTTCATCGAGTTTAAGAAATTTTCTCGGGCAGAATTTTGATTTTGAAGAATTTGAGTTGAAAACGGAGAAGTTATGGGATATGTACGAGAGGTGGAGAAGTCACTTCAAGGTTTCGAGAAGTATGGATGAAAAGCGCAAACGGTTCAACGCTTTTAAGGCTAACGCTCGTTATGTCAACAATGTCATGAGATGGATAAACCCTACAAGCTCAGGCTCAACAAGTTTGCAGACATGACTAAACAGGAGTTTACGAGTATTTATGCTAATAATTCGAAGTTGATCAAGCATCATCGTAAGCTGTCCCGAGCCTCAAGAAAATTCTTGACTTTTACGTACGAAAATGGGCGAGATGTTGCACGTGTTGATTGGAGGAAGAAAGGGGCGGTTACTCCTGTCAAATACCAAGGGGACTGTGGTGAGATTTCTCATTTTTTGGATTTTTATCTTCATTTCAATTTCATACTTTACCTAAAACAAAATAAAATGTTTTTTCGGATGATATTATAGATAGCTGTTGGGTGTTTTCGACTGGAGCGGCAGTCGAGAGGATTAATTATATCAAAACAAAAAAATTAGTTTCGTTGCTCGCACAACAATTGGTGGACTGCGACACGGAAACAATGATTGTAATAGAGGGAGGGTTGATGTCGCATTCAATTTCATTCGAAAGGAAGGCATAGCCACTGAAGAAAGATATCCTTACAGCGGTGAAGATTGAACGTGCAACGCTGAAAAGGTAAAAAATATCAATGCTTAATCTGAGACAGCATGAGCTTAGCTTCTTTACTAGTAGGCCTCTCCTTTGGTTTATCCAAAGTACAAAAACAAGCGACCTTAAGCGCCAAAAGCATCTGCTCTTCATACCCATTCCCCAGCAGCTTCTCATCAATGGCCTTCTTGGGATCCTCAGAGCACATCACACTCCTCATCCACTTCACCAATCCCATCTCCTCCTTGTGCTGAAAGAATGGATCGGAAGGAAACTTGCCCGTTACAATAACACCCAAGACCACGCCGAAGCTATAAACATCGCATTTCTCGGTGAACTTGAGCGTCTGATGATACTCGGGGGCGATGTACCCTAAGGTCCCGGCAGCATTCGATGATGTAATATGCGTGTTAGAATCGGGCATAGCTTTGGCTAGCCCAAAGTCTGTGATTCTCGCCTCCATGTCATCGTCTAGTAAGACGTTAGCTGGTTTTAAATCCCTGTGGATTATACGCGGGCTTAGATGAACATGGAGGTACTCGAGCCCCATGGCCAAGCCTAAGGCAATCTTGTAGCGGGCCAACCAATCTAGTTCAGACCTACCTTCGGCTACTCGCTGGAGACAATCTTGTAGGCTTCCGTTTTTCATGTACTCGTATACCAAGTAATTACAGTTGGGACCTTGGTAGTGGGCTAGAAGAGGTAAGAGATTCTTGTGCCTGATCTTTCCCGCCGTGTCGATCTCTGAATTGATCTGCCTCATTTTCCAGCTCGGAAGTCTGATGTTTTGTTTGGACAGTTCGTCTGCATCCATCGGAGGTTGAATTATCTTCTTTACCGCGATTTCTTTGCCGGCACTTCCTGGTAAAACGGCTTTGTACACCTCTCCGCAGCCACCTTTGCCTATGACACTGAGCAAAGCTAATCCATCTTCTTTCTCCAGAAAAGCTAAGTCCTCGGGTTTTTTAATCAAAGGGCTGAAGATTTTCACCATGTGATCTTTTTCCCGCCCTCTGATTAATGAAATGGCGAAAGCGTACAGTATGGGCACTAAATATCCAGAGAGTAGGCCAGATATGGTTCCAGCAATGATCCCCATGGCCCTTACGAACATTCTCCATTTGTGTTTATGGTTCTGCTCTCTCCCTGACTTGGTCATCCTTCTCTGTGAGTTTTCGGCAAAGATATAACGTCTTGGGACGAGCTGCCTGGAGGAGGGTCGATCGTCGGGATGATCGTGTGGGCTCAGCAGGGTCGAATCTCCCTCGAGCAAACTATTTCCAGACATGTTAACGATCCTCAGATTCCTGAAAGATTTCAAAAAGGCAGGAACTTTGCCCGAAAACATGTTGTCCGAAAGATCGATCTTTTCCATGTCGGGGAAGTGTTTCAAGAACTCCAATCTCCCGGAAAACACGTTGTTTCCGAGGTTAAGGATCTCAAGCTTGCTGCAGTTGATTATCTGAGGTGGGATTTGGCCTACGAGTTTGTTGCTGTGCAACGAAAGCTCTTTGAGCTCCGTGAGCCGACCTATGGCAAGAGATAGCCTGCCATTCAGATTCTTGCCGTCGAAAACCAGCCTGGTAATCCTGAGGAATTGGGCGCCGTTCACTCTTTTGCTTTCGCAGAAAGTGTCGATTGAGTCGCAGTGATTCGTGCTTGGTTTCTGGCCGGGAATGCTCAAGTCTCTGAGGATGAGAAGCAAGGCTTCTTCGTCATTAGGCAGAAGAGTTAATCTTGACTGTACAAGGGAGACGAGCGCCACAAAACATAAGAGGAAAAGCCGGGATTTAGTCATAGCGGCGGCCGACGGTGGGCAACGGTGGTACTTGCGGTGGTGCTGGACTTGAGGCAAGAATTTTATCAGCAAATGAAACAACGGTTTTTAAACGTTAGCGTGTGGAAAAGTTTGGTCCTTTTGGACTTTGGTTTTTTTATTTTTTTTATTTTTTCAATAATGGGGTTGACGGGGAAGAATCTTCTATTCGGTCAGCATATATTATATAACATATAGCAGCAATAATTGACATTTTCTTCTTTCAATTACACAGAGCATAGCATCGAGTGTAGTAGAGAAGAACACTTGATTCAAAGTACCAAGAGATTTCCAGCCGTGTTATGACTTAAAACAAAGAAATGATACTTTCTTGCACAAAACTGAAGCTGGTAAGAACAAAATCTAATTCTAATCCAAGATTTTGATGAGCTACAACCAAAAAAAAAAGGTAACTTTATAACCTCGAAGATCATGAAGAAATATCTTTACCGAAGAGCTTCATTATTCCAATACAAGGATCTTCTTGCTTTACTATAGACTCACCAACAAGAACCTATTTGAAGCCAAAAGAAATGAATGCATGAATTCATAAAGTACCCAGCTTTGTGACTTGATTTATAGCAACGAATGAGACGTAAGCTAGCTTTTTTCGTCGGAGAAGCGATTGTAATGGGGGCTTACCGCTTTAACGCCGGCTTCTTGTACAAAAGCGATATCTTCCGGAGTAAAAAGCCCAGATTCCCCGACAACCTGAAGAGTTTTTATCGTAAGAAAACAAATAACATTTAAAGATTTGGGGTGGAAAATGGGTAGACCAGGTTGGATTTGGGATGGGTCCAATACTTGTTGGTTGCTGTATGGTTCGTTTAAATGGGTCGTTAAAGCAAAATGATGATGAATATAATTTGGGAAATAGCAATAAAGGGCTCTTACGATAATGCCTTTCTGGCGTATTTTCTCGCCGCGTTCGCCTTCGAGAAGCTTCTTGGTGTTTGTAATATCAACTTTAAATGTTCCTGAAGAGAAGTTAGTGTACACAGATAAGCATGAAAAACAATTCAGTTGGCTATACGAAGTATGTTACCCTGGACAAGAACATATACCAAGGTCACGGTTATTAATGCCGATAAGTTCGATGCCCTCAATCGCGAGGATACGATCCATCTCTCTCTCGTCGTGTACCTAAAAGGTGCAGCAAGGCATATGAACAGAACAGAACATATTATGTACTGAGATGACCATGATCTTATTACTTACAGAATGTAACAGAATGACACCAAAACACAAACAAATAAATCGTAAACAAAATCAAGAAATTGATAAAAAAAAAAAGGAGCAAAATCCGAACCTCAACAAGAGCAGTTAAGCCCAACAATTTGCATATTTTAGTCATATATTTGATGTCCAGATCGGGCAAGACAGCAGCGATCAGCAGTATAGCATCTGCACCTTTGGCTCGAGCATAGTAGATTTGCCATGCATCTACGACGAATTCTTTACACAGGAGAGGACACTGCGCTTCAAGTTTTGCAAAAAAGAAAAAACCACTAAAGTAATTGGGAAAATTGACCGACTTCTAACATATATGAGTTACAGATGCAAATATTTACCTTTACTCCAGACCTCCTAATGGCCTCTAGATTTTCGAAGCTTCCCTTATTTATTTCAATCAAGAAAAGCATGGAAAACATTGAAAAAGGTTAGGAGTACAATAGAATAGTGACAGATAAATATAATTTACAGCTTCTATGACTTCTTTTTAATTGAATAGCGAAAGCTAAATAAATTTCATACTTCACTCCATGATTGTTAACTAAATGATGCCTATTTCGCATTTAGGGACAGTATGATGTTCTTAGGTTGACATGGATGAAGGTATAATTACTATAGTTCGACGATGTCTAAGTTTAATTAAACTAAAATGTTGTAAGTGTAATTATCCCTTAAATAAAATAAGTAACCAAACTATCGCCAAGAAGATCAAAGCAACACCATTGTTCATTGTGGTTCTTACTTTGAAGTATTTCTGATCAGTTAAAACACTAAGGCACGCTGCCCCACCTTTTTCATAAGCTTTTGCTATCTGAACCTGCCATGAAAGCCAACCAAAAGAAGTTCAAGCGTGGAAGCGTTATATTAGTCTTCTTTTGAATGAACAATTATGTCAATAGCAATTCTATAGATGATTTTAAACAATTTTTCCAGTGATGAATGCAGTTCTGTACACTGTTGCACTTATGCATGAGCTACATGGGAAAATAAAGGCCGGCATACATGAGTTACAGAGGAAAATAACAACTTACAGGATCGAAATTTTCTCTCAAGACCCCTCTGCTGGGAGAAGCTTTCTTGACTTCGGCGATCAAAGCAGGAAGGCTCGTCCTTGAGTTTGCCTCTTTAAGGGCTGCAATAAAATCTCTAGCCGGCGGAGCATTATCTACCAACCTCTTCAACATCACAAGTGGCTTCTTCTCTTTCATCTATTAAATCCAATTTAAGGAATATAGAACATAGCAGGTGTTTTCCCCCTTAAATCAGAAATTCCCATATTGATAGAATAAAATGAAACCTGAGAAACTTCCATGTCCTTGTTCCACACAATTTCTTCGAGAATATTACGTGGGGTGTTTCCTTCATTTTGTAATCGGAACTCGAAAGGACCGACGTAGTGAAGGGGTGGCCCAGTCGGTGGACGTCTCCTAATCTTTATACCTTGGCTAGCTGATACTTCGTCTTGCAACATTGTGGCTTCCCACTCTTTGACTTTGAGCGCCTCTCCTTCAGAACCTTCTTTGGATTCAAACTGAACAAGATTCAGCCAAGAACAAGCATTCAGGTCAAGTTGAAAATGTTAAACGGGCCATATCACTACTCAAACTATGCTCAATGGTCTGCGTTTTTGCTTTGGCATTCCTTATTCTTGACCATGTTGCAAGTTGCAACAAGATTGGAAGTAATCAGCAATGATTTCAAGAAGCCAATTTCAGAATTTAATCAGTAATCTGAAATCTGTCAATGTAACGATTGATAAAGGGGAAAAAAACATTTTGAGCAACGATTTAAGCAGCTTTATTCAGTCCAAGAGATGCAATGGTGCTCAAATCCAATTCACAGTCGAAAATTCAACTAGAATCAACGCAAAGTCTTATAGATAACTGATAATTCAGCAAAAACCCATCAAGAAGTCACCCAAAATCAACCGAGAAAACACAATCGAAATGCACAAATCAGCTCGCCTGTTGACATTTAACGGAGGTGAAGCAGAATTGTTTCTTGAAAGAATGTTTTGGCACGAAAGTAGCTGAGTTCGGCCGCAAAGATGCGAACTTTTGGGGCATCATAGCAATACTACATGTCTGTGAACTCAAATTCACACTCTCCATTTTGCTGTACGTATAATAGACAACAACCGACGTGGCTCTGTTTCTCGCAAGAACGATCGATGGCTGTTATGTGGTCGGAGAGAAGAGACCCCCCAAGAGAGATTTACTTGGCCCAATTAGGATAAAATTAAATAATGGTTGGCCCATCACATATCAGCCCAATTAGGATAATTCTTAGCGTATATCGCCATAATCATCGCCGTGATTAGGGGTGAGCAAATGCAGATATTCGGAATTTCGGATATCCGGAATTCGGATATTCGGATAGCTAAAAATGAAAACCACATCCGCTCCGGTTTCATTCGGATATCCGTTTTCCAAATATCCGATTTATTCGGATATTTAAAATCGAATATCCGCATCCGCATTTTAAATTTAGAATTGAACTTTATTTTTTTATAATTGATTTTTATTTTTTAAAAAAGTTGCGCCATTTTTCCTATTTCTTACCCAATAAAACATATATATGTCACCAAAAAATTTATACACTTAATAATTCACACAAAACATAAACGCAGTTAAAATATACTAGTATTTTAAACGCACTTGATGCGTGTGTTATAATATATATATATATATATATATTATTTTATAATTTAAGAATTATTTTTAATTTAAGTCTTTTAATAGAAAATATTTTAATTCTAAATGTTTATTATTTTTAAAAAAATGATTTGTGGAATATAATTGAAATAAATAAAAATACAAAGGATAAAATTATAGTTAGAAATAACATACCAAATTATATAATTATTGTTTACTATAAGATGTTGAGCGTTTATAAATAGGTTAGATATGATCTAACAATTGCATCACACAATTATACACTATTAAAAATTCACACGATAGTTCTTTCATTTTCCTTTCTTCTCTTTTCTTCACTTTTTTTCCTCTGGATTTTTTTTTCGATTCTCTATTCACGTTTTTGCAAGAATAATATAAATTTTATATTGTATTTTGTATAACAGTTCAACAATAGATGCTGGACCTCTTATTTTATTTTATTTTTCTTTTGGACCACTTTTTTCTTATTTTTTTGGGTCATTATTTAATTTATTATATTTTTAAAAAATAAAACCGGATACCGGATATCCGAATTTTAGATTGGCCACTATCCGCATCCGATCCGCTTTATCTTAAAATAAAGCGGATCGAATATCCGATCCGGTTTTTAAAACCGGATATCCGATTTTTCGGATTTTGAAAACCGAATATCGGATCGGAATTCGGTTTTCGGATATTTTTGCTCACCCCTAGCCGTGATAGCAAAACTATAAGATAAAGCTCAAAATAGTCCATAATGGTTACTCTGTGGACTAATTTAGTTTTTCATATTTCGCCTAGATCAATTTTGTCCCTAATGTTATCGATTTTGGACCGACTTGTTCCTTCCATCACGATAAACGTCAGTTAGATCATCTGAAATTGTTACTAAAATTAGAGCATGAAACTAAAATTTTCACATCTCCAAATATGATCGCTAGATCATCTGCTTCGTCGAGCTTCATTGACAGTAGAAGAAAACAGTACGAACCCCCAAATCATGCAAATATTCCAAAATTCGATCCATACCCGATTTGGTATGGACCACGTGTGAGATTTCCGTTAAAATTGACGTTTATCGTGATAAAATTATCAAATTGGTCCAAAATCAACAACATTCATGACTAAATTGGTTCAGGCGAAACATCGGAGACTAAATTGATCTATAGAGTAAACATCATGAACCATTTTAGGTTTTATCTCACTTTAGACGTAAAGAATACAACAATCAATCCATATGAATCATGTCTATTTACAATTTATCTTGGATTTTCTATATATATATTATATATATATATATATATATATATAACTATGGTAAGCAAATCTCTCATCTATTTTACTATATATCAATCCATAAGAATCATGTCTATTTACAATTTATCTTGGATTTTATATATATATATATATATATATATATAAACTATGGTAAGCAAATCTCTCATCTATTTTACTATATATATATATATATATATTCCATCTTGTGAAGATAATCACGCATACACATATCATTGGTGACTATGAAGTGATGATGCATAGTCTGGAAAGCATAAACTGCTGGTAAATCTATGGTACAAGTCTTATAGCTAAGAGTACAACTTCTTATTGCTTGAGACATCATGGGAGATCAAAGAAGGTATTTGTACGTGCAACATAGCAGTTTTGCAAGTGAGAGAAACTTATTTTCTCCACCAACGTTAGATAACTCTTGTAGATTGGTAAAGAGAAGAAAAGCTTAAGAGAGAAAGCTTATAAACTCAAACAATCAATAAAGAGTTAGAGTTCTCCTGTTGATGTAGGATCCGTGTTAAATCCGAACCACATTAGAAGTCCGTGTCGCTGCATTTGTTTTCTGTTTCATCGTCTTATCTAAAATCTGGGATTGATCAAAATCCCAACCATCTATGTATTGGTAAGCAAATCTCTCATCTATTTTACTTCTCATATATACATATATATATATATATATATATCTATATAACCATGGCAGGAAGCATTGCATAAAAAAAGGTGTTTGAGAAAACATATAATTTAGACAGTTAGATCCTCGACATGGTTCTTCTAATAATCTCTCTTCTCTGCGTCATAAGTTTCATCCTTTTCCTTAAAAAATGGCTCCTCCCAAGACCTCGAAAAAGGCTACCTCCATCTCCGAGAAGGCTTCCATTCATCGGAAATATTCACCAGCTCGGCAGACTACCTCACAGATCTCTCCACTCCTTGTCCAAGAAATACGGTGGCCTCATGCTACTTCATCTCGGCAATGTCCCCCTTCTCGTCGCTTCGTCCTCCGACGCTGCCCGTGAGCTCCTCAAAAACCAAGATACGATCTTCGCAAACCGCCCTAAACTGAGCATGACGGATAAGCTATTCTACGGGTCGAAGAACGTGGCCTTCGCTCCTTACGGTGAGTATTGGAGAAAAGTTAAGAGCATGTGCATATTGCAGCTGCTGAGCAAGAAAAGGGTCGAATCTTTTCGTCGAGTGAGGGAAGAAGAAACCTCCCTTATGATCGAGAGGATCAGACAGTGTGGAGCTTCATCGCAGGCCGTGAACTTGAGAGAGCTGTTGAGCTCCCTTTCTAACGATGTAACCTGCCGGGCTACGCTGGGGAGGAAGTACAGCCATTACGGTAAGCTGTTCAGCAATTTACTGAAGGAACTTTTGGAACTGTTGGGCACTCAGTGCATCGGGGATTGCATACCTTTCTTGGGCTGGATCGACCGCGTCAGAGGTTTGAATTCGAGGGCCGCGAGGGTCGTCGAACGGTTCGATGAATTCTTGAACGGCGTGATCGAAGAGCATCGGAGGAATAGAGCCGAAGGAGGAGAACAAAGAGACTTCGTCGACGTGTTGTTGGATCAGCAGGCACAGCAGCAAGAGGAATCAGTTCTTGAAGATGATTCAGTTAAAGCCCTTATCCTGGTAAGAACCATTTTTCTGAAATCTCAACGCAAACTTGCTAGTTTTTCTGACGATTTACCATCTGATCGAAATGGGCCGACAGGAAATGTTCACCAGGGGAAGCGAATCGTCTTCGACGGTCCTAGTATGGACAGTGGCAGAGCTCGTAAGAAATCCAAGAACGATGAAAAAGCTGCAAAGAGAGGTCCGAGAATTAGCAGGCGATAAAGATACGATAACCGAGGACGACTTGCCCCAAATGCACTACCTAAAAGCGACGATCAAAGAGAGCCTTCGACTGCACCCGCCGGTCCCCTTAATACCCCCTCACGAATCGACCGAGAACGCAAACGTATTGGGCTATGACATCCCAAAAGCCACGCGCGTGATGGTCAATGCCTGGGCAATAGGCAGAGATCCGCTCGCGTGGGAAAACCCCGACGACTTCTGCCCAGAAAGGTTCGTGGGGAGCGACAGAGACTACAAAGGCCGTCACTTTGACTTAATCCCATTCGGGTCGGGCCGTAGGTTTTGCCCTGGGATGACGTTTGCCGAGCATGTGATCGAGCTAGCGCTAGCTAGATTGGTGCATGAGTTCGACTTTGCTATGCCCGGCGGGGAGAATGTAGAGAACACGGACATGAGTGAAGGAATCGGAATAACGAACCACAAGAGGCTTCGTCTTCTTCTTACGGCCACTCCGTTCAGGCTTTGAAAAACCATTTTTTCTATCTTTATTGTATTACACATTCGGTTGCGTGGTAATGATCTGATGATTTTGAGCGTGTGTAAGAATTCGAGCGATGGTGGTTGTACAAACTCGTCGACTTCTTCGAAGCGTCGCCATAGAATAAATGATTATCGAAACTACGACGCATCAATTCTTCGTTTTTAAAGTTGCTGACGAGAACTGAAACTCACTTTGAACTCATCCAATAATACTCACGTAACTCAGAGATGATCGGTGCATCGGTTTCTTAATTGTAACGACGAGACACTGTTAGATGCGATCGAGATGATATATGTGCCGAAAAAAATACAAGAAGATAAAGGCGATGATCATGGCGATTACGATACAAATTGCAGAGGAATTCAAGTAAATATTGGAGGCAATTCGGACAAACGACGACCAAAAACACATTTTTACGGATATAAATGTTACGTAAAATCCTAACTTATGATAGTATCTCCCGTCGTCGTCGTCGTCGTTCCATCGGGCCCTTATTAGCTTCTTCTTGATCCATCATTTCACTCATTAGTATATACACACACATACCTCTTGCCTGATTCAAAGAGCCGTATCCAACTGTAATGAAACTTTATTAGTAATCTTGGGATATCCATTACTACATGACAATCCCATGCTGGCAGGCTGAGCACTGGGAATTCTCCATCTCACAAAGAGTAATAAAATATATTACGATAATTTGCTGCAGACTAGAGTGTCAACTTGCATCTGTCGGCTGTCAGCTACCATACCACAAATTATCTTTAAATATTTCCTGGCAAGTGAAAAAATAGGGCAAAAGAAGAGTAGATATGGCATGCCACAGCCCATGCTCGCTTGTCGATACATCCATGTTATTGCCCAGACGAGGGTCAAGGGTAGAACAAAAAATAAAAATAAAGAAATAAAAAAGATCATCTATTCATTCGATCTCTTGACCTTTAAGTCGGTTCTTAGGGTTTTTTGTAAACCCTATTTGAAGCCCAAGGGACGAAAGAAAACGAATGACGTCATTCGTGGCTTGGTCTTTGTCAGTATATATATATATATATATATATATATATTGGAAGTTGACATTACTTGCACGAAAAGGTTACATCAGAGTTGGACTGATATTTCTTACACCAACCAAATACAACCTTGTCTTAAATTCGGAACAAATCGATCAATTTGCTTTAGATTTGGCTATAATGATACGTTGGCTATCTCCTATTTATAGAGTCGTTTTTCATGAGCAGCTCTAAATTTAAGAAATGTATTTTTGTTCCTATTTAAAGCCAAACTTAGTGTCCTCCAAGGCATAATAACACAAACTGATGGTCTTCGAAGGCATAACACAAACCGATAGTACAGATTTAAAAACAGTTTTAAAGCGTGCGAGGAGCGGCGAGCAGAACCAAAGGGATCGTTTTTGTGTAGCGTTATTCTACTTCCTTCGATCATGTCGAGATTCTCCGCGAGCTCTCTCCGTCGGGCGTCTCAAAGGGCTCGGGGATCTAACGAAGAATACATTGTGCTGCATAATATTTTCGATAATATAATCATTTATTCTGGCGGCGTTTCGAAGAAGGACGGTTCTTCGAAATAACGGCCGCATGAGTTTGTACAATGTGGTTTTGATCGGTGTATGATGTAAAAGTATTGAAAGAAATATATGTGATATTAAATTGTGCTATTTTTTGGTATTTTGTACGATCGTCAGAAGATTTAGGTGAGGAGAAGGAAGAATTTCAGATGAGAATTGAGGAAGAAGAGATAGTCGAAGCAGAGATAATAGGTTAATCTTTTGCATAATCCTCATCAATGAACGTTTGTGTTTTTAACATAGTTAATAAGTGGGCTCATAACATATTACCCAATTAATTATAGAAATAGAAATAGATACTAATCAGCCCAATATTGAACTCTTGAGTCAGCCCAGTCCATCACGAACAAGCCCAGCCCAAACATTAACACCGTTTGTCTGATTCCTTCCTCCTTCAACCATAACCCATCTCACAGTTCCCTTTCTTGCAACATCTCTTCTTTCAGCCTCATCCACATCGACAGAACCATCTTCATTGCCAAGAGATGAGTTCATGACATACAACCACGTCCATCGCTCGAGTTCTTACGCATGCTCAAAATCATCAGATCATTACCACGCAAGCGAATGTGTAATAATACAGATAAAGATTTAAGAACCAATTCAAAGCCTGCACGGAGTGGCCGTAAGATGAAGAGAAAGCCTCTTGTGGTTCGTTATTCCGATTCCTTCACTCATGTCCATGTTCTCTACATTCTCCCCGCCGGGCATAGCAAAATCGAACTCATGCACCAATCTAGCTAGCGCTAGCTCGATCACATGCTCGGCAAACGTCATCCCAGGGCAAACCCTACGGCCCGACCCGAATGGGATTAAGTCAAAGTGACGGCCTTTGTAGTCTCTGTCGCTCCCCACGAACCTTTCTGGGCAGAAGTTGTCGGGGTTTTCCCACACGAGCGGATCTCTGCCTATTGCCCAGGCATTGACCATCGCGCGCGTGGCTTTTGGGATGTCAAAGCCCAATACGTTTGCGTTTTCGGTCGATTCATGAGGGGTCAGTAAGGGGATTGGCGGGTGAAGTCGAAGGCTCTCTTTGATCGTCGCTTTTAGGTAGTGCATTTGGGGCAAGTCGTCCTCGGTTATCGTATCTTTATCGCCTGCTACTTCTCGGACCTCCCTTTGCAGCTTTTTCATCGTTCTTGGATTTCTTACGAGCTCTGCCACTGTCCATACTAAGACCGTCGAGGACGATTCACTTCCCCCGACGAACATTTCCTGTCGGCCCATTTCGATCGCACGGTAAATCGTCAGAAAAACTAGCAAGTTTGCGTTCAGATTTCAGAAAAATGGTTCTTACCAGGACAAGGGCTTTAACTGAATCATCTTCAAGAACTGATTCTTCTTGCTGTTGTGCCTGCTGATCTAACAATACGTCGACGAAGTCCCTTTGTTCTCCTCCTTCGGCTCTATTCCTCCGATGCTCTTCGATCACGCCGTTCAAGAATTCGTCGAACCGTTCGACGACCCTCGCGGCCCTCGAATTCAAACCTCTCACGCGGTCGATCCAGCCCAAGAAAGGTATGCAATCCCCGATGCACTGAGTGCCCAACAGTTCCAAAAGTTCCTTCAGTAAATCGCTGAACAGCTTACCGTAATGGCTGTACTTCCTCCCCAACGTGGCCCGACAAGTTACGTCGTTAGAAAGGGAGCTCAACAGCTCGCTCAAGTTCACGGCCTGCGATAAAGACCAAGATTGTCTGATCCTCTCGACCATAAGGGAGGTTTCTTCTTCCCTCACACGACGAAAAGATTCGACCCTTTTCTTGCTCAGCAGCTGCAATATGCACATGCTCTTAACTTTTCTCCAATACTCACCGTAAGGAGCGAAGGCCACGTTCTTCGACCCGTAGAATAGCTTATCCGTCATGCTCAGTTTAGGGCGGTTTGCGAAGATCGTATCTTGGTTTTTGAGGAGCTCACGGGCAGCGTCGGAGGACGAAGCGACGAGAAGGGGGACATTGCCGAGATGAAGTAGCATGAGGCCACCGTATTTCTTGGACAAGGAGTGGAGAGATCTGTGAGGTAGTCTGCCGAGCTGGTGAATATTTCCGATGAATGGAAGCCTTCTCGGAGATGGAGGTAGCCTTTTTCGAGGTCTTGGGAGGAGCCATTTTTTAAGGAAAAGGATGAAACTTATGACGCAGAGAAGAGAGATTATCAGAAGAACCATGTTTATTCTCTAACTGTTAAAGAAACTGCTGTCTGAAACTCTTCTATGCAATGCTTCCTGCCTTGGCTATATATATAATTATATATATATATATAGAAAATTCAAGATGATACATTACTTGTGCATTGTAAATACACATGATTCATATGGATGCTTGATGTGTCTCCGTTGTATTATTTATTTATGTTCTTACTTCTTAACTCACCCAAAAGATTTTCATGCATGTCCAAATCTGCTTTCCTTTTCATTAACAAAACATGTCTGAAATCTTCCGAAATATCGAAAGATCAGCATTCAAACAACACGCATTAACACAATCTAACGGTCGTCGGAAGGCAAAGCACAAAATTCAGATAAAAAATACAACAGTTTAAAGCGCACGAGGACCGGCCGCAAGAATCAGAGGAATCTTTTTATGTAGCGTTATTCCACTTCCGTCGCTCATGTCGAGATTCTCCGCGCTTTCTCCGTCGGGCATCTCAAAGTCGAACTCGTGCACTAATCTGGCTAGTGCGAGCTCGACCACGTGCTCGGCGAACGCCATGCCGGGACACATCCTACGGCAAGAAGACCCGAAGGGGATGAGCTCGAAGTGATGGGCCTCTGAAGTCGACGTCACTGTTCAGAAACCTCTCGGGGGTTTTTATCCGATGCTTCTGCGTCTTGATGATATGTACGTACGTATAATGTAAGTTTTATTTCGGAAAATTTGAGATGAAACATTACTAGGACACTGTATATACACATGATTCCATGTGGTTAACTCAACCATCACTATCGTTATGTTCTTACTTGGTACCTCAACCAAAAGATTTTCTTTCAGTGCACTTCAACTGTAAGAAACATCATCTACTTTCCTTTTCATTTCAAGATCGCACGCTATGTTGGCAAAACATGCCAAAATCTTTCGAACTAGTTAAAGAACTGCAAATGCATGACTTTTTTTTATGATTATGGGGACCGTGACTATGGCGTTTTTCTTATACTTGCGGTAAAATCATGACAGAAAGAAGAGAGCATGTCTTACGGCAATACGTTCTTTTCTAGCAACTTGTTTTGCAGATTTACTAACCTTTCGCTTTCGACTAGATCAACTCATCTGGCACATGTCTTAGCTTTCTAGGTTCTTTATTACTTCTAATTGCCGTGATTTTCCTTTTGATTGCGCATCATTACAATCCGCCGAACACAAAGTCCTTGCGTCGGGCGGCAGATTGTCGTCTCGAGTTCACCGTTTTGTATCAGCGTAGGGTTGAACTAGTTGAGTACTTAATCTTCGACATGGATGCACTGTCTGAATTTCAAAGGAATTATTTGGATGAGATATGCTTATCTATCATTTCAAACAATAAAAACGCTAACATGAAGTGATGGATGGCAAGATACGAACACACAGCTTAGGAAATAAAAAAAAGGCCGTTTAAACCGTGCGAGGAGTGGCCATGACGACCAACGGAGTCTTTTTATGAACTGCCATTCTTTTTCCTTCGCTCATGTCGAGATTCTCGGGACTTTCTCCGTCTGGCATCGCAAAGTCGAACTCGTGGACTAATCTGGCTATCGCAAGCTCGATCACGTACTCCGCGAACACCATCCCGGGGCACATCCTACGACCCGACCCGAAGGGGATGAACTCGAAGTGATGGCCTTTGTAGTCTTTGTCGCGCCGAGAAACCTCTCGGGATAAAACTTTTCAGGGTTTTCCCATAGCAGTGGATCTCTGTCGGCTGCCCAAGCGCTTATCAACACTTGCGTGCCCTTTGAAATGTCGTAGCCCAAGACTTTTGTGTCTTCCATTGATTCATGAGGGGCTAGTAATGTAACCGGCGGGTGCAGTCGAAGGCTCTCTTTGATCACTGCTTTTAAGTAATGCATTTGGGACAGCTCATCCTCCGTTATAGCGTCTTTATTTCCTGATATTTCTCTAACCTCATTTTGCAACGTTGTCATCTTCTTCGGGTTTCTGACTAGCTCCGCCATCGTCCAAACTAAGGCAGTGTAGTATGTATCCATTCCGGCGGCGAACATATCCTGGTATTAAACATAGTATCAGTTAAAACGAGGATAAAATTCAGAAATAAAATACGAAAAAAGAGATTATTCATACTAGGATAACTGCTTTAATCGAATCGCGTTCGAGGAAAGAATTCGCTTTCTGGTCTGTCTGAAGATCAAGCAGTATATCGAAAAAGTCGAGCTGTTGTTCTTCTGCTCCACCTCGAATTCTCTTTTTCTCATGTTCTTCTATCACGCTGTTCAAGAACTCGTCAAACCCTTTCCGAACTCGATCTGCCCTCGAATCGAAACCGTTGAAACTATCGATCCAACCCAACCAAGGAATGTAGTCTCTGAGACTCGAAGCTCCTAAGCATTCCATGAACTCCACGGCCAACTCATTAAACATCTTCCCATCTTCACTGTACTTCCTACCGAGAGCCACCCTGCAAATAACGTCATAAGCGAGTGAAGCGAACACATCACTTAAGTTAACAACCGACGACGAAGATTCCGCCATTCGCCGGATCGTCTCAACCATGAGCGACGTTTCATCTTCCCTCACGGAACGAAAGGATTGAACCCTCTTCTTGCTCAATAGTTGTAACATGCATATGCTTCTAAGTTTCCTCCAGTATTCTCCATACGGAGAAAACCCTACATCCTTCGATCCGTAGAATAGCTTGTCGGCAATGTATAGTTTAGGCCTACTTGCAAAGATCGAGTCCTGGTTTTTCAGTATCTCACGAGCTGCATCAGAAGTCGAGACAATGAGGACGGGGACTCTACCGAGGTGTAGTAGCATGAGCCCACCGTAGCGTTTGGACAGAGAGTGGAGAGATCTGTGCTGTAATACACCAAGTTGGTGAAGGTTTCCGATCAAAGGAAGCTTTCTTGGAGATGGAGGTAGCCTTTTTTGAGGCGTCGAGGCTGTCCTCGAGAGCCATTTTTGAAGGGAAAGGATGAAAACTATGGCAGAAAGAAGAGGAACTATCAGGAAATTCGGAATGAGAAACATGTCGATGCTCAAACTGTGAAAGTAAACTAGTGTCTGAAACTTCTTCCGCGTCTTGATGATACGCACATATATATATAACGTAAGTTTTATTTCGGAAATTTCAAGACGATGCATTAGTTGGACACTGTAAATACACATGATTCCATGAGGTTGACTCAGCCATCAGGTATCTTTATGTTCTTACTTCTTACCTCGCCCAAAAGATTTTCTTGCATGCACTTCAACTGTATAAGACTTTATTTAATCATATGATTCGAACACCAAACATTAACACAGGCCGACAGTCTTTCGGAAGGGAAAGCACAAAATTCAGATAAAAATACAACAGTTTAAAGAGCACGAGGAATGGCCACAAGAACAAGAGGAATCCTTTTATGTAGCGTTATTCCACTTCCTTCGCTGATGTCGAGATTCTCCGCGCTTTCTCCGTTGGGCATCTCAAAGTCAAACTCATGCACTAATCGGGCTAGTGCGAGCTCGACCATGTGCTCGGCGAACCCCATGCCGGGGCACATCCTACGACCAGACCCGAAGGGGATGAGCTCGAAGTGATGGCCTTTGTAGTCGACGTCACTGTCCAGAAACCTCTCGGGATAAAAACTTTCGGGGATTTCCCATACCAGCGGATCTCTACCGATCGCCCAAGCATTGACCATCACCCGCGTGCCCTTCGGGATGTCGTAGCCCAAAACTTTTGCATGTGCGGTCGACTGACGTGGGAGCAGTAATGGACCCGGCGGGTGCAGTCGAAGACTCTCTTTGATCACTGCTCTTAAGTAAGGCATTTGGGACAGCTCATCCTCCGTTATTGCGTCCTTATTTCTAACCTCGTTTTGCAACGTTGTCATCTTCTTCGGATTTCTAACCAACTCTGCCATTGTCCATACTAAGCAGGCGTAATACGTGTCCATCCCGGCAGCGAACATATCCTATAGTACGATGACGTTAACATCGATAGTATCAGTTCAATGCAGATAAAATTCAGAAAAAAAAAATACAGAAAGGGATTCGTACTAGGATAACTGCTTTGATCGAATCGTTTTCTAGGAGAGAATTCTCTTTCTGGTCCATCTGAAGATCAAGCAGTATATCAACAAAGTCGGCGGGCTGTTGTTCTTATGCTCCACCTCGGATTCTCTTTCTCTTATGTTCTTCGATCACACCGTTCAAGAACTCATCCAACACTTCGAGAATTCTATCTGATTTCGATTCTAAACCACTGAAACGATTGATCCAACCCAACCAAGGAATGTAGTCTCGGAGACTCGAAGGACCCAAAGCTTCCTTTAGCTCCGTGACCAACTTATTAGACATTTTCCCATCATCACTGTACTTCCTACCTAGAGTCACCCTGCAAATGACATTGTTAGCGAGTGAACCTAACACATCGCTTAAGTTAACAACCGACAGTGAAGATCCCGCCATTCGCCGGATCCTCTCAACCATGAGCGACATTTCCTCTTCCCTGACTGTTCGAAACGATTGGACCCTCTTCTTGCTCAAAAGTTGTAACATGCATATGCTTCTAAGGTTCCTCCAGTATTCTCCATACGGAGAAAACCCTACATCCTTGGAGCCATAGAATAGCTTGTCGGCAATGTATAGCTTCGGTCGGTTCGCAAAGATTAAGTCTTGGTTTTTAAGTATCTCACGGGCTGCATCAGAAGAGGAGGCAACAAGGACGGGGACTCTACCGAGGTGTAGCAGCATGAGCCCACCGTAGCGTTTAGACAGAGAGTGGAGAGATCTGTGCGGTAATAGACCGAGTTGGTGAAGATTTCCGATCAGAGGAAGCTTTCTCGGAGATGGAGGCAGCCTCTGTTGAGCCGCTGATGATGTTCTGGGCAGCCATTTTTGAAGGGAAATGATGAAAATCACAGCAGAAAGAAGAGAAACTATCAGGAAATTTGGAATGGGAAACATATTGATGCTCTTTAACTTCCAAAGAAAACAAATACGAAACTTTATCTTATTGCAGTGATTCGTATCTTGGTCCTTTGTCTGTATATATATTGGAAGTTGACATTACTTGCAAATTTTAAATACACGTGATTAATATGGACTATGGAGATGATTTATAAACACATAATACTTGCAGGTAAACGCCATTATGATATTTTTTCATTATACAAACAGACAAGACACAGTAAGTGATGTTTTTAAGGCTTGTTGTGATACCATTTATTGGGTTTTCCTGGCTCGGAAAGCTGTTTTCGGAAGGGAATTTGCAGGGGATTCCGAGAATACAAGAGAATTTATCGGAGAAGAACGTTATATTACTGAAAAACTTTCTTGCTTACAAAATATTTCGAGACATCTATCATAGAAATACATAGGAACGATTTTATACTACTAAAAACAGTTTCTACCCACTAACTTCCTTGGCAGTTTCTTTGACAGTTTCTTCCCACTTTCTTGGCAGTTTCTTCCCATTAACTGCTGTCCTTATCTCTTCCGTAACCGTCCTTTGGACATCTCATATTCTTCTCAGCAGAGCCTTCTCGGGAAGTCACTTCCAGGCTTTCTCGGGAAGACCATCCTTTTTGCTCGGAAAACTCTTCTTTCTCAGGAAGCTCTTCTCTCTCGGAAGGCTTCTCCTCTGACTTCTTCTTGCTCGGGAAGTACCTCGCTCGGGAGGCTTCTCGCTTGGGAAGCTCTTGGGCTTCAATCTCAACAAATTCCTCCCTGAAGCTCAAGGTCTTCCAATCTTTCATCCCGAGCATATTCTTCAGATTCTCGAATATGGGAATCGACAACGGCTTCGTGAAAATATCTGCGACCTGGTCCAGACTTGGAACGTGAATCATCTTCACGTTTTCCTTCTTCACCTGCTCTCGGATGAAGTGAAATCGAGCATCGATGTGCTTGCTTCTTTCGTGATGCACCGGATTCTTAGCTAGCTCGATTGCTGACTTCTTATCCACTCGGATTTTGGTTGGCTCCTCCTGTTTGACGTTTAGCTCGAGCAGCAGGTTCCTCAGCCAGATTGCGTGCATGACGCACAAAGACGCTGCTACATACTCGGCTTCGCAGATTGACAGAGTTACGATTGGCTGCTTCTTCGAGAGCCAAGTAAACGCCGAGCTTCCAAGGTAAAAAACATACCCGCTCGTGCTTCTTCTGTCATCAACGTTCCCGCACCAATCACTGTCTGAATAGCCAACCAACTTCACATCATTTGTCCTCGAGTAGAAGAGCCCGAGCGACTTCGTCCTTGAACGTATCGGGCATTCCTCGCTGCTTTCCATGAAGATAAGATCGTCAACATAAAGAGCAACTATTATCATACCTCTTTCTTCCTTCTTGATGTAGAGTGCGTGCTCGTACGGACATTGCTAAAACTTGTTTTTCTTGAAATACCCATCGATCCGAGTATTCCATGTCCGAGGCGCCTGCTTCAGCCCATAGAGCGCCTGCTTCAGCCCATAGAGCGCCTTTCTCAGCTTCAACACCTTCTCTTCTTCTCCTCTTCTCGAGTAGCCAGGAGGTTGTTCTACATAGACTTCTTCCTCAAGTTCTCCGTTCAGGAAGGCGGATTTAACATCCATCTGAAAGATAGTCCATCCGAATTGAGCAGCTTGTGCCAACAGCAGCCTGATGGTTTCCATTCTCGCAACGGGAGCGACGACTTCATCATAATCGATTCCAGCACGTTGTCGGTAGCCTTTCGCCACCAGCCTTGCTTTATATCGTTCGATGAATCCCTCGGCATTCGTCTTCTTCTTGTAAACCCATTTTACTCCGATGGGTTTATGCCCATTCGGAAGTTCCATCAACTCCCACGTTTTGTTCTTCTCGATGGACTTGATCTCTTCGTCCATCGCAACCTTCCACTTCTTGTCTCGGAACGCTTCTTCAAATGTGATTTCTTCGGAATCCGCCATCAGACAAACAAGGTGAACCTCTTCCGTCGAGTCGTACAGATCTTGTAGACTTCGCATTCTTGGTTGTCTCGGTTCTCTAGCCTCGGCAGTTTCTTCAGTCGGGATTTTCCCGAGCTTTGGAAGGAGACTCAGCGGTTCTCCTTGCTCTTCCGTCTCTTCTTCTTTCCAATTCCAGGAACTCCCTTCGTCTACCCGGACGTCTCTGCTAACGATCACCTTCTTTTCCAGAGGGTCGTATAATTTGTAGGCCTTCGTCTTCTCGTCATATCCGAGGAATACAAGCTTCTTGCTTTTGTCTTTAAGCTTCGTCCTTCTTTGGTCTGGCACATGAGCATATGCCACACTTCCAAACACTTTCATATGTGAGACGGTCGGCTTCTTTCCATTCCATAGCTCTTGCGGTGTTCGATCCCCAAGCTTGCTGTGGGGGCATCAATTCTGTATGTAGATAGCACATTGTACGGCTTCTGCCCAGAATTCCTTCGGCATCTCATTGCTTTTCAGCATTGATCGAACCATGTCGAGAACGGTTCGATTCTTTCGTTCGGCCACTCCGTTCTGCTGTGGCGTATATAGTGCCGTTAAGAACCTCCTGATTCCGTGCTCTTCACAGAATTTTGTGAATTCTCCAGACATGTACTCGCCGCCTCTGTCCGACCGGACAGCTATGATGCTCGACTTTGTTGCCTTCTCGACCATCATTTTGAACTTCTTGAACGTCTCGAAAGCCTCAGATTTCTCCTTCAGAAAGTACACCCAGGTTTTTCTCGAGAAATCATCTATGAAAGTAATAAAATACCTCTTTCCGCTGAACGAATTGGGTGTAATCGGTCCACATATATCAGTGTGAACTAGCTCCAGAGGATTCTCTGCTCGGAAATCCGCTTTCTTCTGAAATGACGTCCTCGGCTGTTTCCCGAGAACACAGCCTTCACACATTCTCTGGCTTCCAACCATCTTTGGAAGTCCATGTACCATTTCTTTGCTCGCCATCTCTTTCAAGCTTCTGTAGCTTAGATGTCCGAAGCGAAGATGCCACAAATGATCCTTGTCTTCCAAGTCAACTTGCAAGCATTTCTCTTGTATGGTGTCAATGTTGAGTTTGAACATTCGGTTCTTCGCCATCTCAACATGCGCGATCAGCGGCATCGCCCAATCCTTCATGATGACTGAGCACCCTCTTTCCAAGAGTTGTCACATGCTCAGAATGTTGGTCTTCATATCAGGAACGAAATAAACGTCCTCGACCAGTCCTTCTCTTCCGTTATCTCGAGAGAAACACACATTCTCTCGTCCTTCTACTCTCACTTTTGAGTCATCTCCAAAAGAAACGTACCCTTCTGTGACTTCCTTCAGCTCTTTGAAGAGATGTTTGTGACCACTCATGTGATTGCTGGCGCCCGTGTCGAGGTACTACGCCTTCTCGTTGGTCTGGTATTTGTCCTCGAACGTTATTAGAAGAACTCTCTCGTTCTTCGGCTCTTCTTGCGCAACAAAATTTGCGTTTTCTTCCATTTTCTTTTTTCCCCAGCAATCTCTAGCATAGTGTCCATGCTTTCCGCAGTTGTAGCAATCGACATTCGGTCGATTCGAGCGTCCGCCTCGGCCTCTTCCTCGGCCACGACCTCTCCAACTTTGTTGGTCTGTAGGTCCTTCTCCGTCGTTCTGGTTTCCTCTTCCGCGTCCTCCGCCGCGTCCGGAACTTCTTCTGCCTCGGCCGCGTCCTCTTCCACGATTCTGATTTCCTGATGCCTTGTCCTCTGTCACGGACAATTTTGCCTGCAGGGCCTCTTCCAGAGTGTCCTGCTTCTTCTTTCTCTTACGCTGCTCGTGCGCTTCCAGCGAGCCCGAGAGCTCATCAACCGTCATCTTCTCGAGATCCTTGGATTCTTCTATCATGCACACCACGTTCTCGAAATCATTCGTTAGAGATCTCATGATCTTCTCAACGATACGAGCATCGGTCAAGACTTCTCCGTTTCTCTTCAGTTGATTCGCAACTGTTTGAATCCGAGTGATGTACTCGGAGACACTCTCGCCTTCTTTCATCTTCATCATTTCGAGTTCACCTCGAAGGGTTTGCAGTCGAACCTGCTTCACTCGGTCGGCACCTTTGTAGGCTGCTACCAACGTGCCCCACGTAACCTTCGATGTTGTAGCCTCGGCTATCTTCTCGAAACCGGCCTTATCTACGGATTGATAGATGATGTAAAGTGCAGTTTTATCTTGTTTTCGGGAATCCTTCAACGCCTTCATCTGCGCTGCCGAGTATCCGGCCGTGCTTTCCGGCTCGGTATGTCCGTTCTCAATGACTTCCCACGCGTCTTGAGATCCGAGCAGCGCTTTCACCTTGATGCTCCAATTTTCGTAATTGGATTTGGTGAGTTTCGGTACGGGCATTTGGCCACCGTTAACTCCCATTGTCGCCATCGTCGGGCTCTGATACCAATTTGACGTTTTTAAGGCTTGTTGTGATACCCTTTGTTGGGTTTTCCTGGCTCGGAAAGCTGTTTTCGGAAGGGAATTTGCAGTGGATTCCGGGAATACAAGAGAATTTATCGGAGAAGAACTTTATATTACTGAAAAACTTTATTGCTTACACAATATTTCAAAACATCTATCATAGAAATAAATAAGAACGATTTTATACTAGTAAAAATAGTTTATACCCACTAACTTCCTTGGCAGTTTCTTTGACAGTTTGTTCCCACTTTCTTGGCAGTTTCTTCCCATTAACTGTTGTCATTGTCTCTACCATAACCGTCATTTGTCTTTCGTAACCGTCCTTTGGACATCTCATATTCTTCTCAGCAGAGCCTTCTCGGGAAGTCACTTCCAGGCTTCATCGGGAAGACCATCCTTTCTGCTCGGAAGACTCTTCTTTCTCAGAAAGCTTTTCTCTCTCGGAAGGCTTCTCCTCTGACTTCTTCTTGCTCGGAAAGTACCTCGCTCGGGAGGCTTCTCGCTTGGGAAGGTCTTGGGCTTCAATCTCAACGGTAAGCAGTCAAGAAAAAAAACGAAAAGCTTCACTTAGAGCGCTCAACTAATATATATCTCTTGAACAACAAATATATATGTTGTCTTAAACTCACCGAAACCATAGATCATTTCGCTTTATGTAGTGTTACTCCAGTTATTCCTTCACCCATGTCGAGATTCGCCGCGCTTTCTCCGTGCGCATCTCAAAGTCGTCGAACTCATGCACTAATCTGGATAATGCAAGCTCAACCACGTGCTCGGCCAACGTCATGACGGGACACATCCTTTTGCCAGAAATCTCTCGGGGTAAAACTTTTCGGGGGTTTTCCCAGATCAGAGGATTTCTACCGATTGCCCAAGCATTGACCACCACCCGCGTGCCTTCTCTTTGATCGCCGATCTTAAATAATGCATTTGGCGAAGCTCATCCTCGGTTACCCTTTTCTTTATGTCGTGCAGCTTCTCAAACCTCGCTTTGCAATATTTTCATCTTCTTCGGATTTGTTACTGAGCTCTGCCATTGTCCATACCAAGACAGCAACAGATGTTTCCGTTGCAGCAGCAAACATATATATCCTGGTGAGACAGAACGGCAAGGGACTGATATAGATTCAGAAAAATGTACAAAAGAGATTCTTACCAGGATATAACTGCTTAGTAGAAAATTCTCTCTGTTCTGTCCGAAGATTGTCATGACCCAGAATGGAGACGATATGGTGGCGAAGGGGTGCGTAGCTGTCGAAGGTGAAATAGAGACAAGTGATGTTAGAAGTGTTCCTGTTCGATGGGGTCTGACCAAAGCTCGTAAGAATGGTATTGGATCATCTGTGCCAATTTGATGTTCCAATGAGATGTTCCACCAATAAGGTGTTGACACATGTTCATCCCATTATACCAACCACCCCATGTTTAAATAAGATAGACACGTGTCAACACCTTATTGGTGGAACACCTAATGGGAACATATTTTGGGCACAGATGAATCAATCTACGTAAGAATAGGATGAGGAAGACAAGTGTTTGGAATGGGCTGGATCGCGACGGGCTGGGCTGACTTTGGAGTCCTTGGAGTTGAGCTTGGGCCTAGTTTATTTTTTAATTAAATGGACATATTATAATTGAGCCCATATATGCTTGATGTTAAAAACATACCAACGATGGCTAATGCATGCTAAGAATGATTTAACCTAATTCTCTTTTGTCTTCGTCTTCTCATCTCACCCTAAATTCTCATCTCTGTTCCTTACGTACTTCACGTTTCTCACGTACAAGAAACCATCACACAGCTTTACAGAGTAGTACTATACAACATATATTGGTAAAGACAAAACGGTGATCGCTGTTACATCCATATACCATCATTATTATACCCAGATATTTCTTATTTCAACACCCTACTGCTCAATACATTACAAAGATCAAGCAGTATGTCAGGTCAGCTATGTCAAGTTGTACTGCTTCTAAATACTACACGATGGATTCTATCTCTCCGATGTTCTTCGATCACACCGTTCAAGAACTCATCAAACCCTTTGAAAACTCCATCTAATTTCAAATCTAACCCACTGAAATGATCGATCCAACCCAACCAGGGAATGTAGTCTCCGACGCTGAAAGCACCTAAGCACTCCGCAACCTCCCTGATTCAACAAAGATATTAAATTATGAATAAGGGCTTCAGTTTCCATTTTTACTGATTCTGCGTGTGCTTATAAAGAACTAACTTCATTAATCCGTCGCGTCGGAGCTTTTCGTCCGTATTAGGACGGGGAAGATTTGTATGGCTTCTTCATCGATCAACAAGAGGTGTCTGTATACTAATTAAATAAGTGAAATGGTGGATCAAGAAGCTAAGGGGCCCCACAGAGATGGGTGGACGAGCGACGACGACTGAGAACTTCAGCCAGTCGATATTGTTTTCCCATTATTGGAAAAAGACAGTGTATTATTATACTCGCATATCTAATGGCTGCAATCTTTTTTTCTATTCAAGGCAATACAAGATGGAGATCTGCATGTTGCGTGACTGTGGCGTTTTCTTAGACTTGCGATAAAATCATGACAGAAAGAAGAGAGCAACGCTTCATGCCGCCTTGCTATAAAATCTGTACATATGATGTGATTTCGTGCAGTCTTTATCATCATATGTTTTATGGCAATACGTTCTTTTCTTAGCAACTTGTTTTTGCAGGTTTATTTACTAAACTTTTCGCTTTCGACTAGATCAAAAAAGGTTCTTCATTACTTCTTTGTGCCGTGATTTTCCTCTTGATTTGTGAATCATGCCGCCGATGGTCTTGCGTTGGGCGGCAGATTGTCTCGAGTTCACCGTTTTGTATTAGAGTAGGGTTGAACTAGTTGAGTAGTTAATCTTCCACATGGATAATGCACTGTCTTAAGTTTCAAAGGAATGATTTGGATGGGATATGACTATTTATCATTCAAACAATAAACACGTTGACACGAAGTGACGGACGGCAAGATACGAACACACAGCTTAGGAAATAAAAAAAAAAAAGGCGGTTTAAACCGTGCGAGGAGTGGCCACGACCACCAACGGAGTCTTTTTATGGACAGTCATTCCTTTTCCTTTGCTCATGTCGAGATTCTCGGGACTTTCTCCGTCGGGCATTGCAAAGTCGAACTCGTGGACTAATCTGGCTATCCCAAGCTCAACCACGTACTCCGCGAACACCATCCCGGGGCACATCCTACGACCCGACCCGAAGGGGATGAACTCGAAGTGATGGCCTTTGTAGTCTTTGTCGCTGCCCAGAAATCTCTCGGGATAAAACTTTTCAGGGTTTTCCCATAGCAGTGGATCTCTGCCGACTGCCCAACCGCTGATGAACACTTGCGTGCCTTTTGGGACGTAGCCCAAGACTTTGGTGTCTTCCATTGATTCATGAGGGGCTAGTAATGGAACCGGCGGGTGCAGTCGAAGGCTCTCCTTGATCACTGCTCTTAAGTAATGCATTTGGGACAGCTCATCCTCCATTATAGCGTCTTTATTATTTCCTGCTATTTTTCTAACCTCGTTTTGCAATGTTGTCAACTTCTTCGGGTTTCTGACAAGCTCCGCCATCGTCCATACTAAGGCAGTGTAGTATGTGTCCGTTTCGGCGGCAAACATGTCCTGGTATGGTATTACGTAACATAGTATCAGTTCATAATGCTGATAAGATTCTACGAAAAAGAGAGATTATTCATACTAGGATAACTGCTTTCATCGAATCGTGTTCGAGGAAAGAATTCTCTTTCTGGTCTGTCTGAAGATCAAGCAGTATATCAACGAAGTCGGGATGTTCTTCCGCTCCACCTTGAATTCTCTTTCTCCTATGTTCTTCGATCACACCGTTCAAGAACTCATCGAACCCTTTGAGAACCCTATCTGCCCTCGAATCGAAACCGTTGAAACGATCGATCCAACCCAACCAAGGAATGTAGTCTCTGAGTCTCGAAGCTCCTAAGCATTCCATGAACTCCACGGCCAACTCATTAAACATCTTCCCATCATCGTTGTACTTCCTACCAAGAGCCACCCTGCAAATGACGTCATTAGCGAGTGAAGCTAACAAATCGCTCAAGTTAACAACCGACGATGAAGATCCCACCATTCGCCTTATCCTCTCAACCATAAGTGATGTTTCTTCTTCCCGCACGGAACGAAAGGACTGAACCCTCTTCTTGCTCAGTAGTTGGGACATGCATATGCTCCTAACTTGCCTCCAATATTCTCCATACTGAGAAAACCCTACATCCTTGGAGCCATAGAATAGCTTGTCGGCAATGTATAGCTTAGGCCGGTTCGCAAAGATTAAGTCCTGGTTTTTCAGTATCTCACGGGCTGCATCCGAAGACGAGGCAACGAGGAGAGGAACTCTACCGAGGTGTAGCAGCATGAGCCCACCATAGCGCTTAGACAGAGAGTGGAGAGATCTGTGAGGGAATACGCCGAGTTGGTGAAGGTTTCCGATCAGAGGAAGCTTTCTTGGAGATGGAGGTAGCCTTAGTCGAGGCGTCGATGAGGCTGCTCTCGAGAGCCATTTACGAAGGAGAATGATGAAAACTATGGAGGAAAGAAGAGAAACTATGAAGAAATTGGGACTGGGAAACATATTGATGCTCTTCTCTTATTGCAGTGATTCTTATCTTGGTCTTTGTCTGTATATATATTGGAAGTTGACAGTACTTGCAAATTGTAAACAACGTGATTAATATGGAGATGATATATAAACACATTACTTGCACGTAAACCCCATTATGATCTTTCTTCATATACAAACAGATATGACATGACACAGTAAGCAATCAAGAAAAAAACGAAAAGCTTAACTTAAAGCTCGACTTATATCACTTAACACAATATATATGTTGTCTTAAACTCACGGAAACCATCGATCATTTCGCTTTAGATTAAAATATGGATCAAAAAAGAGTTTAAGGCCTGCGTGGAGTGGCGAGAAGAACCAGAGGAATCCTTTTATGCAGTATTATTCCACTTCCTTCGCTCATGTCGAGATTCTCCACGCTTTCTCCATCGGGCATCTCGAAGTCGAACTTGTCTACTAATCTGGCCAAAGCAAGCTCAACCACGTACTCCGAAAACGTCATGCCGGGACATATCCTACGGCCGGCGCTGAAGGGGATGAACTCGAAATGATGGCCTTTGTAGTCTATATCGCTGTCAAGAAACCTTTCGGGGTAAAAAATTTCGGGGTTTTCCCATATCATGGGATCTCTACTGATCGCCCAAGCATTGACCATCACTTGCGTGCCTTTCGGGACGTCGTAGCCCAAGACTTGTGCGTCTTCGGTTGACTGATGAGGGACTAGCAATGGAGCCGGCGGGTGCAGTCGAAGACTCTCTTTGATCACTGCTCTTAAGTAATGCATTTGGTACAAGTCATCCTCGGCTATCCTATCTTTTTTATTCCGTGAAACTTCTCTAACCTCGCCTTGCAGTGTCTTCATCTTCGTCGGATTTCTTACGAGCTCTGACATTGTCCATACTAAGACGGTGGAAGACGTCTCCGTCCCAGCAGCGAACATATCCTAGTGACAATGGGAAGGGAAGACATTAACATATACCATCTGCGTATCGATTCAGGAAAATATACGAAAGAGATTCTTACCAGGATAACTGCTTTAATTGAATCGAGTTCGAGGAGAGAATTCTCTTTCTGGTCTGTCTGAAGGTCAAGCAGTATATCGACAAAGTCGAGCTGTTTCTCAGCTTCTCCGCCGTGAATTCTATTTCTCTTATGCTCTTCGATCACACCGTTCAAGAACTCATCGAAGCCGTCGAAAACTCGAGCTGCCTTCGAATCTAAACCGCTGAAACGATCGATCCAACCCAACAAAGGAATGTAGTCTCTGATACCGAAAGCACCTAAGCACTCCGCAACCCCTCTGATCAACTCATTAAACATTTTCCCTTCAGCGCTGTACTTCCGGCCTAGAGCCACCCTGCAAATGACGTCATTAGTGAGCGAAGCGAACGCATCGCTCAAGTTAACGACCGACGGCGAAGATCCCGCCGTTTGCCTGATCCTCTCGACCATGAGCGACGTTTCTTCTTCCCTCACGGACCGAAAGGACTGAACCCTCTTCTTGCTCAGCAGCTGTAGCATGCATATGCTTCTGACTTGCCTCCAATATTCACCGTACTGAGAAAACGCCACGTCCCTCGAGCCATAGAATAGCTTGTCGGGAATGCTTAGCTTAGCCCTGCTTGCAAAGGTGGAGTCTTGGTTCTTCAGGACCTCACGGGCCGCGTCGGAAGACGAGGCGACGAGGAGAGGGGCACTGCCGAGGTGAAGCAGCATGAGCCCACCGTAGCGCTCGGACAGGGTGGTGAGAGATCTGTGAGGGGATACGCCGAGCTGGTGAAGATTTCCGATCAAAGGAAGCTTTCTTGGAGACGGAGGCAGCCTCCGTTGACGAGCTGAGGATGCTCTTGAGAGCCATTTTTGGAGGAAAACGATGAAGGCTATGGCAATCAAGAAATTTGGGACAGAAACCATCTTGATGTCCATGGTCAGACCAATAGCAAACCTCACAGCTCTAATACTTGCAGCTGTTTGCTAACCGAATAGTGATTTTGCATCAATAAACAATGGGACGGTTATGTAATGAATGGAAAACCAGAAAATGGGTTCCACAGACTGTAAAAATGTAATAAATGTAAGAAGATTAGGTGGAAAGAACAAATCAAACAATTAATAAGCATATCCAAGATAAGGCAAAAAAAGGGGTGGGATAAAGAAAATAAGGAAATATATGTTTGGTGCATATTAAATTTGCATGGCCCTTATTCTCAATTTGTATGGCTTTCTTGCCCAACAAAATGGGCATCTTTTTTTGGACAGACAAGCAGAAAAGTAGTGTAATGATATGGACTATGGAGTTATGAGAGGAAGAAAAGAAGAGAAACTATGTGAAAACTGCTTATTCATAGTGTGTTTATGTTTTTTCTATCTACAAAATAAGACACACGACAAAAAAACGAAACTTCGAGCAGTAGTACTCATTATCTCGACGATCGGTCGTCGTTTTCGTACTAAAAGCGCCGAGGAGTTGCAATGGCGAGCAGAGGGTTCTTCCTATGAATGGTCACGCCGGGCTGCTCCAACGTGTCCAAGTCTTCTCCTTTCATTCCCTGAGGCAGCTCCCATTCGAACTTCTCCATCAGATTCGCCAGCACTAGGGCGACGTTCGACGTCGCAAATGCGATCCCAGGACAGCCCCGTCTCCCCGACCCGAACGGTAATAACTCAAAATCGAGCCCCTTATAATCTGTCGAACGGTCCAAGAACCTCTCGGGCTTGAAAGTTTCTGGCTCGTCCCAAGACTTGGGATCTCGGCCGATCGCCCAAGCATTAGTCATGACCATCGTCCCACATGGTAGTTCGTAGCCCATTACCTTAGTGTCTTCTCGGGCTTCACGGGCCAAGAATGGGATCGGAATGTGGTATCGAAGAGTTTCCTTTATTACGGCTTTAAGGTAGTGCATTTTGTCCATGTCTTCGTCGGCTATGCTTCGCCTGTCTTTTCCGATGATTCCTCTGACTTCGTTCTTCAGCTTGTTCATGGCCGTCGGATGCCTTAAGAGCTCTGTCATCGCCCACTCGAGGGTAGCAAACGTTGTATCGGCTCCTCCGGCAAGTATGTCCTTCAACAAGCATAACGACGATAAGGGCAGAGAGAGAGAGAGAGAGAGAGAGAGATCGAACCATAATAATCCCCTTGATATTGTCTCTGTCAAGGGCAACGCCGCCGGCAGTGTTATCCTTGCTTGCATTGAGCAGAATTTCGACAAAGCTCTCTCTTTCGTCGTTAGCCTTCGTGGGTTCACTTCGTTCTTCGTTCTCGAGCTTGCAGATCATCTCTTCCAGGAAATCGTCGACTTCTCTAACAACCTTATCGACCCGTCTGCAATAACCATTCAAGTGATCGATCCACGAAAGGAGAGGAACAGACTCGGCGACGCTAAAAGTAGCCAACAGCTCCAAGACTTCCTTAAGCAGCTCGGGCACTTTGTTCTTTCCATCCTCATCGCCTTCGCGGCGATAATTCCTTCCGAAAGCCGCTCTGCATATCAAGTCGTTCGTCATGGACATGAACAGTCTGCTCAGATTCACAGGCGAAGAAGATGCTTCGGCGATCTTCTTCACCAAGAGGCTCGCTTCCTCCTCCCTAAGGAAACGAAAGGACTGAACCCTTTTGTTGCTCAGAAGCTGAAGGATGCAGAGGCTCTTCAGTTTCCTCCAATGCTCGCCATAAGGCGCTACTGCTATGTCCTTCCCACTGTACAGCAGTTGGCTCGTCTTCTTCGAAGTGGGCTTGTCGGCAAACACTAGATCGTTCGTCTTCATGATCTCACGAGCTGCTTCGGCCGATTGGACGATCACAGTCGGCCTTCCGCCGAAGTGAAAAAGCATCACATCGCCGTATTTACGGCCTATAGACTGGAGAGATCGGTGAGCCAATGGGCTTAGTAAGTGGATATTCCCCAAGATCGGCAGCCTCGGCGGCCCCGGCGGCAGTGCTTTCTTGGACGATTTAGGGACGAACCATTTGACGATCAAGTAGAACGATATAGCGACGATCAAGAAAGTCGACAGATTCTGATGAACGAAGAACTCAGTAATCTGATCCTTATGCAGAGTCAACATGTCTCTGATACACTGCTTTAATGGCGCTTGTAAGGAGAGAGATATTTTTGTATGAATTTCAATTCTGAGTGAGATTAAAATATAGAGAAATGATATGAATACTACAAAACGTCAACAACACATCGTCATTAACAGCTCATTACAGTTTTATTTTTTATTTTTTATTTTTTTTTCTAAAACAAGGCATCGTTGTAATTTTCAGCCTCAGACATTTTTTATATCTTGACTGAGCATTCTAAGCGTCTCTCTGCTGACTGTGCGTCACTACATAGAAAACTCAAAAACCTTTTCAAGTACTTTCTCTTACCAGTTTAACTAATTCCACATGTAAGACAGATTCTTTCGAGAGTTACGAGGTTTCAAGAAAAGCCCTAGAAAGATGGAATGGGCACGACAAGTAGTGGAAGCCTCTTATGAACTGTTATGCCATTCACTTCGCTCATGTCGAGGTTCTCCCCGCTTTCTCCGCCCGGCAGGGCGAAGTCGAACCCATGCACTAGCCTCGCCAGCGCGAGCTCGATCTCTTTCGCAGCAAAAGTGATACCTGGACAACCTCGACGGCCAGACCCGAACGGGGTAAACTCAAAGTGGAGGCCCTTGTAGTCGACGTCGTCGCTGTCCAAGAATCTCTCGGGATGGAAGCTCTCGGGGTTTTCCCATATCGATGGATCCCTACAAATCGCCCAAACATTGACCATCACTTGCGTGCCTTTCGGGACGTCGTAGCCCGATACTTTCGTGGGCTGAGTCGATTCCCGGGGGACTAGTAATGGGACGGGGGCGTGCAGACGGAGGCTTTCTTTGATCACTGCTTTAAGGTAGCCCATTTTGTCCAAGATTTCCTCCTTTATCTCCCTATGTTGCCTTAATTCACTCTGCAATCCTTTCATAGTTCTTGGATTTCTGATGAGTTCAGCCATTGTCCATATCAAGACAGCAGCTGTAGTATCAGTCCCAGCAGCAAACATATCCTGGCAATCAGCGAAACGTTGAGATCAAAATTCGATAAATTAGTTAAAGATTGCGTTCGAGGGCTAGGAAACATCGTACCATCACGATAGCTTTTATTGCATTATCATCAAGAAAATCGAAGGTATTCTCCCTCTGAAGCTTAAGCAATATATCGACGAAATCAGAAGAACCATTATCGTCGTCGTCGCGCTCATTAGTTTTTCTTCTGTGCTCTTCGACGACGCCTTCCAAGAACTCGTCGAACTTTCGAGCCACCTCAGCCACCCTCGAGTCCAGACCGTTGATGCGGTCGATCCAAGACAGCCATGGAACGTATTCCCCCACGCAAGTGCTCACCAGCAGCTCCACGAACCCATCGAGCATATCTTTGAACATCTTCCCTTCTGGACCGTCTCTGTACTTCCTCCCTAAAGCCACCCTACACACCACGTCGTTTGTGAGCGAAACAAATACGTCGCTCAAGTTCACAACCGCCGGAGAAGATCCCAGCTGGGCCCTAATCCTCTCGAGCATGAGCGAAGTCTCTTCTTCTCTTACACGGCGGTAAGACCGAACCCTCGCGCTGCTCAGAAGATGGATCTTACTTATGCTTTTGGTCTGCCTCCAATACTCGCCGTAGGGCGCGAAGGAAACGTCCTTGGAGCCATACGTTAGCCTATCGGGGATGGCTAGTTTAGGCCTGTTCGAAAAGATTAGGTCTTGGTTTTTCATGATATCGCACGATGCTTCGGAAGAGGAAGCGATGACCACTGGGACACTGCCGAAATGGAGCAGCATGAGCCCGCCGTAACGTTTGGACAAAGATTGGAGGGATCTGTGGGGGAGTTCACCTAGCTGGTGAAGATTTCCGATCAAAGGGAGCCTTCTCGGAGATGGCGGGAGTCTTTGGTGAGGTTTTGCGGCGGTTCTTGAGAGCCATATTCGAAGGAAAACGATGAAGCACAGGCCTGAAAGAAGAAAAGCTGGGAGAAGCTGTGGAGTGGAGGCCATCATGTAAATGTAAAAAAGCAACTAAGCAAGTTGGATGGATAATTCTTGACTGCGAACACAATGTCTTGGCTAATGATAAAATAATAATATATATATATATATATATATATATATATATATAGTGGTCAATTACCTCATCAATGGCGTCATTACACTTAAGAATATCTACCTAGGCCGGCTGATCTAAGCGGTAATGAGGGAATGGCAAGTTGTAAGACAAGTGTCGTCATCATCCTTAAAAGAGTTGAAAGGGAAGTTTTCATCGGTTTACGCATTCATAGTGATAACTTCCCTGCTAATTTTTGTGGTGAATAGTTTGAATAATATGCGCCAAGCGCTCATCCAATTGGCTTGACAACAATTTCACATAACGTACACACACTCGTCTATTCTTTCTTGGTTGATTTGTTGTTCAAAACTTTTGAGGTGGTCTCTAAATTTCTTGGCTTTTTATCATCAAAGGTCAATTTTCATATATATGATGATTATTACATGTGTTAATGTTGCGCTGTCAACATTGGCAATGTTAGGAGAACATTCTAGTCAACATTTATTGGCAGAGAATGTCTTCTCTCTCTCTAGTTTTATCTTTCATGCCCAAAACGTGTTTGAACCGTGTCCAGGCTATTTTTAGTGTTCTACAGGACTCAGAAGCGACTCAGGACGAGTGAGGATCGTGTAGATAAGCTTGAACGAGTCTAGGGATGGAACATACTAAATATAGGATGCTTGGAGCACAAGATGGAGACCAAGTCTTTGGAGCTTACCAAGTCAGTCCCTAACGGTCACTAACGGACCAAGTCTACTTAGTGGACGTTAGTGGACGTTGTGGGAAGTTACCAAGTCCATTTGTGGAGTGCTGCCCAAGTTGAAGAAGTATTTAAGTGTGGAGAACTTTTGACAACAATGACCGCTACGACTACAGAGAGAAGAAGATTACGAGCGATCACGAGAGTTGTCTTTTAGCCTAGTGTTTTCTGTTTTGCAAAAGTCGAAAGACTTTGTAGGTTTGTAGAATCGAAAGATTCGTAGTTTTTCTAGGCTTGTTTTTACTATCTCTTGATAGTTGTTTTGTCATCCATTACTAATAGTGGAATTTCGCCTTGAGGCACGCAGCAAGTTATTCTGACTTGCTGCAAAATTTACATCTCGTTGTCTTTAGTTTTTCGTCACCAAAACTAAGTTTTCCGCTGTGCGCTTGTGAGTTAGTGTGAGTGTCTGCTCAACATTTAACCCAATATTTAGTTACAACTTAGTCTTTTCATATCCATATAGAGAGGGACCGCCATCAAAGTGGTATCAGAGCCTTCGCTTGACGTTACTAAGCGCTGAAAATCCTTATAATGGATATAACGAGCTCAAACTACATTGGAAAAGTGCCGGTGTTAGACGGCTCCAACTATGCGTTTTGGAAAGTGCGTGTACGCCAATGCATCAAGTCCATCGATGTGCGAGCGTGGGAAGCTGTTATCGATGGATACACTCCACCTCGTAACCCTCCAGATGCTGATGGCGAAGTCGTTGACAAGCCGGTGGCAGAATGGACCGTGGCAGAAAGGAATGCGGCCGAGTTCAACGACAAAGCCTTGAATGCTATTTTCTCATCGGTTGATATTTTTATGTTCAAGATTATTCAGAATTGCACGACGGCAAACAACGCATGGGATCTTCTTCAAAGGTACTGCGAAGGTGATGCGAGCGTGAAGGAAACCAAACTTCGGTACCTACTCAATCAGTTTGAAAATCTCAGAATGAAGGAAGACGTAGATGTCACCACCTACTTTGGAAAGATTCTCACAATTTCAAGCGAGTGTGCTAGTCTTGGAGATCCGATATCAAATAAGGTACTTGTATCTAAAGCTTTACGTACACTCACTGAAAAATTTAATGTGAAGGTAGCGGCCGTCGAGGAAGCACACAATCTGAGCACGCTAGACTTCAATACCTTAATGAACATTATGAAGAATTACGAGACGAATCTCGAAGTTCAAAAGAGAGCATCTCGCGGAAAAAACCTAGCACTTGTCGGTCAGCCCTCCAATGTTCAAAATGAGGATGATTCGGATTTTGAGGAGGATGCGGCTTTGCTGGTGAAAAAATTCAAGAAGTTCTACAAGAGAAGAACGTGGAGTCGAATGTTGGACAAAATGTTGGCCCAACATTCCGTAAGAGCCAAAGTTCGAAAGAGCCGATGTCTGCTCCACCATTCTTCAAACGCAAACCTGATGTAAAGAAGAAGAACTTCAACTGGGAGTCTGTCAGATGCTATGAATGTCAAGGTTGGGGTCACTTTGCCAACGAATGTGCCAACACACTTCGCAAGCATGGGAAAGCAATGTGGATCGATCTTTCCGACGATGAAGATGCAGAACCGAGTCCTAAGGAGTCCAGGAAGTCTTCAGTAACTATTCAATCCTTCTCTGACAACGAAGATGAAGAAGATCAACAAATCGGCTTCACTGCGGTAACGGATGTTGAGCCAACATTGGACTCATCATCTGAGAAACATATAATTTTTTATTATGATGATTCAAACAGTTTTGATGTGTATTCTAGTTCTGACAATGCAGAATTAGAAATGAATGTTTGTGCTGAAGGTCAAATCAATGAAGCCGTCAAGAAGTTTACCGCTCTATATGAAAAGGAAAAGCTAAAGAATGCGGAACTCAAAGCTGAAATGAATATACTGACCGAAGAGAACCTGAAGAACGAAAAAATGATTGAAAGCTTGCTGGATGGAATGAACAAAATGGAGGCCGTATTAACACGAAAGGACAAGGAGATAGACAAGCTTCAAAAGCGAGTCGACGAGGCAGACGTGACTTTCACGAAATTGAACAAGGGTAAATTCACCCTTGAAGAGGTATTATCGTTAAGTGTCTTTGATAAGCAAGGTCTAGGATATAATGCTGAGCCTTCTAATGTTGTGAATGAATCTGCTATGCATGATAGACCAAAGATTGTTTTGTTAAGGAGAAAACCGAGCATGTTGAAAGTAGTGAGCCTTTAGTTGTTAAAAAGAGTTCTAAGAATGCTGCCCCTAAATCAAAGAATAAACAGTTTAAATGTGATCATTGTATGCTGCCTGGCCATATTAAACCATACTGTTGGAAATTGAAGGGAAAGATGTCTGTAATGAAATCAATGTTGGGTGATATGTCCTCCAACATTCCTGTCAACATTGAGAAATCAGAGTTGAGAGAAGTGTATGGAGAACGTTCAGCTGGCTCACCTTCAAATTCTGACAGTTCAAATGCAGTTTTACTGACTAAGAAAGTTTGGGTACAAAAATCCGTTCATAAATGCCAAGTCGTATATACCTCGTTGCTAGCTAACGTTACAGGATCTTGGTACTTCGATAGCGGGTGTTCCCGACACATGACTGGTACCAAACAGTATCTAAGTGACTACACGCCATTGAAAAGTGGTTCTGTGACATTCGGAGGAGGTGCTAAAGGAAAGATTCTTGGACAAGGCAGATTGAACGTGCCCGACTTTCCGAAGCTAAGAAAAGTCCTTCACGTAGACGGTCTTGTGGCAAATCTGATTAGCATTAGTCAGCTTTGCGACGAAATCTTGAGGTAAGATTTAATAAAGAATGTTGTGAAGTTTTTAACAGAAATCGTGTTCGAGTTATGGCAGGTAAAAGATCGAGTGACAATTGCTATCTAGTCGGCGACAAATCGGGTTCGAAGGATGTGTGCCAACTCTCAAAGGCCGAAGATGATGTCATTCTTTGGCATTACAAGTTGGGGCATGTCAACTATCGAACGCTGGAGCAGCTTATCAAACACGACGCGATAAGAGGCATTCCGAAGTTTAAGGAGTTTGGTAAGGTTGTGTGTGAGTCGTGCTTGAAGGGTAAGCAAACACATGTTAGCCATAATGTTGATCAACATTCTGCCCAACATTTTAAAACTGCACATTGTTTTCAGCTTATTCATATGGATTTGATGGGTCCTATGGAAGTAGATAGCCTTGGTGGTAGGAAATATGCTTATGTGCTCGTTGATGATTATTCTAGATATGCATGGATATTTTTTCTTAGGGAAAAATCTGAATCGTTTGATTTCTTTAAAAAATACTGTGCCATGATTAAGAATAATTTTAGTGCTTCAATTTTTCGCATTAGGTCTGATCATGGTAGGGAGTTTGAAAATCAATTGTTTGATGAATTCTGTGATAAGAAAGGTATTATGCATGAGTATTCTTCTCCTAAGACACCCCAACAAAATGGGGTGGCCGAGAGAAAGAATAGGACCTTACAAGAAATGGCTCGTGTTATGTTGCAATCAAGGAGCATTTCTAAGCGTTTTTGGGCTGAAGCATTGCATACCGCATGTCATATATCTAATCGTGTGTTCTTTCGTCATGGTACTAAGAAAACGTCGTATGAGTTGTTAAATGGGAAGAAGCCTACGGTCAAGTATTTTCATGTTTTTGGATGCTATTGTTACATGTTGAATGATCGTGAATACTTGACTAAGTTTGATTCGAAGAGTGATAAATGCATATTTTTAGGATATTCCTCTAATAGTCGTGCATATCGTGTGTATAATTTGCGCGTCAAATCTGTTCAAGAGTCCATTAATATTGTGTTTGATGATGCTACTGATCTTAGAAGGGTTCCTCCACAAGTCGATATTTCAGATGTTGTCCAAGCTGTTGATGAAACAGAGGAGACTGGAGAGGAAGATGTTGGGCCAACATCTGACCCAACATCACCGTATAAGCAGAATGATGAGATCGAACCGAACGAAGTTCGAAGAGATCCCCCAGCTAAGATTCAAAAGGATCATCCTACAGACTTAATCATTGGAGACGTAAATGAAGGCAGAAAGACAAGAGACAAGCCGCGCAAGGACTACAAGTCGATGGTAAGAAACACATGCATGAACACCATATACGCCGAGGTACGCTTTAACTGTTTTGTTTCTGAGGTAGAACCCAAGAATGTCCTTGAAGCACTTAAGGATAATTTTTGGATAAATGCCATGCAAGAGGAACTCTTGCAGTTCGTGAAAAACCAAGTATGGACTTTGGTTCCTCGGCCGAAAGACATTAATGTCATAGGTACGAAGTGGATCTTTAAGAATAAATCTGATGAACTTGGTAGAGTTCTAAGGAACAAAGCACGTTTGGTGGCCCAAGGTTACACTCAAGTCGAGGGAGTAGATTTTGATGAGACGTTTGCTCCCGTGGCTAGGTTAGAATCGATTAGGTTGTTGTTAGCTATTGCATGTTGGATTAACATTACATTACACCAAATGGATGTTAAAGGTGCATTTTTGAATGGATATATCGATAAGGAAATCTATGTCGAACAGCCTAAGGGATTTGAGGATCCACATTATCCTAACCATGTTTATAAGTTGCAGAAAGCGCTCTATGGATTGAAGCAAGCCCCTCGAGCTTGGTATGGTAGGTTGACCACATTTTTACTTGAATTTGGGTTCGTACGAGGTGAGGCAGACCGCACTCTTTTTGTAAAAAGGGTCGGTTCTGATATTTTGATTGCCCAAATTTATGTTGATGATATTGTTTTCGGCTCAAGCTCACAGTCTATGCTAGATCAGTTTGTGCAGGCTATGAACTCCACTTTCGAAATGAGCATGATTGGGGAACTAACATTTTTCTTAGGATTGCAAATTAAGCAAAGCAGTAATGACATCTTTATTTCACAGGAGAAATACGCTAAGAATACAGTGAAGAAGTTCGGGTTGGACACGGCTAAGGTAATGAAAACTCCCATGGGGTCTTCGCAAAAGGTAAGTAAAGATAATGTTGGACAGGATGTTGACCCAACATTATATCGATCCATGATAGGCAGTTTGTTATACCTTTCAGCGAGTAGACCCGACATTATGTATAGCGTTTGTGTTTGTGCTAGATATCAATCTGAGCCTAAAGTTTCCCACCTTAATGCTGTTAAGCGAATTCTTCGTTATGTAAGTGGTTCGTGTAGCCTAGGACTATGGTACTCCAAAGAGACTAACTCAAATCTTGTAGGCTATAGCGATGCTGATTGGGCAGGCGATGAGGATGATCGCAAGAGCACAAGTGGCGGCTGTTTCTTCCTAGGTAACAACTTAGTTGCATGGTATAGTAAGAAACAAAACTGTGTATCTTTATCTACTGCTGAGTCTGAATATGTTGCTGCGGGTAGTTGCTGTACGCAATTAGTGTGGTTAAATAGCATGTTGTGTGACTATGGTTTAGAGTGCGAATCTGTTCTCATGTATTGTGATAACCTTAGTGCCATCAACATATCTAGGAACCCTATTCAGCATTCACGTACGAAGCATATAGATATTAGGCATCATTTTCTGAGAGATATGGTTGATAAAGAACTAGTGCGCATTGAGCATATAGACACCAAACATCAGTTAGCAGATATATTCACTAAAGCATTGGATTCTGAAAGGTTCTCGGACCTGAAGAAATCCATAGGTTTGCTTATGTCCGGTTGAATGTTGGTCCAACATTTGGATCAACATAGCATATGTAAAATATGATAGTTACTGTTTTGATATTTAATTTAACATTCTGTTCTGTTTTTCCTGTGAAATGACTCGACTCTTCTTGATTAGTCTCTGAATTAAGCCTAATCCTTTATAGGCTCTTGGTAATAAGTTCCCTAGGTACACGGCATTCGCGGTGACGATGTACTCTTTGCGACAAAAAGCCAATCCTTTACTCATATAAGCCTGCTCATAAACCCTTAGCAAGATATAGGTATTTGGTAATAGTTTCCTTAGGTACACGGCATTCGCTGTGACGATGTATCCTATGCGACAAAAAGCCAAACCTTGATGCTTGGGGTATAAGGGCAGTGCTGAAAATCAATAAAAAAGGTAAAAGGTTAGAAATGAAGAGTGCTAGTTTAAGAAGGGTCGGGCAGAAAAGTCTAGGATTATGGAGTTAGAATGTTGAGTCAAATGTTGGGGCAACTTGTGTAACTGTCAGTTTGGTAATGCTATATTTCTTTGCTTTCGTTTATTCATTTTGTCTGTTAGTCTTTCATTTGTCAGTTTCGTATGTCTAGTTTAGTTATCTCTCAGAATTGCATTAGAATTCCTCGAAGAACAGCTCGTTACATTTGTCTCTAGTGCTCATCATCAATGCTCAAACGGTTAGTATCTCTTGTGCCTTCTATGGTTTTTGACTTGGTAATTTTGGTTTAATCATGGTCTGAATTTTCCCTATATTTTTGTATGACCTATTCCTCCATTTACTTTGAATGTGCTCTATGTTGAGTTAAACAATTTATTGCATAATTCGAATTTACCCTATTATTTGCCTAAATTATTTCTTCTTTACTCCAACGGTTATTTTTTCACACTCACCCATGATTTGACAGTTTCAATAAGTAACCGTTAAGAGAGGGGGGGAGTGGGCATATGCAGTTACTTGGCATGTTCTTTAGTTTTATCTCCCTCATATATCTCCCTCATTCAATCTTCCTCACTCACAAACCCTAAAAGCATTTCTGAAAAGTTCCTTTCTGCTTTGAATTGTTTCGATATAAGTTGGGTTGCATCTACTCTGTTTCTCACTTCTATTTCTCAAGCTTACTTTCAGATTTCACTATGTCGAACTCTCCTGACCGAGACGCGATGCAGAATGTTGACCCAACATTTGGTGAGATTGTCTATGATGCAGTTCCCCTTCAATCCATTCCGGCGCTGCGTGATGCTCCAAGTTCTCCTCCCCCAAATCACGATGAGACACCAGTGCAACCAAGAGACCCAACTGAGGAAATGTCGAACCCTAACATCACAAATGCTATTGTACCGGTACCTGAAGTTTCAATCGACGAAGAATTCGTTGAAGACGTTCAAGCCTCGTTAAAGGAGATCGTGCCAGAAAAAGTCTCTACCAGTGCTGCAAAGAAAGCTCAAAGAACTTCCAAGAAAGCTTCAGTAGGGTCATCCTCAAAGGCCGATGCTGTTCCAAAAAGACGAAGGAGCAACAGGGTCAGACGAGCTATGAACCCAACCTCAAACTCTGACAACCCAATCGTCCTCTCCAGTGACTCCGACGACACAATCGAGAACTCAACAAACTACGACAGTGTCGACTCAATGAGCTCTGACAAAGACGATCGCAATTTAGGGGGAGAGACACATATGTCGGAGTCTACAACTCTGAGCGTCCCAGAAACCCCCAAAAGCGATGACGAAGATGGTTTTGACCTCACTGAGACCCTTGCTGCTTGGAAGGATAGGCTGAAGAAGAAAGCAAGGAAGAGGCTAATGCAGTCTAATAAGGCACCCTCCAAGCGTCAGCGAACAGAGGAGGCGCCAAGATCAACGGCTAGTCTCCAGTCCTCCTCCCCAATTCAATCCAGAAGTGAAGATGCTGAGCAAGATGTTGACCCAACATCTGACTCAGATTGGGAGGATCCTTTGCCAAGGGGGAGGTTCTATGCGTCTGTTAATGAAGAGCTGTGGCCATATTTTGTTCATAGGATGTTGCGCGTAGAGAGGACAGTCGACTTGGTGAGTTTCCGCAGATACGGGGTCATGGAGTTCTTAGAATCCCGAAGCTTTGATAAGACTGTCACGATGTTTGGGACCTACTGTGACACAGTGGTCCGCGAGGTATTTGCTAACCTTACTCCTAGCCTTAATGATCCTAGCTCTAGAAAGTATGGGAAGGTTTATTTTAGGGGGAGGTTATATGATTTTTCTGCTAGGGATATTAATGAGTTTTTGGGGACGCCGAATGTGGAAATGGGGCAAGTTTATGATAATGATGAGGTAGTAAGTTTTCTGACGGGGGGTAGAATTAAAGAATGGGATGGGAATTTTTCGATCAGTTTCTTGACGTCCCTTTACTCGGTGCTATTTAAAGTGGGTGTGTTTAATTGGTGGCCTACGGCCAATGATTCACGAGTTGCGGAGAGTATGGCTCATATTCTGTACGCACTTGGGAAAAATCTCCCGCTGAATTTAGGAGAGTTAGTGCTACAGCAGTTAGCTAGAGAGGCTGGGAAAATAGGAAAGGGCATTCTGCCGTTCCCTTCTTTAATCTATGGAATGCTGGTGCGAGGAGGTTTTAGGCCAACGCGAAGGGATCAGGTGGTAACAATCAAATTCCCTTATGCCATCTCTCAAATGCACCTGGCCGGACAAAACAAAGTTGTCGATCTGCCGTGGAAAGCTCAAGCTCAGGAGGCTGAGCAGAATGTTGAGCAAAATGTTGCCTCTGCTCCACAATCAAGCTTAGACCGCCAAATTCAGTGCCTCGAGGATACAATTGCGTTCCTAACTTCCCAATTGTCAACACTCAAGGACTTACGTTCTTCCCAAATAGGGGGAGAAATGACAGAAGTTGTGGAAGAAGTGGCGGAGCAAGAAGAGGAGCGTGCGGAGCAAGAGGAAGCTCGAACTGATGGAAGAGAAGGCGAGCAAGCAGGGGGAGATGCTAGGGAAGCTGGAGCTAACGAGGAAGAGGCAGAGGACTCGATTGAGAGTCTACGCATTTAGACTTTGATCTAAATGAGTTTCGCATGCGTACTTTTGTGTGCTTTTATTTGCTCTTGTGCATGCGTGCCTACCTAACTGACTGTTTGTGTTTGTTATGCTATGGACCAGTTTTATTTTTTTGCAGATGTTTGAATTTCAGACCTCCTTGTGGCGTGTACTAATGTTTAGTACTTTTGAGTAGTTTGATCGCTATTCTATATTGAGTTTACTCTAACCATTTTTTTCTTATTGTTTGTGGTTGAGTAGATTTGGCCTTTAGGGGGAGTTTCACTACGACCAACTTCTGCTTTGGTTTTGGGAAGAAAGATAAAAAGGGGGAGATTGTTAATGTTGCGCTGTCAACATTGGCAATGTTAGGAGAACATTCTAGTCAACATTTATTGGCAGAGAATGTCTTCTCTCTCTCTAGTTTTATCTTTCATGCCCAAAACGTGTTTGAACCGTGTCCAGGCTATTTTTAGTGTTCTACAGGACTCAGAAGCGACTCAGGACGAGTGAGGATTGTGTAGATAAGCTTGAACGAGTCTAGGGATGGAACATACTAAATATAGGATGCTTGGAGCACAAGATGGAGACCAAGTCTTTGGAGCTTACCAAGTCAGTCCCTAACGGTCACTAACGGACCAAGTCTACTTAGTGGACGTTAGTGGACGTTGTGGGAAGTTACCAAGTCCATTTGTGGAGTGCTGCCCAAGTTGAAGAAGTATTTAAGTGTGGAGAACTTTTGACAACAATGACCGCTACGACTACAGAGAGAAGAAGATTACGAGCGATCACGAGAGTTGTCTTTTAGCCTAGTGTTTTCTGTTTTGCAAAAGTCGAAAGACTTTGTAGGTTTGTAGAATCGAAAGATTCGTAGTTTTTCTAGGCTTGTTTTTACTATCTCTTGATAGTTGTTTTGTCATCCATTACTAATAGTGGAATTTCGCCTTGAGGCACGCAGCAAGTTATTCTGACTTGCTGCAAAATTTACATCTCGTTGTCTTTAGTTTTTCGTCACCAAAACTAAGTTTTCCGCTGTGCGCTTGTGAGTTAGTGTGAGTGTCTGCTCAACATTTAACCCAACATTTAGTTACAACTTAGTCTTTTCATATCCATATAGAGAGGGACCGCCATCAACATGCTTTCATAATGTCGGTCGTAATCCCTCCCTCCCACAAAGTTAAGTTGAATTAACATAATTTAGATATGGGCCGATCCCACCTCTAATGGGATTAATCCTCCGACAGTTTCACAAGATTAAAAATTCGATCTTTTTTTATCTATAAAGTTCACTTTTTTTTGGCGCGTTGGGTTGGCTCTTTTCCACAGATCACTAATCCAAGGCAATCCTTCTTCTCCTCCAATATTTATTGCATATTGATTTCCTATGATCCATTTTCCAAGACAGTTCTTTTATCCTATTCGGACCGATCATTCGCACACATGACACAGTTGTGCAAACTTTAATAGGAAGCCGCCAGCGCCCGCCGCCACACAGTAAGGCGCACTTACACGCACGGCAGAGAGTCAGCAGCGAATTCTCAGCTCAGTTCGAAAACAAGGAAAACAAAAATGAGCTCATCTATCCTGCCAGCTAGACCCGTCTCTTCGCCTTTCTGTCATAACTCCGCGAACCCTAAACTGGCGAGCGTATCGAACCTTAAAAGACCCGCCTTGCAATGCTTTGCCGTGAAATGCCTCAATTCGGTAAACCCATACCTCAGTTCTTCAATCATATCGCGGCCCACGTCGAGAACGTCGTTATTTTATTGCTCGAAGGTGATTTCAGACCACCCCGCTGTAATGAACCGATTGGTTGATGTACGTAAAAGTGATGATCACGAGCTTGATGATAGTTTATCTTACTTCTTTGATATTTTCTGGATATGATAACTAAGAGAAATGGGGTGAGAAGAAGTTAGGACTGAGAGGAAAATGAAGAAGATAGATAAGTAGGGTTAATTTCCTTAATACATTGTTTGGTATTTATATCAAGACATAATTGGGCTCATAAGCAGTCCCAATAGTTAATCTATAAGTAATTGAATAATATGTATACTAATGTGCCCACTCCATTTCTAACCAGCCCATTCTAGAAGCCATTTGTCCTTTTCTTCGTCGACTTAGTCGAACTCCATCCAGCAACGTTTCTTCTTACAGCATCTCCAAGGTTCGATTGTGGCGGGTTCATGACACCCACCCGCCACCACTCGCCACGCCGATTCAGCAGCAAAGCTTCGATCTTTGAGTCAGGAATTCCAATCCATAGCCGAACCAGTGGACCGAGTGAAGAGGCTACGCAGAAAAGCTCGCCCTTTTTGATGATTCGTTGAAAACGGCCGGAAATAGAGTTCCTGGTTGTACGGCACACGTTTGGCTTCGCGTTGAGCTCGACGGTGATGGATAGTGATTCTGAGATAACAAAAGGGTATTGTGCATGCTTGGTTTGGGTGTTTGATGATGCTACTGTGGACGAGGTTTTGGCAGTGAATACTGAAGATTTGAATGCGCTGTGTTGTGGGTTTGAATGGGAAAAGGAGTGGTTTTTCTAGTGGTAGTAGCAGTAGAGTTAATACTTGGCATAACGTGTTGGTGAATATGCAGAAGAGGGCTAAGGCTTTTGCGATGGTCGGCCACTTGGTGAGCCTTTTCCGTCGTTGATAGTTAGTTCCGAGGGTATAGAGGCTAAGGGAAGCTATGCCAAAGCTCAGGTTGGAGTTTTTTTTTTTTTTGCAGTGTTTCCATTGTCACTCATATTGTTTGATGGCTTTTGTTTGATTGACTGCAGATTTGATCTGACTGAGCTGAGGAGCAAGATGGAGTTTTTGAGCAATAGTTGTGGGAATAATTAGAAAATTAGATAAAATCCGTCTTCGAAATTGAATTGGCGGAGTAGCAATTTATCAAACACATTTTCTAGATTTGACTTTTTTTTTTTATCATCTAAGAAACTACTATATGTAGGACTTGGTGTTTTCGTATCCTGTTGAAGTTCAGTGGCATTTCGCTATAGGTTATTTGTGCATTAATTGGTTTGATGTAATGATATAAAGTGAGTAATAGAATTTGCATATCTTTTATTTGCCGGTGTTGCGGTGATCTTTAGTATGAGCAGCATGCTTTGAAACATTATGGAATAATTCTTTAACAAAACATTCAGTCTATCTTTTACATTAATCTTGGAGATGAACTTCAAATTGGAACCGCCATACGTTGTTAGGATTTTAACGTTGGTTTTCCTCGTAATGTGAATGTGTAATATGTTGACTTGTGGGAAAGCCTAAGTTTGAGCATAGTCCTTTGCAGGCTAGATATTTATCTCCGGATGACAATAAGATTCGAGAGCTAGTTCGTTTGCTGACAGAGAGGAAAATCGGTGTTTTTGCACACTTCTACATGGATCCCGAGGTACAAGGAGTTTTGGCGGCCGCTCAGAAACACTGGCCTCATATCCATATATCTGATTCATTAGTTATGGCAGATTCCGCCGTCAAGATGGCTAAAGCAGGATGCAAATTTATCACCGTCCTTGGCGTCGATTCTATGTCTGAAAATGTGCGTGCTATGCTATACTTGACCAAGCTGGATTCCCAGAGGTATGCAAGTTCTTTCTCAACTATTTATCACCGTTCTCTAGTGCTGTTAATGATCCAGGGGCATGTTAGAATAACATAAAATGATACATATTTTTAACACCTTAACTTTCGGAAATGAGACAGTCATTTGACGACATTTACACTTTCTTGGTTTGGTTTGGTTTAGTTATGTTCTGAAACAAATATTTTCTACAGGTAGGTGTGTACAGAATGTCAAGTGATCGAATAGGTTGCTCCTTGGCAGATGCTGCAGCAAGCCCCGCATATATGGACTATCTTGCCACTGCAGTTGCTTCCGTTTCTTCTCTGTCTTTGCATGTCGTGTATATAAACACCTCTTTGGAGACAAAAGCTTTCGCTCATGAAGTTGTTCCAACAATAACTTGTACCTCCTCTAATGTTGTACAGACAATACTGCAGGTTGGTTTATTCCGTTTCTTTAACAAAAGTATTTGGTGGTTCGATTTCAACCTTTTTCTCCTACTTTGTTGTAGTGTAGTAGCTATTGAGTCATGTCGTGTTTTTGTCCAGGCATTCGCAGAAGTTCCCAACTTAAACGTCTGGTACGGTCCTGACTCCTACATGGGAGCTAATATCGTGGAGTTGTTCGACAGATGGCGGTGATGAGTGATGAAGAAATAGCCAAGGTGCATCCTAAGCACAATCGGGACTCGATCAAATCTTTATTACCTCGGCTTCACTATTTTCAGGTATAGTTGCTCATTGTACAAGGAACTACCATCAGCTAATTCTTTTCTTCAGATGACTTATGTTTTGATACTTTCAATCTGACTAGTCTAGTCCCAGAAACCTTCTATTAAATGCAAGAAGAATTATGTCTTCTTACTACATTTCATTTTATTTCAGGATGGTACATGCATTGTACATCACCTCTTCGGCCGCGAAGTTGTCAGCAAAATAAAAGAAATGTACCGTGATGCATTTCTAACAGCCCACTTCGAAGTTCCGGGCGAGATGTTCTCACTGGCCATGGAAGCGAAGAGGCGAGGGATGGGGGTCGTGGGGTCCACACAGAACATACTAGACTTCATCAAAGAGAGACTACAAGAGGCTCTAGATAGAAAAGTTGAAGACCATCTTCTTTTCAGTTCATCCTAGGAACTGAATCGGGCATGGTAACTTCAATTGTTGCTGCAGTCCGCAAACTAATAGCTTCCCAAAAGCCCGAAGACAGTGGCAGACTCAGAGTAGAGATCGCTTTCCCCGTCTCTTCCGACTCTATGGCCAGTACTTCTAGTGCCTCCCCAGGTGAGGCCTTCAACGCCCCCATAGTACCTGGCGTTGCTAGTGGAGAGGGTTGCTCTCTTCATGGAGGTTGTGCATCTTGTCCTTACATGAAGGTTAGTGAAACTCCAACTTCTGTCATGAATGGTTGATGACCAAAGCTTTCATTTTCAGTCTGCCCAAAACCAATCCTCTCATCTCATGTGTGAGATGAACTCACTTACTTTGCTCCTCGAGATATGCCGTAGCTTACCCCACGACAAAGATAAGCTTTCAGCATTCGAAGCCGCACGCTTCAGTCTACAGACGCCTAAAGGAAATCATGTAGCAGATGTCGGATGTGAGCCTATTCTTCACATGAGGCCTTTCCAGGTTTGCATTTATGAAGGCTCGTTTTTAAGGTCATGAGTTTGAAGATCAAAAAACTTGGTTTTTCTGACCTCACTCGCTTTATATCACTGTCCACAGGCTAAAAAGGAAATGCCTGAGAAGTTGATACAGCAAATTCTCCACACTTCTGGCGATAAAAGGTAAAAACTTTTCGGCGAAAGACAACACTTTTGAAGCAAGCGGAAGAATCCAAGAAACTCTGTGTCGCACCTCGTAATGATTGATCCCGCAAGGCTACGTGCAAGGGAATCTTTCCAAGATTCTCTGATTTTGTAATTAAAACACTCAACTTGTAGTGCATTTCTTTTGTACTTAAGATTAGTGTCTGCTATAATGGCTAGTGATGCTGCTGTTGAAGATATGTTGTGAAATAGGAAATGGCAGAGTTTGTGGCGCAGCTACATAACAGATTTGGGCTTGATTGACCCTCCTGACAAAGTTAAAAGGACCCAATTGAAATTTAAACATAGATAATGGACCAATTTGAAGCAACGATGACCAATACAATAGTCAAGGAAGGTCAAATCAACTAGATAACGTAACCGAGTACAAAAGGGTCGTCGAGGTTGAAGAAGACCAACGTCTCTCTCTCTCTCTCTCTGCGGAGCATCGGCTATCTCTTCTTAATGGGTTCAGCTGGGATCAATAGGTCACATGGAAGCCATCTTCCTCTTGTCTCCTTTGGGGTGATCTCCGACGTCCAATACGCCGACATCCCCGACGGCTATTCATTCCACGGCGTGCCTCGTTATTACAGGCACAGCCTGCTTGTCTTGCAGAGAGCAGTCCGAGATTGGAACCAAAGGAAAGGCCTGAGCTTTGTCCTAAACTTTGGAGACATAGTCGACGGAAACTGTCTGAAAGACCAGTCGCTGACGGCAGTCCAGAAAGTCATCGGCGAGTTCGATAATTTCGCCGGTCCGGCCTATCATATGATCGGAAATCACTGCCTCTACAATCTCCCCCGCGAAGCTTTGCTTCAACTGCTAAAGATTCCTAGCCAAGAACAAGATGGCTGTGCTTACTACGACTTTTCTCCGTCGCCCGATTTCAGATTCGTCGTCCTCGACGGTTACGATGTGAGTGCTATAGGCTGGCCTAGAGACCATCCGAAGGCATTGAAGGCCCGTAATTTCTTACAAGAAAGGAATCCAAATAAAGACAAGAATAGCCCGAATGGACTGTGGCGGCTCGATCGAAGGTTCCTTATGTTCAACGGAGCCGTCGGGAAGGAGCAGCTCGAATGGCTGGACCGCACGCTTCGTGATTCGACAAACATGGGCCAGAAAGTAGTCGTATGCTGTCATATACCGTTAGATCCTGGCCCGACGTCTAATGAAGCGCTGCTGTGGAACTACGACGAAGTGATGGGTGTGATACATAGGTATAAATGCGTTAAGGTGTGTTTGGCTGGACATGATCATACGGGTGGGTACTCGGTTGATTCGCACGGCGTGCATCACTGCGTTCTAGAAGCTGCTTTGGAGTGTACGCCGGGTAGGAATGCTTTTGGTCGTGTCGATCTGTTTAAGGATAGATTGTTATTGCACGGTGCCGATGGAATGAGGAGTCGGGAAATGCTTTTCGATTGAATGGAGAGTTCTATTGCCAATTACTTTCGGGATGATATGAGAAATAAGACCATGTTGTATTTGTTGGCTATTACATACCACTTGTTTACTGCTACTTGATATGTTGTTGTATTGACATTTTTTCAGATTTGAATCAACTTAAACAACGTTATGTTAGACGATCATCAATGTCGTCAAATGAAACTTGACGGTTTATTACATGATAAAAACTAAATGTGATATTCGATGTTAGAATGGTGGATCGGACTTCTTTTGCAGATAGATTTCTCGAGGCAATGGAGTTCTGAAGAACCATTTTCATATCTTGTAAGCAGAAAGATTTGATCACCCAATCAGTGGTAGATTGGGAAAATGAGGAGACAATCAATAGCTTCCCTGTAAGAACAGAATATTACTGGGACGTTGACACTGCAGAAATTTGTAAGCCCCTACCGATGAAATGACCATATTTGCATAGCACGTTGCTTCAAAAACTAAAAGTGTGATATGATGCTCGGCTAGCTATTCAGTGATCTAAGCTCAACTTTCTATCATCCTCAAGAACTATCGACCCTTACGCTTCAAAGCTCCAGGACATTTACTTCAACTATTATAAACCAATCTTGATTGAATGAAGCACGAAATATCAAAACTAGAGCTTCAGGCGTGGATTTCTTCTGATCAAAGCTCAATATTTATACAACACTAACTACCACCTACATATTTGTTGTCACACATCATCTACAGACACGATGAACGCTAGCTAACAACACCCTTAATATCCAATCAAAATCATCCTCTTCATTTAGTCCCAAGAAATCCCACGACCAAGCCCATTGATGATAACAGACAACAGTGTCAACACCAAACTACAATACACTTACACTTTTCTATCGTTCTAACATAACTTCCATTTCGTTTTTTCAACAAAGAATCCATATCACCATCTTAGAATATTACCACTGCAAGCACCTTATCTTAACCTTAACTCAAATAATACTACGCAGAACATCACAAAGAAAGAACAAGGTGTGTAGCAGATAGCCGACAGATGACAAATTGAGACAAATCATTTCCATTGATACATATAATTTGAAAACAACATGTCATGTCCAATTGCCAGATCCAGCTCATACAGAACTTCAGAGCATCACAAGAAATAAAAGTGTTCCAATCATTTATGGTATTCATCAGTAGCATTATTCAAAAGAAGACTAATAAAACACCTCAACACGACAAAATCACGCCGTGAACAGCAAAACAACATACCCAAAAGGCCCTCAATTACGGAATGTCCCACGGCTTGGGCTCGGGAACCGCAACAACCATCCCCTGCATTTCCTTGGACAGAACCACCTGACAACCCAATCTCGCATTCTCGTTCAGAACCCTATTCCTCGAATTCCGCTTCAGGACATACTGCTCGTCGTACGACGCCGGAGGCAGTTTCTCCAGCCACTCCTGAGCGATGTGCACCTCGCACTCCGCCGAGCACGCGTCGATCTCCTCGAGCCTGTGCGATGCTGGGTCGATCAAGCCCTTGTTCGCCAAAGCCCGCAACAAGGTTTGCCCAGACAGACCATGGACCTCGTGCTTCTCGCCGTCGGGGTCGATCGCGAAGAGCTTGACAAGGCGATCGGCGACCTTCGCGCTGGGGACCGCAGGGGCCGAGGTGGTGGTGGAGCGCGTGAGGATCACACGCGATGAGTGCGAAAGGGAAGGGAGTTTAGTGGCGAGTTTGTGGAGTGTGGAGATCGCCATTTCTGAATCTTTTGTCTAATCTGCTGGCTAGGGATTAGAGAATTCCACTGGGGTGCTTTTGTATTGAAGAGCCAAATTGCAGTTCAGTCCTAACATTTCTCCTTAATGCTATGTTGGCGCCAATATTTGTCGTATTATCAACTCAGTCCTAATATATCAGCCCAATGAGTAGTATTAAGGCCCATCAGCCCCATTTGATTTGTTGCCCTAGCTAGCCCTCGTTTTTCAATGTTCTATTTATTCATCGGCCAACACAAAACTCATCTTCACCATCCATTCTCAACCTTCCTCAGCTCTCTCTCTTCAAGGTAAAGCTTCTTTCATTCGATACTATACTTCAGATTGATTTGTTCTTTTCTTCGGCTTGAAAATTGTTCTAGCAAGTTCAGCTTCTTGACTGAATCTAGCAAAAAACGACGGTTCAGTCAATAATTTAAACTACACTTGCAATAAGAAACTCGCCCGTATCACTCGCCTGGATTTGATGTCTTTATAGCTGATATTTCAGGCCCTTATAATACTGGCACATCCTTTTAAATCTTATGTGGGTTTTTTTTTTCTTTTTTTCTTTTTGGTAATTGCAGACGCACTCTGTCCCAAAACCTTAACTTGATGTTTTGAGGCAATTTCTTCGTTTGCTACATTGATTTACCAGCTTTTTGCTTTCAGTCCATTTGATGTTTGAGTCAGTGATCAAATGGACGCATAATTGGATAACATTTTCTATATTTTCTATTGATGTTTTCACAGTGATTCTTGAGCTGTTGGATCGTTATTGACTGGAATCTCAATACAATTTCTTACTTGCGAGAACTGTTTTTTTTCTTCTTTTCTTTCAAACAAATCAGAATGAATGACAAAATGGTTAAATCGTACAATGAATTTGACAACATTTCTGGATTATCTTACATCTTCGATCATAGAATTAACTCAAAGGCTACTTAACCAAGAAAATCATTACAGTTGACGAGAAAACAGAGTACATATTTAGAATGTAATTAACAACGTTGTTAATTCTTTAAAACCCTTGACCAAGATAAGAAAAAGCTGTCGTCTTTACGAAACATATCATAATCTACGAAATAAAAAAGAAATGGGATTTTTAATTGGTGTCGATTGGCTTCGATAGTCTTTTTTCCACATATATGTGATATGTATAATATATATTTGCTTAAAGGAAGAACCTTTATTGATGTAACTGTTAATTGTTTGTTGAAATTACAAGCTCACAGCAAATATATCAAAATAAAGAGAAGCACAACTCGTCGATGGCTTTTGAACTGCATAGGTCGTCACAAATACAACTCCGAAGCAAATGGTCATAGCTATGATGGCAGTGAAGAATTTAGCATGTAAATCCATATGCCTCAGGCATCTCTTCTCCAATTCACGGATGATTTTGCCTTACCTCGCGCGAACGCAATACATGAGGTGAAAGTTTGCATCTTTATTTTTCTATGTTCTTTGTTATGGTTGGGGCGAATGATCGCTTCCTATTCTTTAGGTTATTAAAGTTGGTATAACTTTTTGTTTCTCTAAGCTGGGTAATTGGGACTCAGTCACCCCATTCTATTGCCTGGAAGAGCTTGTTGTATGATGATGTTGGCGCAGTTGGATTCAAACACGGAGGTGTTTCGTGGGTTCATTCGGGTCGGGTCGCGGGTGATTCGAATTCCACTGTGGATCACGTTGGGACGAGTGAGTCTTCGAGTAATGGGTCGGGTTCGGTGGTGGAGCGGACGAAGAAGAGGAAGAAACTGAAGGGAAAGAGAGCAGTTGTGAGATGGTTGAAGTTTTTCAGGTGGAAGAAGAAAAAGGAGCTTCAGAGGATGACTGAGGAAGAGAAGTTACTATACAAACTGAAGAAGGTAAGGAAAAAAAAATGTTCGAATTTTATCATTAGATAGAGTTCATACAAACTGGTTGATTTTGTTTTTTCTCTTCTTTTTTTCGAATAGGCCCGAAGCAAAGAGGAGAGGTTAGTCGAGGCCCTGAAGAAAATAGAGCCTAAGGAATCGTCGGAGGCCATGCACGATCCAGAAATATTGACGCCCGAAGAACATTTCTACTTCTTCAAAATGGGCGAGAAATGCAAGAACTACGTACCCGTTGGCAGGCGCGGGATATATCAAGGGGTGATCCTCAACATGCACTTGCACTGGAAAAAGCACCAGACTTTGAAGGTCGTAGTGAAGACGTTTTCTCCCGACGAGGTCAAAGAAATAGCGTCCGAGCTCGCAAGGTTGAGCGGCGGGATTGTGCTCGATATTCAAGAAGACAACACGATTATTATGTATAGAGGGAAGAACTATTCTCAGCCGCCAACGGAGATAATGTCCCCCAGATCAACTCTTTCGAGAAAAAAGGTCCCTTTTATAGCTTAATAATGAGCATTTTCTGATCGTTTTTACTTGCTAAGAGCTGCTGATGTATTGTATTCAGGCTTTGGATAAATCGAAGTATAGGGATGCTTTGAGAGCTGTTAAGAGATATATCCCGAGACTTGAGCAGGGCCTCGCTGTTCTTCAAGCCCAGGCTGGGAATAATATTAGCACGAATGAAGAGAAAGATTTGACTAATTCTGGCGCAATCGATTCTTCAGAAAGCAGTTTTAATCAGATCTTTGAGGGATCTAATAGGCTTAAAGAACTACTAGCTAGAAGTGATGTGAACAGTGATGACGACGACGATGGCCATAATATGGGCTCTGATTCCGAAGATTTATCAGATATGTTCGAGACAGATAATGAAACTGAGAATGAGGGGCGTTTTGAGAGATCAGAGAAACCTCTTTACCTGGACGCAATTGACAGAATTCCCGCAAGCAACGATGGACGGGAAGAAGATGATTTCGAGGAAGATCTTCGCCAAATATCTGCAGCTTCTAGGAAGCAGAGGTCGAATGAGAAAAGTGAAGAGCTAGCCGAAGAGTTTGATGAGGTTGATAGACTGATTCTGCGAGCTGCTTCACTTTTGAAGAAGAAAAGGAACTGAGAGACCAATCACTTGTCGGTCTCCCGAGGAAGAAGATAAACGAAAGTTCATATCTTGTGGCTTTCAGGCTTATGTGGTAAGTTGGAGTATGAAGGACTTATTTTTACAGTTATTTGAGTTCTACAGCCGATGACAGACACATTTGATGTAGTTACATTATACGTTATGACAGCATTTGGAAGAAAATGTTATGAACACAAACTAATGGCAAGACATCTTGGAAGAAAAGGGCAAGGAACCACTTATAATATTTGTATCTTGCAAAAAGAGTTATGAATCTGTTGCAAATAAGTACTACAAATCATTATTCGATACATGGGTACATCTTTCAAAAGGAGAGAACACGACACCATTTGGAAGATTTAATCACCAGCCATATTTTCCTTGAGTTTGAGCTTTTGTAAGGAATCCTTTTGCTCGTCGCTCGGCAAGTTCCGTCTCTTTCTGTTTCATGTCGAAATACAACGAACCTATTTGGTGCTTCCTTTTATGCAACTTTGTAGGCTTGCCCTTGCTTGAAGCAGGCTGCAAGTAGATGAAATATAAGATGATGAGATGCTGCTAGTGAGGGCATAACATAGTGAGGGCATAAAAGAAGTTGAATGACAAAAGAATAAAGGAACCATAAAAATCATGACCATCAACAGAAACTTGTGATTTTTTAATGGTAAGTCAAGCATCAAGCATACCGAGATACAATCAGGATTCAAGTTACAGCAAACATTACAGTGTTGTGGTTTGGTTTCAGGGAAAGATTGTATTGTCTAAGCGCTTCATGACCTCCTCTTTGATGTATCGAACATTTAAATCTAGGCCTTTTTAGAAATTACTACTTTGTAACAGTGTTTGTCATAGCTAAGAGCACATTATTCAATAAGGCAAGGCAATACATGTCACATAAAAGCTAGTACGTATTATGAAGTGTTCTACCACATGAGGAACTCAATAAGAAAAAGCTGAATTTTTTTATCACAGACGCAGAACGACGAATAACGAGCCGCAGTTTTCAAGTTACCATAAAACCAAGCACAATATTCTAAAAGTAGTCAATGAATATTGATGATTGGAAAGAATTTATATCATATCTGCCACTTAAACACCAATGAATCATTTATTTGAAACAATTTGAAGAGTTGTCACACACTAATCCTATATTGAAGCTTAATGGTTAGTTAATTGAAATATTCGCAAAGCGAACAAAATCGACAAGAACCAAAGCTAGAAACAGCTCAATCACGAAGAATTATAGAGAAAAACAAGAATACTAACCTGATGAGAAGGACCAAAAGCAATCCCTGTCAACTTGACCTGGTCCTCTCTTGGCCGATTCTTGATTAACTCATCCTGCTTCACCTCAATTATTTGTGATGGGTCATCCCGCCTACCTCTCTTTCCAGGCATATGCACCACACTCTCAGCAATTCCCGATGACTCGGGAATTGTAGGTGCATAAGTCCAATTACCATAACTGGCATAGCCATCATCATAATTACTATAAACCACATTTTCCCCATTCCCATATTGATACTCAACATTCTCCGTGGACCCTGCGCCATAATCAACACCGGCATCAATCCCAACCGTATCAGCACCGTAACCCCCACTATAAGCATACTCTTCGCCACCGAAGCCACTTGAATAATCGTAATTCTGGTTATGCTGATCACTGAAATCACCCACATCAGAACTCATAACTGAGCCACTTGTAAGAGCACCACTATAACCAGCACTCACCTCATTAGACTGATCCTTAGTATGTTCCGACTCAGACGATACAAGTTTCGTCGCATTACTACTAACATCAGTTTCGAGCATTGATCTCCGACCCGAACCCAATGCACCCAAAGTTGCGGAATGCCTAGGAGCGGGCAACATAAAAGATAAGGAATTTGATGCAGAAGCAGCCGTAGATATTGATTCTTTCGACCTTTTCCTCTTTTTTTCTAATTCATCCTCGTCTTCTTCGTCGTCTAGATCGTTTACACTACCCACTTTAGGGGCTGTTACAGTGGGAGGCCTGAACTGGACAACCTTTTTACCAGCAGACGACGTCGATGATTTTGGGGGAGGAAGCGCAGAGAACAACGAAGCGGGCGATTTGTGCTTGGGATTTTCTGCCACCTCATCGTATTGAGACTCGGAATTGGAGGATTGGAACTTTGGCGCAGGAATTGAATTGAAGAGGGACGATCTGGGTGGAGGTAGAGAACCAAAGAGTCCAGCACGCTTTGAACTGAGAGTAGCGTCGTCGTTTTGTGGCTGTCGTTGTTCGGCTTTTGAGGCCGATTTTGACGGCGGCGGAGACGAATCGTTTTCATCATCTGAGGATGCATAGCTGGCTAGCAGAGAATCCATGGTGCGAGGAGAACCTTGGAAGAAGATGACCTAATAAATTAAGGTCATTCAGCAATTAGGGCTGTGTAAGTGAATTGAAGGAAAATTTATTTAAAAACAGAAATGAGGGATTGAAATGAAATTTATTTAAAAAATGTGAAGCTCATTGCATTATGACCTACAATGGTCCCGCCATTTGTTTAGGGGAAATTAATATTGACAAATCATACTTTGATCTTATTACATTTTGACCATAAATCTACCTAAAACATAAATAATACGTACGTCTCAATTCCATAGTACGATGTGAACTGCTGATAACATATATATAACGCACCAATTAATCGCGAAGCTGCGCGGCATTTCCATGGCGTCTCTTCGTAGGACCAACGAAACCGAAGTAGTACGATCAAGACTTGAATCGGATGAAAAAGAAGAAGAAGAAGAGGAGCATGAGGTGCTGTTTATACTGCTCTAGAGTTTCCCTTGTTCTTTTTTCCGCTATTTGGTCACTATTCTATAGTGATATCTGTCGATTGGGAATGTTTGATCAGCTTTTCTGCTTGTTTGGTGCTTTCAGCTAAGCTCGCTGATATAAAGACTGGATTTTTAATTGTGTGTATAAGCCAAGAATTTGAGACTTTCATTTGATAACGTTGATGGGTTCCTTCAAAAGGTGTAATTTAAGTGGGAATAGAACTTGGAATAACTAGTTGCTTGATTTCTGAGGTTGATGCTCAGGATTATATTTGATGTCTGAAGGGATCAGAGGAAAACTGTATTCATAAATGGAAAACTGTATTCATTTATCGCATATCTACTTCCTTGCCAAACAAGCCCTTGACCGGCGATGATAAGTCATGTAATGGTTACACTAACAGATGACTTACTGGTCATGCTGAATCACATTTACAATGAGGCCAGCATTTCTGGGAAATAGGAGTATGCATGGTTTTTGAGAAATAGGAGTTCTGTTGAACATTAGAATTTGAATGCCTTAGTAAGATTTTGTTCTTTTCAGGTTGTAAGATTTTGTTCTTTTCAGATTTCATTTATCACAAAGGATGGCGAAATTTCAGAGGAATCATCCGATCCAAAAATGACCACGATTTCTCATCACCTATTTGGCTGCGCTAAAGATGGTTTTTCTCTCAGTATCGTTGAGGTGTGTTGGGTCATCTCATTTCACAAACTTTCAAAAGGATCGATTAACCTCTGAAGAGAACCTACATTTTAAAACCGGGTCCCTGATGTCCTTTTGTATCCCATATATTCATTTGAAATATTATCTCAGAACTTGAAAGAAGAATACGGACTCTTTGTATGGCCGTGTAGCATCATTCTAGCCGAGTACATCTGGCAAAATAGATCGCAGTTTTCAGGGGCTAATGTTGTTGAGGTATCTCGTCTAAAAACCTCTAAATATACTTTGATTTGTTAACCGTACTCATTATTGACATTATGCTTTTCTTTTCACAGCTAGGTGCTGGAACTTCCTTGCCTGGTTTAGTTGCATCTAAAGTAGGTGCAGATGTGACACTCACCGATGATTCCAACAGACCAGAGGTTTGATATTGTTAGCCCGCTAGAATGTTGTTTCTGTTACACGTCATAAACAACCTTGTCCACAGATTTAGTGAATCCTTTTGAATATGTTTCTGATCTTTGTAAGAAGAGTCAAATAATCAATCGAGGCCATTTGCTGATTTTTCGAGTAAATAACTGTCTCCAATGGAGATTGAATTCTCCGTCAGTCTGCTTTGAGGGTTCCCGAATTCTTCTGTTGTTTGTTTCTGTTTGATTTGCTCACACTTCCAATTATATGCAATCAGAATCGAGATGTGTAACATAATTTATTTACCTTTTACCCCTTCTCTGACTTCCAGGTGCTAAACAATATGAGAATGGTCTGCGACTTAAATGGTCTCAACTGTAAGGTTAAACTTCACCATCTACTTTGTTTCATGACTCAAACATAACAATGATGTAATCAGTTAAAACGAAATATCACACTATGAAGCTCTTAAATACATGGCCGCCCTTTCATCGTAGGTATTGGGACTTACATGGGGAGTGTGGGACGAATCTGTTTTCAGCTTGCACCCAAATATCATTCTTGGAGCTGATGTGCTCTATGAGACAAGTGGTAAGCTTTGTTATTGTGTTCTGACCCCAAATCTTTCTTATCCATATCTGTCTGTGTGCTCATGAGCCATGGCGATGCTCAGCATTCGACGATCTTTTTGCTACCGTGACGTTCTTGCTTCAGAACTCTAAAGACTCTGTTTTCATCACGACTTATCATAACAGGAGGTATGTAATACCATATTTGAATAACAAATAACTTAAATATGATAGCCTTTTAAGCTAATTTTCTCTTTTTTTTTCCCAGCGGGCATCACCTTATTGAATTCTTAATGGAGAAATGGGGTTTGAGATGCACGAAACTCATCGACGGGTTTTCGTTTCTTCCATCGCACAAGGCAGCGAGTCTGAGTGGAAATATTCAGCTGGTAGAGATTGTTCTCAATAATGGTATGTAAATATAATCCCTTTGAATATGGAGCTGGCTGTGAAGCAGGTCGGTAGAGGTAGACAGTTCGCCGTAGATGTAAATCTACTTTAGTTGATGAATGTTTAGGAGAATATTTGTTCCATTTTACAGTGACTTTTTTCTTTTTACAAAAAAGTTATAATTTTTTTTACCAGAAGTATTAATTCCAAAAATATCAATCAGCCTGAACGAAGGTAAAAGGAAGCAAAGACCAAATTACAATGTAAAAAGACTTGTGGAATTCAAGAAAACAAAGTCGTCACCTTTATTTGACCTGAAGCACTTGATCCCATAAAAGTCACTGCCAGAATAGGAGAAAAATAATGCCCATTATTACTCAAGTCTTCGGTCTTCATTTCCAGTCTACTCGCTAGCATTCTTAGAAAATCAAAGATCCAAGCTTTCGCACTAGCACCTTAAAGTTACTATTTTCTTGGTATAGATTTTATCTTCTTATGTTGTATGGCCATATGTGTTTGTCTGTGAGGTTCGTCTGGTGCTTTCCCCAATTGTTTCAGCTTATGATCTTCGTATTTCAGTGATTTTTCGACAAAGGCGTTATCTTTTTCCTTTGTTTTGGCTTTCTTAAATGTGTTTTTGAGTTTGGGGCTTGTGATTTAATATGGGTTTCTGTTTTTGAGATTCTATTTTGTAGTGATATTTGCAGTTTGTGTTTGTTTTTCATTAGCTGAATCTCCTTTGATGAGTTGTCCTCTTATTTTTCCTTCTTTGGTCATCATGTGGCGAATTCGATGAAACTTCTTTCCTTTTCAAGTTTCAATCAATTTTCTTAGCTGGGGAATTGAGTTTGTAATCGTTACCCTTTGTTGATCTTTGTGTATACCTAGAAATCAATTTTGATGGGATTTTTCCTTCTGAAAATCATTGGAATGCATAGCATCTTTACAATATGCTTAAGAGCTTTAAATCCAATTTACTGTGAATGGAAAAACTTGGTAGAGTATGCTAATTGAAATTCACTTTTGAAAGAAGCTGAAAGGCTATTTCTGGGGAGTTTGATTGACATCAGGTTGGCGTTGAAATGGATATTGCTTTAGAGTTTTAGTCCATGCTCAATGGACTTAATGTTCTTTCTTCTCAGATTCGATCAATTTTAGTCCGTCGTATATTATCTTCCTCATCAGAGTTCAAACAGATCTTCCCTATCTTTTGATCTGATTATTGTCTCCATTCTTTTTGTCCTTGCTTCAGGAAAAGTATGGTGCTCGTTAATCGCCGTGAAGCTTGAGTTAAATACATATTTTCGATAATTTTCTCGGACTGTGACTACTGCATCAAGCCATCATCGATCATGTCATCGAATTACGGAGCTCCGACTGCTCTTATCACTGCATTCATCTGTTTTCTCTTGATCACATCCTTCCATCGGGCTTCCCAAACTGACGTCGACTGCCTTAGATCCATAAAACAGTCTCTTCAGGACCCAAACGGCTACTTAAATTCGTGGAACTTCGATAACGGCACCAAAGGATTCATCTGCAACTTCCAAGGCATACAGTGTTGGCACGAGGATGACAGTAAAGTCTTGAATATCAAACTTTCATACATGGGACTCAAGGGAGAGTTCCCACGGGGTATTGCCAATTGTTCATCAGTTACAGGCGTTGACCTTTCTCAGAACGACTTCTACGGTAACATCCCAAGTGACATCTCAAAGCTGGTTGGCTACGTTACCATGCTCGATCTCTCTTACAACCAATTTTCTGGCCCGATCCCCGAGGATATCGCAAACTGTTCTTACTTGAATGAACTCAAGCTCAATGATAACCAATTGTCTGGTCAAATCCCTCTGAGAATCGGTCTACTGAACCGTCTCAGGACGTTCAGTGTGGCTAATAACCGATTGAGTGGCCAAGTTCCTATATTTATAAATTCGACTTTTGGAAGAGATAGCTACTCGGGCAATCCAGGGTTGTGCGGCGGCCCTTTGCCTCGTTGCCGTGTACGTAGAAGTTCCAGCGTTACTGTAATAGGAGTGGTTTGTGGTGTTGCTGTTGCAGCTTTGATTTTGGGCCTCGGGACTTTCTATCTGCGTAAGGTTTCGAGGAAGAAGAAGATCGAAGGGGACCCCTTGGGTAATAAGTGGGCTAAGAACATCAAGGGTGCCAAACATGTTCAGGCAAGTTTTCTTTATTCTTTCCACATTGTATTTCTCTGACTAGAACTGTATGATCCACTGACGGTCAGTTGTCTCGTCTATCTGCAGCTTTCGATGTTCGAGAAATCAGTTTCGAAAATGAGCCTAAGCGATCTCATGAAGGCCACCAACAGCTTCAGCAAGGACAACATAATCGGGTCGGGAAGAACGGGGACAGTCTACAAGGCTGTCCTCGAGGACGGGACGTCCCTCATGGTGAAGAGGCTGCAAGATACCCAACACTCCGAGAAAGATTTCACGTCGGAGATGGCGATACTAGGAAGCATAAAGTACCGAAACCTCGTCCCTCTCCTCGGCTACTGCACGACCAAGAAAGAACGGTTCTTGGTCTACAAGTACATGCCAAACGGCACCCTATACGATAAGCTGCACAGCCTCAAGGACGGAGAAACAGCCCTCGATTGGCCACTTCGCCTCAAGATCGGTATTAGGGCTGCAAAGGGGTTCGCATGGCTCCACCATAGCTGCAACCCGAGGATCCTCCACAGAAACATAAGCTCCAAATGCATCTTGCTTGAGTCAGATTACGAGCCCAAGATATCAGATTTTGGGCTCGCAAGGCTGATGAATCCCATCGACACCCACTTGAGCACTTTCGTGAATGGCGAGTTCGGCGATCTGGGCTACGTGGCGCCAGAATATGCAAGAACCCTATTGGCCACTCCCAAAGGCGATGTTTTTAGCTTCGGGGTGGTGCTATTGGAGCTAGTGACAGGCGAGAGGCCGACCCATATATCGAAAGCCCCCGAGGAGTTCAAGGGGAACCTCGTGGACTGGGTCTCGGACCTGTCGAGCCGTTCGAAGCTCGAAGAAGCCATCGACGGGTCTTTGATCGGAAAAGGGTTCGATACCGAGGTTTTCCAGTTTCTTAAAGTCGCTTGTAACTGCATTTTGGCCCAGAGTGCGAAGGAGAGGCCGACCATGTTCGAGGTTTACCAGCTTCTGAGGGCTGTGGGGCAAAGGTATGATTTTACTACGCAAGATGACGTCTTGGTGATGTCTGAGGGCGGCGGTGATGATGATAAGCTGGTTGAGCTTATTGTTGCGAGAGATGGCTGATACAAACACTTTGGATGATCGAAGTATTAAGCTTTAGACAGTTTGGGCAGTGGGAAATAATAATGTTTGTATTGAATAAATGTTTTTTTTTATTCTAAATTTATTATATAAATAGGATCTGTGTTTGAGAGTTTTGTGACATAAGATGTTATTAGCTAGCTTATCAGTGGATATTATATTTATCGAATGCTCTTTTTTGCTTAATACAATTTTCTTGACTCATTAAAACAGCATAATAATAATATAAAAAAATAAAAAATCCCACATTTATCATGCGCAGCTGTACACAATTTATTGCAATATTGCCATTTCTTGTCTGTTCGTCTTCCTCGGCTGGTTCGTTAGTATAAAGACAATTCCAAAGATTGCACCTTTCTTTTGTATCATTGCTTGAAAGTGGAGAACAATTAACAATAATTTCACGAATTTTGTGCCAGAAAGCAATCCCAGTTCAAGAAAAAGCCTTCTTTCAATGGCGTCGAATTCCACGTCTTCGAGTCCGATCCACATCTTCTCCAACCTCAACCAACAGCTCGAGAAGGGCAGTGACCCATCGAGCGATTCGGGCAGAAAGCCCCTCAATTTATGGCCTGGGATGTACCACTCGCCGGTGACGATTGCGCTCTGGGAGACGAGGTCGAGCATATTGGAGAGGGTTCTTGATCCGCCGCTCGACGCGCCGCCTCAGAGCGAGCTGCTGGTGAAGAGGCCGTCGCACAGCAGAATGGCGATTTTGTACAATTTTTCGAGCGATTATATCTTGAGGGAGCAGTATAGGGATGCTTGGAATGAGGTCAGAATTGGAAAGTTGCTCGAGGATCTTGATGCTTTAGCTGGCACCATCTCTGTAAAGGTATAATTTTTATGTTAGTGATATTAAAACTGTTGATTCGAGGAAACTTTGAGTTGAGCAATGATACTTATTTCAACTAATTAGGTATTGTTCTTTTAGACAAACATAATCTACGGAAAGCTTTTAGAGATGGTATAATTATGCGATTATTAGCTTCAGTTCATATTTTACGACTTCGGGCACAAAGCTATTATCAATAGCTTGAGCTTTATGCGGCCTGTGATGTTGATATGAGTGTGCTGGTTCGACTAATGTAACTACGGTTAAGCTTATCTAACTTGCTGTATTGGCATATAGTAAGTCAAGTCTTCTGCTTTTTTGGTTGTTTTGGTTGTATTTCCTTTGCTTTATGTTCGAAAACCGTAAATGACTATATTTACATATATGATTTGTGTACTACTAAACGTTACGGTTCTTCCTCGTTGATTAGCATTGTTCGGATGATGATAGCACAACGAGGCCACTCTATATAGTTACTGCTTCCGTCGACAAAATGGTGTTAAAGAAGCCCATTAGTGTTGATGTTGATTTAAAAGTGTCGGGCGCTGTTACATGGGTCGGCCGCTCCTCTATCGAGATTCAACTCGACGTCACCCAGCCCGCCTCTGGTAAATTCATGATCAACACATACCAATGTTTACTACATTACTTTGCTTCATAATTCGGTAGCTATTAGAGAAGTTGCCTCCTTTTTAGACATACTAAGCTGCAGGTTGATAGTGATAGCTTCCTTACTGTGATATAACGGTAACATGTCTTAAATTTGAGTGGCGGTGAGTTAAACAATGAAGAGTTTCATTTACTTGCATGCGCTAGTTTTTTATGGTTTTGTTATGTGGGGTTACAAAAGTTGGTTGGAAAAATTCTGTCTTTATTCGCTCGAATTAAAATTGCTCTTTTTTTGCAGAGGCAAATGACGATGCAATCGCTCTCACGGCCAACTTCATCTTTGTGGCCCGCGATTACAAGACGGGCAAAGCCGCCCCGGTGAACCGACTGAACCCAGAAACAGAAAGAGAAAGGTTGCTTTACGAAGCAGCAGAATCAAGAAACAAGCTTAGAAAAAGGAAACTGAGAGACGATTATGCCAAAGAATTCGAAAACGGTCTAAGGAAGCAGTACGAAGCATTGCTAGCCGAGGGAAGAATCTTCTGCGACATGCCCGCCTTGGCAGATCGAGACAGCATTCTTCTCAAGGACACGTGCCTCGACAACTCCCTGATTTGTCAGCCACAGCAGAGGAACATCCACGGACGTATCTTTGGAGGGTTTTTGATGCACAGGGCGTTTGAGCTGGCCTTTGCAACTGCTTACACTTTTGCTGGATCTATGCCTTGCTTTCTCGAAGTTGACCATGTTGACTTCTTAAAGCCTGTGAGTAAGCCACGTTTTGCTCGAATGCATACAAATCCATTTAAAACTAAAGATTTAATGGGGCCGTCTGTATTATTGCCGTGATGCAGGTGGATGTAGGAGATTTCTTGCGTTTCAATGCTTGTGTTTTGTACACAGAACCCGAGCATGACGATCGGCCACTAATACACGTCGAAGTTGTTGCGCATGTGACGAGGCCCGAGTTAAGGTCTAGCGAGGTCTCGAACAGATTTTACTTTACTTTCACGGTCCGTTCTGAGGCTAAGCCGACGAAGACTGCGAATAGGATAAGGAAAGTGGTTCCTGGGACTGAGGAAGAAGCTCGGAGAATCGTTGAGCGGATGGATGCTGATTCTTTGTAGATCGATCGAGTGGATGCTCATTCGTATTCTATTGATATTTTAGTTATATGTATGAAACCTTAAAAGTCTAAATCTGAAATTCTTACATTATTCAACTTGTAGAAAGAACACACTGATGTTTCATATGAAACATCACAGTAAAAGTATCCCAAGAGTTGAAATCATTGATCCTAATGTTGTTTGTGCAAGATTAGTAATAATACACAAGCCAACCCATTATTCTTACATAGGTGTGACCTATCTTCTGAGTTTACCCAAAGCTGCAATATACTAGTTCACTACTTTCATCTGAAATTCTAAAAGAGTTGTAAGAGGAGGCAAAGAAAGAAGAAACTAAACAAGCTCAGCTAATGATACACCATTGAGAACCTAGGAATACAGTCGAAGTTTTGTTTCGAACTATAGAACAAGTTGGCGACACTAGAGATTACATTACAGAGTTCTTTTCGACAATATGTACCTCAGACTGACTTCTTGACTCACTAAATCCAAACCTAGTTCTGCACGAAAAGGAAGAGATGAGAATTTAAGAAGTATTGTGTTTGCCTTATGGGTACAAACTTATTAAGGTTAAGAGGGCCTTGACCCTGTCAGTGACTATTATGTATAAGCTGAAAGATCATGGCGTATAAACCATGATATAAGCGATTATATACCTAAGGAAAGTAAAGAAGAATCTGACGAATTCTCGACATAAATATCTGGTGATTAATTACAACGATCACTTGTCACGTTTCAGCCTGCAACCTTTATCGCTCCCATCTCATCGATCTTGGCACTCTTATGCTGCATCATTTAAGCATGAGATGCGTGATTTAGCAAATTTTTATGGTACAAATTAAAAAGTAAACAATGAAAACAACTAATAGCTCGATCACTGTCTATGGAGTAGAGACAAGCGAAAAAATCCGATAAAAAATAAAAACAAAAGGCCATAAACCACCCAATTCTCTCTTTTTTACCTTGCTTTTCTTCTGTTTATGGATGTCGCTGGGGTCATCGTCGCCACCGTGCTTTCTCTTCTGAAATCATAAAACATACACGAAACCGCAATTTTATTTTAGAGGTCAATAACCAACTATATTTACCACTCAAATAACTTCAAAAAAGGAGAACACTTAAGTAAGATTCAACCATGGATGCCCTTTAAAAAACCCATTCTACAAAGAAGTCCTATGCATTTTGCTCATAAAGACGTGGCAGGCGCAAGACATACCTTATCATGATTTATCTTCGAATGGTCGTTTCCAGCATCCTGATGACCACCTTTATCTGTTTTCTTCTCGTTTTCTTTGACTTTGCTACGATCTTTGTGCCTATGTTTGTGCTTCTTGTGCTCTTTATCTTTGTCCATGTGCTTGTTTTCTTTCTGCTCTTTGTCCTTAGACTCACTTCTTGACTTGGAAGCAATGGTAGGAGTACCCTTCTCAGACTATAGAGCATCAAGAACCAAATATCAGTTATGATAACATCTACAATCATCAAAGGCTCCTTCCAAAGAGGGCCTTCAATCTGTCTCTAGAAGGTTAAGCAACATATAAGCCACTCAATAAAAGGCACATCTGGCCGAGTAGAAACTTACAGGGGGTAGATCAATAGGAGATGTGTCCCGCAGACGAAATGCCTCACTAAGAATATCCAATTCAAAAGGTTGTATACGTAGACTAGTTTCTCGGGATAACGGTCTATCTCTTATTAGCTGGTCCAATTGCATTCCGTCCCCTTTTCTGATATCCGTGTCTCCTGCCACATTATGAAGGTAGTGTGTGTCTGAAATTGACACGGGAAGTGACCTCTTGCAGAAGAGATCATAGTGGGCCGACAATTTAAAGTGAGCTAAAAGATCTACTGCACCATAAAGTTCTCTTGGCCCTATTTTCAAGAATAAAACCATAGTCAGATGTAAGCATCATGACTGACATGGTAAGCTAAAGCTGTAACACAAACTTTCCAGGGAATGCATACGTTGAATGCCAATCAATTACTAAACAGAAGGTATTGCATATGCAGCGTAGTTCAAATGTATCAGAATTGACATTTTTTATTCAAAAGACGCCACCATCTTTTTTTTTGGTTCAACTGTAAATAATTTTCATCAACGGGTCTCAGCGAACGGAAGAAAAAATCACCCAACATCATTATCAAGGTTAATTATGTGCAAAAGAGCTCCATTTATTAAGACTCCAAAAACTGAAAATTCAACAATTGACCTCACATGCTTCATATCTTAATAACATTCCTCGACAATTCTCTGATGAGAACCATATATTGTCTACACTAGTATCAGAACTCCGAACGGGTCGCTCATATTATCAAAGAATCCTACTCAAACTCAAAGTTACTAGATAACTGATAATCTTATTGATTTAGGAAATATGAGACAGTCTCTTTCATTAATCAATAAGTCTAGAACCAGAAAGAGCATATATTTCTATCTACAGCCTCATTCTGAGATGACCAACAGGCAACAAGTTAATGCTAGCCTAGCCAATTTTAAATAAAAATTAACATGAGGTTAGATTGGCCTAAACAAAAAACAAAAGGAAATGAGGAGCAACCAAGGAAGGAACAAAAGGTCAGAAATTCAAGTTTCGCATATGTGAGTCTTACCTCTTCCAAATTTCCGGTAATCGGGATCCATCAATCAGTAGCTGACGCTAGGACAACACATTTCAGCCAAGCATACACTGGAATAAACAAATGCCCGTTAGGCTTGATCAGTACTCTGTAATTCCTGAGGAACCAGCACAAGAAAATGAACAAAGAAATCTGCACATATTCCAAAAATGGAGTAATGCTTTAGAAGCCACGAAGAGGGTTCCAACAAGATCAGATAACTATCAACTGGGAGGAAGAGGGAGAGAGAAGAAAAAGTGGAAGTAACAAAGACGTATGTATCTGAATCAAACAGTCACACCATGACGGTGGTCTGAAGAGATTAACTTCAGAAACTAATATTAATTAGCATCTTCATTTTACCGTTTAATAACCACTTGTGAGATGCGACAACGTGAGATAAAGACAGAATGGCAGAGTTAAGGCAAAGCACCACAAAACAGCTATCGGTTGTGCACTGTCTGTCCAACAAACCCTGAGAAAGGCTACAATAACCACAATATAAGGAATGCGACCACAAGATAAAAAGTACAAGTCAAATAACAGAGAGTCACGCATTGTTTGACAAAGCCACTTGAATGTAGAGGCAAGTTCACAGTATCAAATATTGAAAAACGTTAGAAGGTTCCAAAGAATCAATAAATTACAACTAAAACAACTTTAAAACCGAAGATCAGGAAAGCCGTTAAGAATTTTAACGACCATTTACAAAAATTGTTTGGCACGCACCCATTTTTCCAGTGACTTATATCTAGAGAGGTTGTGAGGTATATAAAGACAGCTTTTTCAATATAGGATCTCAAGAGGACACAATAAATTTACTCGATATCAACAATATCCTTGAGAGCCAAGGTCACAAAAATCTCGAGATGGTAATTTCAACGGCAAAGAACATTAAAATGAACCAGACGGTATTCTAAACGTAAATATGGAAAGTAAAAAAGAATTTAACGGGTCAACTAAACATATTTCTAGATTTACTCCGTATCGGTTTACCATTTACATGAACCTATATATGAAATATGCCTGAAATCTTAGCAAGTCAAATCACATCGGATATTTCGTCAGGTAAGACCCAAACATACAAAATTCCACAAATTCCCTTTTACAGCTCCATACTAGGGATGCTAGGCAAGCAATTATATCTCAATTCTAGGACCATGAAACAGGCCCTTGGCTGGATCTACAATATATTCTCCCCTATCATTAGAGCATCTCAAGCTGCCACTTGAACCATAACTACTCCCCGCAAGCCCACAGAATGGAAACCCCATCGTAGACCAATATCGATACCCCTTACACTAGAAGAATGCGCAAACAACCAAGTAACATGAATTATGCAAGAAACGAGGAAGAAAGAGACAGCTACAGCTCGGACAATAACTAATAAACTCCAAGAAGCAGAAATCTAAAATCTCACCCACAAAACTACAATTGACCTAGAGCTTAATGACATCCCATAAAGCTACACAACTAAAAATCCTTACCACGCAATCAAAAGAACACTGTGGCAAAAGAATCAAAACCCCAGCTTTTGATACCACAAAACACGAACACGTCGCGACCACACCAAGTTCAGAATGATCACCGAGGAAGGAAGTGAAGTAACCCGACAAAATTAACAGTTCTTACCTTCAACGAATGAGGTGAATAGAATAGAATTGAGGGAGTTTGACTAATTTCTTGGATAATTGCTCTCCGATGACAATGCGTGTTGCTTAGTTCATCCCCGCAATAAATAAACACGTGGCTATACGCTGGTGGCTGCGTTCTTTTCCCGAAATATTTTATTTTATTACAAATTGGTCCATCATATCAAATCAGTCCTTGATGTTCTGATTATATCAATTTGATCCCTACATTTATGACTATGATGTTGATGAGCATATTCGCGCATCTATTCTAACGACTCAACGTTAAATACCACACAATGCCCCATCAACTGGGAAGCTTCATCACGCAACTGAGAACTCCACCGTACAATCAATGGCATCTCTCTACGCTGCTGGCCGCAATGGCAAAACTAGATCCGTAATTTTTCAACTTGCTCTGTTGATTGGGTGCTTCTGCGTTGTGCTTAGCGACTCTCATTTTGGCGGGAGTGTAGGAGAATCTTTGTTTCCGATATCATCGAGGAGTGGGCGTGAACAGAGAGAGTTCGATTATTTCAAGCTTGCTTTACAGTGGCCTGGTACCTATTGCCGCAGGACAAAGCGATGTTGTGCTTCCAATGGCTGCTGTCGGGGGTATATTTCTCATCGATATATCCGTGATAGTTACTGTTTTCCGATATTATGCAGTTCAATTGGTTAAGCTTATGTTTGTTTAGAAGATATCCGCCGATGCTGACAATGGGATCTAACTCGACTAGGTTGAAGGGATAAATTCGTGTATGATTTAGTGTAAGTTAGTTGAGCTGCTGTTAAGCGCAGAATGAACTGGGGAGCAGTTTTTCTAGAGTTTATGCATAGTTTTACATGAATTTAACTGCACTTAGTTCTTGATGGATTATCGAAGTGTTTATGAACTTTGAACATTGAAAAAATGTTACATCTATCTTCATTTAAAGTTCGGTATAAGCATATAATATTCATAAACTCGTGTTTAATGATGATTTCTGAGAAATCAACGCGCCGAAGGTGGGCGGCGGAGGTGACGACAGCGTAAAGATGGACGACGGAGGTGATGGCAGCGTCGGAGAGGGACGGGAAGCACCACAGGTAGGAGATTTGCTATGGTGCTCACGGTTGGTGCTCACGGTGGGTGGGCACCATAGCAAATCGCTGTTGTACAATTAAACCGATAAAATTTCACCCACCGAATGCAATGCAGCACTTGTAGCTATTAAGATTTACTAATTGGAAACTGTAGTTATACCATACCAACTAAGGTAGGTTACCGAAATATTATCACTTTATTTATATTGTGGAATACTAATTGTGCATAGCCTCCATTTACTGCTGTGATTCATGTCTTTCTGTTTATTCTACTATTTTACTGATATGAGTTTCTCTGTTATCATTTGAAGTGTGTGAGCGAGATAAACTAACCCTTTGTTTTCTTCAAACCAATCCAGGTCAAATTCTCCTACGGAGTTTACTATCCGTATGTCCAATTCTACTTCACTATCTTGATAATAATTGACTTTGTGCTTTTCCATTTTTGTTATTTTTAGTTTGTCATAGCGTAGAAATGAAATCAGTGCAATAATATATACTTTCAAATTTATTCCCTAAAATTTTATGGACGAAAGGAAACATGCTTTTCTTATTATTTCTTTTTTTTAATGTATTTCTAAACCTTCATCTAACATCTCATTCTTGTATAGATGGACTATGGCCAGACTATAATGATGGATCTTGGCCTGAATGTTGCAGTGGCAAAAGTTTTGATGCTAAAGAGGCAAGTATTTTGTAGATCTTCCTTTTATGGTTTACATTTGCAGAGACGCCATATTATGAGTGTTAGTCTTATGAGTTTGCATTTTCTTTTTGTTGTGTTAAATTTCCAATCTTTTCTAACATATAAAGTTAACTGGCTGTACATAAAAGATATTAGTATTTGTGCACACTCTATGCGTGTGCTATATAAATATATATAATAATATAAAGTTTAATTATATATTATTTTTAAGATTATAAAAAGAAAAAAATAATTGGTGAGGACACAATTATAATAAATGAAAAATTAAAGAGTAGAATGGTACTTAATTAAATTAAAATAAATAAGTAATAAAATGGGTAAAATAGTAATTATACTTAACTTTTCTCAACATAGTGGGTAACTTTTTTTATATATTAATTTTATTAATTATTTTATATTTTAAAAAAATATTAATTTTGACAGACCAAATTAGACAGTTTTTAACTTGCCTTGAGCCTTAATAAAAGAGTATAGATATATGAGGGGGTTAAAGCAAGTTAGAGCAAGCGAGTCGGCTTGAGTACTTGCAGAGTAGGATGACATGTTATAGGCTATGATGGTTTTAATACCTTAATATTAGAAATGCAATGCCAACCTTAGGTTGTTCCTCGTTTGAGATGTTGCTCTCCCTTTTAGAACCTATAATCTATCAAGATTGAAACCTCAGATGTTGTACAAATGATAAGGCGCCGCTTACATTTTATCAATATTTTTCTAGTCTAATTTCTAAGCCATGTGTTTGGTTATATTGGTGGGCAGCCAGCACCTTGTAATAGAAGTCACCTCTCTTCAGTAGGCTCTATAGGAAAAAAAAAAAAAAAAGGAAATTTATCTAGTCGCTTATTTTAGTCATATTGCTTAATCAGCACTCAGCAGTACTCCAATTTCAGAAGTACTTTCTAACTTAGTTGTTACAATACAGATTTCAACTTTACTTGATGGGCTGAATAGATACTGGCCATCTTTAAGTTGTGGATCTCCAAAAAACTGCCATGGTCGAAAAGGAATATTCTGGGAACATGAGGTCTGTTTCTTGTCTGTTTTTTATTCAATTTTCCAAAAGCTATTACAACGGAATTAACATCATCCTTCGTTTTCTCATGTTTGGATTCTGAAACTTCTGGATCAGTGGGGTAAGTATCTCTCTGAAGTTAGCAATTTTTCGTATGGGCTGATTAATTCTCTTTATTGTGTTTGTTGCCGTGTCAATTATATCGATGAAACATTGAAATCATTCTAATAGCTTCATGTGTCTGCTCTTCTAAGTTCCTTGTAGCATTGTCAGAAGATTTCTGAAAATGAAGTTGATGCATTATTTCAATACCTATCTGATCACCTAAAGCCTTGAAGCCCATAAATGAAAATAAAAAAAGGAAAAGAAAGGGAGATCTTGCACATAATTATAGAGAAACTTAGTAATATTTTTGTCGGAAGAAACACTAACATATTCTCTTACGGAACTTAATTGCACTTCTTACATTTTTGCAGAAAAGCATGGAACTTGTGCAGCTTCAGTCACTGGCGACGAGTATAATTACTTCTTGGTGGCGCTTAATCTCTACTCCAAGTATAATGTGACAGTAAGACTTCTATTTAATGTTGAGTAGATCTGTGTATAATAGGATTGTTATGCTATTTTGTATTGTTTCACCTGAACGTACTGGAGTTTTATGGCTTTTAATTAAGGAGGGAATGGTTGGAACATTATTAGAACAGCACTTTCAACATCAACAAGGCTTGAGAGGCTATTTACCTTTACTCATATATCAATACAACTCATACATGTGCTTCTTGTATATGCCGTGGAGTTTCATGCAAATTGGCGTTCTCCATTTGTCGACCAAACATAGCATCTTTTTCCACCCGTTTATGCTCTGTTTGTGGCATAATGCAGGAAGTTCTTAGAGAGGCTGGCTATGTGGCATCTAATTCTGAAAAGTATCCTTTGGGTGGTATTATAACCGCCATCCAAAATGCTTATCATGTAACTCCAGAAGTAGAATGCTCGGGTGATGCTTTGGAGGAGCTAAGGTTATGCTTCTTCAAGGATTTTAAGGTCAGAAGTCTATCTATTTATTCTCTCACTCGTCAATAGCACGACTAAATCAAGTACACCATTCTTTGAGTTCACAACTTGTTTCTAAGAAAGTAAGGGTTATTGTTCTTTTTTTTTTTTTTTCATAAAATTTTTAGTAATCATCTAAGTCGTATTTGTAGACAAAAAAAGTTTCGACAACTAATTTCAATTCTTTACTGCCACAACCATTTGCGTATGTGTGTGTGTGTGCTTCGTTGGCTATCTATGGTTCTGTCGTCTTGGCCATGTATTATGGTATGATTTTGCAGCTAAGGGAATGTGCAGTTCAATCCAACATTGAAAGCGGCAAGGTTTACGCAAAATCATGCCCCAAATACGTCAGCTTACCAGAATATGCCTCTTTGAGTGAGTTTGCATGCATGCCCTTACTTAGGCAACTAACTAGCTAGTTTAATCTTCCATATGTTCAGTTGAGTTCAGTTCAGATTTAAGACATCCATTTTTTTTTCTCTAGTAGTTCAATTGTGGATTTAAATAAAACCCATCCATTCCATCCTATGTTTAATTTGGCCGAAGTAAATGTACATTTTTCCTGACTTCAGAAGTTGGACATCCCGGGGACTACTACTATTCAGGCAGCAGCTTGGTGAAAATTGGCGACACTCTCGCAGATCATTAGCACTGCAACTCTACTCTACTACTAGATATGTAATAAATAATATACAATCTTAAAAGTTTTCTTTTTCTTTTACCTTTTACTACTTGTGTAAAAAAAATAAAAAAAAAATAATAATAAAACTGTTGGTGCAACACGAAACAATGCTCAAAATCAGTTTTGACTTGAGTCCTCCTCCATAGTTTTGAGCCCAAATCTTTTTAATGTTAAATATTTTATTTTAATGTAGGCCCAAAAAAAAACTCAAGGTATTGAGCCCAACTTGAAAACACAAACTAACATATATATATATATATATATATATATTATATATATATATAGATTCAATTGGCAACCTAACCCAAGTTAGCTAGCTAGTCTGGATTGGAATAGCTAAGATCGTGTGATCGATCTTTGGGTGGGTGGGTGAGTATAAGTTTATTGCTCTTACTTTCTTGTAATGGAAATCCAAAGATCCAATTCTTTTAGGTTTAAAAATTGATTATGGGAGTAGTGTAGTTCCATCCAACGGTGCTTGATTGGCTATTATTCCGAGTGTCTTCTTCGTTTTCCTCCAGATTTTGTTTATCCTCTTCTCACATAATTGTTTGTTTCCAAAGCAATGAATGGCTTTCCATTGATTGCCTCAAATCGGCATTTTGTCAAAGTCCTCCTATATTTCCCGGCCCTCAATGTTGCCTCGGCCGGGAACATTGGGTGCTGGGCTTTGTGTTGTAGGAGTCAGTGATGGGATTGTTCTCTGTGCTTCTCTTACTCATCGTCGGACACAATCCCATCACACTGCCTGGAGTTTGTCATCTTAGTATGCTCATGGCAATCGGTATTGAACACGAGGACTCGTGTATCACAATACGAGCCATGCTGCTTAGGACCATTACATTCAATTACTTTGTGCTCATTTTTACGTACGAGAAAGACTTATCTTCTCTGCGTGATGCCATGATCGTATTTAGTGTTACCGAGAAAGATTGGAAATTTTGATAAGTTCCGTGGTGTTGGGTAAAAAGTTTAGAGATAGTTTTCGGAGTAGATCAACTCTCCATCTTATATAATTGTAGTTATTGATTGGATATATTGGCATTAGAATGATCTATGATGCTCGATTCTTGAGCTTTTGTCCACAACTCCGTTATTCGGTCTTAGACCGTGGTGGGGACATGGAAGAAGATGTAAGTATCGAACAACGTAGGTCATTCTAGGTCCAGTCAATAACTCCAATTGTGTAAAAAAAGAGAACTCATTGCCACAAGAAATAAGAAGAAAGGAGAGAGAGAAAAAAGAGAGAGAAATAAATATATAATATACCCTCTCAAGTGGTGCATACGAAACCAACCTAAGGCTCTGAGTACGGAGTTGATCTATTTCGGAAATCATCTCCAAAGCGTCTACCCAATATCCACGATAGTTATCAAGATTTTTCATCCTCCTCGGTAACCGTAAATGTGATAGTGGCATTATTCAGAGACGATAAATCTTCTCGTACGTAAAAACGCAAACAGAACTCGAATGAAATGGTCTTTTGGTGGGGTGGATATGCTAATCAAGTTTTCTTTCCTATTGGTTTTCGAGTGCTAGCTACTACTGTTGTGATATAATAAAATAAATATTACTACTATCAAAGTATAGTGACGAAGCCTATAGTGAATTCAGTTCCCCCCATTAAGACACATCAAAGGGTAGACAGACTAATGTTGGAACCATACTCAACCACTTGGCTCTCTCTAGCATTATTCTTTAAACTAAGTACAAGTTTTTGGCCAGAAGAAACAGCAGCATATTCTCTTAAGGGAACACTTAATCGCACATCTTGCTTTTTTTTCCAGAAAAGCATGGAACTTGTGTGTGTGTGTGTGTGGTTCTTTGACAATCTATTTTTTTTGTCTTCTTGGAGTGTATTATGATATGATTTTGCAGTTGCAACCAAGGGAATGTTCAATCCAACATGGAGAAAGTGGCAATCGAACCATGCTTCAACTAGATAAAAGGCACACAAAGCTCATAAACATTGAAAGAAATCAGTAGCCATGGCAACTCTTGTCAATTTTTTGATCCAGGAAACAGAGCATTAGGTAAAAAAAAAAAAAAGTGTAGTTCATACAATACAACAGCTAAGGATGCAAAGCAAAAATCAAAATCACAAACGGGCATAGTTCAGACTGCTGCTAACTGCGATGATGATGTTTTTTACTCATCCTCATCGTCATCCTCATCGTCATTTCCTGCCGCATTGTTTAGAGCATTCAACCTCTCAATCAGCTTGGCCTTCCTCTCCTCATAAGTCAACTTCTTTAGGTTGTATCTGCACAAGGAATTCATAGTACAACTTATAAGAAATGATAAGCATATGAGCATATACATATGGTCAGCTATGCTTAGCAGGCAACTCTCAAGAAAACAAGCAGCTAAGTCTGCATTTGAGCAAAGACTTGAATAAATCATTTCAAAGTAAACATAAAAGACAGATGACCTCTTGTGCTCCTTAGGTGGCTGTTTCTCGGATTTCTTCACTGTGGGGTCAGAACGGATAGCAGCATGTACTTTCTTGTACAACTCCTCAATATTATTAGCATCGATGCCCTTTTTAATGTACTCGCTGAAATGGGACTGGTACTTCTCAGGCTCATCTTCCATTAAAGTCTGACGCACATTGAAAGATTAAAAGACAATCTAAGGGAACTTTTTCGGACGTAGTTAGCATCAATGATAAGCCAAATGCTCAAAAAACATACATTCATGTAATCAGCAACATGTCCGCCATAAATATACTTGCGGTGAGTCTCAGCCTCAAGCTGCTTGCTTTCCTTGTTAAACCCTGCAAACCTTTTGTCGCTGTGGGGGATATCTAGTCCACCATCCAGAGCTCCCTGTGTGGTTGTTGAAGGAATAAAATTTAAATACTTCTAACAGGCCAAATACATAAACTAGCATTAAGTTACACTCATCAGAGAAGAAATATCTTTTGCAGTGACCAGTTGAACGTAATCAAATTGAGATGATCATGACAACGTGCAAGCAGCTAACTGAGAGAAAATTTGGTTAAGTTCATTATAATGATACCTTGAGGGCACCAAACACACGGTTCCCAGTTGTGGTATGGATGAGACCAACATCCAGGAGTGCACGGAAGGGCCTTCTGCTTTCAGCAGGCTCTACAGAGAAATCCTCTCCAGTAGCCTAAAGATAGTTTGGATCTTACACTTAAACACGAATATGCCTTAAGCAAGCGACATACGAATATGCATGCAGAAAGCAACAAAAGTACACATTTGTGTGTTCCGTGTAAGCATACATACAGATATAGGGACCTGGATGGACAAAATATGGCAAGTTACCTCAACATTTCCTTCATATTCTTCATCCATCTCAAGCTTCTTCAGGACACGTCGTGCCAACAGAAGTCCCGTGCAGTAAGCTGGCCATAAAATTATGATTAGACATACGAAGCAATTTTACATAACGAAATAAACGGATGCTTAGCTAACAAGAATACCAGCAGCATAGTTTGTGAGACCAACTTCAAGACCAAAACGAGGCAACTCATGTGCATACGCCGCACTAAGGACATGGTCTCCAGCAATGCTAGCAGATACGATCTGCGCAATGATGTCCTTATTTGTCTGGATAGACGTTAAGGAACACAAAAGAAACGGCAGTCCACTTAAGAAATAGCATCACCACCTCAAAGAATAAAATGAGTAGCTTTTCACACTAATATTCTGTATTGCAAGAAACACTTAGACGAGGACACCACATAAACACAAAGGATGGTTCCGAACCATACAAAGTTAGGAGACCAAGCCCAGGAACCATTTAACCAGTCTGACACATAAGTGTGCAGTGAAAAAGTAATAAGAGAAGTTACGAAGCAAAACAAATAGAAGTCAACAGGGAAGCAATACTACTAAATAAATTTACTGAAAATGACAATGTAGGACATCACTAGGATACAAATCTCACAACAAACCGATATTTCGGAGTGTTATACTTATTCTTGTCCTGATTGATCAGCCTAATCCTTGCTCGATAATCAGTCTTCCCCTCTGCAGTCAATGAATTAGCATTAGAAAAACAACTACAACAGAAAATGTTAAAACAGGAGAACCAAGGCTTATATGCTCACGTCTCCTCCTCTTGTATTTGACTTGGAAACGCTTGAAATATGCTCTTGACTTCTGAGCCTTCACAAATGCCTGCAGATGAATATAAACAAATCCTTGTTAAGCAAACTACACACATTTAGTACCCAACAATGACAAACAAACAAAATATTGCAACAGAGCACAAAGTATGTTTCTTTTCTACTAGACACCCAAACACCAAATCTTAAATACATACAGCAAGCTGGCCCGCAGTGATAGACTTAGAGTCCCAGCACGTCAAACCACTTCGGCAAAAATAATGAAAGATACAGAAATTGAGAAAAATCTAAATCAAGAGATTCATTTATCGCCTTCAAAGCAAAAGAAAACGTTTATAGCACCAATGTCATCGGAGCTTCTACCTAACCGAAAAATGATAAAATGCAGGAAACAACATCATAAAACATCTTACTAGTTAGTGTCTGATAAACTGAAACCATTAAAAAAATGCAATTCACATGGGAATCAGAATCATACATGAGCAGATCGAGATGAAAGAATCTCTCACCATTGTTACGATGTCTTCAGCTAGCTGCTGTTCGTCAAGAGAACAAGTGACGTCTGAAGGCAGAAAGCAAATATAATTATAAACACAAACCCTAGGCCTAGATGTTGGGCCTTATCTCTCTTTTGGGCCTGGAAAATGTATAACTTGGCTTTAGTATTTATAATAAAAATAGAATAAGGAAAATGAAAGATTATTAATTATTAACTAGTATTCCAAACACATGTACTCTAATATATATTTATAATTTAAATGTTTAATATATAAAATTTAATTAAATTTTAATTAAGAATTATTTTAGAATATATAAATGACAAAGGAATAATTTGTGGATATAATCGAAATAAATAAAAACTTAAAGGATCAAATTATAAATATAAAAAAAAAAACAATTTGACAGACCAAATTGATGTGGTTTTTAACTGACCTACACCATTAATATAATAGAATAGATATTATACATTAGAAAAATAAACCACTCTCTCTGGGTTATAGTACATTCTTTCAGTTTTGCAATCCTATTTTTTCATCAATTTCTTTAGCTATTACGAAAGTTATATAATCCATCAAACAATGGTCACTATTTGGATGAAAGATGAGAATCAGTTCGAACTCGAGTGTCATGCTCGAGTTTAAGCTTCATCATGATTGTTAGAAAGCTCATGAACCAGTTAATAAGCATTTTTTCACTTCTTTTTTTTTTTAGTTCAAAAATATATAGCTCGTCGAGCTCAGCTCACTCTATAGTTTAGCAGTTGTTTTAGGAACTAGGAATGTTATACATTTACGACGATGCAATTTCTTATTTATCTCTTGCATCGACAATTGGTGGTTGGAGAAGAGTGACAGATTACAATCAATCCCGAAATGCGTTCGCGCAACAAAAAAAGGTTGCAAACAACTTCAGATATGGACGATACTTGAACTGTTACACTCAGTTTGGTATGCAGAATTCATCGTGGAAAAGACACGGAAAACGATTGCAATGCATCAAACAATGATACAATATGCTTCCATTGTCGTACCTTTATACATTTTCTTTTCTTTTCCACGACGAAATCTTTATACCAAATGGAGCCTTATTGTTCCACCTCAGGATTATTTACATTACGAAGAAAACCAAGATTCCATGCTACTCAATGAAAGTTAGTCAGTCAATCACACAATTGGGGGATAACAACATCATAGAAATTGGACCGTTTGCTTACGGCCGAGACTTGGCCCGTTTGCTTTCGCCACAAACACAACGAAGGGCCCAAAACTTAGTTGACATTCGTTAACGTTAACTTACTAGTCGAGGAAGAATGGAGTCGGCAAGCTCTTCATTTAATTTTACAGGTAGTTGTGGCATCTGCTTCATAACTTCTGGCATGTCGCTGCATCTACAGAAGATGCTCCGTTGAGGTTAGATTGTAGCTGAAGGAGTTAAAGTAAATGATAATCACAGAATAAGTATAAACTTTCTAGTTCATTGCATGCAAGGTTAACTTGCTTGAGAGAATAAAAAACAAAACAAACGAAAGATTAGAGTATGTTAAGCTCCAGCTTAACTGAAGTATTTAACAGGCGACGGCGTAAAGGTTGCAATTTCAGATCTCCTCAATGTTGTAAGAAAGACGCTCATTGAAAGGGTATTGTTCGGACTTACTCGTTTAAGATTGAAAGGATGTTCGCGCGAGCTTGACAGAATAGATCGATGTTCTCGTGAATCTGCATAAAAGCCAAAATTGGTGGATGTTTCTGCCAATTAAGTGTTTGATATCATATATGGTCCAACACATTCTAATCCAACTGAATATTGTTTACTAACAACATGTTAACTGAAAAATGCCTCTCACAGGTAAAAACATGTGAAAGATCCTTGCGAGAAAAACAGCGGATGATTGATCATATAACACGCAAGTACCTTGCAACCAGAGAAGTTTGCAGAAATTTGATCCAAGGCCTGAGCGCTTTGCTCAAGAAGCTGTCCAGCAGTACCATCGATAGCTGAAACAAAGGCTCAAACATGTGAAGAAGGAACAACCAAACCGTGCTCATCGATTTGTCATTTCAGAAAGTAGATACCATTTACATTCTATAAATATGGTGGTCATAGTTATTTCACAACTTTCTTATACATATAATATGATATAATAAAATGTCAGGAAGTCAAGAATTACAAGTAAAACAATATCAGAAAGATGTGCATATCTCCCTAACATAGTAAAGAAATCTAAATATGATGTATCTACCTATCCAAAATGATTCACATATCCTAAAAAATCTAACGAAGTAAAATGAAACATAAGCACTAACAGGCTACTCCTGTAAACAATTTTATAATTCTCAAGATAAAACTCATTAAATGTAGGAACACAAACTGACCGGTGTATGAGATTCCGCTGTCGCTGTCCGTTGACATCATTGGTTGGATGTGGGAAGGCCCATTGGTAGGATTTGCAGCTTGAGAAGATTTAGGGAGTGAATCTGCGGATATTTCCTAATATAACAGAGGAGATAGGTATCATTGTCAGTTGAGCGAGAGACGAACATGACATAAAAGAGAGGGAAAAAAACATGTCAGCAAGCAACCACAAAACTAAAAGGCCAACTAACAAAATGTATTAAACAATTCTGCAAATTAGGCCCGATATGTTCTTATGCTCAGTTTAGTTCACATATTCACTTGAAGCATCGAAAGTTCAGGGAAATTAGTATACTCTGCTTTCTCAGGTATTAGTATAAGATATTAGCAGGGACAGTCCCAAAAGATAAGCAATTAAGATAAAATGCTACAAGTACCTTTTTGTCTTTATTCTTGTGTGATGAATTATGATCATCTTTCCTTCTCTTGCCATTTTCTTTTTTCTGATTGTAGCGCATGAATAGATCAGCATCCCAAAATTAGTTTTAAGTAACTAGTAGGGCTTGTTCTATAACTCTATCAAGCATCAATGTCATATCGCATGAAATATGATATATCAGAAGCAACTAGCATAATCTCTTACATGCACGAAAGTATGGTGGTTTGTCACAAGTGGCTGATAATAAACATCAAAATATCTGAAATTCACCGAGAGTTACTTGTATTTATCCCACTAAAAAAAAGAATAAGACAGACAAAATGGAAAAGTCTCAAGCATGTAAACATGGAGGGGTGGAGCAGCATGAACAGAAAGAAAGGACTTCATCAAACAATTTCATACATCTAGTCCACAAGCAGGACTCTTTAAAGTGACCCTAATGCCTAATAAGATCCATCCAGCATCCTAAAAAAATATCAGACCTCTAATCTGTTTTTTTTTAATCTTATCTAGCCTTATACATGGATATTTCTTTCACGGATGGGCATGAGGATTCATACCCATGAACTCTCATACCGTGTTGAATGAGCACTTAAACAGTACAAGAACGAGTTTGTATGAGTAACATCTAGCAATGCACTATAAAGAAAAGAAGAAAATGACAAGAAGAGCTCACATTCATCCATCTGCAACGAAGTGCAACATCTCGAACTGTTTTATCTCTTAATGCTTGAGCAATTTTCGCATATCGAACCATTACGGAATCAGGCGCATAACTGCAACGAGGGCTGATTATATTTCCGCATAATATGGTGAAGGAGTAATACAGCTACGCTTACCATGAAAATTTCAGCAAATATGAGTATGTGAGACGTATCAAAATTTGTCTAGATCTTCGGGAAAGTTAAAAGTAAATGGCAAACCAATCGATTGCACAATTATGGCGTGCCAAGCCATGAAATTATCACATATATGAAACAAAGTTATGCAGATATAAGATAACCCATAGGAATTCGCATCCCCAACACGCGAAACCCATAAACAACAACATCAACAGCTCAATAAAACTCATTCCACCAAACAGGTACAACAAACATGAAAAAAATATTAAGTAAACGAATTTTCAGACTAACTTGGCGAGCAGTTCTTCAAGCGTAGATTGTTCTTCTTGTGTCCAATCAAGCGAAATCCCAGGATTGTGATTCAAAGCAGGCTGCAAGGGTCTCGTGCGAACGCCGTTGCCTGTCACCTTCCTGGAGACGCCGCCACCAGCGTTACCGTCGGCAGCGTTGCCACCGCCTCCGGCGTTACCATTAGCACCCGCAGCCATTCAGCAACAGCAGAAGATCCAATACAAAAGAATTAAATCTCTAGAATGAAAAAAACCAAAGTAATGTTCTCTTTTAAGTTCATAGCTCATACTTGAATTAGTGGAGAAAATCCAAGGATATTTGCTGCCCCAGGCTTAAGTACTCTTTACTCCCTAAAATGTAATTATTTTATCATTTACCCCCTAAATTTCATCAAATGTTCAAAAACTTCTCAAATCGTCCCATTATATGCTACAAATCGATAGATTTAGTGGTGCAATAAATCGTAACATCGGATGTCTCAAAATATAAAAGAGTACACAAAAATATTTCATCTTGGAATAATCTACTTTTTTTATAAATCACATATTGACCCTTTATTTGTTTAAATTACATATTTATCCCCAAGAGGCGATCTTAATCGGCCCACTACTACTAACCCAAAATGATGGGCTCAAAAGGGACCCATGTACCCGACCCTAAACAGTTGGGTCAAACCGCGGGTTTAAGGGTTTTTGCAGAGGAAAGATGGTCTTTGTCTTCAGCCTCTACTATCGCGGCTAAGCCGTTTCTCTTTAGTTTTGCCCATAGAAGGAGAAGAATCTAAGAAACGCTTCTTCCTCCTTACTATCCTAGTATTTGAATCGAAGTTTCACGAGGGACGAAGCTAAAGATTCTAGAAATGGCAACCCTAATCAACCCAGCGCCGGCGACGATGGCCACATCCGATACGGCGAAAGCGGATAAGCAGAAAATCGATTACTTGAACCTCCCTTGCCCTATTCCCTACGAAGAGATCCACCGAGAAGCGTTGAGTTAGTACCTTTTTAGTTTTTTTTTTTTGTTCTTTTTTTTTTTCAATTAAATCGTGATGTGTAATGCTTTTTGCTAGTTTTTGTATTAGTGCTTTTGGGGAGGTAAAATGGAATGTTATTGGGACTTATATGTTGACTGTGCTAAGGTTCATTAGACTTCTAAGCTGAAATCATGAATCTGTGATCTTATTTTACAGTGTAAGTGAAGAAAGCTGAGCTGATTTTTATTCAATAATGTGAGTCCTATATGGTCTAAGTTGCTTGGGAAATCATGTTGGTTTTCAGAACTTTCTATATCTCGTTGTCCTAAAAGATTGTTCTGCGCAAACATGACTTGCTTTTAAATCCAAACATTTATTCATTTTGTGTGTATAGAAAGAAGTTGACTTGAGGTTAATCCATTAGGAGATTATGCAAATGTGATGTTTGCATTATCACGGTTGATCGTTAGGAGTGGACTACCATGTTGGGGTGTGCTATATCGATCTTGTTTTAGTATGGCATTGCATTGACTATCTAATTCAGATACTGCATTTTTTTGTATCATTTGCTTTTTTTAATCAAGTTTTTTTGATTCAGTCTTGACTTTGAGAATCGAGCTTTCTTATTCGCTGCTTCTGACTGCACTTGATGCATTTACTTGGGTGACACAAAAATTTGTTGATGCAAAAGATTCTGTTATGTAGTTTTACGAATAAATTTTCTAATTGAAATGATGATCTTATTTGTTATTATTGCCAGTGTCCCTGAAGCCAGAACTATTTGAGGGAATGCGCTTTGATTTTACCAAAGGACTTAACCAAAAATTTTCACTCAGTCATAGGTGCACACATTTGCTATTTTTTTTCTTAAGTAGATTCTGTTTTGTAATCTTGTTCATTATCGTCAATTAGGGTATACTGAGCTGTGGTTGCTAATCAATGCGGTGTGTTAATTTCATCAGTTTAATGATGGGACCTACAGAAATCCCTTCGCAGTCATCCGAAACAATTAAAATTCCCATTGGTAATTATGAATTTGGTGCCAACTTTATCGACCCAAAGGTAAGTATGTTGTGGGTTTGCTTTTCATTTGTAGTTCACAATAATTATTCCATAAGAGATTTCTTAGTTTAACCTGGGTGTCGTCTTGTTCTTTGGCAGTTTATGCTTTTTGGGAGAGTGACGATGGATGGTAGATTAAACGCTAGGCTTAAGTGCGATTTGACCGAGAATCTTTCTATGAAGGGAAATGCTCAGGTAGCCAAACAGTTTCTCTCGCTTGTGAAAGAAAATCATACTGAAAATTATTTGAGAGCTTATTCTGTAGTTCTTGGATCTTACAATATTTTTTATTTCATATTTTTTTCTCCTTTGTAGCTTACTGGTGAGCCACACATGTCGCACGGCATGTTCAATTTTGATTACAAGGTAAATCTGATAGGGTGACTCAATTGATGGTCTTTGATTTCGTTTGCTTACTAGTTTCCTGACACCGCATTGTAAATTATTGAATGGGTGATATACTTTGCTAATGCAATGCCAATGTTGGAGTGAGAGATGTTTAAGATAATCACTTTCCATTCGTGTAATATGTACAGGGATCAGACTATAGGGCTCAGTTTCAAGTGGGGAATGGAGCCTTGTTTGGTGCAAGCTATATCCAGGTGAAGAAGTAAATTCTGATTTGGAAATTAGTATTCTGGGTGCTTATAGTGACTGTAACTCATGCTCTTGAAAATTAATTTTCGAGGTGTTAGAAATTTATGTTGGAAGTACTCAAGTTTTGTGGCATCAATTCATAATTTAAATGACGCATTCTCCCGAGTATGATTAAATTACAAACCTGCTAGACATGTTATTGTGAGCTATCTGGACCATAATCCTGTGAGTATTGAATGCAGATGAAGAGTTATTAACTAAAATCAAGAATGTGAATACATTCGTATTGCTAGCTTTTAACTGGAATTGAAATCTTTTGGAAACGGACATTTTCAAAAGGAGACAGTGTTATCGCTGTTTAAACTAGAGGAAAATCCTAACGTGTGTTTGTATTTGCTTGGTGCTTTGCATATTTTGCAGAGCATTACTCCTAGTTTATCCTTGGGAGGCGAAGTTTTCTGGGCTGGTCAACATAGGAAATCAGGCCTTGGCTATGCTGCTCGTTTCAACACTGACAAAATGGTACTTAGTTTCCTTTCTTCTCAAGAACATATGATCTAGGTTTGATACTTTTTAAAAATCTGACATATCGAATCTCAGTGTTTAACATGATATTTTGGCGTCGGCCTCTGTGGAGGATAATGTAAAATGAACCCTAGTGTTGGAATGGAACTAGAAGTACCATTGACAACAAAGTTTTCTCTATCGATGCTTTTGTATGTCCTGCATCAATGTTGATGAAACAAAGAAAAGCATGTTTCGTCTGTCGTGTGTAGGTTGCTACTGGACAAATCGCAAGCACTGGCATGGTTGCTCTAAGCTATGTTCAGAAAGTATCTGATAAGGTATCATGAAGTATATAATCTACTTCATTACAGTTATTTTGACCCGACCATGACCATCTTTGTTTTTCCTTTTTCTTTCCCACGGCCACTTCTTACAATATTCTTGGACATATAGGTCTCACTCGCATCAGACTTCATGTACAACTACATGTCCAGGGATGTAACTGCCAGCGTCGGTTATGATTACATCTTTCGGCAGGTAAACTGTTTATTTTTCGTGCTCATTTTGAAATTTTCGGAATTTAAGACTCTTGATAAATAAATACATTGCGATGTGATATGTGTGAACTTTTCGAAAACAGGCCCGTCTAAGAGGAAAGCTTGATTCCAATGGCGTGGTAGCTGCTTTCCTCGAAGAGCGATTAAATCTGGGACTTAACTTTCTTCTCTCTGCTGAGGTGAGAAAGATTCATTCCCTATCAGCAACGACTGCTTCATTCTTACCATTATTATTGGATTTTCTTTCTGGGAAATGAACTTTTGATCTGAACTATGTTTATCTTGCAGATTGATCACAAGAAGAAAGATTACAAGTTTGGGTTTGGAATGACCGTTGGAGAATGATAATCTGAAAATGGCCTTAGGAGGAAGGATCGATGAGTCTTTCTTTTTTTCAATTATTATTATTTTTTCTTTTTCATTTTAGCTTTTCTTGAGTGACCCGAATTATTTATTTTAATAAACACAAACTTCGATTTAGTACGTCAACCAAAGGATATGGTTTTTACTTTTTATTGCATGATGACTCATTATCATTACCTTAATAAAAAAAAAATACTGTTATAGATTCCTTCAAGGTAAACTAATCGTACCCACTTGTCTGTCTTTGATTCTTTCCTCAGTGGTGTATTTAAATGACTACAAAATATCATAAAGATTCTTTCATTTTCTTCTATTTTTTTAATCTTTTTTTCTCTGTCTTGGTCAGTGATTCGATTTCATTGAATTAATCAATAATAGGTTATGGCTTGTCGTCTCTTAAAATAAATAATTAGTGCATATGTACATGGTATCAAATGCTATCAAATGGATAATCATCAACGATTACCATAAACATACTCGATTTAGAAGATTTTAATTTTCGAAGTTAACCAAGTTGATCTTTGTATATCCGACTTCAAAAGTAATTTGTAATTTCAGAATCTTCATATTTAAATGGAGATTTTTAAAATGGCCAAAAGAATATTTATATACGATGAAGCATGGATCGCCATTAAGCAGCTAACAAGTGGCTTTCAAAGTACTACTAAATAAAAAAAAAATCATTTCTTTATTATACCGTGGGGCTATCGGATAAGATCAAAGGGTTGGGGAAAGTGTGTTCACTGTGCAACTGTGTAATAGTCTCTTTTAGTATTTAGTTCCCCTTGGCTGCTTCTTCTTCTTTACCTTCTTTCTTCTTCAGTCCTTTTTTGCCAGAAACATCTTTCTAAGCCATTCAACTTAGTATCAGGTCTGATCTTGATTTGGGCTTCTCTGATCTTTTTATAGTTTTCAAGAAATCTGCTCTGATGTTTATGTTCATGGGTCCTTTTAGCTATTTGTAACTGTATGATGATCGAACGTTTTGGCAAGAACACTTGGCTTAGCTAGCTTGATTTTTTGTTTCAAAGATGCCCAAATTTAGATCCATTTACTGTGGTGGGATTTCGTGATAATCATATTCTAATTAGCAAAAAGTTTTCTTTTTCTTTTTCATCTTAGTTCAAGTACAAACTTCTGCTTCATACTCAACACACTGTTAGGCCTTCCAAAGTTGTTCATCTTAAGTATAGTTTCTTGATGATGATGATGATGATGATGGTTTAAGCTCTTTTTAAGTACCTTTATTGAGTTATAACAGTCGCCAAAGATGCAAAGGGGAATCCAATCAATCCTATCCAATGGAACTCTGTTCAAGAACGCCGTCCTGAGCCACATGCGCCTCATTTCTCCGGCCGGTCGAACCCTTGTCCCAGCTCGCCAGGAGACAACGTCGGCCGCTCGAATGGAAGAGCACGGCTTCGAGAGCACCAAGATCTCCGACGTCTTGAAGGGTAAAGGGAAAAGTGCCGATGGTTCGTGGCTTTGGTGCACCACGGATGATACCGTTTATGATGCCGTGAAATCAGTAGGATTCTTTCTTTCTTTCTATCTATTAGTCTGATCTTTGTGTTGTAGTTTTTGTCCAACCAAATTATGTCTTTATCTTCAGATGACTCAGCACAACGTCGGCGCCCTGGTGGTGGTTAAACCCGGCGAACAGAAGTCTATTGCGGGAATTATTACCGAAAGAGGTAAAAGCATATATCGTAGTTTGACGAATAATTGTAAGTTCTGATGATATATATATATGTGTGTCCATTGATCGCTGATGCAGATTACCTCAGGAAGATCATCGTGCAGGGAAGATCGTCCAAATCGACAAAGGTCGGGGACATTATGACAGAGGAGGTATATTCGTATTATATTTTTTCGCCAATATCATCCACGTAGAATTCGTAACTACGCAAAAGGGTAAAAAAAACCCAGAGAATCTTAGCTATCATTACAACAATGTGATGATTACTGCAGAACAAACTCATTACAGTGACCCCAGACACAAAGGTTCTGAAGGCAATGCAGCTCATGACAGGCACTTGCTTACTACTTACTTCCCTTTCATTACAGCCTCGAACGGAATGAAGTCAAACGTTAATATAATTATGGTCTCGTCGACAGATAATCGTATTAGGCACATTCCCGTGATTGACGGCTCTGGGATGATCGGCATGGTGTCCATTGGAGACGTCGTTCGTGCGGTGGTGAGCGAGCATAGGGATGAGCTGAACCGCCTGAATGCTTTTATACAAGGAGGATACTAACCGCTATATATATATACATATATATGTGATGGTGACGATAAAGCAATGCTCTAAACTTTCAAATCTTGGTAATAAAATGCCGCCGCTGCCGCCGCGGCGGTATGAAGTTGCTCGCCCTTTATATCGGGTTTTCGTATTCGATTGTTTTTCTGTTTATAACATGGTGCTGTAAGATTTGACTGACTCAACATTAGCATCTAAGGATTTGAAGATTTGCCATTTATCATTGTCTTTATGTATATAGCTTTGTTCTTGGAAAAATGATCTCCTTAGAGATCCATCCCTTAAGTCGTTAGTCGTAAACACTTTTTTAAACGTTCTAAAGATTAAAAATCAGTTTGGCAGACTCTGTTTTTAAACGTTCCTTTTAGATGGCAATTTTATTTCCTTTCTTTGGTATCTCACATTTAATGGCTTGCACGAAATAGAAAAAAAACGGAAGTTGCCTAAAGTTGATTATTTTACTACATATAAATGTAATAATGGCCGTAAGTTCTATTCTAATTTCCAATTCCGACCAGTAGGCATTAAGTAATAATAAAGTCCTACGCCAAATATTTCTAAGTAATAAACAAATACATAAACAAATGAGAAGATTAGATATAATAGTCAGGAAGGATACATATAGCACGACCTTAGTATATTCTGTTTTAGTGTTTCCCTCCAGTCAGTCAATGACCTTGCGCAACCTTTCAACTCTGTCTGGCTGATCTCTGCTTGCTATACTCTGGTAGATAACTTCAAAAATAGTTTCAAGATTGCTTTTTTTTTCCCCCCCTTTTCTCCTAAACGATGCTTGTTTTTATGAGGTCCCTTTTCAAGATTGATCCTTTCTTTTGTTTTGCCTCCGTTGGTTCCTTTTGGTTTCATTCGTTTATCTTCCTATGGCTGAAGTTGACATCTTTTATAATATTGAGAGAGATAGAGAGAAAGAGAGAGTAGTATGATATTAGTATTGGGATCGTATTCTTTTTTGTCCTGAAGCTTTAGGAGGTTTGTACGCAGGTTGGGGAGGAAAAAAGGGCCATGTCGATCGTTGGAGTAAGAAAAGAGTTGCTTTGGGCTTTCTCTGTCTCCATTGGTATCTTGATGTGCAAAATTGTTAGTAAAAAGCTCCCTTTTGTATGGAGTTTTCATTTGATTATGTTCTGATTTCAGTTTAGGTTGATGGAGAACATATAAATGGAGATAAAACCCAATGAATTGCTTTAGGTTTGATCGTTATTTCAACGCAGAATCTTGTCTGTGACTTTATCTTGTTTGGTTGAAGGTTGATGAGTTAACCACTGCACTCAGTTCTTCTTGCTTCAAAGTATATAACAAGCTCGACAGCAAGACGAAGCTCGAATGGAACAATCGGTTAGTTAAAACCGTCGCTTTCCGTTCGATCATTTGTTTAGCTGACGAACTTAAATGGATCGAAGTATGTATATGTTCAGGGCATTCTCCACCGTCCATGCTATCGCCGTGGCTGCTAGTTGTCTGTATCTCCTTCTCTTTTCAGACACTTTCGCAGATGCTCGAGGCGGGTCGATCGTCGACAGAACCTCGGCCGTATCCAACTTGATGATGGGGGTAACTTAGTTCTTACCTATATATTCGAAAATCGATCAGTTCTTTTTCGCCCGATGTATATCGCTATTGCAGGCATCTGCTGGATACTTCTTGTCTGATTTGGGATTGATTCTTTACCACTTCCCGGCTTTAGGAGGGATTGAGTATGTAAGAACGAAAACCCTAATCACATTCACATCCCTTTAATCGTCTTTTCATCTGAGATCACCGAAAAAAACAACGTTTTTCTTTCCCCGCAAGATCATACATCATGGCATGTCTTTATACTCCATCCTTCTATCTCTATTGAGCGGCCAAGCCCATTTTTACATAATCATCGTCCTCTTCACCGAAGTCACTACTCCGTTCGTCAACCTAAGATGGTACGGTAATAAATCAGATATCTTCCCTCGATCAAATAGTCGAAATCTCATGATCTTCCTCAAACCGTCTTAGGTACCTCGACGTCGCCGGTCTGAAGAACTCAAGAATCTACATCTACAACGGGGTTGCATTGTTCTTCGGCTGGCTGGTATATATATGGTCGAAAGAGCTTTTATTCGTTCGAACATTTTCTTGCCAAATCCCATGCCTTTGTCTTCATTCTAGGTGGCGAGGATCCTTCTCTTCGTGTTTTATGCCTATCATATGTATCGCCATTTCGACGAGGTGAAGGAGGTGTTTGCCCTCGGGTTTTACAGCTTGATCGGCGTGCCGCCTCTGCTGGGGACGATGAACGTGCTGTGGTTCTTGAAGATAACGAAGGGGATGCTCAAGGCATTAAACAAGGCCAAGGCTATGCATCATCGCCATGAACAATAGCATGCCTTTGTCCTTATTTCTTCCTTAGCTGCCTATTACATTATAGTCTTGAATAGGGATTGTATTAAATTCACAGTTTGTTAGTTCATAATGTTATTAGCGTTGTCTTGTAAGTTGTAGTGTGTGCTCTTTCATGTGAGTGAAGTAATTAGATTTAAATAAAATAAATTGGATAAAATTCAAAATGGTCCCAATGTTTATTCTATGGACCAATTTAGTCCCCGATGTTTTGCCTGAACCAATTTAGTCCATAATGTTGTCGATTTTGGACCAATTTGGTCCTTCCGTCACGATAAACGTCAATTTTAACGGAAATCTCACATGTACCTCACAATAAATCATGTCTGGATCAATAAAATTGAAATGATTACTGAAATTAGAGCACAAAACTAAAAATTTCTCCTCTAAAATCCAAATATGAGCTCTAGATCATCTGCTTCGTCGAGCTTCATTAACAGTAGAAGAAAATAGTACGAACCCCCAAATCCTGCAAATATTTCAAAATTCGATCCATAAATGATTTAGTATGCGTCACGTGTGAGATTTCCGTTAAAATTGACGTTTATCGTGACGGAAGGACCAAATTGGTCCAAAATCGACAACATTGGGGACTAAATTGGTTCATGCAAAACTTCGGGAACTAAATTGGTCCACAGGGTAAACATTGAGGATCATTTTGGTTTTATCGCTAAAATAAATTTATATTGTACTGAAATATATATACATAGAAAGTGTATGGGGCAAAAAGCAATTATCCGCACCTTTATCCTTTTTTCCACCTCTTCAAAAGAAAAAAAAAATACATAGCATCACTTTGGCCCATTCAAAGCAGGAAAATGGCGTGTGCCTCTGCGTTTAATCTCTCCTCTCTGCGCGCTACACTGCCTTCGATTGGCTCCTCTTCTTCGCGCCTTTCGCCGCGATTTCCCAATTCTGGTATTAGGCTTTCAAGGCCCGACCGCGGCCCGAAACAACTCAACTCCTTTGTGGGTCTCACTCCATTGAACCCACTTTTGTCACCATCTTCAGCTCAAGGTATTACCTTTTTATATGTTACTTTGAAGTTGTGGTAGTATTTGTATGATGGGGTTGTTATCTGCTGCTTACTAAAGAGTCATGGCTCGTTGATGTGTGTGTTTTTATATTTTTTGTGAATTTTATGTGGGGACTCTTTTCTTGATTTTGTTACGAAATTATGGACTGAAGTTTGTTCTTTTTTCATGGGGGAATCAGATTATAACTTGAATAGCCTATCAATCTGTATACTATTTGCTGATCTGTGGATTTGGGAAACTTAGAGCTGTTTAGGCTTTGCCATGTTCCTAACATAAAAAAAGCAATACACATGCTCATGGATTACTATAAACAATGATGTAATAACAAAAAAAGGTAGTAATGATGTTAAAACTTGTGCTGGCTGGAAAGTATTGATGGTCAAAGCCAAACTTGGGCTGACACTCTCAAATCACACAGGCTTCGAGCATTCCCTCGCAATCATCGACAATGGAGGTCGAATCTCAGCCATGAGACACGGCAGAAAAGTGCCTAAGCTCAACCGTCCTCCTGACCAGAGGCGAGCTCTGCTACGCGGGATAACGACCCAGCTCTTGAAGTACGGTCGCATAAAGACCACTCGGGCTCGAGCCAGTGCGGTGCGTAAGTACGTAGACAAGATGATCACGCTGGCGAAGGATGGTTCCCTTCACAAGAGGAGACAAGCGCTAGGGTTTATATACGAGAAGCAGATCGTCCATGCCTTGTTTGCTGAGGTTCCAGAGAGATATGGGGACAGAGATGGAGGTTATACTAGGATCATTAGGACATTGCCTAGGAGAGGGGATAATGCGCCTATGGCTTACATTGAGCTTGTTTGAGTTGTAAGTTCTTGCAATGTGGTTGAGGAGATACATGAATGTTTCATTGAGACCTTGAGTTCTTGCAAGTTTACTAAATGGCTGTTCTTTTATGTATTCATGTGATTTAATTTAAGGTTAATCATGAAAAAATGGTATATGTAATGTTCTTTATATGCTTCAAAAAACTCAAAACTAGATTTTTATCTCCATAATCAAAACTGGCCCGTTACTAAGTTCTTTCATGTCTTACTGAGATTTAAGGTTTAATCATGAAAGAAATCGTATATGATGTTCTTTATATGCTTCAAAAAACTCAACTAGATTTTAATCTCAATAATCAAACTGGCCCATAACTAAGTTTATGGTCTCTTTCTTCAATTATATATATCATTCTGAATCTCATGAAGATAGCGACTTGCCATTATTCACAGATACAAACGCGCGAAACGCTGCTGCTTTTCCGCGATCTTTGTTGTCCTCTGCGAATCTCTGCATATTCTTAGTCGCTTGTCCAGAAGCTTTTTGGAATTTATTACAGGTGGGTATCGTAGCATCACGACATATATAGCCATCTCAATTTAAGCAAAAAAAGAAGCAAGAAGAAACAGTAAAGAAAGCTGAAGTCAGTCAATGAGATTCACTGATATCATGCTTTTTCTTGTTTGATTGTTCGTCTTGTCTTTTCCTCATGAGCAGTGTGTAAACATATCTGCATAACCTTGCTCATATGATTTGATCCGATCAGTGGAACTAATGAAAAGCTTTTCTTGCTTTTCCATTGATTTCCATGGTTAGGCTTAGCAGATTAGGGTTTAATGGGGTTGGTTCTTACCAAGAACATCGTACTGTTTATCTGTTTGATCCATGAACTGTTAATGGTGATTTTCTTTGATCTTTCTGTGAATAGGGTTTCAATACTTTCTGAAGATTGATGTTGAAACTCCATTTATGTTCAAGAAATCATCATCCGGTAGGAGCTTAGGGCATAAGATTGATGAGGAATTTATGTCTTGACATAATTATATTTAGAGAAGGAATATATGTTTTTCCCTTTCGTTCGACTATATATTATTTCAATAGTGATTTTCTAATATATTATAAATTGATTTCAGAAGATAATACGCATTGATCTTTGATTTTCCACCGTAAATCAAACCTAATTATCTAACTCAAACCTAATAGTCGATAATTCTTGGCTATAATGTGTTGGAACTTGGAGCTATTTAACTAGTAATGCTATAAAATAAGGCAGTTCATCGAGGGTCGTGATTCATTTTATAAATAGAATTTTTAAAGTTGCGAGATGATGTATTTTCCAAAAAAAAAAAAAGAATTAAACCAAATATGATTCAAATATATACTATTTTTATATAGATCTTTAGACATGGGTATCGTATAAATAAATATAGTACTGATGACAGGTTCACGAAGTCACATGGCAACCCATATTTTTCTGTCTTTGGAATATAATATAATAATATGATTATCTTATTATATTCATTTTTGCTGGAAGAAGATTTAACAGTGCCGCACGTTAGACTAATTGGAGGCTTAGTTCAACTGGCATTTGTCTGTCTTCGTACTTTCGCCTCGATGCAATTGCCAAGTGTACTACTTTCAATATATAGGAGGAATCAATGGCACTACTCTTCGCTTTATATATAATATATATATATATATAAAATATAACTTATGAGATTCGATTTAGTTTCCTTCCCTTGTTCTTTTAAGATTAGGGCAAGAATCATTTATCCTTTGTGCTACACACAGCATAGCTCATGTATTTTTCTCTACTCCGAAGATTAAATTAAAAAAATTATGTTATATTGAGTTATCTTGATTTGTTCAAATCATTTTACTTGAAGAATATTTATTTAAAATCATTTCGACTTATTATATAGCTAAAATGACGATTTTGCACTGTCCATGAATGGTAGAGTTTATCAGTGGTCTAATTGGTTTACCAAGCATAACAACAATGATTTAGTTCAAGAATATGCAATAACCAATATAGTCCATATAAAAAAAATTATGCAATAAGCTTAATGGGGTCTTATTTCCTTGCATTTTGGATATATATATCTTACCTTTTCATTGGTCTAAACTAATTGGAAAATATGATTTGATTCGTTAAACCTTTTTTTTTTGTGTATTAACGTTATTTTTATTGGGTTTGATTATTGTGGCTCACTTGTAACGCTCCACCTACCCAAGCCATCTACGCCTTTCTACGTTACTATAGAGATAAAAAAAACAGACATTATTGCCTACAATTCAATCACTGACATAAATATTACATATTATGTATATATATATATTTATATTTATATACGTTTACGAACCATTGGCGTGGTCAATAAAAAGAAACCCTCACTTCATCTTCAGTTCTTGCCCTCTGCAATCTCTGTTCTTTCCATCTCCTTCCCTGTAATAAAAGTCACATGTGTGTTAAGACATTGTTCCCATGTCACTACAGATTTCTATAGCATCATTATCTTTTGAAGAAAAAGAAAAAAGAAATCTCCTGAGGAAAGAAGGGTGTAATAATAATCAACTGATCCATTATTTTCAAGATTTAGCTGAGATCTTTCTGTCGCTTTCTGGATTATCTAACTCTCGTGGAGATTACGACATCCCTTATTAAAGTTCTTTGTCTTCCGTGATTTATGCTTTCTATTTTCTTTTTTCGGATTATCATCTAAAATTAAGGCTTGCCTTTCCTTACGTCATGCAGTCTTCTTCGCTGTCCTCTTGATATAAAGCAGCAAGCAGATCATCGACGGTAGTATAGCTCATGGGGTAGAGAGTTGCTAGATTACTGCTGATCGAAGCTTAGCCCTTCATGCCTATTCCATTTTAGAATCAGTCTTTGATTTATTTTTTTCTTTAAAATGATTTCTTGAGCAATAAAATGTTTTTGAGACAGAAATCTGCAGCAAGTTGTTTTCAGATCTTTGTGGACCCATTTTGGATCTTAAACGATAGGGAATTTTTTGATCTTGCCTGCTTTATATAGTTCGTCTCTTAAGATATGCTTTGTAGCCGTTTTCTGGATTAGGGTTAGGGCAGTTGCACTACTGGCAACCTTTTTTCTTTCAGCCTGCATTAAGATTTTCGTCTCTGTCAATGAGTTATGAGACTGATTAATGCAAAGAACAGTCATCCCTTAGCGTTTCTCTAGCTTTACAGATAGTTCTTGTCGTTATTTTTGCCCATACAGGCCGAGATCTTAGTTACCTTGGCATACTGATGTGAGCTTTACTATGTCTGAACTTCAGTTTCTTGGAGAGGTTAATGCATGATTCGAATGTTGCAAGATTCATTTTATATCATTTACTGTATTTAAGGTTATCAAAATCTTAGTTCATACCCTTATGGAAAAGCTATGATTTAAAAGATGCTATCAACTGTTTTTGTGCTAGTGATCTATTTTTCTTCTTTTATACATACGCCCTATGTGTTACTTAGATTGTTCGATTAGAATGAGGTATGATGGTAATGCTTTAAAGGGAGCTTGCTTCAGTCCACGCATGGGCGAGAAAGGGTTAGAATTGGCTGCCGACTCATTCATTCAAGCACATTAGAACATACGCAATGCATATGTCTATTTGGGATTGTATGAATGATTTGGGAGATGATTTCATCCTATTCTTCTCTTTGCTTGGACTGAAGGGAGCTCCCTTATTACCCTTTGTCAAAATGCATTCATGGTGTCTTTTTTTTTTGCATTAATTACAATTAGCTACATATATATAATCCCTCATTCGTATACCCTTCTTGATAATAGGTATATATATTAGCTTAGAGCCTTAATCTATTTTTACATGGATTAGTTTATTTGTTGCCTTGTGCAAGGTTTCATTGAGTCTTCCCGGCGTTGTCTATTTAACAATTACGAGGTATTTTCGTACTATACGATGTTCGTATACATCATTATATTCCCGGCCTCTCTAATGACATGCTTCTCTATTTGATTCTTAAGGACTGCTAGATCTTTGCCATTATTGTCTATGCCAAGAACAAATGTACATAGTTGTCTTTTCTTGAACATCCTTATGCTGCTTTTCCTGATAATATTGATGCTAAATTCTTTTCTTATTACTGTCGAAGGAGTTTGCAATAGTCGTCTCTTCTCTTCCTATCTGTCCGCTGTCAAGCTCTCGCCTGGGACGGTGTTGTTTGCTCTGCTCTAAGACACACTCAAGAACGTCTTGGGAGAGAACATCGAAGGGCCGGGGAGAATGATGATTTAGTTTTTATGTATTCATTAGTTGACAGCGGAAAGGCGTTGAAACACTCAATTATTTGTAATATAGCAACGGTTTCGGTTAGCCGCAGGTAGGGTTTGTTTCGACATCAATGGGCTCGAATTTTTCGAGTTTGACCTCGAGCTCGAAGTAGTATTACAGTCAAGTTCATCCGGCCGGCCACGTAATGCCTAACTAACTAAGATAAAATGGCTTATCATCAAAGTTTTGAAAAGAAAGAAAAATTGTATAAACCATCAAAACACATTTCAAGGTTTTTACTACAAAAAAAACGGCCAGCTTCTTTTGCTGGATAGTCGCTTGTAGCGGCGACGATTTCCGGATGCGAAGACTAGAGGGGGGGTAGATGATATATTAGGGGATAGTTTGAGGGGTAAAATGAAAAACCGTTGCCAATATAAGTAACTTTTACGCGGCCCATTTATTTGGGCCGAATATGACGGATGACAAAATAGTGTTCTTCTTCCTCACTCATCTACGTTGTTAGATCATTTTTTCGCGGTAGCGCCCGCCCTAATCGGACGAGGGGGATTCTCAGGTGAGGAAAAACGAACAATGGGGAAACAACCAGTGAGAATGAAAGCTGTGATCTACGCTCTGTCTCCTTTCCAGCAGAAGGTGATGCCTGGTCTATTGAAAGATTTTCCTTCGAAGATCAGACTTAAGGTCAGCGAGAATTGGATCAGCACGACGCTTCTTCTTGGTCCTCTCGACGGCACCTATTCGTAAGTTCATTATATGTTTTACAAATGCTTTCAGGCTGTGATGATTTTGCTTGTATTAGTCATGTAGTTGTGATATTAGTTTGCTGATAGGTTTTGATGGATTTAAATATCTACTCAATCCAGTTTGATGAACACAAAACTTATTATTTGTGTTACTAACATATTTACTAAGTGTGCAGTTGAGCTCGGTCTGAAAAACGGATATCATATATAAGCTCAGTGCGAAAAACTGGACTGGTCAGGCTTCGAGTCAGTTCCTAGAAGGACTGGTCGGTTCCTGGAAGGAATGATCGGCTCCTGGAAGGACTGGTCGGTTCCTGGAAGGACTGGTCAGTTCCTGGAGGAACTGGCTAGACTGATCAGTTCCTGAAAGTACTGCTGGAAGAGGTTCCTGAAAGAACTGGTCAGCTTCTGGAGGAACTGGCTGGACTGGTTGGTTTCTAGAAGAACTGGTAGGTTCCCTGGAAGGACTGATCGGTTCCTGAAGAAGCTGGTCTGTTTCTGAAGGAACTGTTCGGTTTCTGGAAGAAGTGGCCGGCTCCTGAACTGGAATCACGTACAAGTCTTCACTGCAGCAAAACCAGTTCAGCGACCGGTGACCAGAAGATCAAGGCAAAGTCGACTGGTGACTTATGCTCAAGAGTCAGGAACTCAACATCAAACCAGAAGCCTGAAGTCAGATTCAAAATGCATCGATTAAGGAGAACAATGCATTTAAGTTAAGGCTGCAGAACAAAGAGACGTTGGCCTGATGCATGCCCATTTTGGTGAAAGGCGCAGTCTGCAGAGAACCTGAACCAGGATCTGAAACCAGCCTATTTCAGGGAAACGACATTTAAAGTCTCCAACAGCTACCTTTATGCGTCTAACGGTCATATCAAGAGGAGAGACTATAAATAAGAAAGAAGGGCAACAAACAAGATGACGGATCCTTGAGCAAACAACTACACATACAAAGAGAGATCCAAGAGAGAAGAACAAGAGCAAAGAGTACAAAATCAAGAGAGTTCTTCTCAAGTGTGTGGGATACAAAAGATAGAGTGAGCAACAATGTTCAAGTCCACACATCTCACTCACACAATAGAGAGATGAGCGACATAGATTAGTTGAGTGAGAGTCTTAACACAAAGACGTTAAACTATGTGTTTGTAGTCTTCGCACAAAGACGTAAAACAAGTGCTTATAGTCTTAGCATAGAGACTCTAAAGATTTGAGCGGATTGTGAGGTTGCGGCCTACAATCATTGGGAATCGATGGACTTCAAAAAGCTATCGAAGATAGTGACCTTGCGGGGCACTATGGTTGAGTGCTAGGAGTTTAGTTAGCGGGAGTCTAGCTATAGAGGGTTGTACTCAAGAGTACATGTGACCGAATCTTCTAGTGGAACCTTCCTTGCGGGGAAGAAGGGGAGACGTAGGAGATTGAGCTCCGAACGTCCATAAACAAAGTCATGTGTTATTCATGCAAACCGACACACACATGCACATCGATACCGATCAGTTCACCGTGATGACATAGATAACTTCCGCACCTTAGTATCACGGGCCAATTGGAAACCGATTTCTAGTTCAAACCGAACAAGAAATCAGTCACTCCCAAAAAGAGCGAAAAAGTGACCGGTGTGTATTCACCCCCCCCCCCCCTAATACCGGTCCCCGATCCTAACAGGTTTTATGTGATGTTTCCTTTCCCTGTTTGATTGATTGAAGATGTGTTTAGGAATTGATACATTTGGGATAGATTCTTGGTAGGAAAATGTGTAGAGATGTTTTTTTATGCTTGTCAAAAAATAGCACAGTCTCCTAATTTATCATTTGACAACATAGGCAGTTGTGTTTGTGTAGTGATTGATGCGGTGGAATAAATAAGTACATGAAATTGCTGAGTTTGGAAATGGATTTTATGGTTAGAAACTTTGATGTAATTGATCATATGTCAATGCACCCTTGTTAAATTTTGTTATGGGCCTACGCACACAGGTCCGCATAGGAGGAGAGTTGACCGCATAAGTTGTGGGTTTCCATCCTAAAATCAATTGGTGATAGGTGGAGTGACCTAACAACTTATATGTTAAGTCAACTTCTTCCGAATTAATCAGTGTGGGATACATGTGAATTATCAATCAGCCCTTGAATATGTACTACGCTAGATTGCCCATATCTGAATCTGCAAGAGACTTACGTAATATCTGCAAGTACTTACACAATGCCAAGAAACTTTCTATGGATCTGTCTGCCCATGTTAACAACAGCCAAGTTATAATCTTTACACTGTACTTTTTAACTGCGGATCAAATATGTTGATATATTTTTTTCTGGTGGTGATTGCATTGCAGGTATGTGCAGTGGTACCTGGAGAAGGAGAAGATGGAGCATAGATACTGACTGTACTTCTGTGCTACAATCTCTGATATTAGGACCCATCAATAATCCTGATTGGGTTTCTTTGAGGTTTTTTGAACTTTCTTACATGCTCTTTTTTTGTTCGTATTGTACTCTATTATGTAATAAGCAGTTAGACAAATTGGAGACTTTTTGTCTCCTATCAATCTAAGTGCCAGTTTTAACCTATAATTTGAAAAGAATAACCATGTCAATCTATGTTGTAAAACCTAAGTTTATTCCTTTATCTTCATTATTTATGAACAGTTTCAGAAGATCGAACAATAAAATTGAAGTAGAAATTACAAACACAAATAGTCGAAAACATTCAGAACAAAGATCATCCATCAGTCTGAGCTGTAAAAAGACACCAACAAGAGTTTTAACAACGAAATGTAACTTGATAACAAACATTCAGAAAAAAGGCAATGTTCTTGATAAGATATATATCCTTATTAAGCACTTGCACCAGCTGCGTCCAAGAATGCTCTTCCCGGCTGCCTATTTGCCAACCGCCCGTGACATCCCAGAAGCTGAAATGAAAGAGAGTTCGCACGGCATTTAGTACTCTAAACAAATCTCTAACTATTCATTGTCTATCAACGATAACCTCAAACGAATGTGTAATGTAATATGTCTGCTTCCATTCCAAACAAACTAACCTTTGCATTCACACCATCAGGAAGAATTCTGTTCTCAGATTTCCACTTCATGTAGTCAGTGCGACTGAACTTAGTGAATCCCCTGAAACAAAAAACATAACACATAAACAATTACATTCATACGAAAACTTTCTCCAAGAATCCCAATCAATAAAACAAGATAGTATTCACTCCAAAGCAATCAAAACCATAAGATAGAATCCAAGAGAATAATCATACCACTTCCTGCTGACAATAATCTTTTGGCGACCCGGGAACTTGAACTTTGCACGGCGAAGAGCCTCCTGAGCGTTGTGGCTGTTTGAGTCCTTGCAGCGGACGGAGAGAAGCACTTGCCCAATCGCCACGCGAGCACAAGTACCCTGAGGCTTTCCGAAAGCACCCCTCATGCCAGTTTGGAGCCTATCAGCCCCAGCGCAAGAAAGCATCTTGTTGATACGCAGCACATGGAACGGGTGAACCCTAACCCTCAGATGGAAAGCATCTTTCCCGGCAAACTTTGTCATGTACTTGTTGCACGCAATACGCGCCGCCTCAAGGGCTTCGCTGGAGACGTTCTCCTTCTCCCAGCTGACCAAGTGGACGCAGAAGGGGAACTCGTCGACCCCCTTCTTCTTCATGCCGACATCGTAGATTCTGATTTTGGGATCGGGCACACCACGGCAGAAGCGGGATTTCGGGTAAGGCTTATTCTTAATCTGGCGGTAACACCTTGCTGGTCCTGCAAGCAAGAGACAATCACGGCTTTACGAATGAAATAAAAATAACCAATTTCAGGAATCAGCCATTATCAAAACACGAAAGACATCTACAATAACAATCGGATCAAAGAATAAACAATCCCAGCGAAAGTAACGCGTAAATAACAATTCTGCAGCTCAAAACCATGAAATCGTTCAACACATAAATTCCCTAGATGAACAATCAGATCCAAATCATTCTAATGCGAAAATTAACTTACTTCTCCCCATTGCTCCCTTTCAATTGCTGATCTGCAGCTTCAAGCTACGAAAGAAAATGTAAATTAGGGTTTGGCAGCATATCCTCAATTTGTTATATAGGCATAGGCACCGCGTGGGTATACGTATGGGCTAACGTCATTCGGACTAATGGGCCAACTTTTGTTGAACGTCGGCCTAATCTAGAACCTTCTTGGGCCGAGCTGACTTTATATTAGTAGTATAGACTATAGTAATGTAGAAGTACGTCAGATGACGTCATAAATAATAGTTTAAATTATTCAATAAATAAAATTTAAAAAAAAAAAGTTTACAGCAAACTATTCTTACATATACCTAACATAATACACTCTCCAAAAACAAATAATCTGCTCATGACATTATCAATATACACATGCTATGGAAATATCATTTTATACAGTAGAATTTGTGCACATATTAATTATCGTCATCTCGGTTTAATCGAGGGAACGACCCCGCTGACGAGATCGCTACCCGAGATGTCCAGCGAGGGATAGAGATCCCTGACCATCGTCGACGAGGACGGTGGAGTCGTCGTCGTGATCGAAACATCTTCAGACATGGAGGAGAAGTCCGTGATCTTCGTGTCTGATTCGGGCATTATAAGCCATATGTTCTCGAGCTCTCGAACCACCTCGGACATCGAGGGCCGCTCGTGCGTCTCCTCCTGGCAGCACTTGAGGGCGAGGGTTATGAACTTCTCCACGCATTCCATGGGATAAGGTCCCATCCGCTCGTCTATTACGTCGAATATTGTGCCCGAGCTAATGGAGGTTTTGACCTGACAGAATGGTTTTTAATGGTCAGAAGCCGAAAAATGCGCTTTTTCGAGTCGTAATTTGGCCTAATGAGGCGGACGATGAAGATATTTTTTATTTTTATTACCTCACGAACGATGTTTTTGCCGCGCGTAATGGGAAGCATCCCGGTCAGGATCTCGAGAAACACGATGCCGAGGCTGTAGACGTCGCTTTTGTCCGTTAGTTTGCGCGTTAGGAAGTACTCGGGATCAAGGTAACCCTGCGGACGGATAGTTATTGCTTATTTGTTTTGTCTCCAAAAACATCTTTAATGATATTTGTTGGAAATAAAAAAATATATATAAAATTAAAATATGATACAGAAAGAGACGTCACTTACTGGCGTCCCTTTTACGACGGTGGATACATGAGACGGCAAGTCTCCTTCAAGCTCTGGGACGGGCGCTAAGCGCGATAGGCCGAAATCTGCGACTTTTGCGGTAAATCTCGAGTCAAGCAATATGTTGGTCGACTTAATATCGCGGTGGAAAATAGGAGGATCGGCCTCCGTATGTAGGTAAAGTATGCCCCTGGCCGAACCTAACGCTAGCTTTACCCTCGTCGCAAAGCTCAGCGCCAAGCTCGAGGATTTACCTGTAATAAATTAGAATCGTCACGACCTTCAGAAAAAAAAACGTTTTTTTTCCGAACAATTACCCGAAAGATGTTCCCTCAAGGTACCATTCGGCATGAATTCATAAACCAACATCTGCAGTAAGAAGATAAAGATGGACTTAAATATCATCGGGTTTTTATGACAATGACTGATGATTGTTGAATGGTAAGTGCGCTTTTACTTGTTCTCCTTCTTCGTCGCAGTAGCCGAGCAATGATACGAGGTTCCTATGGTGCAGCCTCGAGAGCAGCTCTATCTCCGTAAGGAACTCCTTCTCGCCCTGAAGCGACCCTTCTTGGGCGCGCTTTATCGCAACCACAGTCCCGTCGGTCAGAACGCCTCGGTGTACTTTTCCATAGCCTCCTTGGCCGACAACGGTGGACATACTGAAATTATCGGTCGCCTGCGCCAGCTCACCGTACGCAAAATTCTTAACGCCGTCGATTTTAATAGGAATTCTCGACGCTGCGAACAAAACGCAAACTTTAAAGAGCGCAGTCTCTATTATAGCGCCACGCTAGTAGAGAAAAAAGGCAATGTTATAACGCTACTCACACGCACGTCTCTTTGAAACAGCGTGGGATTTTCTGACGTGGCGTCTCAAGATGAGAATCGCGACGACTGCAGATATAGTGACCGATCCAGCTATCGTTCCCAATACGATGCCCGCTAGGGCTCCCTTGCTCAGCCCAGAGCCCGAGGAAGGTGGAAACTCTGTAATAGAATCGAGGCTCGAGCGTTCGATTAAGTGCGTTTATAATTAAACCAATTACAGCGCGTTGTATTCCAAAACTATTCATGCAATGTAGCCAGCGTACCTTCGTTGTAAGGAGATGTAAGCGTAAAGTTGATAAACTCGTAAGGTCCGAAGATACTACTGTCGGGAATAAGCCATCCGCTGAACATGGAACGAATCGCCAGAACCTCGCTTTTGTTGAGTATCCTCACGCTGTCGTTGATATATTCGGGGAAGATCTTCAAGTACATGAGTAGACGTGGGCCCTCTTGCCAAAGCACGGAGTCGATGTCGAGCTGGTAAGGAGTCAGCTTCAGACCAGAGCTTAAGTAGGTTTTGAACTGTGCGACATACGGAAGAAAATCTGAAAAGCCGGGACTCTTCAGACGGTAGCCGATGAATATAGGAGCGGCGCAGAAGCACTGTATTTGGGGAGACGGAGGTGTGTATTGGTAAGGAGACGGGCACGTATGAGGCTTACAGAAGCCGACGGTTGAAATGTTGACGATGTCGCTGAAACCATCTGATTGAGGACCGCAGAATGGGACCGAATTGTTGTTCAGGCATATGGGGTTTCCGCTAAACCTGGGAGTATTGGTAAGAGATATTTTTTTATCAGCAAAATGACGGAGGAATTACGTTGCAATGAAAAAGATGAGGACTTTAACGAACCCGACGGTGATGTTAGGAGCGGCATTAAGGGTCCCTGAGATACTTGAAAACCTATTGTTCGAGAAATCCCTGCAAGGGCGGGCGATAGTATCAGAAGTAAGAAAAGTGAATATTAGCCCCGCCAGCCGGACGAGCACTTTAATGTCGAAAAAGCAGATGTGATCTTTCTTGACTATGTTTTTGAGGGCTCACAGAATAACTCTCTCGGTGGAGTTAAGAATCCTATTCTGCCATATTGTGGAAGGAACGGAACCACTCAGTTGATTATCGGCGACCGACCTGTGATATAAACGGATTAGAAACGAACAAACTTACTTCGTATGAATATCCGTAAAAACAAGATATCGTATTAATGCGACGGTCGCTCACAATTTTTGTACAAGAGGAAGCCTAGAGAAACTCGAAGGAAGCGTTCCATTCAGATTATTGCTCGACAAGTCGCTGCATCCATAGAAGAAATTTCAGTTCCAAAGTAACATTATTTCGCAGAACTAAGCTTCAGAGAGACTGTAAACATCAGTATAAACCAAGAAAAATGTACTGTCAGGTTTGAACGCATACATAGTTGTGATATCTGAGGACAGCGCGCCCGACGGTATGGAGCCGTTGAGCTGGTTCAGACTTAAATCTCTTGTTTTAGGAGCATGTCATAAAACAGAACAAAGATCGAGTAAACTGTCGGCGGTCGAAATACTTGCAGTAGAGTTAATGGTAACTCTGCGTAAACACATTTGACTTACATGTAAGCAACATTCGGCATTCCGCTCCAGTCGGGAATAGGACCGCCCAAGCTACAGTTCCTCAGACTCCTGATATTACGACGACCCAAAAATCAGGGCGGTTATTACAGTAAGCAGTTTCAATACATGAATTTTCTTACATCTTCAGCAGGTGGGACATGTTTCCATACGAAGATGGTATAGTACTCCCGCTGAAGTTGTTGTTGTCAAGTTGTCTGGTCGGCGAAAAAGACGTCAAAATGTGTTTAAAATATGAAGCATAAGACGCTAGCTTTGACCCTCAAGTGAAGGCAGGCAATAGATTTTAAACATATACGACGACGTACATGATGAGCAAACTCGGCATCTGAGACAGCTCAGGCGGGAGATATCCCGATAAGTTGTTATTGTCCAGCAACCTGAGTGCGTTTTTTTTTCCCTGTAAGAAACTACGATTCAATGCTCTAAATTCTAAATAAACGAACAAACTTACAGATGGACAAGATTTGGAAGCCGAGACAGTTCTGGCGGGATTTGCCCGCTGATAGAATTATTGTTCATATGACTGCACATATTGCAACGAAGATTACGATCAACGTAAGCGCAAGAACCGTTGTGAATGAAACTAACAAAAAGCGGAGATATCTTTACAAATGCTTGCAATTGCTCAAGTTAGAAAACGATGTAGGCAGTTCTCCCGATATATAGTTCTGGTCGATCTGTATCCTATTCAGGTTTGTAAGATTCCCGAGCTCGTACGGTAAGGGGCCCGTCAGCTGATTCCCATTCACAAGCCTACAGAAAGAAATCGAAAGGAAATACGAAATCCCGAGTAGTCAAAACACTGTAACGAAACTTGAAAGATTCAGACATTACGAATGATATGTAAGTAAACTCTAACTCACAATAGTTCCAAGGTAGAGATGCTGCCTATCTCCTTCGGTATACTCCCAGTAAGATTGTTCCACATAAAGTCCCTGTCATAACAACGAAACTAGGACGTAAATAAAGGGCGAAAAAGGCTTCTGATTTACGCTAAATCTGGCAAATATCAAATGTGTTTACTTACAGTATCTTCAGATACGAAAAACGGCCGATATCGGGGGATAAAGTACCAGTAAAATTTTTGTTCAACAGCATCCTATTGATTAAAGGAATGATGTAAGCCATATATGCTCTTAATAAGAAAGGAAAACTTCAAAGGGGGACACAAAGCATACAATTCTTTAACATGGAGGTAACCATCCTCGAGCGTAGTGTTATAGCAGATAACCCCCGTCCAGTTCGAAGTACACGGATCACCCTTTCGCCAGCTGGCGAGATTTCTGAACGGATCATTCAAACTTTTCTCGATCGATCTTAACGCAGCCACTGCAAGCAAGCAGTTTTTTTTTCACAGATTTCATTCATAAGAACTAATGAAGAATAAGTATCATTATTCATCTCCTACAGTCTTAAATCCCGCAAGAACGTCGTTTCATGTTCTTTTAGGCTTATATGCGAACACATACAAAGAGAATGTGAAGCAAGCAGAATCTCAGACACTTATGCGGATTATGGCCAAGTAGATTTGTAAGCTTATATTACCTTCATTTGGATCAGTCAATTGGCCATATGTGCCCATAAGCAACAAAGACCAGCAAAGACATACAGACAAAGCCACTCTGAGCATCATAGGTGTGCGAATCATCCTTAATATGTCCATTTGCAGAAGATTTACAGTAATATCTGTTACTCAACGGTCACATCTGCATAATCATCCAACAAAAAGGTCAAAGATCATAAAATTCAAAGCAGTTCCAACATGATCAACAGAGATAAGTTGCCCTAAAAAAACAAAAAATAATAATAAAATAAAAAACCCAACTTTAAGACAAGTCAATCATACCCCATATACTGAAAAGCAAGCAAAATCAAGAATACCCCAAATCAGAGACTTTCCAAGGTAAACTTCAAATCTTTCCCTGACAAAAAAGAGAACAAGTCATCTATCAAGCAGGTCGAGCATACACAGCAGATAAGCAGTAAAGAATCCATTTTTGACGCAGAAATAAGAAAGTTGTAAGAACACTTACAAACCACAAGGTTGTGTTCGCTTGCAATCCCAATAGAAAAAAAGAAAAAGTATGCAAAAGAAACAAACTTTGCGAGTGGGTCTCCGTTAATCAGACGTTTAGGTACATGAATCTTGTTGGATATTAATTAGTATTTGTGGCGATGCCATCTCTTTCATCTCCTACTATTACCAACTGACCTGTCGTGAATAGCTTACTGAAAAAATGCAGATAAAAACTGTGGTTGGCGCCTATGATCTTTGTTTAATCAAGGGATCGTCTTTCTTGACTTTATTGCTGAACAACCAACCACTTTAATATAAGATATTTTTACGCCGTGTTAACGTACATAAAGGTAAAAATTTGAACTTGCCCAAGTGTCGTCATGATTAAGGTTTTTATGAAATCTTCGATCAAGCTCTCATTTTTCTAAGCAAATAACAAACGTGGGAGCCGATTTGTAAGATTTTTTTTAAGATGTTTAACGACCAAGGTGGCAAGAAAATGATATAACTCAAATAATCTTAGAGGTGAGTATCAACCCATATTGGTTGGTATGTATATATATTAAATCTATATATAAGTGTTATGACGGCGATGTCTTATCCGCTAACAGTTTAATAAATACACTTGTATGCAATTTATTCAAATGGGATGAAAAGTCAAACATTCATCGGACCTTCGTTCCCATTATACAGTCTTTGTGGTCTTTCTTTCTTCTTTTTTTTTTTTTTGCTTTTGATAGTCTCACATCTTAATTATTATTAATAGACTCGTATTAATAGATGATTTGCGGTTTACTTTTCTTGATTTCTCAATTTTCATGACATTGAATTATTTAGTCAAAGGCCACATCGACCAACTCTTATTTTATTTATATTATATGTATATATATATTCAATATGTTCTCTAGAAGATAATTGTGACTTGATTTTCAATGAGCAAAAGGTCGATTGGGAGTAAGTAGAAACTTGAAATCAGGACAAAAGATTTTGATTTTATATTTCAAATTGTTATCAAGAATTTGAAAAAAGAAATGTTCAATGTTGTTCATTCAAAGATTAATTATTTTAGATATTATTATAGTATATGTTTTTTTATTTGTTTTTACTTTGTACATACTTTGATTAAGTAACATCATTTGAAAAATTCAATTTTGGTTGGAAACCTATTGGGCCATTAATGACTTTGATGTAGAAACAATTACTCTTGAGTTAAAAAAAGATTTTAACTTGCAATTACTCTTATTAGTGTATATGGGCTTGCTTATCTACGATCCATCTTATTGCAAACGATATTATTAGAGTAACTCCATCTATTACACAATCTACCTAAAATAAAATAATAATTATTGATTTATTGAGTTGGAATATATATATATATATATATGTTTCATTTCTCTAAAGATAATGCTAGGGAGAATGCAATGCAATCTAACATTTACGTGTACTTCCTCCATTTGCTATATTCAGATACGGCACTGCCCCACATCGTGCATTATGATTATTATCCAATCTCATGCAAAATAATAGTACATAAAAAATAATAATAATTATGATGTAACCAATGACGTGGAATTAATTCTAACCAAGATTTTTTTTTGATGAGTTAGGTCCCAAAGAAAGATTGTAAGCCACATATGTATCTTGGGATTCATTTAAGGAAAGTGTCCCACCTTTTACAGCCCACATGAATTGACTGAATTGTTTGCCTTTACATAATGTGCTTCTGTTTGATTAAAAAGCTAATAATAAAGACAACCTAGAGATGGGTTGCTAGGGTTGATATTACCTTTTAGTCCTTGATTGATTGGCGAGCTTACTTAGTGATTTGCTTGGCTAATTTATACATTTTGATCCTTTTTTTTTTTCCTTATCTCAATATATCCACGCTCGATCTGGCTATGTACTAGCCTCTAAATATCGGCGTAAGTTTGCGCCTCACAGATCTGGTGGATGCTTAATTGCGCCACACACTCCAATGGTGGGACTAATCTCCGGGGCCAGATGAATACGTCTCAAACCCACATGACAACGATAGCCATGAGAAATAAATTTCATGAGGACTACTGAAAGAATTGTGGGAGGAAAGATTTGATACCATGACCTATCCCACAAATCCTTAAGGCATCCTCCTTGACTACTTCCAAGACCTCATTGGTTATAAATTTTGATATATCAAAAAGTATATCTGAAGAAATTTTGATATATAGACCAAGGTCTCATTGGCTATAAATTTTGATATACTTTATAAATTTTGATCATTTAAGTATATCAAAATTTGAATTTAGCTATATCTGAAAATTGAAAAAAACAAAAGTTGCTAACTTCACAATTGGCTGATATTAAGATGAATTTTTGATATACTTTATAAATTTTGATCATATCAAAATTTGATTTTAGCTATATCTGAAAATTGGAAGAAAAAAAAGTTGCTAACTTCACAATTGGCTGATATTAAGATGAATTCTTGCTCTTTTCATTGGCTGATAATAATAATGTAAAGAGAGGGACAGAACAGACAATTGAGTCGTTTCAGACGAAAACAAGAGTTATATGAGAATCTCAATAAAAACTTAATAAAGGTACAGAAAAAGAGAAAAAGTAAAAGCACAACTTGGAATTACAAAGATAAAAATCATGTCCTCGTGAAAGGACAAAATCTTTCTACCTTTCGTTATGTATATACATATAACACATACATACGTAAGCTGATAAAGAAAGAAGAGAGAGACCATTCTCATTCAAGATAAGGAGAGAATCTCTTTCATAGAACTCATCTCCATTACTATTACACATCACATATGGCTGCTTCTTCTATCAAGGCCAACAATAGACTCTCTCTTGCAATGGAGAGAACTGGCCAGTGGTAATTATATACTGGGCTGGGCAGTGTTAATATACTGGCAATTTTATATATATATATATTAATCTTCTTCCTTTTTCGTATATTTTCAGGGTTTTCTCCCAAGAAATTCCGACAGACATTATCGTCGACGTAGGAGAAGCAAGCTTTTCACTTCACAAGGTACGAGGAAACAACTATGTTTCTTCCCTTCTTCTTCTTCTTCTTCATGCATGTCTGTAGATTTTCGATTCAAAGCCTATTTTGCAAACAGTTCATGCTCGTGGCAAAGAGCAACTACATCAGGAAGATGATCATCGAGTCGAAGGAGTCCGATCTGACCAGAATAGACCTCTCGGACATCCCCGGCGGGCCCGAAACCTTCGAGAAGGCGGCCAAGTTCTGCTACGGCGTCAACTTCGAGATCACCGTCCACAACGTGGCTGCTCTCAGATGCGCCGCCGAGTTCCTGCAGATGACCGACAAGTACTGCGACGACGGCAACTTGGCCGGAAGGACGGAGGATTTCTTGTCCCAGGTTGCCCTGACGAGCCTCTCCGGCGCGCTCGTGGTGCTCAGCTCCTGCGACCGCCTCCTTCCCATGGCCGAGGATCTCAAGATCGTTCAGAGATGCGTCGAAATCGCCAGCGCAAAGGTCGGCGGGTCTTTTTTTTTTTTTTCTTCCTTTTCTTGATGGTTAGTTGTTTGTATGATCAGATCTGAGTATTCTATGATCGAAATTCTTACAGGCTTGCGTCGAGGCTAATTTCCCGAGCCGTTCGCCGCCCAACTGGTGGACCGAGGAGCTGACGATCCTCGGCGTAGGGTTCTTCGAGAAGATCGTCGCATCGATGAAATCCCGCGGCGCGAAAGCCCTAACGATCGCTAGCGCCATCATTACGTACGCCGAGCGAGCCCTGCGGGACCTCGTCCGAGACCACTCGGGCAACGGCGCGAAGTCGTCGGACCCGTCGAACTCCGACGTAAGAGCCGAGCAGCAGCGAATCCTCGAGGCGGTCGTCTCATTGCTGCCCTCGGAGAAAGCTGCGTTCCCCATAAACTTCTTGTGCTGCCTCCTGAGGACGGCGATATTCTTGCGGGCGGACGGCAAGTGCAAGAGCGAGCTCGAGAGGAGGATATCCGCGATCTTAGAGCATGTCGGCGTCGACGACCTCCTCGTCTTGTCGTTCACCTACGACGGCGAGCGGCTGTTCGACCTCGAGAGCGTGAGGAGGATCATCTCGGGATTCGTCGAGAAGGAGAAGGGCGTGTCCGTCTTTAAAGCCGGGGATTTCAGGGAGTCGTGTTCGGCCGCCATGCAGAGGGTCGCGAAGACGATCGATGCTTACCTCGGAGAAATCGCGACTTACGGCGAGCTGAGCATTTCGAAGTTCAACGGGATTGCTAACTTGGTGCCGAAGCTCGCGAGACGGACCGACGACGATCTCTACCGCGCCATCGATATCTACTTGAAGGTCAGTTCGACTTCTATTTCTCGCACTTTGGTATTAAAATCGCATGCTATATTAGGAGTGACGACTCTATGATAAATGCTGAATGACCACTCCACTTAAAAATTTCTTGCACAGAATCATACCTTAAATTTTATATATTTCATTTACAACGTCCCCTTATTGTAGACTGATTTCTACATTTCTAACATGCTCCATACACTGATTTCTTTTTATCTGGCCATAGACGTAGAATTTCATTTTAATTGGCGATCGTCAATATTCATATCCATGTTTTCTTGGCCTAGAGTCTGATACCATGCTGAATGGTCATTTCACCTAAAAGTTTAAGCTTGCAGAAGCGGTGTAATTTGACTAAATTACATATTATCCACATGTATGGTTTAAATACTAAGCACCCAAAGCGCAAAAATTCCTGGTTTATTTAATAATACGCTCATTGCCATTTACACCCCCTGATCCAGGGGTACATTGCTAAGTTTTAGACAACACCGAGGGTAAAATGCTAAGTTTAGACAACACAATGGAGTTTTACGCAATAGAATAAATATATGATAGTAACATGCATTTTAGTATATCAACGTTGATGTATAGCATAATTTACCCTTTTAAACACTGAAACTAATACATCGACTGCAGGCACATCCAAACCTCGATGAGATCGAGCGGGAAAAGGTTTGCAGCGTGATGGACCCACTCAAGCTATCGTACGAAGCGAGGGTCCACGCTTCCCAAAACAAGCGGCTTCCTGTCCAAATCGTCCTCCACGCCCTTTACTACGACCAGCTTAAGCTGAGGAGCGGAGCGGAGGATCGCGACGGAGCCCCAACCGCGAGGAATCAGCTTCAGGCCGACGTGTCCCTCGTCAAGGAGAACGAAGCCCTTAGGACCGAACTGCTGAGGATGAAGATGTACATTTCGGACATACAGAAAGGCGGGAACGGCGGTAATAATGGCAACAACGTTCGAGGGACTTCGTCGAAGATGGGCTCGAAGAAGACGTTCTTTTCGTCCATGTCGAAGACTCTCGGGAAGCTCAACCCCTTCAAGCACGGGTCGAAGGACACTTCGAACATCGACGACGATTTGCCCGACCTGAAGAAGCCGAGGAGGCGGAGGTTCTCAGTGTCTTGAGGTTTTTAAGTGGTGGGATTGATTGTCTTTGTGGTTTTTAACCGTTTGGTGTGGTTTTGCTTGTTTTTGATTGTTTTTAAGGTTGTATTAAAGTGAATGTCTAAGCAATTGTTGTGTAGATAGTCTATGTTTTGTTGACTTGCTTGTTAATTTGTTATATAGCTACTTTATTTAATTAAAAATGTATTATCTTAAAATTTTTAATTCTTAAATACATTTACGGAAGATCAACCCAAGATCTCAACATTTTAAATTATTGAATAAAATATTATATTAATGGTCCCATAATTTTTTTTATCATGATTATAGGCATGAATGATCTGTGGACCACTCGTCGATGGTCATTATATAAATAATTTTCATGGCCCCTACTATACTACAATGATGTATATTAAAAGTAAAGATAATTGCATTTACTATAAAAAAGATTAACTAAGATTATGAAAAAAAAAAAGAGTATATTTTAATATTTTATCTATCCGAGTTGTATTTATTACCATCCAAAGCAGAGCACTGAGCACACACTGTTTAGTGGCGGTTCGAAATCAACTTCAGTCTCCATCTCTCTCGTCGTTTTTTTACTCCTTTTTTACAGCTCATTCTCAACAGCCATAAAGCTGCCCAACATTCGATTATTAATTCATGGGCTAACTTTCTCTCCGTGATTTTGATTTCATCTATAAAGAACCCCATTTGCAAGTGTGAATTCTTGACGCAAAGATGATATTGCAAGAACGAATTTGCCTTCGTGCTATACCCAATGATTTAATCTTGGAAGCAAAAAGCTCTGAGCTTTGAAGCCCTTCGAGTTTTTTTTTTTTTCCCTTTTGTGGGCTTTCTCTGAAATGCCTCGAGGTAATCTTGCTTGTTTTATGTATTTGTTTGTTGGTTTGCTTACTATTTCTCCTTTTTTTCGTTTAATTGACAAATATAAGCTGTAGTGTGAAATGAACTGAATTTCTTTAACAGATCCGTAATTCGCTTCTTTTTCTTACATATGTTTGGTACATTCTGATGCAACCAAAGACCTTTGAGCAGCCTAGCTTGGGCATGTTTTTTCTGAAGCTGATTAATCATAGTTGAGTTGGATAAAACTGTGGGCTTGGCTGTAACGTTTGCAGACGCCTTCACACTAACCAAAGGTCAAATTTTTATGTGCATTCATGCTTCTTGCATTGGGCAATCAAAGCTGAAACAGATGATAGATGAATTAGGTGGAACTTAATGAGATTGAGTTTGTTCCTCTCTCTCTCTCTCTCTCTCTGTGTGTGTGTTTATCTTTTGGTTTTGAGATTGCTAGACATCTCTTGGTTTTGAGTTCAATTGTAATTGTTTCTTTGAATATCATCTTATTCAAGTTCTTCATTAGCTTATCATCCTTCAATGAGACCTTTGATGAACGAATATTTCTTACTGTGTTGTTCAGGACAAAGTCAGCACACATCTTTCTTACACGCCATTGTTATGCATCAGTCTTTCCTCATCATCGTCGTCATTGTCGCCCTCGGTCTTCTTCTACCTCTAGCTAGTGCTGATCTTGACTCAGATAGACAAACCCTCTTAGCATTTCTCAACGCCGTTCCTCACAGTAAGAAGCTAAGCTGGAATGCCACTTCGCCAATATGCAAATCTTGGATAGGAGTCAACTGTAGCTCAGATGGCAGCCGTGTGGTCGGCTTGAGGCTCCCTGGCGCTGGCCTCATCGGTTCGATCCCTCAAAACACCCTCGGGAAGTTGAACGACTTGGAAATATTGAGCCTTCGATCTAATCGACTCAGCGGTGATTTTCCTTCTGATGTTTTCTCCCTTCCTTCCCTTCACTACCTCTTCCTCCAAAACAACAACTTCTCGGGCAACATTCCGAGCTCTCTCCCGCCACGGCTCAGCGTTTTGGACCTTTCGTCTAATTCGTTGGCGGGAAGTATACCGTTGACCCTTCAGAACTTGACCCGACTCACCGCTTTGAACCTTCAGAACAATTCGCTCTCGGGGCCTATTCCTGATTTGGGAGCACGCCTGAGACGTTTGAATGTGAGCTACAATCACCTTAATGGAACCGTGCCTATCTCTCTGCAGAGATTTCCAGACACTTCGTTCGTCGGAAATTCATTATGTGGCCCGCCATTAGATTCCTGCCCTAACGTCCTTCCACCTTCTCCTTCCCCGAGCCCGTTATCTCCGCCGCCTCAGAAAAGACGAAAATCAACCAAGAAACTTCCTTTGGGAGCTATAATTGCCATCGCAGTTGGAGGAGGTTTATTGCTGCTCGTCCTCTTAGCTGTAGCTTTGTGCTTGTGCTACTTTAAGGGAAAAGGCGGTAATAACGAGCGCCCCGTCCCGAAAGCTAAGCCGTCCGTTGTCTTGAGAGGCGAGAAACTGAGCGAAGAGTTCGGAAGCGGCGTGCAAGAGCCCGAGAAGAACAAGCTGGTTTTCTTCGAAGGCTCTTCTTACAACTTCGATCTCGAGGACTTACTACGAGCCTCGGCCGAAGTGCTCGGGAAGGGCAGCTTCGGAACTGCTTACAAGGCTGTGTTAGAAGAGTCTACCACCGCCGTGGTTGTGAAGCGGTTGAAGGAAGTTATCGTGGCGAAGAAAGAGTTCGAACAGCAGATGGAGGTTGTAGGCAGGGTCGGACAGCACCCAAACCTCGTCCCCTTGCGCGCTTATTACTACTCTAAGGACGAAAAGCTCCTCGTCTATGACTTCTATCCCAACGGAAGCTTGTCAGGCCTCTTGCATGGTATGATTATTTTCTTTCTCACGCCCTTTACTAGTTATATTCCATGTTAGGCGTCTGAAATATCTCCTTCTTGTCATCGTGATTAAACTCGATAGGTAATAAAACCGCCGAAAGAACGCCCTTGGATTGGGATTCGAGGGTCAAAATATCTCTCGGAGCAGCGCGAGCGATCTCCCACGTACATTCGTCGGGAGGAGCAAAGTTCAGCCACGGAAACATAAAATCCTCGAACGTGCTCCTGACCCAAGACCTCGACCCGCGGGTCTCCGATTTCGGGCTAGCCCCGCTGATGAACTATCCTGCCCCGACCCGCCACCACGCGGGCTACCGCGCCCCAGAGCTGGTCGAAGCTCGAAAGTACACACATCAAGCCGACGTGTACAGCTTCGGGGTGGTGCTGCTGGAGATGTTGACGGGTCGGCAGCCGATCCAATCCCCAACCCGCGAGGACATGCTGGACCTCCCGAGATGGGTCCAGTCGGTGGTGAGGGAAGAGTGGACCGCCGAGGTCTTCGACGTGGAGCTGATGACGTTTCAGAACATCGAAGAGGAGATGGTTCAGATGCTTCAGATCGCTATGGCTTGCGTGTCCAATGTCCCCGCCACGAGGCCGAGCATGGACGAGGTTGTAAGGATGATCGAAGAGGTTAGGCAATCCGACTCGGAGAATAGGCCTTCTTCAGACGAGAATAAGTCCAAGGACTCCAATGTGCAGACCCCCCCTTGATATTCGATTTCTTTCTTTCGGAGTTTCGACTTCACCGCCTCGTTGACTTAGTGAAAAAGGTAATATGTTGTTCATCAAAATCATTGGTTAATGTTGTAATCTTTAGACCCATTCAGTGAATCTGTTGTGTAGATTTCTTTTCTTACAGTGGTTCAGTTGTTCATTGTCTCATTAACTGTATTAACTTCCCATCTTCAGCCTCATCTATGAAATTGAACTTTGATTTTTTTTTTTTTTTAGGGTTTTTGAACTTTGATCATAATTGGTTTGTAGCAGCAAATGGATATGACATTTATCTTTCGGACATCCACAAGATTCTCAAACTAGAGAAACTCCTCACTTTGCGCAGCTCCTCATATTCTCAAAGAAGCCAAAAATAGGAAACTAATCTCTAGCCAAAACTCATCGCATTTTCCCCGGAAAAAAAACTAGGCCAGCGCTTTTGCAAGCGATGGCCCCACCGCCCGGTTCAGCTCGGGCGAACCAGCCCAGACCCGTGATGCAGAAGAGCCTGAGCCGGCGAGTCTCCTTCAACGAAGCCACCCTAGCCAAGGCCCCGCCCACACCCGAGCCCAGCGAGCTCGAATCGCAGATCCCCATTGCGCTCCCAAGACGCAACCTGTAACATTCCTATTTAACTTGATAAAATAATTATATTAATTTTAAGGTGGAATTTGAAAATATAGGAAATTAAGGGTAATGAGAGAAATAAAATATAAGGACTAAATTGTATAGTTAAATAACTATAGGGTGGAAATATAAAAGAAGAAAAGAAATGGGACTTATTAGCAAATAAAGACATTATATTGTTTCTACCTCCCACTCTCATACGTATCCTCACATCAATTTGGCTAAGGTGAAGGAAGAGACGACGCAAAAGCCATGGAGTGAAGGGTTATGGAAGGGTTTGGAGATCAAGGCTTAAATACTAGGTAAAATGAAGCCTCCACATTATCTCTTCCTTTATAGTTATTCTTTTGGTGATGGAAGGAGAATTTAGGAAACTAGGGTTGCGAAATCTTTTGGGCTTCATGGTTTATGTTGTAATTTGATGTTGTTGATAACTATTAAGGTTACATCGAGCATATTAGGACGTGTTTATGCTAGATTCTTGGGTAGATCCGAGATTGAGAAGGGATACATCAATGGGACTATGAATTGGCTTAGGAGTAATGTTCATGCCCGCCAACTGTTTGTATTAATACCTATGAAAGTCGCATGTAAATTTTGATGCAATCTATGATGGTTTGCCTTAGGATATTTTGAGTGGGAACAAAGTGGAAACCCTACGACACAAGGAAGCGGATAAAGAAGTCGAACCATCCTCGTAGTTGGAGAACTAAAGAGTAGATTTTCATCAAAGTAAGTGCATAGGGAGCAAGAGCTTGTACGTAGAGTTTCAAATGCATTCTTGTGTTTAAATGTGTGACTCGATTGAGCCCGGTTGAACGGCGCTTTTAACCGAGTTATTCTAGGACTTTATTCCTAAAATTCTATGGTTTTCTCTCACACACACTTCTTTATTAACATGTTGGTTGCTTAACTTGTGTTTCATCCCTTTAACGGATGACATTTCATATGCATTATGGTTGTACACATGTGATATATTGTGTGAATGAGTTTGTGCTACTTTGTAGTGTATCGTGGTGACGGGAAAGTATGTATATATACCTATGTGTTGAGTTATGATGCGTGGATATGTGAGTATGCTAGTGCTGACCTAGGGGCCAATGGGGTCGAATGATTATCGAAACAACAGCTCTGGGTCGGAGTGTGTGAGTGGCCAATGGGTCGGTGTGCGTGCGTGGCCGGTAAGAGTGTTGTTGATAATCGTTGACAACCATTGATGGTTGTTGTGTTTGATGGAGATCATAAGCGATAATTGGAATTATTTGGAAATGGGTAGGTTGAAGGGCGAATAAACCACGCCCATTTTCCTTACTCGCATATTATGTGTTTGATTGGGTTACATACACGTTCTTGATTGCACTTACTGAGTCTTGTCGACTCACTCCCAATATTTATATTATTTTGCAGATCCCCCTTCGGGAGGTATGACTTAGAGGAGGTGATGATGGCTGGCCTGTGGTGGAGCATGTGAGGGACGACCTGTGACGGGCTCAGCGATACTCTAGGATTATGTGTTTTGAAAAGTTTAGCATGATGTATATAACTTGTTGGTGGTATTTTGGCTGATATTTTGTTATGCATTGCTGACGCGTATGATAATAGTTGGCTTTTGCAAAGCTTATCTTTTGACTTGTAGATAACCATATTGATATGTATATTAGGTTGAAAGTTTAAATCTCCTTGTAGTGTCATGGGTGTGTTACATTTAGTTGGTATCAGAGCAAGGTCGTTTCTGCAGACTCCTCACATGCATCCCGATCATGGTCAGACATCATCCTCCAGTTTGTAAGTGTTAATATACTATATATAGTAGGTAATCATCTGACTTGTTGGGTATTTGAATTTCTAGTTAATAATCGTGCATTGATCGTGACCCATGGCCCCACAAACAAGGGGTAGGGGTAGACGGGGAGTTCCACTAAGAGGAAGGGGTGTTGAGGCCTCGAACAATAATTCCCCAAGAGTGGGAGTCCCGGGGAGTTCCGCATTCAATAGGGCTAATGAGGAGATAAGGAGATAAGGAGAGAAGAAGCTAATCCTCAAGTTAGCGTACCAGGGCCATCAGTTAGGGCTCCGAGGACTGTACGAGCTCCACGCACTATTCGGCCGTCAACGCAGGATACCCAAGCTGATGAACAACAAAATTTCATCTCGAAGTTGGCTCAACTTGTAAGGAATGTCATTCTCGAGACATTACCACCGCCCACAACCTCTACTTCTCGCACTGCAGGCGAGAGGTTCCGACACATGGACCCTCCGACTTTTGAGGGAGGTACGGATCCACTAATTGCTGAAGAGTGGATCAGGGCAATTGAAGCGATCTTCAAGTATACTGGTATTGGAGATCCAGACCGAGTAATTTGTGCCACTTACTACTTGAGACGTGATGATGCCTATTGGTGGCAATCAATTGAGGCCATGATAGAAATCGAAGGCATGTCTTGGGCTGAATTTCGAGGAAGGTTCTTCGATAAATATTTTCCTTCGACGGTAAGAGCTGCCAAGGCTGCAGAATTGGAGCAACTTAGGCAAGAAGGGAGTTCAGTGGCTGAGTATACCCGTCGCTTTGAAGAGCTGGCTCGATTTGCGCCACACCTAGTGGCGACGGAGGAGTTGAGGGTGGATAGATATGTGCAAGGTCTGAGGAAAGGGATTTCCTGCATTGTCAGTGCCTTCCCTGTCACTACTTTTGGTGACATTTGTCAACAAGCCCAACGGGTTGAGAGAGCGGCACAACGCTCGGATGAGAGAGTACCATCGCAACAACAAAGATCACAACCTCAACAACATCAGACTTCACAATCCTCGCATTGGCAAAGCCTTGCTCCTCGTCGAGTTCAAAGAAAGAAGGCTCGGGGACAATCTAGTGGTCGGGGCAAGGGCCAGACTGAAACTGCCATTCAGGGGACTATTACCCAAGGAGGAACTATACCTGCTACATCCACTGGGAGTTCTAACTGGCGCGCTTGCTATCGATGTGGAAAGATGGGGCATTTGGTTAGGGACTGCCCACTGCCTAGGGAATCTGGGCCACCGTCTTGTTACACTTGTGGCCAGTCTGGCCATATTAGTAGGAGTTGCCCTCAGAGACAGTACCCGTCGCAGCAACAACAACCATCAAATAGTGGAGGACCGGCTAGGGTATTCACTATGATACATGGAGCCACAGAGGCGGACCCTACAGTCGTGTCAGGTTATCTTTTGATTGCTTCCGCGCATGCTTCTGCCCTATTTGATTCTGGTGCTACTCATTCTTTTGCATCACTTGCATTTATGCATCGGTTATGATTACAACTTGAGGCATCTGATATTGAGTACAATGTAGTTTTACCATCGGGTAACATTTTGAGTTCAAGGGTTGTATTGCGGGATATTGGGGTGTCTATTGCCGGCCATGACTTGTTAGCGGACTTAATTGTCATTGATATACATGGATATGATACGATTTTGGGAATGGATTGGCTATTGAGACATTTTG